>JAWNOI010000095.1:0-1200000 GCA_035046045.1 Zaprionus bogoriensis | reverse complement strand
GCACGGAGCCCGAGGATCAGGCCTCGGAGGATGTCTGCGCGGGCGATCCGCATGGCGGACGCGATGCCTGCCAGGGAGATTCGGGCGGTCCGCTCTTCTGTCGCAGTGTCAACCAGACGGATCAGTGGTATCTCGCCGGCGTCGTCAGCCATGGCAATGGCTGTGCCCGCCCCAAGGAGTTTGGTGTGTACACGCGCGTCGCCCTCTATCTGGACTGGCTGGAGCTGGCCATCACGCCGCGTCTGCTGCCGGCAAAGCAACCGCTGCAACTCTGTCCGGGATTCGTGTGCGTCTGGGGCGGCAAACGTTGCATTTCGCAGCGGCAGCGCTGCGACCGCAACGTCGACTGCTTGGGCGGAGAGGATGAAGTGGGTTGTGCCTACAACTTCATACCCGACATGGTGGGCGGCAGCAGGCACAACATGAGCAGCACCACCGAGCGGGACTATTATCCATTGCCATTGGACCAGGAGACGCAGCAGTCGGAGAATAAACAACGGGAGGATGTGTCCATCGAAGCGAATGACTTGTTGGCGGAGATTGAGAGCAAACAGGAAAAGGTAACAACAGCAGCAACAACAACCACAGCAGCAGCAGCAGCAGGCGAGCAGTGGAGCACGACAGCAACTGAGAGTGAAACAACAACAACAACAATAATAGCGCCAACAACAATCGAGCAGCAAGCGAAGCCGGCAGCAACAGCAATAATGAATGAGCAGCAAACGACGCCAGCAACAACAGCAACAACTGCTGCTGCTAGCAGTAGTACTTCATTTACAACAACAACAGCAGCAGCAGCAATAACTGCCACAGCTGCACCAACAACAACAACAACAACAGCGCCAACAACTTGGCCCACTTCAACGGAGGACTTGATGAAATTTACCAGCTTGATTAATCAACTTAAGGAGCAGAGCACGACAGCAACAGTTGCCGAGGAGAGCACACCGCAAGCTATCACAACACATGCAGCAGCAGCAGCAACAACAACAGCAACAACAACAGTTGATACTACAATGGCAACAGCAGTAGAAGATGCTGAGAGCGCAACCATATCGAATTTCACAGATGCCCCCAGCAGCAACAACACGACAGCAACAGCGCCGGCGACAACAACACAGACAGCCACAGCAACAGAGCCAGCGATAACGCCAGCACAACCCACAACAACAACAACAACAACTCAGACAACAACTAATTTAACGCCCATAGCAACTCAAGAACAAGCGACAACAACGCCTGCAGATGCTCTGCAAACCACAACAGCAGCAACAGCAACAACTCGCAGCACAACAACAACAACAGCAACGCCAGAGTCCACCACAAGCACAACAACAACAACAACAACAGAGCACAGCGTAGTGCTGCCAAAGACGCAGCTGCCCAACAAGTTCTTCTGCGCCAAGTAAGTAAATCCCGGCAAGAAACTCATGCAACTTCAATGCAATCAAACTGCAATTTGCCACACACACAGAATGCCGCAAATTGTGGATGCAGCACATCGCTGCGATCGCAAGGTCGACTGCGAGGATGGCACCGATGAGCTCGACTGCAGCTGCCGGGACTACCTCAAGGGCAGGCTGAGTGTGCTCATCTGCGACGGCAAGGCGGACTGCGAGGACCTGAGCGATGAGCAGAGCTGTGGTAAGCGGAAGGCGGGGCAGAGGGGGATTTTTTGTGGAACAAAAACATGACATGCATTCAGTTGTGATTGTTGCAATTATTTATTTGTCTACTACTGTGGGCAAAAAGTAAGGTGAATTTTCAATTTAAAATTCGCGGGCTTAAGATGGCGAACTTGTTCTTTTTCCCCCGAGTTGGCAGGACTGTTGATGATATCTGGCGGTAATTTCATGTCAATGTCAGTAGGAGTACTATATTTATATTTGCGGAAACGTTGAGGATGTTGCGGAAGGCCTTTGGGGATTCTACCATGTCCCAGAAAAATGTTTATATTTATATGTTACAAAGACTTTAAAGAGGGTCGGGAACGTGTGACTTCTGGCTATTCCCAAAACTCAAGAGACCAATTCGGGGAACGCGTTTCGAGTTGATTGAAGAGATAAAAGAAAAATCGACGAGGGCGCTCATGGCTATACCAGAAAGGGACTATTTGTGCTGTTTCGAGAATTTGAAAAAACGTTGGCATAAGTGTATTTTATCGGGAGGAGATTACTTTGAAGGGGATGAAATTAATTTAGCAGAATAAATAAAGAATTTTGACTTTACAAAAATATTCACCTTACTTTTTGCCCACAGTAGTATTCATTTCGCTATAAAGTGTAAAAATGTTTTTTTTTTCAGGCAATTGCCAAGAGAACGAGTTCCACTGTGCGCTATCGAAGCAGTGCCTGCCGCTGGCCAAGCGTTGCGACAACACCGTGGACTGTCAGTTCAACGAGGATGAAAAGGATTGCTGTGAGTCTTCCTGCTGTTGTGCAATTTCCCGAATTTGATTTATATATTATATTTCCTTGCTCTGCAGTTGCCCTCACCAACGGCCACGACGTGCACTTCGATGCGCATCAGCAGCCCAAGTTCAGCAGCGTTGGCATCTTCGCAAAGAACGAGCATGGCCTTTGGCGTGTTGTCTGCGCCAGTGAAACTGGCTTCCATGAGCAGCAGGCGAAGACCGCGGATGCAGTGTGCGCGCTGCTGGGCTTCCATGGGGCGCACTACTACAACAGCACCACGGAGTTTGATCAGCATCAGCAGATGCAGCCCATAACACCGGAGCTGGGCAGAAAGAACTCAGTGCTGGGCACACAGCTGCATGCTCTGATGCGTGACAATGTGCAGTTGTCCAGCGCGGAGGTGGTGCTGCCACGACAACAGTTGCTGCCGCGCCAGCAAGAGCAGCAGAAGGCGCGCGTGGTACGCAACAAGTTCTGCCAGGGCATCTATGTGGAGTGCAATCCCCGTTCGAACACGACGCTGCCCATCAAAACGTTCAGTGCCGGCGAACCTGTGAAGCAGCATGCCGCCAGCGATGAGCTGCCCGAGCTGCTGCCCACCATCGAGACGCACAACATGCCGAATGTGTACTTCAAGCCGCAGCTGCCGGCGCAGCTGCTGAACAAGAAGGATGAGATCATGGATCGCCTGGATCTGCTGCTCGTTAAGAGCAAGAAGAACAAGACGCTGCTGGTGCAGGACGAGCTGCACGAGGCCGTCGAGGAGCTGCACTGGCCCTGGCTGGCGGATGTCTATGTCAACGGCGAGCTCTGGTGCCTGGGTGTGCTGCTAGACAAGCACTGGCTGCTCGTGCACGAGAGCTGCTATGCGGGCATAAGGTGAGCTCGAACTCTTTAGAACTACTACTGTGAGCAAAAAGTAAGGTGATTTCTCAATTTAAAATTCGCGGGCTTAAGATGGCCAACTAGTTCTTTTTTACATATATAGTATATTATTTACTCTCTTTAATACTCTTTCTAACTACTCCTGCAGCTTCGAGACGCATTATCTGAGCGCCCTGCTAGGAGGTGGCAAGACCAGGCGCTCCTTGCATCGCAGCAACCACGAGCAGATTCGTCGCATCGACTGCTTCGAGGCAGTGCCCAACTCAAATGTGTTGCTTTATCATCTGGAGCAGCCGGCGAGGTTTACGCATCATGTGCTGCCCACCTATTTGCCAGAGAGGTAGGTAGTCCAAGTTTCTCGACTGTTCAAAGCGTAATCTTTGCATTCCCCCACGCAGCTTGGATCAGCTGCAGAGCTCGCCCGAGCAGTGCATCAGCGTGTTGCACGACGATCTCACTGGGCGCATCAAAACGGTTGGAATTATGAAAATGAACAACGATTCCAGCTGCAGCTCCTGCTATCAGCTGCAGGAGCGGCAGCCATCGGGTAATCTGATGCGTCTGCTGAATGTCAGCGCCGAGGATATGGCCACCATATCGGAAGAGGTCGAGCTGGTGGGCGGTGTGGTTACCACGGAGCTGCCAGCGCTGACAAAGTTCACCAGCTGCACGCAGTTTGGTCAGCGGAAGAATCACACAGACGCGTACATGCTGCAGCCCAGCGATCAGGGCGTGCTTGTGTGTCGCCACGCCCACACGGGCTGGTTTCCCACTGCCATTTTCAGCTACAATAATACCAATTGCCACAGCTTTAGGCGGCCTTTTGGTGTGAGGACACTGGAGCAGGCCTACAAATCGCTGCAGGATATTATGGGTAATTATTCTCTGCATAATTTAATGGAAATTCTGTAATGCATTACCGTATACCCATTGTAAATGGGTATAAAATTATAAAGAGTATATATTCCATATTTATTTGCAAAGTCGATTTAGCTATGTCCGTTTGTTTGTCCGTCTCTTTATATTAACTTACGGATCTCAGAATTTACAAGAGCTAGAGACACCAAATTTGGCATGAAGGTTCCTGTATAGCATACGCAGCTCAAAATGTTTTCGAAATTCGACTGCCACACCTAACGCCTCTAATAAATAATAATTTTAAATTCAAAGCTAAATATTAGGCAAAGCTTAGCAGCCATAATATTCTCCTTCGGCAAGCAAGTAGCGTGCTATGATGTTGAGCTTTGCTGTAAATTTCAAACAGATCGGGCAATAAACAAAGAAGTTATAATTATACAGAAGCAGCGGGTGCGTAGCGAGAAGCTGCTGGCTGCGCGCATGCTTGTATGTGTGAGAATGGCTTGTATATGTAAGCACAACGTTATTGTCAAATGTATTTATAAAAGGTAAAACAAGTGAGCGGTATCTAGCAGTCGAGCATAGCTTTCTTTACTCGTTCTGCGCATAGCTTAAGGAAAATTAAATTTTTAATTAATTTTTCATTTGCTTTTAACCAGATCAAGCGCATTGCAGCAGCGTGCAGCCGTCGCCAGTGTGCAGCACGCATCGCTGTCCCTTGGGCGCCTGCTTGTCGAAGGCAGCGCTCTGCGACGGGCACAGCGATTGCCATGACAACAGCGATGAGGATGAGGCCAGATGCCGCGAGCTGCAACAGCGCTGTGCACCGGGCGAAATGAAATGCCGCACCAGCTCGAAGTGCGTGCCCAAGAGCAAGTTCTGTGACCATGTGGCCGACTGCGAGGACATGACGGATGAGCCCACCATCTGCAGCTGCTTTACCTACCTACAGTAAGTTGCACTCTCTACCCATATATAATGCCAATTAAAATGTGAACTGTTTTCGCCGCCTCTACAGAGCCACAGATCCCTCCAAGATATGCGATGGCAAGCGCAACTGCTGGGACAAGAGCGATGAGAGCTCAGTGCTCTGCAACTGCACTGCGGATCACTTCCACTGCAGCTCGTAAGTATAATGAAAATGTTGGGATTAAGCAGACTATAACTCTCACTTCTCATAGTTCTCCGGAGGACTGCATACCACGTGATTTTGTGTGTGACAAGCAGCCCGATTGCCCGAACGGCGAGGATGAGCGCTATTGCTACGGCATCGAGCATCCGCTGCAGATGGAGCAGCTGGACTATTATGCTGGGCACAAGCACGCTGTGTCGCAGTACGGCCAGGTGATCGAGCAGTCCTATGGCATTTGGCACACCAAGTGCTTCCCCAAGAGCACGCCGCCCAGCGTCGCTGAGGTGCGTGAGATCTGCCGCAAGCTCGGCTTCAATCCGGATCGTCAGCCCAGCTACAGGCTGATAGACGACGCGGCCAACGAGGCTGTGCACACGTACGAGTGGGCCGACAGGCGGGGGCGCAGCTTCAGCAATGACACGCTGGTGGGCAAGTACCGGGACTCCACGAAGGCGCTGATCATCAGCAAGTTCTCGCCGCTGCAGCTGAACGATCGCCTCACGCTCTTCCTCAAGCCGAGTCGACCCATCGCCGAGCTGGTCAGGTGGAACTCAACGGACTCGAGTCGCTGCTTCAGGTTAGAGATACGATGTGCTTGAGGAGGCTCCTCGTGTTTGTTTTTATTTCTGTACGTTTTAGTAGCAAAATAAAAACCAGTTCTAATTTTGTAATTAATATTAACCTTTTATTTTTTTATTTATTATTTTCAATCAGTTTTCTAGTTGTTGCGTAATCTTTTAATTTTGTAGAGTCGTTTAATTCGTTTTCATTTTGTTAGTTTCAATATTTATTTTTTATTACTGTTCGTAAGCCGGGTCTCTGGTATTTTACTCGTTATATTTAACAAACAAATCTCTTGTTTTATAAATGTAAAAAATCGCATGTTTCTCTTTGGTTTCTCGTTTAGTCGAAATTCAAATAATTTAATACTTAAAGCACTTATATCATAATGTCGTTTTCGGTTTAGTTTTCGTTTCGTTAGTTTTGTTTTAGTATAAATTCGTTAAAAAGATTTAAGTTTGGTTTTCCATTTCGTTTTTTTTTTTTTTTTTGGTTTTTTGTTTTCGAAAAAAGGTAGTAAAGGTACTTGAGAATTGTGAATGTATATACTATATAGTTGGGTTAACAATAGTTTGGGCTTCAATACAATGTAAATATTCAACGAGCGAAGGGTTTTCAATTGCCAAAAGACGCTTAAAGAAGGCATAAAGAGGGGCGTAATTTTTCGAAGTTGAAGTTGGAGTTGGAGTTACATATATATATATAGTTTATAAGTCTTTGGCGCTGATTACAACAATTAAGTAGGTTCATATAATACATAGTATTTGGGGGGATAATCTTATGAGTTCGTAAACGTAAACGATTATAGGGAACTTTAGTCAAATACTTTTCAAGTGATTTAGTTAATTTTGATTTTCAAGTAAAGATTTCTTTTTGCAAACGAAGTTTACTTTATAATTTCAAATTGAATCACAAATGTTTTCAAAATATTTGTAGTATTTATGAATAATGCCTAGGCTTAGTGTTAGTTGTTATCTATATGTGTTTGCGGTTAGTTGTGTGTATTTAAAACGTGCTAGTTTTCGGTTTCTTTGTGTGTGAGTGTGTGTGTGGAAGTGTCTAGTGAGCGCATGAAAAGCTATGCAATAAAGTGGCTTAGAAGCTTCAGAGTGATCGGGTGTGGATCGGGACTATAGGGATTCACATACAGAGTACCGAGAGTCCGAGTAGACTACGTAGATACAGGCATAAAGTTTTCAACACAACCTTTTTGCGATTCTATGATAAGTTTAGAGTTAAGTGTCATAATGAAAGCGTAAAACAGTTGTTTTTAACTTGTTGGCCAATTTCCAGAGCCTAGTTGCTTATACTAAAGTAAGTATTAGGCTAAATATCATTGCTGCTGTCGCGCAAAACAATTCTCTTGCAATCTTAAATAACCTTTACGTTGTCATGAAACACAGCAGTTCTATATTATATTTACACAGCACAGTACAGTACTCGTATTAGTTAGCCTGACTACCAATTTAGTTGCTGTCACTAAAAGTTATGGCATTGATTTCATCGTCTGCTTAATAATTTCTTAGGAATTTCGTAAACTTTACTAACTACGTCATGTATTTGTTGTGTGTGTGTGTGTGTGCGTATGTGTGTGTGTGTTATTCTTGTTAAAATCTTAATGGAATAGTTGGTGCGTTTTATATACAATTTGTTCAGTTAATAGTTTATGCTAAGTAAGTTTATTAAAGCTGAGGAAGTTAGTAGATTTCACTGCATGTCTCACGTACGCTCGCTCTCCAAACGAGTCGAGTTCTTTAGTATTCAAATAATATATAGTATTTATATATATATATATATATAGGTGGTTAAGTATGTGACGTTAGGTATGTTAATTTGTATATATCTATCTGTATATTTTATCTATTCGTGTTGCATGTAAGCACAAAATACTCTCAACAACTCTCCTCTTGTAGCTCGAAAGAGTATGCTGCACTTTCACGGAACTAAATACTAAGTTCAGCCTGAAAGTGTGCCACACTTTTCGCAAATGGTCTTCAGTGTTCAGCCTAAAAGCATGCTACAGTTTGGCCTAGAATTTTGTTGCCTTGCCTGAGGCAAGTCGGAAATTCTATTTACTCTAATTGTCGACTCGATCTACTTCTTGATAGTATTTAATACTTAAATGCCACACAAATTAGTCGGAAATTCGAATTGCCCGCAGCAAGCGTTTCTCTCGCTGTTCAAAATGAAAAAAAAAGGATCGCAAACAATAAATAGTTCATATATATTTCACTAGAACAGGCACATAACACACAAATAGGAGGAAGCTTAGTAACAAATCTCTCTCTCAGTAAATAAATAACTAAAAATAAAATAAGCAAAATAAGCAGGAGCAAGCATCGATGTCTCGCTGTCAGAACTGAGAACTTAAAGCATAAACATAAATTACACTAGGCATTAAATGAAACAGAAGGATGCAAAAATTAAGTATACGCAAAACATTTATCCATAAAAGTATAAATATATAAAGTATATAATGTTGACTACAATTTCGATCACTTTTCTAGTTTGTGCGCGCGATTAACATTTTCCTAAACGACGACGGCCCGATTGATGGGCTGATTGGCTGATTGATTGGTTGATTGATAGAGCTAATGCGAGTCTAAGGTTAGATTTGAGTTTCAATTCTTCTTGCTTCGTATAGGTGGCTACGTCAGCTTTTGCCCTACTCCTCTACAGCTGCTTCTCTCCTCCAGTTCCAGCTACTACTCATGATTTGCTGCAGCGTCGTCTAGAATGGGCCTGTCGGACGGGACTTGGGGCCCTCTTTGCTCTTTCCCGACGCATCGCTGCTCTCATCAATTGGGGGCGTACTCGTTTGGGTGCGCACTAAATGGGCTGGCAGATTCATGTTGATGGGATCGTTGAGGCGACTCAGATTGTACTCCAGCTCGGCCGTTCTGCGCTTCAGCCGATTGTAGTGCTCCACATCGAACTGGTACTTCTTCGCGTTCCTATAGATGTTCAGCGAATACTCGCGATTGTAGACGTTCTCCATGATGTACTCCTGCGGGAGGAAATAATACAGAGAGAGACAGAGAGGCAGTTTCAGTTGGAAGCTCTCGCTTAGAGCCATTAGTTGCTGTCAACTCACGCGCTTGGTCACACAGTAGTAGGCGTACATGGCCATTGTGGTGCCGTAGGTAACGAAATAGGTCACCGGCTCCATAATATCCCAGGAGTACTCCCACCAGGTCAGACGCGCCAGAATGCCGAACTGCACGGACATGAGACCAAGACCCATCCAAGTCATCATATTGGTGCGACGTTCAGCACGCTTGGCTAGTTCCATTTTTTTCTAGGAGCCATAGAGGGGGTGGAGGGGAGTTTAATTGAGACAGGGTAGAGGGTGGCTGAGTACTTACCTCTTCGAGTGGCTCCAGTTCATAGCGTAGCGTCTCCAGCTCCTTGGTCAGTTGGTTGCTCTTCTCCAGATGATACTCGCCCACATTGAAGGCCTCATAGAGCTGCAGAATATTCGTAATTAGCATGCATGGCAGTTCTTTATAATATCGTTGACTATTTCCTATACCTGTCCTATAATTTTGCGCACATCTCCCATTTTATCAATCGTCTCCACCGTAATCTTCTCACGCTCTGGCGGCTGCACTAGCAGATTACGATTGTTAATTTGTATGCTGTAGGGATAGGTAAATTGATTGAATGATATTGATGATAGATAGGTAGATTGATTTATTGATAGTTCGATTGATTGACACATAGGTTGTTTGAAAGACAGACTGATTGATAGATTAGTTGATTGAAATATAAATTGATTGATAGATTTATTTATTGATTTAAATTAATTTAGTTAAAGATTTAAATGAATTGAAAAATATATGGATTGATAAATGGATCGATTGATTAAAATAAAATATATGTATACAGATAAAGTGATTGATAGATATACGACTGAATAATAGATTGAGCTATAGATTGATTAATTAAATCGATTAAACTGATTGATCAAGTTATTGACTGATAGATGTATCGATGAGCGGACAAAATAAGATTTATTAAATAATTGACTGATTGACAGATGGATTGCTTGATAGAGTGTTAACTATTATTAAATAAAGGTAATATAGATTGATTGTTTAATAGATGCAGTGATTAAGTGACTGACATATGTATATATATGTAGATTGATTGGTTAGTAAATATAAAGGTTCATAGGTCACCTAAATTCATCGTCCAGCAGTCGCTCGATGGTGCAGGATGAGGCAATACGCACGCCATGCTTATTGATGATCGCCGCTCGATCGATGCCACGGTCCTCCTCCTTAAGCATCGCCAGCAGGTGCCCCACAGTGTGCGAGATGGGCTTCAGCGCGAACTGGCAGAGTTCATTGCGGCTGGGCAGGCGAATTGTCATATGGGGCATACCGTTCACATAGACCACACTAACATCATCATTATCAGCTAAGAGAGGGTAAAGGCAAAAGGAAGAGACAGAGCGAGAAAAAGGGATAAAAGTTAGTTTCTTAGTTTTGAAAAAAGTTGCACGAGAGTGTCAAGGCTCCAGAATCCGTATCGAATTTCGCATCAAGCGCTAACCTAAGCCAACAGTTTGCCAGTTGTAGAACTCTCACACACACACACACAGTGTGGCATATCTGTGCCACATTGCGTTGCAGTGGCAGTTGCAGTCGGGGCACTTAGTTGTAGTTATAATTATCGCGCAGCGCTGCTCAAGGTTGTTGAATGCAGTTAGCTGTTCGCATTGACCGCCCAGGCGTAACGCCCCCCACCCATCATGTGTGTGTGAGTGTATGTGGTTGCACAGTTGACACACAAATGACAGCTGCAGCAATTCAATTAGCTGTGCAGCAACCAAATTGATTTCCAACTCATTTTTCAGTTTGTTTTTTGAAAGTTTTCACTTTGTCGCATGTGGCGGGGGCTCGCTGAAGTAGCACAAGCACAAGTTGCATATGGTATAAATTAATATATATCTCGTATATTTTTATATATTTGTATATGTTGCGCTCTGCACATGCAACACGCCAAGTGACCAGCGAAGCAAGCAACCAATCTTCCCCCCTTGAGCCCCCTTTGCCCACAGCCCGACAGCAGCTTCTAATAGAGATTTGCCTCTGTTTAATCGCATTGACTGGGGCTCCAATTGTTGTTGGTGTTGCTGTTGCCGGCGCCACTGAAATGTGGGTAACTAGTGGTGGTGTTGCTGCTGCTGCTTGGCTAACTGCGCGGGCTTGTTGTGATTATTATTTTCATGCACTTTGATTTTTTGGGATTTTAAACACAGTTTTATGTGTGCGCTTGTGTGTTTTATGTTTTCTTTTCTCTGCTGCTGCTGCTTCTTCTTCTTTCTCTTCTTCTACTCTTGTGGCGGCGGCTTCTGCTGCTGCTGCTTCTTCAGCTTTTATTATTGATAGTTTCGAGATTTTTTTCGCGTTAATTTTCAGTTAACTTTCAGATTTTCGCGCTAGCAGACGTGTGTCTCGGTTTGTTGCGTCTCTCTCCCGACTCTCGTCGTCGTCGTCGTCGCCGTCGCCGGCGTCGTTGTTGTTGTTGCTGTACGTGGCAAGCCTGGCTAGCCTAGTCTATAGCCTAGTGGCTATAAAACATGTGTGTGATATAAGCAGAGCTAACTAAAACCAAACTAAACTGAACTGCGACGGGCCCAAAGCGTCCCAGCAAAAAGTTCTATGAACTCTAATGCCAAAGTTCTGCGCGAGTGTGTGTGTGTGTGAGTGTGTGTTTATACCATTTTAGTCGTTTCGAATGGTATACTAACTTTCTGTAAATGTTTGTAGACAGCAAGAGGCGTCACAGACTCTACAAAGTGTATATATTTCTTATCTTCATTATCCATCCTCTTCATCTATTCTGTTATTTTATATTAGGCTCTCTGTCTTTTTGTGTGAGCTCACAGAGCTCAGCTATTCTAATAGCTAAAGACACCAAATTCGGCATGAAGATTTCTGCATATAAAACGTAGCTTCAGTCTATTTCAAACTTTGGGTAACAAGTTCAAGGACTACGAAAATTGACTTTACCTTTTTTGTTCTCAAATATTAAGCAAAGTCTGCCAGTTACAGCATTGTTGTTTTTTAAACATGAAGCTAACTATAATGTTGACATGCACTGCAAATTTCAACTCGATCGGTTGATAAACACAGAAGTAATAAATAATTTTCGATAAAAAGTAACAGCAATGCTGGAAAGGACCGCAAGGCGATAAGCTTGATTTTGCGCGCTTAGAAATTCCTATTAACACATTCGATGTGATTTTTGGCATGTAGCTGACAGGCATTTAATAGTCAAGCTTACTCAATTGTAATTGGTCTTGCTTGTTTTCTGCTGTGTTTTCTACATGCCACATTGCGTCTCTTTTATAAGCCGCAATCACCGTGACAGCTGCTGACACACACACACGCACATACACAACCCTCCCTTCCCTCACACACACACACACAGAGAGTGAGACGCACACACACGCGCAAGGATATCAATGCTTTTGCAAGCCGAAAAGTTTAATTTTGCCAACTCGCTTGTTGCTGCAGATAACCAAACCGCAACACACACACACACACACACAGGATGCCCGCACAGGCACACACACACACACACACACACTGACTGCTCAAAGTTCTGTCACTGGCCTTGTTGTTGTGAATATATATATATGCGTATATGTGGTAGTTAGCAAAAGCTTTGAACATCGAGCCGAGCAACCGCAGATGGCAGAGGCGTGCAAACATTGATTAAATTCCTGTTAGGCCGTTATCTCCCTCTCCCTCTCTCTCTCTCTCTCTATCTCTTTCTATGCAGCGTAACTTTTGCTCTCGCATCAAAACTTAATAGGCAGTTTCCGCAGCAGGTGAATAAGTGTCCCCCCAGACACACACACACACACACATATCATTACACCGCACTATGGGAAATTTGCCCGATTTCATGGTATTTAGTCATTTTATCAATGTTTAAATATTTGGGTTTTTTTTATGTAAACATATTAAAAACACATGGCTCCTTATGACTCCATACCAAAAATGTTAATTAACAGTGCACTGTTAAGGCAATGCACTGTTAAAGTCAGCTGTTGCAGCCCAAAAGCAAGTGGTTGAGAAGAGACAGTTTTTGGTTAGCTACTTTGAAAGTGCGATACTTATAAGTTAAGCAAGTTATTAATTCAATGTATGGTGGAAAACAATCATACTGGTTTGTATTATATGTTGTGTGTACTAATATTTTGATATGTGCCTGTCTTACTAATACTTAGCCAATTTTAAAACAGGTCTATAAGGCAATTTTTTGGGAAAAAAAATTAACTTTACATAGACTTACAAAAAATACATATCGTTGTAACAGTGTGAGTCCAGTATATGTCCTAGAGCCATTAATTGTGAATAAAAGGCAATTTGTCTCAATGTGCACAAATGCGCACAATCTGCGTAATTCCGTTTTTTGTCAGGTATCTTCGAGTTTTCGAACGCAGAGCTTTTTGAAGTATGGCGTAAGGAGACGGAGAACTCAAAGCAAGAAAGATCAATTTTTGATTTTTTTTCGAGCAAAATAAGTAGAAATATTGATGTTGTAAAACACAACAACTATTTGAAAAAGAAAAGCAGTTTATTTTGCCTAAATATAAATGGTAAATGGAAGATTTGCAAGAGAAACAAAAAATATTTCGGAGAAGCGTCGGAAGCACGCAACAAATTTTATAAAGCAGATAGACTGCATTACGCACGGAAGCATTGTCGTGTTAATAATTTCATGGATGTTTTCAACAGAGCCTTAGATACTTCTGATCCTGTCATTTCTTCAATAAACCTTATGAAGCGAATTCGGAAGCATAAAAGTATGGAACTTCCTTCAGAAGTTTTAAGCCTTCTATTGTGCAATTTTGAAGGCCAGGATCAAATTGAGGAAATCAGAGATGAAATTGACGATTTTTATTTTATGTCTGACGAAGACCTTGAGAATGAAAATATTTTGTAAACTCAGTATTGTATTATTTGGTTGTCACTTTATCAACTTTTCCAAATGAAATAAAACAAATTTTTTCTCGTCCTGGGAGGGCGGAACCACGCCCATTTTACCAAAAACTATTTCCAACGATCTCCATAAGGCTAATACAAAAAACCGTTTTGAAAAATCTTACTTAGTTTAAAAGTTAATAAACAATTTTTCGTCAGGGAAGGGGCGGAGCCACGCCCATTTTTTCTAAAAACATTACTATCGGTGTCTATAACAATAATAAAAAAACCGTTTCAAAAAATCTTACTTAGTTTAAAAGTTATTAATTAATACCATGAAATCGGCCAAATTCCCCATAGTGCACCGGCACACAGAGCCTGCTGTAGGTATCCACACTCGGGGCGTGCGAAATGGGGTCAAAGTATGGCAAACAGCGGAAATGCAAACGGCAATCAGACTACAAATTTAAAACAGCCAACCTTTGTGGCAACCCTCGCACCCACCTCCTCTGCTCTCTCTTTCCCTCTGTGTGCTTGCAATTAAGTCTTTAAATTTACTATGCTGCGCTAAGCAGACTGAGAGAAATAGAGGGCCAGAGTAAGGGTATTTGGTCGACAGTGCAGCACCTCGCATAACCTTGATTCACTTTGCTAATTGAATATTCAAATGTCATTCATTTGCATAGCGATTGAGTGCGATACGTATGGGGGATAGGAAGTCAGGATTAGTCGAGAGCTTAGCACACACAATTGCGACACATAACACGACTGATTTGTCAGCAGTTTGAATAGGGAAGAGCAGCACCTATGGCAGTATTTAATGCAGTATGTTCTAGGTAAAAGAAATATTAAGATATATAAGAAAATTTTAAAAGAGTAAGAAGGATACTACCATGCACTCATAGTGGCTGTTCCTAATTCATGCTAAATATTAAAAGCTTTTATTAAACATAAAGCTAATTTTGCAATTTTATCTAATTTCTAATTGGCATATGATATAAATAAAATTCTTATAAAAAAATAAACAGCAAAAAAATTTACCAAGGGGACACCCGGGTTTGAACCGGGGACCCTTCGATCTGCAGTCGAATGCTCTACCACTGAGCTATATCCCCACTGATGCGATAAGCAAAAATTTACTAAGCAACAACAGCAAATTCAAATTATGTTTTATAACATTTTTTATAGTTGCATGGCTTGAATATTTTTTATATAAATATAAGTTCTACATAGCAGTAATTACTACAAATTAAATTTACCCATTTAATGTGGCATGCTCTTTCTCTTTTTACAGAGAGATTCTCTGCCTTGGCAGCACACAAATTTATAGCATACTTTCCGGCTGCCTGCCCACTTCAGCAGACTGCAGCGCATTGCATGATTACACGCGTCGGGCATCTCTGCCGCTCTCTGCCTCTGCCTCTGCCCCGCCCCCGCTACTGGCCACTTGCCTTTG
This sequence comes from Zaprionus bogoriensis, assembly GCA_035046045.1. Lineage (NCBI taxonomy): Eukaryota > Metazoa > Arthropoda > Insecta > Diptera > Drosophilidae > Zaprionus > Zaprionus bogoriensis. The sequence continues at coordinate 1,184,751 of JAWNOI010000095.1, read as the reverse complement.
GCACGCATGCAAAATCTGTCCTTTGCTGCATTATTAAAAGTGCCGCGTGCTGAAATTTGGACCTGATTTCGTTTCTACTGCGTGTTGTGCGCGTGTTTCTGCGTGTGCATGTGTGTTTATATGTGATTGTGTAAATGCGCCTGCCTGCGTGCGGCTACTCAACATTTAAATTGAATAACAAAAACGCAGTCGGCTCGGCAAAAACAACAAAAAAACGAATAATAAAACAAGCAAATAATTTTCATTAAAAAAGGAAGCTAAAAAAAAGTAGTGGAAAGAGTGAAAAGATAAGCTGAAAGGAAAGCGAGCCGCAACAAATACAACAACAAGTGCAACTGCAGCTATTAGCAGGTAAGTTCAGTTCAGTTCAGTTAGTAGAAGACGGTAGGGGGTAGGGGGGAGCGTGCTGCGGGCAGTTGGCAACTCGATAAGCGTAACGCGACGACAAGTTCTGCAGGCGAGCGTGAGGTTCCTTTTGTGCAGAGGTTGCCGGGCGGGTGCGTTGAGTTGGGTTGCAATGTGGTCCACTCTGTAGATGTGATGCTGATGGCCGACGCCGACTGCTGCTACCTACCGTTGGTTGGTGGCAACGACGACGACGCGTTGCCGGCAGCGGCAGAGGCAGCAGTTGCTGCCGGTGCCTTGGCAGTATAATTTACGAGCTGCTGCTTCTGTTCCTGGCGCCGAGCTGGCGACAAATTGCCGCTTGTTGTTGTAGCTGCTGCTGCTTCTCTTGTTGTTGTTTTTGTTGTTGTTGCTGTTGTCTCTAAGCGTTCAATTAGCGTTTGCTTGCGGCCCGTTGAGCTGAGCCCGAGCGCTCGCAGGCGCGCCTTTAAATCACTGAGATTGAGGCGCTCCAAATGCTTGTGCTGCTCCTTCTTCTCCTCCTTCTCCTTCTCCTGCTGCTGCTTCTTTTCCTCTTTATGCCCGTCGACGCCTGGCAACACGAACGCGGCGAGCGAGCGTACAAAAAATCGAGGGAAAAAACAAGAACGAAAAAAGAAAAATAGGCGTGCCAGAAAATAAGTAAAAGAAATTAAAATTTTCCATCAAAGGTGTTAGAGGAGGCGTGGCTGGGCTGAAAAAAGTGCAGAAGAGGCCAGCCTTTCTTTTGCATAATGAAACGAAAAACAAACAGCGCGCAGAGTGAAAGAGAGAGAGAGGTGTGAGACAGAGAACGAGAGCGAGCATAAAAAGCACAGTTAAAATTGATGGCACGTGCAGTTAACGCCACGCAAAATGCACATAAAAAACATAAACAAAGTCGAGAAAATGTGTTAAAAAAATAAAAAAGAGACAAATAAAAAAAAACAGACAGAGGCTGGAGTCAGAGGGTTGTGGGGCAGGCCACACCGAATGGCCGCAAAATGTTGATGAAGACACGCGCCTGCTGCACAGACAGCCAAAGGCCTGCGACATCTTTTTATCAGAAAGCAGGAAATGACACGCACACAGAAAAACATTAATGCAGAGCGGGAGAGATAGAGACAGAGACGTGTGACGGCATGTGGGAGTAACGAGTGGAGGAAAAATGTGGGTGAAGTGGCAGCATATGGCAGGCGGCAGCTCAACTGCTTTTGTACGATTTAAAACATTCGATTTATGTTAACAGACAGAAAAAAAGCAAGCAAAGAGAACAGCAGTCGAGCATACTCGGCTTTAAAATACCATTCACACACTTTGGCAGTTGAAAATATACATCAAATCGGATTTTTGATAAATTTACTGCTTTATGGCATGGTTGTTTTCTAACTTCTGTGTGTCTTGTGCGATTTGGTTGAAGTTTATAATGAATGCCAGCGATATAGTAAGATATTATTGGGCTCGAACAGAACTAACAATGCTTAATTTAATTAATTTTGAATTTAAAATTAAAAATATAAATTTCAAGAGGCAGTATTCTTGGCACTAAAAATTTGAAGTAAATTTACCTTACGCATGCCAAATTTAATATTCCTAGATTTTATAATAACTCAGATCTACATATATATTTACTGTATGAGCTGCCACGCCTGTCACTGCCAGTAACCTACACTTTCACAAAACGAATATACCATTTTCAGTATGTAAATGGAATAAAAAAAAAAACGATAGAAAATATTAGAAATGAAATGAAAACGGAAATGAGAGAAAAGAAAAATTAGGAAAAAATTTGGTTGAGTTTGCGGTTGAAATGAAATGTTTGTGCATGGCAGAACGCTTGTTAGATTAATACAGTTTATTGGTTTATTCGGTTATTGAATTTATTCAGTTATTGCTTATAATAATTTTTAGTTGATTGTGAAGTTCATGCAGTTAGGGCCCAGTTTATTGTAAAATGTGTACAATGCTTTATTTTTCATTTATGAGCTGTTTTTGGCAGCATCCTTTGAACTGAATTTAGTTCCATTCAGTTCATTAAGCCCGCCAGCTAAAGCAGCATCTTATCCCTTGACCCTCTCGGCTTTCATGCCACTCTCCCACTATTTGGGCCTTTGGGCTATCTGCAACCTTTTTGACCTACTGCAAAAGCCACTCGAAACTCGAAGCGCCTGTAAAAATAAACGAGTGTCCTTCTTGCTTCTGCTTGGACTACACTTTGTAGGCCTCTCGAAATGCTTTCAACTTAACGATAGCAGCAGCAGCAACTAAATAAATGCAGAATACAACTTTATAGAGCAGAAATGTGAGCCGGCAGAAAGCCAATCACAGCAGCAGTAATAACAATAAGAACAGCAACAGCAGCACCGGCAGCAGGCAACAGGGGCATTTAAGCTAATCAAATATTTATGAAATTGCATGCTGCCTGTTATAAGCCTTACACACACTTTTATATATCCCCGGATACGTGTGTGTGTGTGTGTGTGTGTGTGTGTGTATCTGTGTGCATCCCTCTTTCGCTCTTTGTTCATTTATGTTATGCGTGGCAATAAATTTGCTGGCAGCTTTGAACACCGTCGGGCATTAAATAAATCGCATTTTATGACGCTTTCAAGTTCGAATCACTTTGCCATGCCGCAAATCAAAGCTAAACTCGATTTGCTCGGCTTTAAGTTGCGCTCGGGAAAAATGCTGTAAATTTAGTTGCAGCGGAAAATGGTTTTAATTAATGCAGAACGATGACTGAGAGAGCGAGAGTGAGAGTAGCAGGGGAGAGAAGGCTGCAGACCGCACGCATTTTGCTGTAAGCGAGACTAGGGCCTATGAGTTTTATATATTTGTGTGTGTGTGTGTGTTTGTGCTTTTGTGCTTGTGTTGGTGCTGCACTAACCGCAGCAACCTAACCGCGCCGTCCATTGTGTTATCCATTGTGCTTAGGCTTTTAATATTTTAGTTAGCGCTGGCTTCGGCCTTTCATGCGCTACTTTACACGCCTCTTGCTTGTTGGCCTCACCTTGGGCTGCCCCTGTGCCCGCTCCCCCCGGAGGGAGGGTTGTACCCTTTGTAGAGCAACTCGCACACAATCAACTCTCTCAGCTCAACTCAACCAAGAGCAGCTGCAGTCGCGCTGCCGACGCCTCTGCCGCCGCTCACAAAAGTAAACAAAGCGGCGCAGAACTTGACTGCGCGCAAAAGTAGGCAACACTTTTTTGGTGCACGCTGCATTTATTTTTGCAGCGCACGAGTTGGATATAGAGAGGAGAAGGGGGGGGGGGGAGCAAAGGAACAGCATGAAGTAGGATTTGCGGAAGTTGATGCATGTGTGTGCGCTCTGTACACAATTTAGCGAAACGTTTTGGAGTTGTGAATTTGCGAAAATAGAGAGGAGGAAGGAGGAGGAGGAGGAGGAGGAGGAGCGAACACATGTGTGTTCCGAATTGCAATTTCAATTGAGTTTCTTGGCAATGTTGAAGGGTTTCCGACTGGTAAATAGACTCGTCACATGCTGGCATGCCAACTGAAAGGGTATAGAGTATAGAGGAATAGAGAAAGGAAGTGTAAAACGAAAGAGGGAGGTAATGGAAAGGAAAGAGCTGAAGTAGATAGAGAAAGTAGAGAGAAAGAAAAGAGTAGAATGATTGCAAAAAATTAATTTAAAATAAAGAGAAAAAACAGAGAAAGACACAGTGACAAAATAATTAGAAAAAGTAAGAACAAGTAGGGAGAAAGAAAGCAAAAGACAGTGTTTCGAGAGAATATAGAAATACTGAGCTCAGATAAAGATAAGACAGAGAGAGAGAACGATCAAAGAGAGATAGAGAGAGAGAGAGAGATAACGAAGTGATAAAGATAACGAAGTAATAGAGATAACGAAGAGAGATAGATACAGAGGATATAGATATAAAGAAGAGATGGAAGAAGATATATAGAAAAAGAAGAGAGAAAGATAAAGAAAAGAAAGAAAGCGTACAGACAAATTGAGAAGAGGGAGAGAGTAGAGAAAGATTGGGTGGAAGAATATAGAGGGATGGAGAAAAGGGAGAGAGAGATAGAGTAGAATAGATAGGAGAGTATTTATGGTCAGAAATACTGAGAGAATAAAAAGTGACAGAGATAAAGTAGAGAGTAATGAAAGAAGAGCGAAGAGAGTTCACAGCTAGAGTAAGAGAGTTTATATTGAATGCTAACAGAAACAGCGAGAGAGTACAGAAGGACATTGAAATAGAGACACAGAGGTCCAAGGAATGGTAGAAAAACAAAGAGGGAAATTAATATTAAAGTTCCTATTTATATCTTTCCTAGAGTACAGCATAGTTCGTGTTTCAATTTTGTTGCCCTTCTAGTTTCCATCAAAGTTTTCATTTCTCTCTTGCTCTTGTCCCGCTTCCATTTTCCAGCTCTCCACTCAAATATCTCATTATGTGCCCATCAGTTGCATTGCTGCGATTTCGCTTTTAATGAACTGCTGCAGCTTATCGTAACACAATCGGGACGCGCTTCGTTATGTCTATTGTTTTTTCCGGCTGTTTGTTTCGCCTGTGCTGCTGCTTCCTTCCTTCTGCCAACTGACAAGCAATTGATGCAGTGCTGGCAGCCCATAATCGATGGTTGCTTTGGCCTTCGAGCGGAAATTGCACACGCTGTAATCCCATTTGGTTGCTGCTGCTGTTTTTAACTGGCCAAGCGAAAAACAAAAAGAGGAAAGCAGTGAGGGGGGGGGGGGGGAGGGGTAAGGGGCAGGAGCAGAAGTGTGCAACTTGCGAGACAGGCACACTTCACCTGGCGACATTTTGAACTCGGGCGCCGGCAGCAGCAGCAGCAGCAGCAGCAGCAGCTTCTGATTGCCTCAAGGCTCTTGCCACAAGTGTTGTCATTCAGCTCGAAGTGGCGCCACTTGGGCGTCTCACACACATATGTGTGTGTGTCTGCTGCTGAAATTAATTGCTTAAAACTCTCTCTCTCTCTCTCTCTCTTCGCACTCAAGCTAAATTATACAACACTTGCAGGCGCTATACATCATCGTCATCATCATCAACGGCTGCAGCTGCTGCCTCAGGCGAGGGGCGTGGTCCTAATCATCTTTAGACGCCGAGTCCGCCACATTTTGCCCGTCAAAATAGGCTCCGGACAGAGTCACAGCCTCTGCTATGGCGGCACCATGGGCAACGGATACTTTCGAACGTCACAAACGTCGACATCGTCGCGCCAGCGGGACAAGCGGTAAGTGAACAACTGCAAACTATGGTAGTTCTAGCTCGGGGCCAAGTTGCGAGTTCCTACAGTTTCCAGCTAAGCCAGGCGACAATAAACTATGTCTGAATGGCGAGGGGCGACAGGGTTGCCACTTGAGTGCGGACTTTTCCGCTTTCCGACAGTTTTAGGCCATAAAAGTCAATGACGTATGCGACAGGCTGGGCTTTCCAACTGAACATCAATATTGATGGCAGGGTTGCCACTTACTGTGCCCATTTATGAGTTTGACAAATGCCCAGAAAGGCAAAAAAAAAAGGGTTGCCCGTCTCAATTTGATTTGATGCGATAAAGCGAGAGAGTCAATTTGCAGGCAATAGCCTCGTTAGTTGCGTGAGAAGTGCAGAGAGAGGCAGAAACAGTCTGGCAGATTGTCTGTCAAGCATATGTTTATGAAAGTTTATGCGTTGCAGCTGAAATAAAACTTTTCACTGAAGAGCCAGTGCTCTTTCTGCGACCTAAATTGATTTTCAAACACGAAAACTTTGACCCTTAAAGTCCTTAAACTTGACTTTAAAAACAAATTCGCTAGGAATTCATCAAGAAAGTTGTTTCAATTTAAAAGTAATTCTACAAAGTGACTTCTTTGGTATTGTCTCAACTTTAAAGCTTCTCATCCAAGTAGGAAATAAAGAAACATTTTCTAAAACACACACACACCTACAAATACAGGCGGTGTACATGCACAAACATGCCCGCAACTTGTACGTGTGCTGCGAAGCCAAGGCAAAGACAAATAAAAATGTCGGATAAAGTTTGATGTTCGCAATGAGCGAGTTCCGCATCATGCCAAGTGCATGGCAGATCCTTGTCAAGAGAGCGAGAAGACCTTTTTTTCTCCGCTTTGTCTTTAAGCACAATCGCGGCAGTATAATTGAATTGCCCTGGAACCCGCAGCATTGGGGCGACGAACGCCGGCTGTAACAAAGGCCAAACAAATTAAATCCGTTGAGAGTTTTTCACATTTTCTGCCTTTTTTGTCCGTCAGTTTACAATTAGCGCCTGTCTTGCTGTACCCAGCACCCGCGAAAGGGTATATTCAGTTTGTGCAGTCAGCATTGCGATTAGGAAAATAATTGAAATAATTTTTAAAACAATTTTCGAGTAGAATGATTGAAAATGTCGATATTGAGCTGACTGCACACACTGTCAAAATTGAGTTCTGAGCTCACTTTGAACTCTCATAACTTTGTTAAAAATCAAGCGATTTTCGTTTGGAATGTCATTTCGTTTAAGGTATTATCTCTACAACAATTCTGCATCAAAATTTTATTGTTTTAAAAAATTCACTTTTTTTTTAATATTTTCCCTTTCAAAAATTTGAAAAATTCAGAAAAAAATTTTTAGCTTTAGATTTTGCCAGAAATTGATTAATTTTGCTTGAATAAGCATAAAAATCCATTATTTAACATTCCTCGCTTAAAAATTTGAAAAATAGAGAAAATATGCGTTGTTTTTGTTAGCAAAAAAGGGGGTATCTGTGTCTCGATTCGTTTGGTTTTTCGTTCTTGCCACACTCTGACAATTGAGCACTTCAATCGATTTGCACAGAAGTTGCTGCAGACAAGGCTTAGCACATTTTGCCAATTAATGAAATGCCAGCAAATTGGGGGCGCCACAAGCGGCGGCATGCACGAAAGTATGCAGTGCAAGAGCAGAGAATGGAGAAAGAGCAAGCGAAAAGGAACGTGAGAAGATGCCAATTAAAATGCCCACAAATACGAGAAATATGGCCGACACAGATGGCCGGGGCGTGACCCTAACAAGAACTATGTCCGGCCACATAAAACATATATGCACATATGTGTTCTTTTACTGTGTGTGTGTGTTTGTTTCGGCCATTTATAAACTGCCAGTCACCGTAGGGGACTCAGATGTCAAGCTGCTGCGGCAGCTGCAAACGAGCCTGTGACCTCTTGCCCTTTGAGTTTTGGTGGGTAGCTCAAGGGTTTGCGAGCTAAATTAAGTTTTCTCAAGTGGTTTTTAATCTTTAATAATTTCGCAGAATTTATTAAGTACTTGGAGTCAACTTTGCTTTCGAGAGCACCTAAAAGTATGCTTTAAAATCGCTTTAAAATTCCGCTTATTGGTGAAACCACCCACGCGCGATATGAAATTGCCGATGAAAGTGCTACAAAGTTCCCAAATTGTTTACAATACTCGACGGGGAAGAAGGAGCAGGAAATGGGGGGGAGGAGCTTGCCATTTTTTATGGCCACAGGCAAAGGCCAAGAATTCAATTTTTTTTTGCCTTGCCACTTTTGCAGGCACCAAAAATTGAATTGTTTCGCGGCTGTTTGCAACATTTCGTTGCATACGCACAGCCGGCGCTTCATTTGCATACAAAGAGGGAGCCGGAGGGGGGGAGGAAGGAGTTACTTTGCCATAGCACATGCATTCCAGCAGTAAATTTGCTTGGATTGGTATTGGTAGAGCCTGTTAACGACTCGGGGGATGCTACTGGGGGCATGCTGCACATAATACTCTTAGAGACAATACTCTTGTATCGATTTATGCATACTACAGACGTCTGTCTGCATGTCTATAGCTAAATAACATTTACAGCTGAGACATGCTGTTTTCGAGGCTTAGGCTTAGGCAGGTGAGGCCGGGCCTGGGGTTTGGGGTAGCTCTGAAATTTTCGTCACGTTCCAATGACGTTCCCAACTTTTTTATTGAAATTGCCATAAAAGTGTGTCTGAGTATATATATGTGTGTGTATTTAAAGGTGTGCGTGCATGAGTTTCCAGTGTGCCAGTGTGTGTGTAAGAGTGTATCCATGTTTGTGCATACTTATCAAATATTCTTTGACCATTCCCAGCTTTGTTTTATGGCTCAACTTACCTGCAAGAGACAGAGAGAGAGAGAAAGAGAATTAGAGAATCGTTAGGAAAATTGACGTATGTGTGTGTGTGTGTGTGTAAATTGCAAATTTCCCCTGCATTTCCCGTCGATGTTCATTAAAAAAGTTTGCCGGCAAGTGCAATTGCCAGAACTTTTTGTAAACATAATTTTGCGGCTTAAAAATGGCAAACGAAAATAGAAAGAGAGAGCGAGAGTGAGAGAGAGGCAGGGCAGCAGGCAGAGCAGTACGGGGCGTGCTAAACTAGGAAAGGCCTCGAGAAAAGTTTACCAATTAGTTCGCAAAGGCGGCAAAAAAAAGTTGCACAAGTGGAAAATAATTGCATTTGCCTGTCGTTGATGATGAGAGCGTCTCGTTTGTAGGGCTGCAGAGCGCGCTATATATACATGATATATTTGATTACAGAAGTGTAGGAATAAGCAGCAGAATGAAAGAGAGAGCGAGGACCAGGCAATTGCTCAAATAAAGCCGGCGAATTGTGGCTACAAATTGCCACAGTGCGCGAGGCTTTTAAAAGAAATAAAAGCAAAAGTTAAGACAATTTGCGACGCGTCGCCTCAAAGCAGACAGCACAAATTGCCACAGGCCGCCGCAGCGCGTGTGGCATGCCACAAAGGCGACAAATGCGCTCACACAATCACGATTATTTCACGACATTGTCAATGTCAGAGCACGCGCCTCCAACGCTTCCTTCCGCTGTCTCTCTTTCCTTTTCCTTCCTCTGCTGTCTCTTTTGGCCTTACTGCTACTTCTTTCTGCTACTGTGTCTATTCCCTGTCTGATTATCGCAGCGATTTCTCCCTGCAATTGATTAATTTCTTATGCAAATTTTCGCAAGTGCAGTGGAATGCGCAGTGCACTGAGCGACGAGTTGAAGGTGAAACTTTAAGTGAAATTTAAATATGTACAAGTATTTTCTATCTGTCAGATATTCTTATTTTTAAAGCACAGACTGCTTGACGTTGTAATGCATACATATTATTAATTTCTAATCTATATTTAATTTATTGCGTCAAAGTTTTAATCTACTCCTTTCTACTGCACGCTCCAAACAAATAAAAACGAGCCTTATATCACCGATATATCGACATATTTCTGTTGGTTTTCAAGTTATAATAACCAAACTCGCCCTATTTGACTTTCAGCATGTTCTTTACACTCTTTTTAAATTTCATCAAAATCGCTCTACTACAACTTATAGCTACCATAGCAGCTATCGTTCATACTATAGATTTTGTATAAAAACTTAAATAATTTCACTAAATTAACTGCAATTTCTGTGACATACCGTAATTCCAATACTTTTCTAGTCCCACATAAGGCATATTTTTGTTACAACTCCCGCACACACACACACACACACACTCTCACGCGACAACTGTCTGCCTCTCTGACAGCAGCAGCTTTGCCAAAGGCTTTGCCCGCACGTGCCTCTGTGTGTCTGAGTGTGCGTGCGTGCATGTGTGTATGCAGTATTATATTTGCATAAATTTTGGGCTATACCCGGTTCTATTTTGTCTGTCTGTCTGCTCGTCCGTCTTGTTTACATTCAAAAGATTCTGGTGCTGCTGCTGTCGGGCAGATAGATTCAAATAGAACATGGCAAAGTTTATTTACACAAAAAGAAAATCGACAAAAAATAAACGAAAATAACACAAAAACATTTGCCACAAGCGCAACATCACATCGTTATGCGACTGCAACAGGCGAGCAAATATTATTGAAATAATATAGGGTGACTTTGAAACAGAATCAAAGTGTTATATAGTGTGTGGGAATATTTTAGAGTCTGACACTTTGATGGCCCGCATTCACATTCGCATTTAAAGCTGTTTTTGGCCAAATAAATTGCTGGCAATTACTGAAGAGGCTTTGACTGAGCATGAAATGTGGCTGGGATTAGTTTAGAGCTTGCATTTGGAAATGAAGCGTGTATTAAAGCTATAAATTATTGAATAAAAGTCTAAAACAGGCTGGGAAAGTATAATACAATTTTCTAGAATTTTTAATACACATCTGCAGCTTAAATAAAAATTTTTTAAGCAGCTTTAAAAGTATAGCAGAAGTATTTATACTTGTTTATGAATATGAAAAAAAAAAATACCCCATTATTTTCCGCATTTATCTGCAGTTTTTTCTTAAAAATTATTTGAGAAATATTTCATAACATTTTTATTTTTATAAAAACAAAATTGGGAAATAGTTGTAAAAAGGATTTCAGCTTTAAACTGTTAAATAATAATTTTAAAGAGCCCAAATATCCATTACTTTAAAATTCTCCTTTCTTTTCCACAATTATCTACAGCTTATGAAAACTTTGCGCTTATCTACACTTAAACTATTTGGGAAACATTTACTTGAACATTTACTAATTTCGTATTCAATTATCAAGATTTTGCTAGCAACTTGTGAAAACTTCTGCCATCAAGTCTTCTTCATTTGCCAAATTAAAAGCCCGAAAGTCAACGTAGGAGCCTACAAAATTCAGGCAAGTTTAGTTGAAAAACTGAAACTTAAATTCTCAGCCTGTATATGAATAAGTATGAAGTGTCACACACACACACACACATATGATTTACATGCTGTGGTTCAAGCGAATATGGCAAAAAGCTGTAAACAAGTTTGCCATCATTTTGATTCTCTCCGCTGGGAGACAACTACAAAAAAGGCAGTAGAAAAACCGAAGAGAAAAGAAAGTTTTGTTTCTTATGCATATGCAGAGGGTCTTGACGGAAGGACAGGGGGAGGGAGGCGCAACGATGATGTGGCATGTGGCAGGTATGCATGCAGAATAGAGGCTTATGTTTTATTTATTATTATTGCATTCTTCTGTACTTTTTCTCTCTGCTTTTCCGCTTTTTCCCCGGCTCTCGAGTTCGCTTATTGGATTTCTCTGCCGTTTTTAGAGTGAGCCAGAGAGGGGGAGGGTAGGGGGCTCTTTGAAGCTAAGCTCAGACTGGGCGCGGCATGCAGTGACGTCGCTCTATTGTGGGGCTCTGTTAGGCTTGCAACGCTTGCCACACTCGCCGCGGGGCGGCAACTCGGCCAAGGAGCCGAAGCCGAGCAGAAGTTGCAGCCTTGATGCGCCATGCGCCAAGATTTGCCTAGCATTCAAAATGTAAGCCATTTTCCTTGGCCCACAAAGCAAGAGAGGCTGCCAGGGAGAGTCAGAGATAGGGGAAGAAGGAAGAGAACGTGAGGGAGACAGTGGCAGGGGAACCCGGCACAGTTTGCAGTTATCGTTAGATGAAAATTGGCGCAACATTTGAGTCGTTGGAGCGTTGCTTTCCGCCCGGTTGCATCCCAAAATGTGCACTGCGAGAGATGCGCTCGGCCTTTTCTAATAAAAAAAAAATACTTGCGAGTTTGGCCAGAGTTGGACTGTGCAGCTTAGCGGCACTCAAAACATCAAATACATGCAAACAAATCACAGATGCGGGCTAAACTGACCACTCCACAGCTAAACGCTGGAAAGCAGTCAGTCTCGAGCATATACCCTGTAAATGTGAGGGGAGCATTAAGAGAACTGATAGTAGCTTTAGCAGCAGCATCGTTCCTGAGTTAATTTTTCTACTTGTTAACATTGTAATACCCTGTAAAAGTAGGAAAATGATGATGTGCCAAACAGTATTGAAAATCAGCTTAAAATAAGGCGATTACCACTTGCCAGAAGCAGAAGCAGGCTTCACTGATTTCAGCGCCACCAGTTTTCGGAAAAAGTATGCAATGGGAATTTAAATATACCCTGTAAACATAAAAAACGACGTAGTGTTGTCAAGACGAGCTCACAAGTGCAGGCTAAAGTGCAGTCTGCCCAACTACAACTTGGAATACCCTATAAAAAATCAGAGAGCAAAGAGAAGCTCACAACGTTGTCGCTGTTACAGCTTCTCCGAGTGCTTCCAAGCAGTTTTATTTTTTCTCTACAACTAACCTCGACATACCCTGTAAAAATGGAAAAGTGCAAGTAGAAGCAGTGAGCTTTAGTCGTACACTCCCTGTCAGCTTACTTTAACTTTCTTATAGTTCTTCTTACTTTCCTACTCTTTCTCTCTCTGTTCCCTCTTGGACATTCTCGCACGTCTGTTAAACGTCACTCTGGGCGTATTCCATTTGATGCTCGGGGCGAGACTCGGAGCGAAATAAAACGTTGCAGTTGCTGCGACTTTAAAGTTGCTGCCTCAAATGCTCGTGCAACTGTCTGGTGTGCAGTTCATATTAATTTCCATGCTACCTGACTTGCCACACAGTGCCTGCCGCGCTGCATCAGCGTTTCTATAGAATTCCTACTTCAATCCAAGCTGCAAATTAAAGCGTTTTTCATTTGCTCTGGCAATCCTGCGCGTTTCCTGAAAGTGTTTTCTCTTCATACCATTTACCCATTGAAAATGGGAAATGGTATATTAGCTTTGTATAAATGTATGTAAATGGCAGAGCAAAGTATATATAATATTTTGGATCAGCACTCATAGCGTAGGCGATTTATTCATGTCCGTTTATGTGTCCGTTTTACTGTATGAACGCACAGATCACAGTTATTACAAGAGCTAGAGAGACCAAATTTGGTATGCAGCTACATAAAAAGCTTACGCAGCTGAAGTTTATTTCAAATTCTAAGTGCCACGCCCACCGCCTTTGAAAATCCATATTTTGTATTTTCTGCTTCAATATTAAGCAAAGTATAAGCGGCACAATATTGTTATTTGTTACACAAATAGCTAACTATAATATTGATATTCTCTACAAATTACAGCCCGATCGAAAAACCAACACAGAAGTTATGGGCGCGATAAGTTTCCCAAAGTGGGTAAATGGTAACTTAGAATTGAGCACACTCGACTGTAGCTTGCTTGCTCTTCTTTTTTGTCTGTATCCTTGTAAAGCCTTCTTCTCAAGTTTTTCCTTTTTCTTTTTTTTTTGTTTTGGCTATATCCTTGACAGTTGCTTAATCCGCAGCGAGGCAGCGCTTTTGCTCGACCAACGCTCTACACGTTTCGCCTGAAAATAAATGTCGAACGCGTGGAGCTAACGAAAATTGCTGATGGTTTTTCTTTTTTCTCGTCGCACTTCAGTTAATTTATGACATGAAAATCGCGGTGCGTTGGGTTGCTATTGTATAAATGTACACGTATTATTATGGTATTATATGGTATACAAAAAAAGAAAAAAACAAAAAATTCTGAACAGCCTGAAAAACAATCGTTTCATTGGTTATGGCCACTGAGCAGGCAGCATGGAGCAGTATGAGCTGAAAGAGAGTGGGAGGACGGCTGCTCTGTTACTGAATAAATAGCTCACTGACCATACTACCAAACAAATTTGCCCCCTTGCCCGTTTCCCCTCTGGAACTGGCTGGTAGCAGAGTTCTGCATGGCATTTGCATGCGTCGCCGCGTCGTCGCACGTCAAAACAATTCCGAAATTCTGACCAATTGTTTGAGGCGGCTGAGAGGGAGCTGCAGTGGTAGAGGGTTCACTCTCTGGCACTACACGCTTGCTTTGGCGTTATTTGGACCTGTTTGCGCTTCACTGCAGACGCCGCCAAAGCGACTGAAGTGTTGCAAGTTGCTTTTACATGGAGTTTGCAGCGTTTTTAAGCTTTTTATGAGTTGCGCTCGCGTTTGACTTCCGGCGTGAGTAACGCATTTCCGCTCGGCTTTTGTTGTCGCGCCACACACACATGTAGAGTACACTGGGGTGACGTATGCTTGCCTCATGACGAAATAGCCAACAAAAGCGGCAAAAAAAAAAAAAAAAAAAAAAAAAAAAAAACAACAATAGTCACAAGTAGAGTGGCAGCAACAACAACAACTCGAGTGTGGCAGCAACAGTTCAAGAGTTCAATTAACATGTTTGTTGCTGTTGTTGTTGTTGCGCTCGTGCACAGTTCATTTGCCGGCTTCGTGCCACAGCTCTGGCCACGCCTCACGCCTCACGCGTTTACTTAACTCAACTTTAATTTTGTTGTATTTTCGGCTAATTTCCAGTGGCAAAGTGTGGCCAAAACTTGCGCTTGTGTAATTAAAGTATTTGTATTAAAATTAGTTCGAGCAAGTTTGCAGTCACAACTTGCAATAGTTTCTCGCAGTGTATTTGCGCTCATATTGGATTTATACCGTAATACTTGGCTAAGCTGCGAGCTCATCTCGTTGTTCGTTGTTATTCCAAAATTAGCACAACGGCAAGCGCATTAAATATGCCACTTGAACCCTGACCCTGGACCCCTGGCCCGGAGTAGTAGCAGCAACTGATTCGTCTCTGGGGAGTCGCCTCGTGCGGCCACTTGGCATTCAGCTGTGGCGCTCACTGTTAGTTGCAACCTTTCACCATGAGGTGCCCAGTAGGAGGGGGCAGGGGGGACAAAACTTTGCTGGCAGCACATGCGGCTTTTTGGCAATTCTCAAAAGCGTCAAAAGAGGCTTTTAATGGCCAAAAGTTAGCAGCAGTCGGTTTAATTGAGCTCTAAATTACTTTTACTTTTCAATTGTGCGAGCTCGAGCGCAACTTAATTAAGAAAAACATATTAAGAAAATGGAAAAAAATAGAAAACAAAAATAGAAAAGACGAATGGGAAAAAGTGTCGCGCCAAAGTTCAAAAATTGCATTAAAAGTCGACGAAAACTTGTGAAATTTGTAACACAAAAGCAACAACAACAAAAGATTGCCTCATTGTTATTGTTGTTGTTGTTGTTGCTGTGGCAACTGTGGCATGTAATTAAGTTAACCTTAAACGTGGCTAGCGCAAGGGAAACAGCAGAGAGAGAGAGAGAGAGAGAGAGAGAGAACGTGGCAGCGACAGGTGTACCCAGGCAGCAAGAGCGCGGCAGGCTGAGAGAGCGCGGGAGAGAGCGAGCGCATTGCATGGGAACGCTTTGGCAGTGAAACAACAGCGACGCGACGCTGGCTGCGCAGTCGCAGTCGCAGTCGACGCCGTTGGCAGTGCAGAGCTGCGCGCGCAGTCGGCGCTTCAGTCTAACGCGAGACGCAAGCGCGCGCACAACACAAAGCAAGACTCTGAGCCGAGCAGAGAGAGCAAGAGCGAGAGAGAGCAGAGCACGCGGTGCCGGCGCGACAAGTGCACAAAGTGAAAGAGTGAGAGCGCGTGTAGAGAGAGAGAATTTCGCAAAGTAGAGAGCGCAGAGCGTAAATCGAACGTGCGTTGTGTTTATTTGCGCACGCAATAAATAAAAAAAAAAAAAATAAGTAAATAAGTAATGGTTTTTTTTTTATTTAAACTAACCACAAAAATCAACAAAGTGTGCAAAAGCCGCACAGTGGCGCCTTATTGTGCGTGTGTGTATGTGTAAATAGCGCAGTTGTATTGTGAGTGGAGCAACAGCAGCAGCAAAGACAATAAACAAACACATACACAGAAAGAGAGAGATGCCCAACACACACACAGACACTCCCACTCAATTTGTCAATGTTTGCAGAGCAAACACAAAGACACAGCATCATTACAGTCTGCCTGTGCCTACTCCGCCTCACACTCCCCCCTGCCACGCAAAATCAATGCGTTTATTCATGCTGCTGCTCCCTCTCTAGCCTCACCACCCACGCCACCCATTGCCATTTACATTAGCCGTGGACAAGCTCAAGCATTGACTCATGGCCAAGGTAATTGCGGCCGAGCATTAGGCGCGCATCTCTAGGGCCATTAATTACAGCGCAGACAATAGCGATAAGAAGTGAAAGAGAGTGAGTGAGAGAGAGAGAGAGAGAGAGAGAGTGTGAGCGAGAGAGCAGAGTGCAAGAAGCAGCTATAATTGCAGCATGATTGTTATTAAGCTATCAGACGCGACACTCGACATATTAACTATCATCATATTAATGATGTAAAAGCAAAGTCTATGGAGTGGTAGTAGGAAGGGGGAGTGGAGGGGGGTATAAGCCACGCAATTGAGGAGAAAATGCTGCAGCTCAAACTGCCATCAATCAGGCTCAGTTTTTTTCTATTTTTTTTTTTTTTTTTTTTTTTTTTTAGCTATTTTTGGCTTTATATAGCCAACATTTATTATAAGTCCTGCGTCTTGCCCCCTTTTTGCACTGCGGTCAACGTGGCATAAATTTCTGGCAGACGCTGTAAAGTTTAACGTGATTTATGAACGCAGGGCAGCGAGGGGGGGGGGGAACGTGGGCGGGGCAGCTTTGTGGTCGGGCAAGAAGTTTATTGATTTAGCATTTATTAGTGCATCGCACGTTGATGATGTTGGCGAGAGTCTCTGCAGTGCGAGTTCCCACTGCCTGGATGCGGGGATAGGGGGACGGAGGCGTGTGTGTGTGGCACTCACAGCCAGCGTGGAAATTGCCAAATTTTCGGAAAATGTCATTGCAAATGTCGCGTGTTGTCGTCGACGTCGTCATCAGCTCCATTGTTGCTGTTGTTGTTGTTGTTGGCGGTTGCCTGCGGTGCTGTCATCAGGCTTTTGGCAACTGCCTGTTAGCCTATTCATTTGCCACTCAGTAGGCAGGGGGGAGGGGGACACTGCTACAGCTCTTCACTGTGTATGCTCTGATTGTTCACGAGTTTTTGCACTCCTCCTGTTTTTTTTTTTATTTTTTTTTTTAGCAGTTTTGCAGTCTTTCATTTATTTATTTATTCTATTCATGCTACTTTGTGTAATTAGAAAATATGCTGTGTGAAAAGCGCGCAGTTGGAGTGGATAAGCTTAGCGTATATGTGGTATATACCATAATATATATATATATATATAGCTTTACGGTTCTTTTTTTTCTGCGAGTTTATGCTTCGTTTATTGCCGCTCTTCATGTAAATTGTCTGTCCGTCTGTCTGTCCGTCAGCTGCTGCTTATTGTTTTCTGCACTTGTTCGCCCAATAGTTTTCTGTGTTAATTAATTTGAGGCTGTCATGCGAGTTTCCCCAGCAGTTTCCACTCGCAGTTCGGCACGAACTTGTCTGCATATGTATAATTAAATTAGCCGCGTTAATTTCTGCACGTCTTTCAATTCAATTCGCGTTTATTTTATTGATTTGCACATCGCTTGTTTTTTCGCAGCTTTACTTTATTCATTTTTATTTTTAATTGCTTACATTATTTCACCGCATAAATTATGACATTTTAATTAGCCGTCGACGTCGCTGGCCATTGCAAATTCATATGCGATATATATGCCACATATATATCATACTTTTCTCCGGCTATAATTTCTGTGTACTTTTCTTTTTCGCTTTTTTTTATTGGCCCAACAAATTGAAACGCTGCACACGTAAGGCAACTTAAAACAGCTTAAATCACATGCAAAATGCCGCTAAATGCGCACACGTGACTGCTGCCAAAATTGGCGATTAAATTGATGCTTTGCGAGTGGAAATTGAAATTGGAATGCCATTGGCGGCACTCATAAAGCGGCATAAAAAACTAATTAACGCTTTTAATTACAAGCTGAAATGTAAATGTCTATAGTATATATACCAAAAGCCAGTCCAGCTATATAAATATAAAGCACATGTGCCAGATATAGATCTGTGCATATACTCGACACGATTCAAAGGCAATTAAAACAGCGGACAAAAAGAAACGCTAATAAACGTCAAGACAATCATAGTTTGAGTGACCAAAATGATACAGAAAAGAAGAACAAGCTGTTTGGATACCCTGTAAATAGACTTCTTGATTAGTTTAGTAAATATTTCCAAGTAAAACTAGGCAGCTTTTCATACAAAATATTTTAAAAAATGAAAACAGTGAAATACAGAGCAGAGTGCTGCAAGCATAACATAATACACTGTAAAAAAAATAATATATACAAAAAACTAGCTGGTTTTTGCCAAGTAAACGCCCAAAACTCCATAAAAAAAACAGAATATTTTTGTTTCAAAAATTCCCTAAAATTACATAGTCTTTTTTCTTGTCATATATGACAGCTACAAAATATACCCTATAAATTTAACATACAAACTACAGCTCAATCGATAAACAACAAAACTTGTTCAAGCGAACAGCGAAAACTTTCGACAAATACTGCAATTATGCCGGCAAAAGTAGGAAAAACTCTGTGAATTATGAAACCCAACATGACACACGCCTCTGCACACCTTTTTCACACACCTCTGCACACACATTTATTACTCTCAACCACATAAAAAAAAAGCCACACGCTAAAATTAGCGACAATATTTGAATATTTGAGGCAAGAGATCATTTTGTCTAGATAAACACGCAGAAACGCAGCCAAATGGCTTGGCACACGCCAACAGTGAGCAAGAGGAGAGCGAGCGGGGGGGGGGGGGGGCGTTAGGGTCCCAGAGTGTAAGCGGGGTTTAGCGCGGAATTTGGGAGAGCTAATGACAGTTGGCTAATTAACTTTTAATTGAATTGCAAAACAAAACGCGCAAGAAACACGAAGAAAATATTTCTGTCTGTGCATTAACCTCTGAGCCAGCAGCTTTTCACTGCCCCTGCAGCTCTCCCCTGCCCCTACCGCATTAGTAATATGTATGTAAGGCCATGTCAAATGTGGTTGGGTGCCATATGTTAAGTAACTTCCACGTACAGCAGGGGGACAGGCCAGAAAACGTAAACTCGAAGAGAGCGCAAAATCGAAGCCTACTTTCGGGCATATAGAACAGATGAGAATCGCCGCAGAATTGATATGAAATTGGAATTCGGTGCAGCTGGTGTTGTGTGGCATATGCATTGTTTTTTGGAAAATGGAATTTAGAGCGGCTTGGCCAAATTTCCATACAGGTCATCCCGGCGTCGAGAGCCTGCACATAAAGCAAACTAGGCGTCGACCTGCTTCTTTTGCACCGACGCTCGTAAAATTTGAGTGTCGAGTGGAGCATAAAAGAGCGACACTCACACACACGCACACACACACACACACATACACATAGTACTTGCAGCAGCTGCTGTTGTTGCCACAGCAGACGCCGCCAGTATGGCGCGCCAGAATCCTGCTGCTGCCCTGGCCTCAGCCTCCGCTCAACCCTCACCCCTCTTAGCCATTAGAGAGCATTTGCAATTGTAATGGGCGCCTCCTGAGTTAGGAAAGCGTCGAGCCCAGCCCGCCTAGCCCTATCCCTGCTGGCGTCAGCTGCTCTACAGTTTTAACATCTCCTGCTTTCCCCCTCTACTATTCCTGCTGCTGCTGCTGTCTGCTCTGGTATTAAGGTCAGGGCAACTAAGCGTTGTGGGCCCCGACAATTATCATACGAGCCTGCTGTGTGTATCTGAGAGTGTGTGTGTGTGTGTGTGTCTGTGTCTGTCTGTCTCTTGGTTCGTTTTGAAGTGTTTATTTTAAATACCTGCATAAAAGTCGAGCAAATAATGCAGATTAACTGTGTGGAAAGAGCACTGGTAGAGTAAAGCAGTCGATTGTCTCGGTTCAAGCTGTTTTCAGTGCAAATAGTTATCTGTCTCTGTCTCTGTCTCTGTCTGTTTCTCCCTATCTCTTTCGCATGTAAATAAGCTGCAAGAGAGCGGCAAATTGGCAGAAAGTCATTTGGCTCAGTTTTTAAATTGGGAATAATGTGCATTTTTAATTGCTCATTCAGGCAGATTTCTATACATTTTTCTGCATATATTTTAAAATATATTTTTGTATATTTCATAGATTTCTGCATATGTTTCATAACTTATTAGACATGTGTTCAGAATATGTTCATATATACAGTATTTCCAAAAAAATATACATATATGTTTTTAGATTTCCATTTATGATTTCAAACATTATTCTATATATATATTTTTTCATCTCTGATAATGATATATATTTTATACAAGTATGATATTTTCATATAGAAACTATATATTTTCGTATTCGATTTTAAATGCATTTCCACTTATATTTTCACAAATTTCCCTATATGATTTTATACATAATTTATCAAATATTTTATATTTGATTTCGAATATATTTTCTTAAATTTCAAATATAATTTCATATATAATATATATTTAAATGATTCATATTTATGATAATATATATTTTATGATAATATACGTAATAAAATATTTTCCAATTTGATTTCCAATATATTTTCCCAAATTTCTCTCTATAATTCCATATAAATTCCCACAAATATGTGCCATATATAATTCCATAAATAATCCCAGACATATTCCCGCATTGTTGGCCTCAAGGCCAAGGCCTGCATGGAAAATGGCAAATCGTTCAATCAATCAGCGCCAATCAATCATGCAATTCGCATACAGCAAATAGCTTTGCCTTTTGCCAACAATTTTCCATTTCGCGCAAGAGCCACAGCAACAACAACAACGAGTAACAAAAGTGGTAGCAACAAAGCAATTGTCGCTGCGTCGACTGCCTGCCCTCAAGCTGGCGCAGTTCCCACGCTTCATTTAACCAGGATCAAGGTAGCGCAACCTTTTAAGTCCAAGCAAAGCTGCAGTTGTGCCGGCTAAGAGCAGGCGAGGGGAGGCAGGGAGCGCCAGGCAAATACTTGTAGCAGAGGAGAGGAGAGGAGAGGCAAGAGCAGGCAATAAGCAATTGCTGCTCGGCTTTAACGCTTCGATGAGCAAAGTGTTTCACTGCAGACGTAGCCGCTTGCTTCTCTCTTCCCTGCCAGCTCTACTCCTGCTGCTTCGTTGATTCGTGAAACTGTTTGACTTTTATGTGTGTGTGTGTTGGGGGAGTTCTCAATGTGTTTGAGTTCTATGTATGTGTGTGTGTGTGTGTACTTAGCACATACAAATAAATGAGCACAATTCATGATTATCGTGCCAGACATTTGGGCTTAATTCACTTAGCGGTCAGGTAGCTTTTCCCCCTCCTGCCTAATGGCCAGACGTGATGAATTGCTGAGACTTGGAAAAGCCAAAGGAAAACTAGCATTTTCCTTAGTTTTTCTGCTGCATTTTTTTTTAGATATTTCCTTTAAACCTGGCAACTATTTTCTATTAATTTTTGAGCCTGTTCTCAGACTGAACTTTGAACCTTCCTCTTCTGCTTACAGCGGCAAGGACAGCAGCTACAGCTACCAGCATAATTACGTGGATCGTGTGCGCCTGGAGGATACGAACGGCTATCATCATCAGCAGCACCATCACTCGCACCACTCGAAGGGCACACACGATCCGCGCTGTCCGCAACTGCGCGCCGCTGGCTGGCGACACACGCACAAATCCGTTTCGCATCTCGATTTGGCCACCAGCTGCCATGGCGCAGCTGGCGCTGGCATAGATCACAGGCAACGCCAGCCACTGCAGCAGCAGCAGCAACTACACCATCACAGGCAGCAGCACCACCACGCGCAACTGCATCATTATCCACATCCACCGCTGACGCCGCACGCGCAGCCCCATTGGACGCAGTGCCGCGTGGGCATCGCAGCAGCCGGAGCTGGCGCTGGACAGGGACAGCTGCGAAACGCGCGCTCCCTGGACTACACGCAGCTCGAGCGGGAGGAGCACGCCTTGGACATAGCCGAGTTCTACTGGCGCTTCGATGCGGAAGCGCCGCTCGAGCAGCTCGACAACTATGCGGGTGAGTTGGGGGGATCGCCTTGGGTTCGCTCTACGTTCGCCTTGGATGCACTGAAGCGCGACAGAAGAATTACTATACGTGGTTATTAATTGAAATCGTTTGCAGTTAATGACAGCTTCGAGCTAGCAGCAGAAGCAGCAGCAGTAGAAGCTGCCGCCACGCCAACAGCAGCAGCAACAGCAGTAGCAGCGGCTTCACCCTCACCTTCGACCCCGACACTAACACCGACACCAACAGCAACAACAGCAGCAGCAGCAACAACTACAACACCAACAACACCGCTGGCAGCAGCAGCAGCAGCGAATTCAGCGACAACAACGGTTACGTTTCTGGATTTTGGCAGCGAGTCGTGCAGCTTGAGGAGATCGCGCAGCTTGGCCGTGATACGTGAGGAGACATTTAGCGACCTGCAAATTGGTTCCGCCAACAGCAGTCGACGCCGATCGCAGCTAATACCGCGTGCGCGGCTAGTTAATCGCGGTTTTTTCCGCGAATCGCCACGGTAAGTGAGTGCGGCGAATAGTTAGACGCATCATTACACTGCACAACATGGCAGTGGCACTTAAGTAGGTGAAGTGATGGGGTTAAGCGAGTTAGAATTGAGAGAGAAGAGACTGTTACTATAGACAAGAGTAAGCTAGAAACCGCAAACTTTGGTCTATTATATTTTACACTAGACAACATAACAGTGGGACATAGAAGATAAGCTTAATATTTCAACTAATAGATTATTTTAACTAACTAACAACTTCATTAGACAAAACAAGACAGGAAATTCCCAGATCTAGCCTATAAAATATTACACTAGTCAACATAAATGAGGGTTAAGGGTGTTTTAAGAGCGTATATGAAAGACATGATTTTACTAGATAACATAAGTTAACGCTGAAATGAAGTAAAAAGAAAAATTCAAGTCTAAAAAATATTACACTAGACAACATAAATGAGGGTTGAGTATTTTTGAGAGCGTTAAAAGACAAATGATCTCTCACTATAGAACAAAATTTTGAGAAGTAGAGTAAAAGAATAATTAAAGATTACTTTACACTAGCCAACATAGGTTCAGTAAGAAGGGAAAAGGGTAACGATCAAATACTGCTTAACAAGAAAAGAAGACACGATACCACTGTACAAAACTGGGGCAATGAGTCACAAAACATAAGCTACACTAGCCAACACAATTCCAGTCCTTATCAATTTTTTAGTCAACAAGAAAGACAGCAAAGATCCCTTTAAAGTTTAAACTGTACACTAAGAAATATATTTTGACTTAAAAGAAACACTGTGCTACGCTAGCCAACACAACTCAAGTTCAAGCATTAGTCATAGCTGACTTCCAACCAGAATAATTGAACACTGGCGCTTACACCAAACAACAAAAGTCTAGCACAAAGCAACACTCAGTTACACCAGTCAACACAACATTTACTGCTTCAAGTCAAATTATATTTATCAATATTGCATAAAGCTGCAGCCATTAAAAACGAACAAAGTGCAGCAAAATTTTCCAATTATTGTTTGGAAATCTTTTTGTTTTCTCTCCATAATTTTTATGAGTTTTTCCCAGTTTTTCTGGCACATGGGAAATGCCATCCGGTTGCATGTGACTCGCTCGCAAATTCAAGTTTAGATCCCATGACAGAGTAATTAAAGCTGTCAAAATCTATCGCATAATTGCCGTTCGTTAATTATGTGTAACCAATTAAAGTGCTGCAGCAGTGCTGTGCTGGACAGTGTAGCGGCAGAGAGACGAGACGTCACGCATACGCCCCGTTAAGACTCGAGTCAATTGAAGTTCTGCGGCGTCTCTCAGTTCAGTTCGAACGGTGCAAAGCTCAACAGGTTGGCGGCGCTCGGAAACGAATTCGATTTCGTTTTTGGCCCGGCGGCAATTGTGGTTGTTACCGGTTTTTCGTTGTTGTTGTTGTGGTAATTGTGTTTTGTTTTGGGTTTCGAACTAATTATGCCGCTGTGCGACCACGAAAACGCGCGCGTTTCAAGTGCATTTTAATTACAGTCGAAATTGTTAACAGTTTTGCTGGCTAAAAGCAAAACTTTGTTAACTCTTCGTGCCTGCTGCAACTGCGGCTTGGCTAACACACACTCACACACACACGCACTGCACATCTCGTTGTCTGATTTATGGGCGATGATTCAGAAGCTTTTAGCTGAACTCGCTGCAACTGACAGCTGAAAGAGGAGCAGGAGCAGCAGCAGCAGGAGCGGAAGCTGGAGCAGCTTCTCATGCTTCTCATGCTGCTGCTGCTGTCGCCCTTGGCTTTCATTTAATTTGCCGCAAATCGTCGACGCGTCAAGTGCCTGTGCAAACATTGCGACTCTAAGTGCAACGCCAGCTCAGCAGCAGGAGCAGCAGCTCAGGACGTGACATGCGATAGTGGGCGTGGCTTGAAAGACGAACGCGCTGCGAATGCGTCGTAATGTGGCGTAATGAAAGATTAGATAGGGCCACACACAACGCTCATCAATCTGTAAACCGAGAGCTGAGCTCAGTGTGTGTGCTCGTAAATTGTTCAGCTCGGAGCTGGGAGAAAGTCGCAAGTTGCTGCTGCAAGTTTTACGCGCAGTGTACGCAAAACAATTTATAATCTCCTCCCCCAGAGCACAATCCAGTTTTCAACTCTGTTTATTTGTTTGCTTGATTAGCTGACAACAAATCACATGATTTAGCAGAAGACTCGCACTTGGATTGAGTTATTGGTCTGCAGATTTAGAGATTGAAGCAAATTTTGTTAGAAATTTAGTTATTGCATTCTGATTGAGCCATAAATGGCAATTTTGCTGGATTTCGATTTATATATTGATTGAGAGTGTATAGAAATTTAAAGCTACTGAATTAAGCTATCTATGATGGCAATTTGTATTGATTTAAATTTATACTGAGTTTTAGATGTAGATTTAGAGATTGATTTGGATTTACAGTTTCAATCGGACTTGTATGAATAATGAAAATTTGATTGACTCAGTTTTATATTTAGTTTTTAATGTAGATTTAAAAATTAAATCAGTTTTGGATCTATCAATCAATCCAATCCAAAACTGATTTAATTTTTAAGATTGTGCTTAAACTTGAGATTGAAAGATTAATGTTTTATTTGAGTTTCTGATGGATTATGTATCGATTTATAGGTACAGGTACAGGTAGAGTTCACTATGCAAATTTTAAGATTGATAAAGATTTTAATTGAGTCTTAGATTTTTTTTTTAAAGTGTTTTAATTGAGTTTTAGTTGCAATTTTTTTTTAAGTGTTTGATTGACAAATTTTCCAGAGTTTAAATGAATTTGGAAATAAGTTTTAGGCGGAGATTTAACAGCGACTTTAGGATGGATATTTAGAAGCTAGTTTTAGAGACTGTCACGCAGATTCATCTGAAGTTATAATGGAGATTGACATTGAGATTTAGATATATATTCAAATTGATGGAGTTTTATTTGTAAATCTTGTGAAGAGCCGCAGAATCGGCTCAGATTATTAATTTGTATATAGTTTTTGATATTTATTTATTGAACATTAAGATAGAGTTTATAGTGGGGTATTAGGTAAAGCTTTGGATTGCAATTTAAATGCTGATTTGGATGAAGTTTTAGAGATTAGTTCGAGTTGTAGATTATTATCGTATCTGGCGATATTGTTTGCGTGCGAGTCTACAGCGCTGCGTTCAATGTCAGCCTGCAAGGCATAATGATTACTCGATCTGAAGGCCACTTCAGCGCACTCGACTATAATTCACTTTTGATAGCTCGACCGACAAATGCAAAACAATAGCATCATTATAATCCAACTCCCACTCCGACTCCCTCTCTCTCTTCTACAGACTGCACAGCAAGCATCAACAAAACGCAGCGCTCGAGTCGCCACAAGCGGAGACGACGCCAGACGACGCGCAGAGCGAGACGAGCGGTGCCACCACCTGCGATTCGCATCAGCAACAGTTGCACTTGAAGCAGCAGCAACAGCAGCAGCTGCACGCACATCAGCAGCAGCAGCAACACGCACACCCGCAACACGCGCATCATCTGTGCCCCCGCGAGGCACGCGACTTTGACGTCTACTACGATAATCTGAAGCGGCTGGACGCCTTGGCCTTGGGCCTCAGCGAGCAGCTGCATCCGTGGCACAACGACAAGAGCGACTTGGAGAGCCTCAACTCGGACTACTTCAAGAACTCGCTGCACCAGAACCACACCGAGCAGCAGCAGCAGCAGCAGCAGCAGCAGCCCTCATCCCTGGAGTTCGAGGCACTCGAGCAGGCCGTGACGCTGTTGAGTGAGCGCCCACGCATCTATCAGTCGCGACGCCAGCAGCAGGCGCAGCGAGCAGCAGCAGCAGCACATCATCATCATCATCACTGCCTGCAGCGGCACTTGGATCTGGGCGGGGAATCCTGCCCGGAGCACAGCCAGAGCAGCGTCTTTCCGGAGACGACGACCAGCAATTCGGACGACCAGACGGACAGTCCCTCGTTGTCGGAGCAGGAGTACGATCTCTCGCACATCGAGCAGATCTTCCAGCAGCAGGCTCAAGGTGCAGAAGTCGAGGAGTGCTACGAGCTCATTAGCCTGACGACCACAACACGCACGCGCTTCGAGAGCAGCGAGGAGGAGGAGGAGCAGCACCAGCGAGAGGAAGAGGAGCAACAGCAGGACATACACTCCAGCCCAACCACGCCCACTGAGACAGCAGCGACCAGCGACAGCGATGGCACACTGAAGCGCGCCCACAGCGAGCCGCTGGACAAGCTCATCGCCTACGATTCGGTGTATCTCTCCTCCGAGGACAGTTCCGAGTGCACTTTGATCGGCGAGAGCTGCGAATCCTTCGAGCAGCGCACAAGCCTTGAGTGCGGCGGCGGCGTCGGTGAGGTGCTTACCATTTCCATAGAGGACACTCTCTATGAGCCGCCCAAGGCCAAGCAGCACAAGCAGGAGACGGAGCAGCAGACGCAGAACTTTACGCAGATCCTGAGGGTGGAGCAGGCACCCACGCCCACCGTGGGCATCACGTCGAGCACAGCGAGCAAGCCGCGCATACAGAGCGTCGTCGAGAAACGCAAGCTGCTCAGCAAGCAGGAGGAGCAGCAGCAGCAGCAGCAGCAGCAGCAGCAGGAGAGCTGCACGCACAAATCGAATCTCACAGAGAATCAGTATCACAGTCTGCCGGATGTCAACATCGGTGTCAGCCTCAAGGTCTGCGAGAGCATCGACAAGGAGCTGAGAACATCGTACAACCTGAAGCGACAGCAACAGCGCAGGGAATCGAAGCGACAGGCCAAGGGCGTCGCAGAGGAGCAGGAGCAGCAGCAGGTGACGCGTGCGGAGACCTACGATTCCATCAGACGCTTCGGACGCGCACACCAGCAGGCGCGACAGCGTGAGTACGAGGAGGAGCGCGAGCGGCAAGAGGCCGCAAAGGAAATTAGGCAGCGAGAGGAGGAGCACAAGGAGGAGCTAGTGACAGCGGCAGAGGAAGTGCAGCAGACAGAGGAGCAGGCCGAGCAGCAGGCCGAGCAGCAGCAGGCAGTCTATGCGCAGCAGCAGGCGCTGCCACTGCCACCGCCACCGCCGCCCATTGCCGAGGAGTACAGCGAGTATAGCGCATCGCTGTCACCCACAGAGCAGCCCAAGGAGGCGCCCCACATCGAGGTTGCCAACTTTAGCAGACTAATCGAGCGTCGCGCACAGGAGATACGACAGCGGCAGGTGGAGCCAGTGCAGCAGCAGCAGGAGCAGCAGCAGCAGGCACAACCGCAAGCCTTTCGCATTATTGTTACCGACGCGCAGAACAACATCATACAGACAGAGGCAATACACGAGGAGCCCAGGCAACAGACTCCTCCTCCAGCAGCGGCAGCAGCTAATCCCGTGCTGCGCTCGCTGCGCCGCGCCAGCAGCTCGGCGGGCGGTAAACCGCCCGAGCGTCGTGTGCTCAGCAGCGGCGCACCCATCTACAAGGCCAGGCCCATCAAGGTGCTGCCCAGCAGCGATACGAGAATGTCGCGCCCGCAGATTCTGCATGTTGTGGACAGCAGCGGCAGTGGCAGTGGCAGCCTGCGGCGACGCAGCAGCACGCGCAGCCTGGCGAGCAATGTCACAGCAGCCGGAGCAGTAGCAGGAGCGGAAGGGGAGTTGGCTGCAGAGTACCTGCAGAAGGTAGACGCAGTTAAATGCTATTGGAACAAATTGGCAGGCAACGATGAGGAGTCAGCAGGCTCTCCAGACCAACAGCAGGAGGAGGAGTGTACATCCCGCCTGCACTTCCAGCTGGGCAATAAGGTCACAGACACCGCCACGGACAAGTGCTGCTCCTCGTACTCCGACTACTGCAGCATAATGCCGCCCTCCATTGAGATTGTGGAGCTGGGCGATGGGGCGCAGAAGGCGACGCTTGTCAGTGCCGCGCCGCAGGAGGACGAGGATGCGGCACAGTTCGATCACATACGCTACAAGGTGCTCAAGTCGCAGCAGCTCATACGCAGCAACATACTGACGGCGCGCAACAAGAAGGAGGCGCAGTTCGATGGGCTCATACAGTACCTGCAGGACTACAGCTTCCAGGAGCTGCTGAGCAACAACAATGTGGTTATAGTGGAGCCTGTGCGCACCAAGATTGAGCGACCGCTGACAGTGGGAGGCACTGCTGGAGGAGCACAGCATAGAACGCCCGCTGCGCAGCCCATCAAGCAGCAGACGCTGGCGGCCAAGAAGCCCAGGCAAAGACAACCAGCAGGCGCAGCTGGAGGAGTAGGAGGAGGAGTAGGCGCCGCTGCGAAGCGTCACTTTTTCTATCAACCCGTGCGCGTCAATCGCGAGCTCTACGAGGACGAGCTGCCCGATCCGGACACCGTGCGCAATGTGCGACGCTTCTTCGAGCAGCACGTGCTGCCCACACCCGGTCAGGGCATCCTGGTGCAGTCGCAGCAGAAGTTCGGCGGCTCTGCCTGCCAGCTGAGTCCCAAGTCGAGGCGTGCGCGTGGCTATCGCTACTTGACCATCGACACGAGCTACGGCAGTGCGACGGCGGCGGAGGAGCAGCCCAAAGGCATGGAGCAGCTGCTGGAGGAGGACCAGCAGCAGCAGCAGCAGCATAAGCTCAAGCACTGGGACAATGCGAGTCTATCCAGTGGCATTTCCAGCGGTGATTTGTCATCGCCCTGCGGCGAGTGCCACAACAACAACAATAACAACAACCAGCAGCAGCAACCGGAGCACAACGTGTCCAAGGAGTCACCCATGCTGGCCTGCAAGGGTGTGCATGTGCTGGACGTGGTCAGGCGACACAATAGCAATGCAGCCAATGCCAGAGCCAGGGCCAAGCTGGGCAACCGGCATAGCTGGCTGCAGAAACTCGATGAGGCCGAGCAGCAGCTGCAGCAGCAGCAGCAGCTCGATAATCACACTGAAGAGGACGACGATGAGGATGTGTACGAGGAGCAGGAGGAAGTTGACGAGGATGTGGAGGCGGACATGTGCGAGTCCTATTATGTGAGCAATGTAAGTGGCAGTGACATAATCCTATACCCTATAAAATATATATATTCTTGATCAGCATCCACAGCCAGAGCTATGTCTAGGCTTGTCCGTCTGTCTGTCCGTTTGTTGCAACGCAAATTTGGCATAAAAACTTCTTACTTTCGCAAGCTGTAAATAAGTTGCAACAAACCTGTTCGTGCCGATATATCGTATAGCTGTCATAGAACCTATCGGTTGATTTTTGTTATTTTTCAAGATAGTTCTACCAATTTTTTCACATATTATTTTAATAGTGTCCTTAAGAGTCTTTAGCTGATCTGAACCATTTTCTATATAATTCTATATACTTTTAAATGCTCGGAAATATCGTCGTAACTATCGTAGTGTAGCTTTTTCTTCACTACGTTTTTTTTTTGACATATTTCAAAGTGAAAAAAAGTGTAGAAAACACTGTAGCTTTTTTTGTAAAATTGAAAAATTCAATAACGTTGCATTTATCGGAGAAGTCGAAGCTCTACGTTAGTGATAACATTGCTAATTAATATACCAACGATTTGGCGTGTCTCAAAGCAAATGTTGTAACAGAAAACTCAGGATTCTTTTGGAAGGGTACGGAGACCAATGAAAATGTTTCTACATAATTAAATTAAATTATTTTATATAGTTCAAGGATCAATTTAATTGTGATAAAGCTACGAAATTGCCAACTAACTTAAAGGTCTTGAAGAGCACCCACTTAAAAGCCAGCATGCATGGCCACCACATTAAGCAGACCCACTCACTCTTGCCTTCCCTCTCTCCCTCTGTCTCTATTTGCAGGATGTGCTGGCGAAAATACGCGAATGTGGCTCGACGGTCACCTACTACGGTGGCCGCGTGCTGGAGCCTTGCCAGGCAAATCAGCAGTTGATTAATGCCCATGCCAATGCAAGTGGAATTGCCACGGGCAATGGAGCGGTGGGCACAGCGACGCGTTCGCGCGTGCGTCAAATTGAGGTATGCTGCGAGCAGCAGCAGCAGCAGCAGGACTCCTCCTATCAGGGTAAGGGGCAACCACCACATAATCACGCACAAACCCAGCTCGTTTTACTTAGCTCCCACTCCCTCCCGCCTCTTCGACAGGCATTAAATTCAAGCTGGTCAAGTCGAACAGCTGCAGCAGTCGCCTGGAACTGGCGGGCACCGGAGATGGCAATGGCGATGGTGACGATGGCCATGATGGCGCCTCGACGGCGGACTCCGAGCTGGTGCGTAAAATGGTTCATCACTTTGAGTGCAATCAGCCAACGGGCGATGGCAATCAGCAGCAGCAGCAGCAACAGCAGCAGCAACAGCAGCAGCAGCAGCAGCAGCAGCAGTTGACCATCAACAATCAGAGCACGGCTGCTAAGGATCTGCTGGAGCTGCAGGCGGCGACTACGACTCGCAGACAAGTGACAGTAAATAACCACATAAATGTGACAACGCCACAGGACGAGCTGCTGGAGCCGCAGACGATAACATATCACAGCCAAGCCATGAACATACGCCTCGACAAGCAGCAGCACAGCAGCAACAGCAACAACAACAACAACAATGGCAAAGTGTGTCGCAATAAAAACGTCGATTTGGCCTATACGCTGGCCAAGCCCTCAAGCAAGTCCCCGAAGCTGGATGAGCAGCAAAATGCCAAGCTGATGGCAGCAGCAACACCAGCATTGCCTGTCAAAAACTTTCAGCAGGCGGAGCAAATCATTGTGCCCGTTGAGATTCATCGTGAACAACAACAGCAGCAATCACAGCAGCAGCAATCACAGCAGCAGCAATCACAGCAGCAGCAATCACAGCAGCAGCAATCACAGCAGCAGCAATCACAGCAGCAGCAGCAACTGCAACAGCAACAACCTTTGCCCGCACAGGAGCGTCGCCTGAGCAACGCCAGCAGCAGCGCTTCGATTGTGGATAAGACTGTGGTGCGTCATTATGTGGCGAACGATAGAAGCATCTACGAGCGACGCAAGTACGATGACATTGAGTTTGAGGAATTCGAGGTGTACGATCCAGCCAAGGAGCTGGAGCGACAGCAGCAGGAGGAGCAGCAGCAGCAACAGCAACAGCAGCAGGCTTTCAATTCTATAGACAGAAGACTCACAGATGGCGAGCTCTACGACAGTCTGGACGACAGAATGTAGAAACGATATTATCGGCATAAAGCATATACGATGAATATTATCATCATAAAGCAAAGAGGAAAACACATTGAAGCATATAAAAATTATATTATCGACTTCAAACAGAGAAAAGATATAATCTTTAAGCATAGAGGAAGAATATTATTGTGCTTTAGCATAGAGAATGGATAAGAAGTATCATCAAAAACTATCGTAACGATATCATCATCAAGCAACGACTATTGGGTTGAGGGTAATCAATTAAGACCTACACTAAGCATAATATATACTAATATAATATATAAACTATTTTATATACTACACGCACTTTAAGTCCCCCCTAGCTTTACAGGTAAAGCCAAACAAAGAACTATCCAAAAAGTATCGTATCGTATATCGTATTTTGTATATCGTATAATGCAATTAATTAGAGCTCGCTCAACTGTCATTGTATTTGCTGTATGTTTAAATGTAACAACTAAATAAATAGTACATTTATTTAATGAGCTGCGGCAGCTGGTCGCGTATTATTTATCATTTATTTATAAACCAAGAGTTGTGTGTATGTGTGTGTGCACAAACGACACAGACGAAATTCCGCTAATTACGCTCATAAATTGCAAATGAGCTAGAATAATCTGTTGGCTAAACTGGCTAGACTTGCGGCCAATCGATCAATCAACAGTAGTATATATATTTTATATATGTCTTAGGAAACCCCCAGGTAATTTCCCTGGCTCTGAAACCCACTGGTAGTACCCCCAGTATATATAGACGCTTCTCCGTACTCCGTAAAACTCTCAATTTATATGTTCTGCATTTTTCGAAAATATTCAAATTCCAAAATTAAGAGGATTATTTTTTTTTGTTGCTTATTCTTTATATTGTACTCTACAGTTTTTTTCTCATTTCCTTCTGCTTGCCTTTTTTTGCTGAGCCTGCTTTGGTTTCTTGCGCTTATAAAGACTCCACGACATTATTGATCAGATACTCCCCAGTAATTACCCCAGCATATAGACGGACCTGTACAAGTGCTACATTTTATAGGGTCTTCGCGGTTTCCCAAAATCGAGTTGAACTGTGGAGAACCGAGAAGCGTGCGAGTTTCTCTCTGGGCTTAGTCTTCTCCTTCACCTAACTTGGTCTCTGCTATTTTACTTCTCATTCTGCTTGTCTTTCTCCTCATCTGACTTCTTGCGCTTGAAGAGACTCCACGACATGATTATGTCCCACAAGTTCTGATCGTTTGGCACTAATGAAACCGTGTCGTGTCTATAAGGGCATACGCCTAGAACTATAACGCAAGCTGTACTCACTATTCGCAGTTGTTGCTGCTGCTGTTGATCGCGATGATGATGATGATGATGATGATGTTGATGTAGATGATGATGCTGCTGGGGATGTTAATGTGGTTGTTGTTGTTGTTGTTTTTGTTGTCGTTGTTGCTAGAGCTCGGGGTTTTGGGCGTGCAACAGCTACAACGGACTTGGCGGACTTCTCTCTAGCAACTAACTCGGCGGCCTGGGCCTTCTCTCTGGCTTCTACCTTCGCCTTGACTGTCTTGTTCTCGGCCTGCCTATGCTTCTGGTTCTCCGCGTTCATCTTGGCGCGGTAGGTCAGGTAAGTCTGCATCATTCTCTTATGCTTCTGCTTGCGCTTGAATCTCTGCGCACGCCGGGCTAAATTTAATCCGGGAATATTGGGTACGATCTGATTGCAATTGTCACCCTCCTCGCAACGTTCCCACACGACTTTCGCCTGGCTACTCGGCTCTGACTTCTGTACGAGTTCTGCGATACACTTCAAATTAGTCACACTCTCTCTCACACACACACACACACACATACACAGACACACTCTTGCCGAGCGATTTCAAATATTTACAGTATATACATGGAGAGGGGGGGGGGGGGGGGAAATAAATATTTAAAGATTCTCTTACCACTCGCAGGCGATGTTTCCTTTTTGTGCTTGTCGTGCTTTTTCCTCCCTTCATCATCCTCCGAGTGCGTCGATGAGGCGAAGTTTCTGTGCTGCTGTTGCCGCAACTGCTGCAAGAAAGAGACAGATAGAGAGAGAGAGAAAAAGAGAGGGCTACAGATGAGCGCAAATGAGATGGTTAAATTAACATTAATGACTTCATTCTGGGCTTATTGATTGAAGCTTCAATTGGCCATGGATCTCTTGGCTGTCACAAGTTAAGGCAAATATTTATATTTGCCTTGGAGGATTACGGCATGCGTGTGCGTGTGTCTGTCTCTCTATCTGTCTGCCTGCCAGACTGTCTATCTACCTACACATACAAATACATCGTGTATATTGTGTATGTACCGCCTCAACCGTTCCTAATTAAGTTAAAATGCTCCCCAGCGAAATCACGTGCTTGCCATAACGAAACCAGGCATCACACACACACCTACACACACACAGGCACAGGCCACAAAATGTTGCTCGAGAACATCATGCGTTACTTCGTTTCTCCCTGGGAATGAGGCACAAGTAAATTGCGCTAGAGGTAGACAACAACAACAAGGAAAGGAAGTACGACAACAGTCAAAGCCCCTACTCCTACCAGCATGGCCATCACACGTTTGCGGCATTTGACGCCCAGTTTTTTTCCTTTCTATCTCTATCTTTCTGTATATATTTCGCTTTTATTATACCATTCAACCATAGAAAATGGCCAAAACGGTATATTAGTTTTGTATAGCGGTATGTAACGGGCAGATGTAGGCGTGCCAAACTATGTTTTATTTTGATTGAATTTATAATTATAATAATTGATTTATTGTTTTGCAAATCAAACTCGATTAACATTAATAATACATTGATCTATATACAAAAATTCAAGCCGATTTTTCAGTAAACACAGAAGTTATAGAGCAAGAATTTTGTATTGAAAGGTTGCAGCAGAATATAGAACTATTTTATTATTTATTTATATTTTTATTATTATTATTTATTTATATTATTTTAATTTTTATTATTTTTATTTACTATTTATTTTATATTAAATTTTAGCTACATGAATGGTATCTAGCAGTCGAGTGTAGCCTCTCTGCACTTGTTTTTATTTTTATTTTCTCCTTTGCTGCGTGCCAGCAGCGGCAAACGTTGCGTATGAGCAATGGCACGCAAACAAAGCTTGAACTGAAAAGTTTGCTGCTTGCTTTTTTGCTTCTTTTGTTGCTTTTTTGATTATTCGAATTCAGCTGGGAGAAAAACGCAAAATAAAATCGAAATACCAACTGTTTACCTTGTCATTTCAGACCACACACACACATATACAGAGAAGAAACGAGGCAAGACAAAGTTGAACGGGCTAGAGGAGTCTGAGCTGCAGAAGGCAGCGAGCAAGGCAGGCAGACAGACAGGCAGGCAGGCAGGAAGGAAGTGAAAAGAGAGAAGCGAGAGTCCGGTCCGGCTATGCTCATTTTGAGCTTATTAAGTCTGTTCCGGATGCCACATGCGCTTGCAAAGTGAAGAGCCTTAGCTTCAGAATTTAAGGCATACTTTTGGGCAGTTGCAGAAATACAGCAAACCGGGGAAATAGCATCTCGGAACGCGCTGCCTGTATTTAATAAACATTTTGCGACTGTCATAAATTCCGTCCGCAAACTTTTTAATTGGAATTTTTCAACAACTTATTTGGAATTTCAACAAACCACAGGAGCAACCCTCGCAACACGTAGTAAAAAAAAAGGCAGATGCCATTGCATAATTTTTGCTGCGTGTGCAGCTGGCTATCGACGTGTGTATAGGTGGTAGCAGAGGCGGAGGAGGCAGGGCGTGTTTACATGCTGCTGTGTCGACATGCCTCTCTTTCGCGCACATTCTCCCTCTCTCTCTATGTGGGAACTGATTGGATTTTATGCTCGGCTTCAATCAAGCGTTTCAATAATTCAACAAACTCGCAATTTTAAAATGGAAATCGAGCAGCAGCAAAGGCGCCATCGTAGGGGGGCAGAACTGCCCCTGGCCAAGCTGAGTAATTGAAATTTAAATAGCAAATAAATGAGGGTCCATTCGCCCGTATGCACGCCCTTACATAATCCCCGATCATAAATCAAAGTTTGCAAATATATATTTATTTGATTTCTTGGTGCGGGACTTATGACATACGAAGCGCGTTTGTGTTTGCTTTGCAATTGATTGATGCGAGCGGGGCGGAGAGTGAGGGGGGAAGCTCTCCCTAACGAAGTTACAACAGCTGCAGCATGACAATTTGACGACAACGGGCAGAGACTATTGAGCAAATGACAGTTTGAGAAATGACAAAAGTTCAGTGGGAAGAACACCCAGTGGCAACCTCAACTCGAATCGCAATAAAAACTCGGAGCTCTGTCAGACAGCATCAGGGCAGCAGAAGTTAACAAATGGAATGCCTGAGCGCCAGCATAAATTTAACAAGCTCCGACAGATAAGACAATGCCTCCCAAAAGTATGCTTTCCACACCCACACACACACACACACACACACACACACACACACACACACAGAAGTTTTTTTTACGATCGTCGCAAGTAAATTGAAATCACGGCAAAAAGTTCGCTTCGTCTCGGTCTCGGTCTCAGTCTCAGTCTCTGCGCTGTCAGTGCTCATCTTATGGCCTCAAATGGAAATGAAAATGAAAATGTTATTTCATAAATTACAACTGCCTACCCTCCTCCTCACTCCCCGCTACAGGTGCCACAGCCTCATTTAAACTTAATCTGCGTTCGGGGGCAACTTTAAAGAGCAGCAGAAGTCGTCGCTCGCGTCTGGGCGTTGTCTTCGCTTGAGCTCTGCGACATGTTGCAGAAATGGCAACACAATGAGAGCCAACAACAATGTGGCCGCCACGTGCCGACGCTTGTGGCACTGTGTCGAGAGATGGGCTAATTCAGGCCTAACAACAACAAACAACAACAACAAAGACAAGTTGAGCGGGGGGAAAAGTAGAGAAGCGCAGCTGACAAAAGCGCTTCTGACTAGTCCAAAAGGGGCGAGGGCGGCCAGGGGAGTGGCAAGTTGAGCCAGCCAGACAATAACAGTAAACAGTGTAAGTGCGGCACACACACACACAGATACACACACACAGATACACCCCCAGTTATGCAAGAGCTTCGCCAAATCTCTTTCGCCTTCAGTCAGCAAACTTTTTGGCGAATTTGCTTAGCTATTTCCAGCTAGTTTTGGCACGTGCTGTGCAAGCAGCAGTTTCTTAGCAGTTTTCGCAACTTGGAACACTTTACTTTTGCTTTGTTTTGCGACTATATGAACAATGTTTACTGTCGGTGCCATCCGCTCTCCCCGCTCCCCTCTGCTTTCTGCTGCTCGGCTTACAAGCGTCGCGTGTCAAGTGCCTTGCGTGGGGGACAGGGAAAACCCTTTCGAGCAGCCTGTTAGCGCTTTTCATTGACGCTGAATGCGTAATTAAGCCGACAGCATATGTGCGAATGTGTGAATGTTATTGACAGCATGAATAAAGCGCATTATTACGAGGCGAGCACCACGCAAAAGAGCTGAGAGTCAATTATATTTATGCATGATTTGCTTCGTCTACTCTTTCGCTCTCTCTTTCTTCTCATATTGTCATCAAAACAGAGCTCAATATACCGCGCTATATAGCTATTAGCATGAGATTCTATAAATACTATATAACATTTTATATAGTCTGCCAGAAAAAAGCTAATAAATTAGCCGCATGAGCAGAAATAATTTTCGCTTTTTCGCTTTTTCTTTCTGCTCTTTCTGCACAAATCGAATAAGCATCCAAGAAAACATTTTCTCTGGCGAATAAACATACTTTTTATATACTCGAAAGGGGGGAGAAGAACGGCCGGCAGCAGGTGAATGGAAAGAGGCAGCAGCGCATCGACAGTGAGGTACAAAAAAACATCAACGAAATGTCAGAAAATATTTTCGCAGCAGACACACACAGAGATAAAAGCAAAGCAGACAAACTAAAATTAGTATGCGATAGATACACACACACACACGTGTATAAGTATAAATATATATACACACACACCCACAGTAGCGCGCAGACGAATAGATATTAATGTACATTGTACTAGAAACTCAAATGTATTTCTGAGAACGAAACCCAAAAGAAACAAACACGAGGAGCAAGTGCAAAACGTTTCTACAATTTGTCGCTCAGCCATAAAAGCAGACAATCAGCAGGGGGAGAGGAGGGGAGTGGCAGCTGTGTAGATGGAGCGGACGCCATTTGACTGTCTGCTTTACGGGTTATAAACATGGCTGACATTGGCCAAAGATCGCAGCAAATTTTAGTTATTTATACAAAGTGCGTTAGGCTGCCCTTTCTCCCTCCCTCTCTCTCTCCTTGTCTTGTCTCCCTCTCTCCCAGCATACGTTTTATGGCCCATTTTGGAATGTTGACCCCAGCGCCGCGTGCACGTTATGGGAATTGTAGCTAAAACAAGTTTGAATTATTGTCCTAATGGACTGGAGTCTCCAACGGCACACTGGCAGACGGGGCGTATGCGTAACATGGCTGCATATTGCGCATACGCCACGTGAAACGATTGGCATAGGCAAATTATTTAACGAGTGGGAAATCTCATAATTAAATATGCGTATATAAACGAAGTTCATTTTAAATGCAAGTTAATTAAGCCGTAAAATCAAATTGGCAGTGCAGAGCAGCGTGAGGCTGTCAAACACGCCGGAAAGTAGAAATTGCCGTCGCCGGCAGCGACTGTCAATAGCATTTCCTGCTGCTGCTCGGGCTTCAACTAGTGTTGGCTAACGTGCAATAAAAACACACACAAGTCGAGACTCAAGTGTCGGAAGTAGTAGTAGTAGAAGCAAAGCGCTTTGATGGCGCCAGCAAAATGGTGGAGGCATTAAAACGAACAAAACTTAAAACAGGCGCACTAAAACGAAGCAGCAGCATCAGCAGCAGGGGGAACTGAGAGGGGGCAGACCACTTTATGCTAAATGCCAGCATTCATAAGGATATTTCACAGACCTGCTGTTAAGCGCCAATTAAGCGCAGTCATAAAACGAGCTCAGGCTCAGATCCAACGCAGCTCGGCAGCTCAGCAGGAAGTGCGAGCAGTAAAATTAAAGTCTCATTAGAGTCGCGCGTGTCGTGCGAGCTGTGCACACTATAGAGCTCTGATAACAAAGTATTTTATCAATCAGAATCAGACGCGGCATAAAAACACTACTCAAAGCAGGGAAAAGCAAGGCTAGTACCAGCCGGCAACGCCTTGAAAAACTGCAAGAAAAATATCTACGAAAAGTATCTACGCTTTCTGGGCGTGTGTATGCGCAGCGGCGCAAAGGAAGAGAGTGTTTCTTTGCGCCTGCCATACATCGACCTTGCCTGGAACGTGTCTCTGCACGAACGATTTTAATTTGCTTACAATTAGATGGAAACGCCGGACCTTGAAGGCGGCACACAGAAGCCTGCCAGCTGCCGCCATATAAAGGACACAGAAGACACTCAACGGCGCGTGATTATTAACAGCAGGCGCTGAGTAAAAATAAAAATAAAATATAGAAAAAAAAAAAAAAAACCAGAAGCAGCAGAAGAACTGAAATGCCAGCTAAGTGGCCCACAAGCTGTGGGCTGTCGGCGAAAAGAACATGCAAACGACATAATTCAGCAGGTTCTACATAATAAGCAAGCCGAGCAGTGAAATGCTAGAAGTAGAAGGAGATGCTAGGCTTATGAAATACCCTGTACCCGCAGAGCTTGAGCCGAAGTAAGTAAACCCACATTTTAAGTCAGCAGACCTGCTCGCATTTATTTACAATTTTCCCAAATTTCCCCCCAACTTCATGGACTTCATTAAGTCCCCATTTATTAGGCACATTATCCACAACAAACTCGAGACCTTTTTAGTGGCTGCTGCTGGCTAGCAAAATCAAAAGCAACGCCTTAACAATTTATGTAGCTCATTTCGTGTGGCAAGTTACTTTCGGAGTGAAAAATTTGCATATAATAGGGAAGTTTGCACTCGTGGCAGCTGACACTGCTGGGATGTCCTGAACGGGCAGCAGGAGTGGCAGCAGGCTAGAGGAGGCTAGAGCAGGGGCGCAAGAAGTTGGAGTAGCCTCAGACAAGACCTGAATTATTAACAGGCTTTTTATGCAGTTAACTTGGCACTTTTCCCGGTTCGCTTTTCCACTCTTCTTTGTTGTTTCTTCTGCTGTTTTCTAACCTTTCAAATTGTCGGCAAATTTATGCAAAGATTTGGGGCATAACCAGGCGTTACGGGATCCCCCGAGAAGGTCGCGCAGCACTTGCAATCTAAATATTTGTCTGATAAATTAGAAGACCAGGAAGAAGTAGGGTGTTTGTGTGGTCAGCACATAAATAAATTGACTTTGGAATCACAGCTCGAGTCGCAGACGAAGTCAGGGGGGAGCAGCGCGGGGCTGTCCTAATGGGAGCCATTTGTGAATTGCCATGAATTTTACATGAGCAGGAGGAAAGTCTCTCTTCAGAGTTTCTAATTCGATTGCGTCGATGATTTAATGAACTCAAATATGCGGGAGAATGCATTAAACATTCACAACTCAATGCTCATTCAATTGCCGGCGATAAGGGTTATCAGTTGGCCAGAGCTGGGGCAACTGATAAGGGCGAAAGAAAACGTGAAAGTGCTTAGCATTGCTTACAGTTTGGCAAGCATTGTACAGCAGTTAAGGTAGCTTGCAATTTCAATTTGACGGTCAGATACTTATTTTATTTATTTATTTATTATTTATTTTATTTTCCTTAATCTTTTCCGCATATATGCATATGTGTATCGTTTTTACAGTTTGACAAGCACTTATTTGCTGCAGATACCCCCCTCTAGTTGACAAAAAAACTAGCAAACTATCTTGCTGCTTGTTTTACAAGCACTGTAATTTTACAACTAGATACTTTTTTGATTCGATTTTTCTCTTTCTCTCTCATGCTCAGAGTAAACCCTGCAACTACTTTGCAGTGCTTACAGTTTGACAAGCACTTGGCATACAAAAGCCGAAAAGAGCTGCAATTTCAAATTGACTACTTTTCAATACCCAAACCCCCCTTCCCCCTTCTTACCCCTAACCAATTCACTCGCCAAAAGAAACCTCAAAACTACTTGGCAGTGCTTACAGTTTGGCAAGCACTTTAGAAACGAGCTATAACGCACTGCAATATCAATTTGACTGCCAGATACTTTTCCGCTTCCGCCCCTGCCTTCCCCTACAGTTAAGCTCAACATGTGTGTTTTTATGGCTCTTTGCAATGCAAGGGAAAGACCAGAGAGCGG
Source organism: Zaprionus bogoriensis (assembly GCA_035046045.1). Classification (NCBI taxonomy): domain Eukaryota; kingdom Metazoa; phylum Arthropoda; class Insecta; order Diptera; family Drosophilidae; genus Zaprionus; species Zaprionus bogoriensis. Next base: position 1,143,903 of record JAWNOI010000095.1, on the reverse strand, counting down.
GGAGTCGCCAGTTCCAGCAATTGTTACGGGGGCGTTGCAATAAAAGTGGCATGCAGCACTTTTAGCTGTTGCAGTTACTGCTGCTGTTGTTGTTGTTGTTATGGCTGGCAAGTCAAGTGCACAGCAATGGCATTGGCGGCACGCAAGCTTAGCCCAGAGTCAAGTGCCCAAAAGACACGCACACAAAGAGAGAGAGAGAGAGGGAGATAGATTTGTATCTGCTAGTTGCATGCATAATACAGCCAACACAACTTAAGCATTTGGCTGCACTTTGGTGGCAACCCTCGCTGGCAGCCGTCAGCTTGCACTAACGTTAATTAGAAGAATCTGCGGAGACTGCAAACTGTCTTCATCTGCTGCTACTGCTGCTACTGCTGCTACTCTCTTTTCTCCCACTCTCTCCATCTCTCTCTCTCACTCTATATATATATTTCTTACACCCCCTGCTACCAACACATATGCAAATAATATGCATTCGCGGTATTCTCCCGGCTAGATGAAAGATTTCGGCGTCCTGATAAATGTGGGAAAACGTGCACAAGTTTCCCAAGCATAACAATTGCAGGCAGGCAGGGCGCGCGGAGGCAGGCGAGGGGAAGTGGCGCTGGGGCTGGAGCTGGGGCTAGCTGACTCGTATAACATGCAGATTTGCTGCGGTTGCTGTTTGTGAACGAGTTAAGCCACAGCTTTGCCAAGCGAGGGGAGAGGAGAGGGAATCCAGCACCCCCTCACCTACTGCGCTGGCGAGCTTTAAGTTTGCTCGTTAAACAGAAATTTGCTGATCCCAACAAGGGTAGAGTAGGGTTGCTTTGCGCCAGATTATGAAAAGTCAAGCTCGAACTGCAGGAAAGCAGCAGGGTAGGAAGTAGGGTAGGGTGCCGCAACAGTATGAAGCCATGTTAATTGGCCAAGACACGGCAGCAGGCGCACAGTGCAGCTTAAACTTTGCGGCAGATAATGAAAAAAGAAAGGGAATTTGCGAGCATGCAAATCGAGCAGAAAATAGTTTTTCTCACTGATAAGATATTAAAGTATAACGTAGCAGCTTAAAATTTAACTAAAATAATTCAGATAAGTTAAATTGAATATGTATCCAGCTTGATATGAATTTATGCTTAGTAACAAAAATATATTTTTTAAAAAGAAGTTCTGCATTACTTAACCTAACGCTCTCAAATATACTTGATCTATTTATGCCAATAAGGCTTCCTCAGCTCTTAAGATAGCTTCGAGTCTTGTCAGTTTACACATTTTAAAGTCGTATAAAATTTAAAATTAAATAATGCTAAATGTTAACTTTCATGTTATAAATTAAAACATTATCTTTTGTTTCTTAAATAACTGCTAAGTTTTATTAACTATAGGATCGCCTCTGAAAATTCGAAATACACTTGTTTTGTATATGTTCTATGCCAAATTTGGAACCTGCAGCTCTTGTGATAGCCAAATTCTGCAGCATTAAACTCACTCAAAGAAATGTAAGAAAATCGACTAAAAAATCGCTTTTATTTATTATGCATTTTTTTATACATTATTCATAAAAATGCATAAATTATGAATATTAATATATAATATAATATATGCATGTAAAATAATATAACATATAATATATAACATGCATATTAAATAAAAGGAAGTTCCTCTTTTTTGTTTCTTGAATAACTTCCAAGTTATCATAGCTATCTTAACGGCTTTCAAAGTTTAAAATACACTTGGCCTGCATGTGTTCTATACCAAGTTTGAGTTCTACAACTGCTTTAATAGACTAGTTTTGTTTGTTTAAGCGTTGGTATCATATATATAATATTAAATGTTACTTATTTAAGTACAACGTTAAGGTGATAATTGACTAATTTCCTAACGGCCCGGCATTACTTTTCCCTTCCCTTAAACTTTGTAGTCCAAATCGTTGCATCTCTGCCAGATTAATCACAATCTCTAAACGACCCACTTTACATAAGGAGCGCACGCCGACAGACGCCCGAAGAGCCTCGGGGCTTAGAGCGTAGATTAGACAAGCCGTAAAAGAGTCTAATGAACACTTGTGCATATTAAGATAACAAATGGCAAATCTACGCTAGAGCTTCCCCCCCTTCTGCTCTCTCCCTCTTGCAATCTCTCACGTTCCACAATCGTGAGTGTTTCAAGTTACGAGAAAATCAAAAAAAAAAAAATTGATTCACATTAACTAAGCATCGACTCATTGTGGCATTTTTTAATAGCTCCGATAGCAGTTAGCATATATATATTATGGTATATAGTATATATAGTGGAGTATATGGCGTATCGTTTGCCGAGCTCGCATAAATCTCGAGTGCGCGCACAATGAATGCGAATGAATCGCAGTGCAACGCAGTGAATCGAATCCTTTGTCATGAATGTCATTTGCATAATACGCCCCGTTGTACACGTTTTTTTTTTGTTTTATTTATGCAACAGGATGCAGGAAAACACACACACTCACACACACACGTATGCAGCAGCACGTGCCATAATCAAATATCAATTGCAGCGCGTTGCTTTCCATATGCAGAATTTATTTACCACAACAGCCGCAGGCGAATAATTGTTGACCACAGCTGCCACGCCCTAACGCCCACGCAGCCATTGCAGCCAAAAAGAAAAGGCAGCACACAACACACAAATCGAGGAATAACAAAGCAAACAAAGCGTAAACGCAATCCATGCACAGCAAAAGGAGGCTGAGAGGCAGAGAGAGAGAGAGAGAAAGAGAGAGAGAGTGGGAGAAGCAGAGTGTTGCAGGCGAATGGGGGTCAGGGTTCGGGCTCTGAGTTCTAACACACATTTTGTGTTGTGCGGCAGACCGAATGGCGCCAATAAAACTTTTTATGCTATTCGAACCCAAATGGAGCAAGAGCGGGAGAGAGAGGGGAGATAGAGAGAGATGGAGAGAGGAGCAGGAACTGAGCACAACTTTAGTTACAGTTGGGAGCAGGCAGAGCTTTAAATGTGCGAGCGTAGAAGTGGAGCAAGAGAAACGTGTGAAGGCCGAAATTATGGCAGGCTGTGGAGGCAGTGGGCAGGGGGGAGTGCGGTCTGCAGTGGGAGGCGTGGCAGGCGCAGGATGCGAGCCAAAAACTTTACATGTGACTTTTTTCTTTATGTGTGTGAGTGAGTGTATTGTGAGAGTGGGTGCATGTAAGAAAGTGGGTGTGTGTATAAGTGTGTGTGAGTCTGTATAAGTGTGTGCCTGAGAGAGTTCGTGAGATTTTGGAGTAGGTGTGCGTGTGAGTATAAATACATATGTGTATAGTATGTGTGTGTATGTGAGAGCCTGAGTATGAGTATGTGTGAGTGTGTATGTGTGTGTGTGTACGTTGCAATTAATTCATGTGTAGTAGCCTACGCTTCTGTTGACTTTAATCAGCTGCCAAAAAGAAAATGAGTATAGAGAGAGAGCGAGTAGAAGAAAGAGAGCGCGCACGAAACTAAGCAGGCAAAACAAATGCAAATTTAGCGGCACGCCGGCAACAGCAACAACAACAACAACATCGTCATGCAAATAATGTGCCGTTTTATCGCTCGCCAGCAACTGAGCTAGTATCGCAGTTCAGGCGACCCCGACGACCCCCAGCGACCCTCAACCCTCAACATTCCCGTTGATAAAACTTTTTATAGCGCTGCGTTTGACACTTTTTGTCAACATTTTGTATTGTGTTTTTTTTTCCCCACTCCCACAGCCTGCCTGGGCTGCCCAGCTCCTGCTCTCCCTCTCCCTCTCTCTCTCCCTCACAAAGTAAACAAAAGCTGGCGCGCTGGCAGTCTCTCGCTCTCCCTCTGTGCCGCTCTCTTCCACTCTCGCAGCCTGTGAAGCGCTCACTTGCCTATACAAATAACGGCGAATTTAATCATTTCGTATGCAAATCGTGTTTGCCATAAAAGAGCATGTTACGGAGAGACAGACAGGCAGACAGACAGACAGCCGGACTGGCAGACAGACAGACTCCGTTTCGATTCCATTCTGGTTTGCTTCGGGTTGTCGCTCTGCGTAGGCTGTTAAATGTCTCACCTGAGACGGGCAGCAGCTGATAAGCATATCACATGCCCGAAACTCAAGCCAGCTCAGCGCGCGGCTGGGCCAAGGGGGTTGCGGAGTGCGGACGTTGGTACAACTGAATGATTCACAGGCCCGACAATTGTGAGCGCAATTTGCTGACTGTTCGCACACAGTTTGAGCAGCAGTTAAAGGGGCGTATAGCCAGTGCTGCGTTTTCGACGATATTAGTAGATATAACTAGCTGTTTTTTTTTTAAATTTTTGGCAGGAAAATGTTATCAGCAGCAGTGCAACTCTTTAGCTGCACGCCCCGTAGAGCGTTTAGCTAGTGCTGCGTAGTTGGCAATTTAACAGCAAAATCTAGCTGTTTTTGTAAAGTATATTTGCAACTTTTTGGCTTGCTATCAGCAGCAGTAGAGCCAGTGCTGCGACAATTTAGCAGCTAACTCTAGCTGCTTTTTAAAAATATATTTGCAATTTTTTGGCTGGAAAATGTTATAAGCAGCAGTGCAACTCTTTAGCTCCACGCGCCTTTGGGTGTCTGGCTAGTGCCTTTTGGCTGGGAAAAGCCAGTATAGCCAGTGCTTGTAATTGACGACATTGGTAGCTAAAGCTAGCTGTTTTTTTTTAAGTATATTTGCAACTTTTTGGCTTGTAAATACTATGAGCAGTAGTTCAGTTGCGTATAGCCAGTGCTGCGTCATTAAAGACATTAGTAGCTAAATCTAGCTGTTTTTTATAAGTAATTTGCTACTTTGTAGCTTATAAATGCTTTGCGAAGCAAATTTTAAAATTTATAAATTTAATTAGCAACTTTCAGCAATTTACTTAAAATCATAAACTTAAAATAGTTATTATATTATTTTTAATTTACGCAGCAAATGGAAGGAATTTAAATTTATTTGTATTATATTTATATATTATTAATATATAATATCTGTTTAAAATATCTGCATTTTTCTTAAATAGTATTTTCCAATTTTCCACCAAAATCTAGCAATTTTTGCTGCTCAATTTCTGCCAGCACTGCGCACAGCTGCAGCTGCTAATCGACAGTTTGATAAGCACTGAGCGGCACATTTAAGTGAATGTTAAGCTCGCTGCTCTCTCATGGTTTATTAACTGCTACAGCACGCAACAAACTTGTGTCTCGCTTCCGCTCATTCCCGCTCCCGCTCCCGCGCGCTGCCGCTGTGCAAAAACAAATGATAAACAATTTTCGACAGCTGTTTGAGTTGCGGGGGGGGGGGGGAGGGTGCACACAGACAGGTGCCAAGTTCAGCCGAAACAGCAAAAACACATGCGAAACTCACACACACACACAGACAGTTAGGGAGAGCGAACTTCAAATGAAGTTTTACACAGTTCCAGAGAGCCGAAGAGAGAGAGAGAGCCAGAGCGAGAGAGCGTGCTTGGCTGTGCTGCTTAAGAAGAACAACAACAACAAGAGCAGCAGCAGAGGTAATGAGAAAGCGGAGAACACAATACAAAGAACAAATAAGTAGCAAATGTATGCGTGTGTGTGTGTGTGTTCGCACTGCTTCGACTGCTTGGCATCACTTTTAATAATTTAAAAATCAGGCCCACGGCATGTAAATACATAAATACCAATGTTTATGTATAAGTGCGTGTGTGTGTGTGTTTGTTTGTGTGGTTTATGTATTTAATATGTTAGGCTGTCCAATAACAAAGTGTGTGTATTTTTATAATTCTCGATAGCCGCAGCTGCTCCCCCGGAGCGACACGCGTTACACACACACACACACGCACACGCACATGTATGGGCCTGTCTATACGTATGTATGTGTATTTATAGGACTTACCAGTGCTGCAAAACTTTGCGGTGTTGTCACCGGCATTAGACGCAGGCCGCTGAGATCGACCGGGCGCATGCCGCTGGAGCGGCAGCGGACGAGCAGGCGGACATTGCTCAGGATGACGGCGCCGTGCTTGGACATGCTGACCACCGGCTGCGACTGCGGCTGCTTAAACGGAGACAGTGGCAGTGGCAGTGGCAGAGGCACAGGCAGTGGCAGAGGCAGAGGCAGCGGCAGCGGCAGAGACGAAGATGCAGATGCAGACGGAGACGGAGACAGAGGCAGAGGCGGGAACTGGCACTGGCACTGAGGCAAAGGCAGCGGCAGAGGCAGCGGGAGCTCACCGACGCAACAGCGACAACAAAAGTGATTCACTCTGGATGGCGAGAGTATGTGGAAGGGGGGAGAAAGCCCGGCAATGATTAGACTCATTTGAGCTTTCTGCTGCCGGCGTCGCTGCTGCCGCGCTGCTGTTGCTGCACTGCTGTTATCCCTGTTGCTGTTGCTGTTGTTGCTGTTGTTGTTGCTGCTGCTGCTGCGCTGCGTTACACTAGCTCCACTCGCTGAATACACGAATACAATTTGCTCGAATTTCGCTCTTCGATTGCAGCAACAACTTCGAAATTTTGATAAATTCGGAATTTTGAACGCGTTACTCGCGAAATGTGATTCGCGTTTTATTTTGACTAACGAGAAAAGAGAAATGACAAAACAGAAAAACAAATCGAAATGCTGCCTAGAGAAAGAATCCGGATTCGGCTTCGGACTCGGATCCGTTTGCCAGTTGAGGCAAGGCCAACTAAATGCAACAGTGCCACAGCAGCAATAACAGCAACAACAACAGGCATAACAGCAACAGCAACAACAACAGTAACATTTACAGCGCAGTCGGCAGCGACGTCGGCAGCGGCAGCGGCAGGCTGCAGTAAAAGGCTACAAATTTACCGGTTCTTATGTTATTTTGAAGTTCACGCACACAGCTACAGCCAGCGGCACATGTTACACAGCACACGCACGCACACACTCACAGTTGTTTTAATTTTTTTTTTTTTGTATTGAACCACGCGAATCTCTCGAGACTCGAGACTCAGCTTCGTGCACTACGCTTCGCACACCAACACACAGCTGCACTATTTCACGTGATTGCCGTCGTGTTGGTTAATTAATTAAGTTTCTAAATATATAAATATATTGAGCTTAATTCCTAAGGTAAGCTGAAAACAAAACGGCAACACGCCGAACCCGAACCGCGCGCGACAACGTTTGATAACAGACTGCTGTTAACAGTCATTGCGGCTGTTAGTGGCCTTTTGGCGCAAACGCATGCAGTACGTTCGAAAATTCGAAATCAGCTGTTCGCACGGTGCGCTGTTATGCGCACCGTGGCTGGTATGCTGACGTGTGCTGCCGCGAAAAAGCTTGCCAGCCAAGGCGAAAAGCTTTTATGCAGCTCATTTTGAAAGCTTTTGTAACTCAGCTGGCTTTATTTTCAAGAAGAAAAAATAAATCAAGCTTGTCTACTTAACATTACTTACCGCTTTAACAGTTTTACTAACAGTTGGCTGTTAGCTTAACAGCCTGCAAAGCGCACGCAGCGTAGAAATCTTGTAGCGCTGCCTGCTTAGCGAAGACACCCACCTGAACGAAGCTGCAATTCAACGAAGCTGCAACGGTTTTTTGAATTTCAAAAATAAAAGACGCGCGCATTTGGTTTTTCAATTTTCGCTTTTATTATTGTCGCATTACGAATCTAAACTTCAACTAGTTTTCTTTGTTTTAATTTATATAGCCAACTATACAATATATATATGCAACTATATACTATATATAGAGCTCTGCTTAGTGCACTGAACATACAACTAGAGGTTGTTCGCGTTGCCCTCGTTTATTTCGGGGGTCTCTGCATTTATCGCACTAAAAACAGCTATAATACATATACACTTAGTACGTAGTAGAGCAGCCTTATCGCATACGTTCTAAGTAGTTAATTAACGTAATTACAGTGGGCCTACAGCACAAATCAGTTAAGACAACAGTGTGGCAAACATAAATAATGCTACTTAATTACGCTTTAGGCTGACGACAATGCATCAAATCGCGCGCTGATTTTTTGCATTATTTTTTTTTTATATTTTTGTGCATTTTTTTGTATTATTATTTTTGTTTTTGTTTTGCGTTAAACATTTAACAAAGCGCGCAAAATGCAATTATGTCGCTGCATTATGCATCCGGCGGCAGCCTATGAATTATAATCTCTCTCACGCACACACACGCACGCACGCACTCACACACACACATACACATACACATACATACTATCTTATGCGCCATTATTTACATGCTATCGCGCGCTCTGTCGCTCTCTCTCTCACACATACACATACACACACACACACGCACTTTAGTTAACTCTTTTTTTTTGTATTTTACAACACTCAAACGACAATTGCAGCAACATCATTAAAATATATCTACAACAACTACAACAACAACGGTAGGAACAACAGGCACAGGCACAGGTAGGGGAAGGGGAACGGTGAGGGGAAGGGGTACAACAACAAAGCGAAACAAACAAGTTCGTGCATGTTCAAAGCGACTAATTATACGCTGTCCACGCGCTGCTGCTGCTGCTGCTGCTGCTGCCTCTGCTGCCGTCGCTGCTGCTGCTGCTACGCCTTGCTGTCGCTGCTTGCCACTGCTGGCACTGCCGCTGCCTCTGCCTCTGCCGCTGCCACTGCCGCCGCCTCTGCCGCCGCTAGCTGCAGCCAATGCAATTGTTTCCTGAGTTTTGCACGCAATCTGCGATATTTGTTGCCGCCAATTCCGCCGTATCCAATTCCAATTCCGAATTCTATGCCAACCGCGCCCACTCCGCCTGCGCCTCCACCTCCGCCAACGCCATGGAGCTGCTATCACGTGCCCGTGGATAAATCATCCTTGAGCCACTGCGGTATGGGCCGCGAGCCGAGCTTCTTCAGCAGCTTCACCAGCGCCGTATTGTGATTCAGATAGTAGCTGTGTGAGAGAGAGAGAGAAAGAGTGAGTGTGAGAGAGAGACAGAAATAAAGATGATTTTGTTATGCAAAAAGGCGAGCAAAACATTTGAAATGCAAATGCGCCTGGCGTTTTCAAGGTTTGCAGTTCACTCGACGCGCTTTTTGAGTGGAGCCTGCTCTCCGGCCCGCCCCCTGCCCATGTCCCTTGCTGGCTGTTGATTATTGGAACTCGCTTTCGTATAACTGCTTAAGCCTATTTAATCATTTAGGAGGTTATTTGGACAGTAGCTTAGTCCAAAATCTATAAAATTTGCATACGCTTTGATTTTCGCATCAGTTTTTAACTTGATTCTAAGTTCTAATACTATTTATAAGGGGTCTATATCTATGAATCTACAGACCTCAGCTATTACAAGCGCTAGAGACAGCAAATTTGGCATACAGTTGCCTGTATAGTATACGTAGATAATGATTATTTCAAATTTGGAGTGTCACGTTTACAGCGCTTGAAAAACGATTTTTTAATTTGTTTTCTAAATATTAAGCAACGTTTTAAAGTTACAATACTGAAATTTGGCATATATGTGGCTTAGTATTTTAGTAAGCTACACTGCAAATTGCCATACGATCGCATAATACATATCAAAGTTATGCAACAATCAAACAAGGAATATAGATTTGCTGCAGTGATTAGTAGCTGACTAATAGATAGTTGTTATATAACAACGTTTCTATGTATCTAGTGCGATTTTCTTTTAGGATTTACATTATTCATATGTAGATATATAACATATGTATCTTCATAGGTAAAGGTATAGGTATAGGTATATGAGATCTGTCCGAAAAGTAGGTCGGAGAAATTATTTCTCGGTGCAGGCGTTAGTTTTAAAATTTCCCGAACCAAGATTTGAAATCAGGTCGGATACTTCTCGGACAGACCTCATATATAGCATAGGTATAGCATATACTGCTTCTTATATCAAGTCGAAACTAAGCTTCTATCTGTTCTGCATGTTCTACATACTTTTCTTTAGAATATCTCATTTTCATGTTCTCATTAACCTTTCGAGCTACAACTACTATTTTATCATAACTCAGCTTTATACCACATATACCCCCATATCCCCAGTGTTATATTATTTATATTCCTGGATATTCAAATGATACTCTATAGCTCTACTCTATATCTATAGCTTTTTATAATAACACGTGGATCAGTAAGTCCCGAGACTGACACATAGATGTATGATTTTTAATAATTACCCTCCCCCTGGGACTTATTGATCCCAGTATTAAGATATTCTTACCCAAAATGGTTTAATTTTATTATATTTAAGCTTTATGTGTTCTCAATCTCAAGTCTTAATAATTCTAGGTAGACTCTCCCCCTTTTCACCTTAAGGCACTTCTCTAGATACTCTGCAAATATTGCATAATTCACCTGCCTGGCTCAAGTCTAATAAGCCATGCGCTGCGCTCATACCTTTTTCATAATTCACACACTCGCACACACACACACACACACACACACTTCTCTGTATGTGTGTGCTTATTTCGCTGTCGCTTAACTGCCAGAATCACTGAGTAGACACTCTATAAGGACTCGCAGCCGGGATAGATATCCTTGCAAGCTGACAGCTGGCATGCCAAATCGTAGTTCTACAGCAAAGTGCACTTTCAGCCAGGCCGCAAGTTGCAGGGGTGGAGTCCCGCTCCCCCACAGCCGCTCTACCCCCACTCGAAACGATTCTAGGTACCAAAAAACGTGTGTGAGTATGTCGTTGAGAGAGCGTGTGTGTGTGTATGTGTGTACGTGTGTGTTTGTTCATTAATCCTTCACTCAAAGCATCGTTGTCGACGTCGTCATCTGTCTGTCGCCCGAAAAGCAACCCAAATCACTCATACGACCTGTTCCCCTATCACGCTGCCTCCTGTTCTTGCACCCACACGTTCTTATACCATTCACCTATTTAGCTTGGCTTATAAGGGCATATTCGCTTTGTATGTAACGGATATGAGACTATAAAAAATATATATGAGTTATACAAGGAAGTGTACGGTATTGGGCAGTTAAGTGCTGCCTGCTCTATTATTTTTTTCTTGGGAAAAGTATTTGCATGTAGGTGCAATGGTATCTAACAGTTAATAGCGTTTCATTCTATTTTTTTTTTAAGAGAAAAGTGGCTAAAGCACTTGACTAAAGCAAGTTATCTTTCGGAAAAAGTATCTGCTAATTTAAGTGCATGGTATCTGACAGTCGGACGAGCTACACAATAGGGATAAGTATATGCTAAAGCAGCTGCATGGTATCTAAGAGTCAAAAGCACTATACTTTGACTTTCTTTAGGGGAAACCATCGGTTAAATTAGGTGCATGGTATTTAATAGTCGAGTACGCTCCACAATAGTTATCTTTAGAGATGACTACCTGCTAAAGCAGCTGCTTGGTATCTAAGAGTCAAGAGCGCTTTACTTTGACTTTTATTAGGGGACCCCATAGGTTAAATTAGGTGCATGGTATCTAACAGTCGAGTACGCTCCACCCCAACTGCCTCTACGTGCCGTATTTTATACGTGTCGCACTTACCGCTGCAGCAACTTGGCGCTGCGCTCATCCATCGCCGGATATTGCCGCCCCTTGGACTTGCCCAAGCATTTGTTGCGCTTCTCGCTGACGGCCTGGCAGTAGAAACCCTTCTTCACGTCGTAGCGCAGGTGGTGCGAGTAGTCCAGCTGCGGCTGGATCTTGAGGAAGCGCTGCAGCTCGTTCATCACGTCGATGGGATTGAGGCGCAGCTGCTCGCCGTCGATGATGTGCACCTGCTGCGCCGGATAGTAGGCCAGCCAGTGCTCCAGGTGCTGCGCGTACTTGCCTGGATTCAGGCAGCGGTTGCGCAAATCCTTTAGAGCTCGCGGCGCCGAGTCGCCTGCGGTGATGACCTGCAGGGGCAGACAAAGAGAGAGAGAGAGAGTTAAGCGTTAAGCGGACATTGAGTAGAGTTCTGCCTGCCACTTGCCACATGCCACATGCCACTTGCCACTTGGCTGAACGCGGCAACTGCTCTGCATGCAAATCGAAAAATGATGCCGACAAGTTGTTTTTCACCAAGCTGACATTAGTATCGCACACTGGGGCAGGCCGGGGGGCGTGGCATGTGGCAAGTGGCAAGTGAAATTGAAAAGCTATTTTGTGGTGCGCCAAATGAATTTTTCGTTTCGTTTCAACTCCTTTTCCTTCCCACTTGGCCCACATCACTCGCATTTGACAACCACTTGCAATTGCAGCTGTATCTGTGTGTCAGTATATGTGTGTGTGTGTGTGTGTTGGGGCAACTGATGGCATGTTCATTAGATTTGCATGCATCTCACTGTGCCTGACACTGACAGTTGTTGTTGTCTAATGAAGCGAAACAAATAGCGAGCGAGGCAGAAGCGAGAGCAACGAGCTGCAGCTCCATTTTCTGACTGACCTACAGCAGGGGCAGGACTCGCAGTCAGACTTTCCATTGGGGAAGATAGAAATGCATCTGTGGGATTAACTGCTTCCATATGCAAATGTATCTGTCATTGTTTCTGTATCTGTTTCCTTGGCTTTAGTCTGCATATCTGCATGTGTATCAGTATCTGTATCTGTATCTGCATGTGTAAATGTATCTGTATCTGTATCTGTATCTGTATCTGCATATGTATCTGTTTCTGTATCTGTATCTGTATCTGTATCTGTATCTGTATCTGTATCTGTATCTGTATCTGTATCTGTATCTGTATCTGTATCTGTATCTGTATCTGTATCTGTATCTGTATATGTATCTGTATCTGTATCTGTATCTGTATCTGTATCTGTATCTGTATCTGTATCTGTATCTGTATCTGTATCTGTATCTGTATCTGTATCTGTATCTGTATCTGTATCTGTATCTGTATCTGTATCTGTATCTGTATCTGTATCTGTATCTGTATCTGTATCTGTATCTGTATCTGTATCTGTATCTGTATCTGTATCTGTATCTGTATCTGTATCTGTATCTGTATCTGTATCTGTATCTGTATCTGTATCTGTATCTGTATCTGTATCTCCATTTCCTCTGCCCACTCACCTGATAGAAGCTGTAGTTATTCGCTATGACATCCCCGTGCGCGCGCTGATGCTGGTACCAGGAGTACGCGCGCTTCGCTGGCGAAATGAGGATGGTCACGATCTTGGCATGGGGCAGCAGTGCGTGCGCTCGCTTGGGCACCGCCTCCCCGTCGAAGTAGGTGGCGCTCTTCTCGAACATGTAGCGCGGCGCGCCCACCGTCGTGGGCATGGGCGAGCTGGTGTTGGGCAGCGTCTCTGCGGGGAAGAAGTCCATGTACCAGTCGAGGCCCCTGTAGTAGTTGTTGCCATTGAAGAACTGCACCTCCTCGAAGGTGTCGGGACTGGGGATGTTGCTGGCAACGCTGCCGTGCATGGAGAGGAATGTGTAGAGCGCCGTGGTGCCGGTCTTCTGCGGCCCAATGACCAGGAACTTGGGCAGCGAGTCGCAGTTCTTGGTCTTCGACCAGATCTTCTTGTGCCGGGCATCGTCGCAGGGATTACCCCACACCGGGTCGACCTCCTCGGGATGCAGGCGGAAGTACATCTCGGCCAGCTGAATGGGCGGTGCCGAGGCCAGCTTGAGATTGGTCCAGCACTGCAGGAACTTGATGACCGATTGGAATGTGTAGAGCGCTAGGCGATCCGAGCCATAGTTCGACATGTGCGTCATAAAGATATTGATGGGATTATAGACGATGGTCTGGAACAGCTCGCCGCCCTGTATGGACTCGTCGAGCTTGTCCCGTCCGCCCGGATAGCGATCGATGTACATGGTGTGCGTGAAGAGGCCGCACGTCTGCCGCGGCAGCACCATGATGTTTCGATGTATGAAGCCCCGGCGCAGGCGAGCCGGACGCAGATGCGGATACTCCTCCGTCGAGGTGACCTTCACGTTCCACACGCGCTTCCAGGCCAGGTAGAGCAGCTCGTGCGCCGGATACACGCCCGAGTGATGCGGCGATATGGAGTACCCCGAGTTCGTGGGTATATTATGCTCCTGGGCGAACGCATAGTTCAGCTGCATCTCGGCCATGAGCAGCGTCAGGTTGTCGTACAGATGCGGCTGCTGGTGCTTCCACATGTGCGAGAACCAGTTGAACTCCTGCACGTTCTGCAGCAGAAAGTCATCGCCGAGGTTCTCCTCGCGCGTGCCATGGTGGTAGTACTTGCCCGAGAAGCCCAGATTGAAGCGGAAGCCCGGCACCATGCCCCCAATGATCTTCTGCGTCGCGATCAGCGCACGCACATCGTCCGGCCGCAGCCGCGTGCCCTTCTCGCCCACAAAGATGTCATCGATGTCGACTAGGATCATGCGCTCCAGGCTCAAGCTCAGCTGGCCATGGCTGAGATAGCTGAGCGCGTCGAGGAAGACCAAGCGATGCAGCCAGAAGCGCAGGCTGCTGCCGAAGAGCACGCGCTGTATGCCGTCCAGCTGGCCGCGATCCTGCAGCACCGTCGTCAGCGGCAACTGCACCTGCCCCACACTGTCCGCCGGATACTCCTGTGTATTGCGCTGTGCCCACTCCACCGGCTCGTACGTGCTATGATTGTGCTGGAAGACGGCCCAATCGTCGCCCGGCAGTGCTCCCCACGCGGTTTCTCCGGCACGCGTCAGTCGCAGCACCGAGGAGCTCGGATTGAGACTGGCATCGCGCAGTCGCAGATTCGTGTGCACAAACAGTGGAAAGTCCCGCAGCTGTGCGCCCACCAAGGTCTCCTCGCTGGGGCTGACGAAGCCCACAATGCCCACCGAGTACTCCCGGCAATATTTGTCCAGCAGCTCCCTGTTCCACTTGTCCATGTTGAGGTACTTGTCCAGGTTCTCGAAGACAATGACGCCGTAGCGACCCTTGTCCAGATTCGTCAGCACCGGCAGACTCTTTCCAGCCACCTCCAGCTTGTATCTGCAGCAGAGAGAGAGAAAGAAGGAGAGAGAGAGAGGGAGAGCGGGTAAATATTTGAGATGCAATCAGAGATAGAAACTGCAGAGAAGCTGTCAGAAGCAGAGCATAAAACTGGCTGCCAAACTGCATGTCAGGCGTGACATTAATAGAGAGCGAGAGCAGGAGAGCGATAGTTTGCGAGAGCGAGAGAGAGGGAGACAGCGCTGTCAGCTGTCAGTAGCTGTTTGCTGCGACACGCAACCCGCAGCGCTGCAACTGTGCAAGTGTTTAGTCGAGATAAGCTAATATAAATGGCAAAATGCGAGCATGAAGCAAAACAAAAGAGAACGCAGAGAGTGGAGCAGCTAAAGAGAGGAGGAAGCGAGAGGAGCAAGTGCAAACTCTTGACAATATAAATGACAACATATTTGGGGCAGCAGCAGCGCTGCGAGTGTGGCAGCGGCCACATTGAAGGGGCCTGCCTGCTGGTATGTGGTATATGGTATTATTTTCTGCCATAAATTGGCAAAATAAACAAGCAAAAAAACTGCAGTTGAGCAGCTTAAAAATACCCTATAAATTCTTAAATATGAATACATATATAAATCGAAATAAACTTGCTAAATAAATCAATTGAAAATCAAAAGTTAGACTTAACTGCGTTTACTAAATTCTAAGCTATTTTTAAACTGTTTAGGAATACCCTATAAATAAATGCCATATCAATTTCTATTTAATAGTTGAGCCTAACTGTATTTATTGACTTTATATATTGAATTTATTACATGTTAAACAAAACTGAGTTCATATAAGCAAGAAAAACGGCAGCTAAACTATATAATAATACCCTGTAAAATATTAAATTCACTAAATTATGGTATATACTACAGTTTAGTTATTTTTCAACTAATAAGCGAAAGCGCAGCTGAACTGCTAGCAAATACCTGGCAACGAGCGTTATATCAAGATAAGTAAACTAAAAATACCCTGTTAAATATATATTCAATCAATTTTAAGCTATGATTGAACTGCTTTCTAGTTTACATGCCAAAAAAAAAAAAAAATGAACGGCTTAAAAATACCCTGCAACCAATGTCAAAACAACTATAACTATGCAATAGGCTAAAAATACCCTGTAAATGAAAGAAATTAATTAATTTTAAGCTATAATTTTGCTGAACAGCTGAATTTATCATTTAATAAATACCAAATCGACGCAAATTGTTAAGTTTCATAGAAAGCACTGAAAACAGCAGTTGCGCAACTGTAGAATACCCTATAGCATATATATATATCTATATTATAAATTGCTATGAAACTGTCCCCCGGCCCCAGTTGACCATTTTCATTTGATATCGGCCATTTCGGGCATTTAGCACGAGTATTAAATAAATATTTCACTTTCTGTCCATTTGATTAAACACTTTGGTCTAATTAGGCTTTGCTTTTGCTCCACACACTAATTAATATTCATAAATATTTCATATTTCACTCACCGCATACGGAATTCATTTTTATTTTCAATTTCATGACGATTTTTGCTGAATACCCCCTCTCCGCCCATCACCCTCCTCTCCCCCACCAAATGCCGCTTTTCTCGTTATTTGTGTTCATTTGCAATTTGCATTACAAGCAGCTTTCAGCATGAAAACCTCAACAATAATTGCATTGCACATTTTCGTGCAAATATTGCACGCACACACACACACACACGCTGACACACACACATGGATAAATAAAATCAATTTCAATGTTATTATTTTAACTGTCCAGTCGGAATCCCGAGTCGAGCGGCAACCTGCTAAACCGCCGCATTTGGCCAATCTGACGATACGCAAAGTCCCACCCCCATTTCCGTTCCGCCCCCGCCCCCCTCCATCCATCCAGCCGTAAATAGTTTTGCATAAATATGGAAATATTTCGCAGCGATATGGAATTTCCATTTGATTGAATATATATGATATGGCCGGCCACCTGAACCGGAGCCGAGACCGAGACCGAGACCAAATTGAACTCGCTCGATATGAACCAAATGTTGGTTACGCCCATTGAGCGGGCTTAAAGCTAAACAACAACAATAACTACAAGAGACGGAAGCTGCAGCAGGGGCTACCTGGCGGCAAAGCGGCTAACTGAACAGCTTAAAAACTTGGCCCAACTTGATTCAATATGCCAAACCACGTGAAATCCCAGCGAAGCGCGCACAGCAAAAAAAAAAGCCATGAACTATGGTATCAACTGCAGGGAAGGGGGGCGTGAGAAGGTAGGCGGGTAGCGAGGGCAGCTGCAAAACTTTCGCCCGGCGTGTAAACATTTTTTGCTGCCTGCTCGCGCGCTTGAGCAAAAAACTAGAGAATAAAGTTACTTGCGGCGCGCCGACTGTAGCATACCCTGCACATGCCAGCTTACAATTCTTGCTGCTGGAAATATATAAATTTATTACTATTCTTTTTTAATATTAATATCAATATTAAAAAAGAATATAGAGAACTTTCGACTAGGTTTCCTATATTTTAAATTTTTGTATATAATTATAATTTTTGTAATAATTGAAAATGGTTGAAGCATTAAGCTGTGATGCCTTTAATATTAAAATCATGAGTAATAAAGTAAAAATATGAGATTTTATTTTTATTTTTAAATAAAATGTGATTTAAATATAAAGATTATTATCACAAAATATCGAGGGTATTTTGAAATTAAGCTGTATGGCGTTAGATACTATATTTTAAAATATATCTGATTGGATCTATGATACCCATACGATATATCGATTAAATCTAGTTCCCCTTCCGGCTTGCTTACAGCACTAAAACTGAGAGACGGACAGACAAACCTGACCAGATCGACTGCTGTTTAATTCTACACATACTTTACAGGTACGCAGACGCTTCCCGCAGTATGTAACCAACATCAGGCCTGAATAAATATACCCTCTGCAGGCACATAGAAAACAGCAACTGAATCTGGCGGTTTTTTTGCTGCCTGCGCTCGCCGAAGCATATTAAAATATTTTGCAGGTGGCCGTTCGACGCGCTCTGCATAAAAGTCATAAGGCAAAACATTTTATACTCATATATATGTATGGGCTGTGCGGACGCGTTGGCGGTGGGCGTGGCACATTATTGATAGTTTTTTCGTGCGATGGGCTTGACAAAAAACGCAATGACTTTTGGCCCTCGGGCAGGAGTTATAAGGGGAAAGGGCGGGGGAGCGTTCTGCTCTTGCGGGGGGGTAAAAAATGCGAGCGGGCGGCCGGGGGGCATGGCATGGAGGGTTGACATACTGCATGCATTGCATATTTTATGGCGCGTCAACACGAGACCATGTGTCACATGGCAAAAGGAGCGCACCGCAAAAGGGTTCGCAATGCGAGCTGAAGTCCAGGGGGAGGGAGGGGGGTTTGTCAGGAGATTGAGCCGGGCCGTGAGCGGAGTTGTGGGCGTGTGTCCAACGGGATATTGAAAAATCGCATGCTGAATGCGAGAGCGAGCGAAAATAATGGAAAGTTAACTGAAGCGAGTCGAAGA
Source organism: Zaprionus bogoriensis (assembly GCA_035046045.1). NCBI lineage: Eukaryota > Metazoa > Arthropoda > Insecta > Diptera > Drosophilidae > Zaprionus > Zaprionus bogoriensis. The sequence goes on along the minus strand of JAWNOI010000095.1, from coordinate 1,125,583 downwards.
TGGGGGCGACACCCATTGGAAATACACTACGGCCGGTTAACGCTTGTGTCGCGGCTTAATAGCATATGCACTCGGCCGATAAGCTGACCAGCGCGAGAGGGAGCGCCCAGTAGATCATTTTACAGTGTTGCAAAGTGATGAAAAAAGTTGAATGCGCAAAAAGCAGGCATGAGTTATGCTGTAAATTGATATTTCTATCTGTTTTGATTATAATAAACACTTTAAGCAATACTAAATTTAAATAGTGTTGGAAAATGCAGAAACTTGTATGTTTCGTAAAAAAAATTATTAAATTAATTGATTAAAAAATAATAATTAAAATTAAATTAATTAAATAATTATTAAAAATTATTACTCTTTATTTATTTTCATGATCAAAAAATATTTACACAGTTACTGTTTAATAAAATAGTGTTTAAAATATTTTCATAGTGTTGAAAAGTGCCCAAAGTCAATTACAAAAAGGGAGTTTATTTAATAATTCTTTTAACAGTTTTTTTGCGCGCTGATCAGATGCTATCCTTCTACATCAACACTAACCCCATCGCCTACTGACTGACTATAGAGAACTACCTCTTTACTAGTGTATAAATCATTTTAATAGTGTTGTTAAGAAATGTCGTAAAGAAATTTAAAAGAAAAGCTTCGCTAGGTTGAGGTGTATGACTTTTTTCCTTATTTTTACATATTAACCTTTTTTATTTTCCCTCTCTTCATTTTACTGATTACCAACTGAACGAACAAGCCAAACTACCCCACAGCTAGCGTATTAAACATTTTCATATCATACTTTCGAGGTGTCGACCCTTTAAACGCCGCCTCGTTAGCCAAACACGAGCAGGCACATTAATAAAAGCGTTTTATCAGCGCCAAAATGTTTGTTTAATTAACTATATAATGACACTTGCCATTCGCACTTGCTGTCTCGCTCACTCACACGCTTTCTCTCTCTCTTTTACATTCTTTTTTTGCCACACTTCTGCTCTATGTGTGTTGGGGATATTTGAAATTTAATTGCCGGCGTAGAGCAGACTAAGCGCCAGCTCGTTCTCGAGCGTGTTCATTTACAGGCCCGCAGCGGATTTGTTTTAAAAACCCATTAACGGGTATTACTTGCAAGTAAATAAATGCTGTTTTTTTCCCACTTCGTATGTGTGAGTGTTTGTGTGTGTGTGTTTGCTGCGCTCATTTGTTTGCATTTGTACGAGGTGTTAAATTATCCTCAGGATGCACGTAAAACTGCAAATGCCGACGTGAGCTGCTCGTTTGTTGTTCTCCCTCTGCCCCCTTCCTGCTGCTGTTGTTGTTCTTGTTGTTTTTCCTACTGCTGCAGTTATTTCCCGTTGTATGTCGCACCCTCGTTTCCCTCGACAGAGCCCGCTCCTCCCTTCTCCCAGTCTGTCGCTTATGCAGCGCATTAAATGAGCTTAGTTTTAGTTGACTTCCCAGTGCCACTTTGGCTTACACTTTCTGCCCAGCTCTCTTGACTCCGAGCACCCAGCCGTGCCGCTCCCCTCTCCCTCAGCTCCACTATCCCTCTTGTTCTCCTGCCAACCCTCACCGCTTAGCGGTACACTGTCTGGCGCTGCGTTGTAATTTCATTAGAGCGCTTTAGGGCCGGCTTCAACTTGGTGGCATCGTCTTCTTCTGCCGCTGCTGCTGCTGCTGCTTCTTCGCCTTGTTGATATTTGCGTCAGGAAATTAAGCTTGGGGGCTTCAGCTAGAGAGCGTTTTCGCCGCTAATCGAAAAATCCACAATATTTACTTTGGCGCTGAGCACACACCGTAGACAGAGGAGCACTACTCGACACTACCGCGTGGGAGGTCGCCGCAATTTAATATCTCTGTTTGAGTGAGAGATTCCTATCACTATATGCCTCTCTCGCTCTCTCTCTATTTCTTGCGCTTTGTGTGTGTGGCACAAACACAGGTGCACCGCAAACGGGGCAAGAACTTTGCGCCAAAGTTGCGCTGATTAGCTGCGAGAAATGTCGCACAATTAGCTGGAAATTATACTGAGGCAATCCTCGCCAGGTTCGGCCTGGCCAACTTGCCTAACAACTTGGCTAATTGGCGGCACATGTGTTGCAAACGATTGTGGCACGTTCTCAGATGAAAGATAGTTTCCAGAGCAAAGCTTTAGTATGTATAGTATTGATCGAATATTCTTGCAGCTTTTCTCTATTTTTTGTTCACTCTTCTATAATTAATTGGTAGCGCAAATCAATATATACTATATATAGAGTATATAGTCCGACTTTTGTTTAACTTATAAAGTTCCGTGAAATTTTCTACTAATAATTTACAATCCAGCTTAAATTTTCAAAGCAAATTAATGGTATATATTTCAAGAATAATCTAAACATTTGCTTATAGTAATAAGCATAAATTATATTTATTTATTTATAAAATAAAACTTCGTTACCAAATAATTTTTCTACTGATTTAACAGACAGAGCAAAATTATTATTATATATAGAATATATAATATATATAGAATATATGCAACTTTTAATTGCTTATAATCTGTATTTAAAATTATTTCCGTCCAATATCTTTGAACACGTCCACCTTTAAAGACTTCTCATACAGTGCAATTTAGTATATACTAAATATGGAATATTAGGTCAAACTTTTGCTTATTTATACACCATACACTTCCGGTTAACTGCCCTTAACTCCCCTCTCTTCCCCACTTTCACTAAGTCTTACACTGCTCATTCAATTTGCCCTAAGCCCTTTTTGCCGAATTTCTAATTCAGCTCAAAGTCCATTAACAGCTTCAACACACACACGCACACTCGTACATAGTGGACACACCTACACTACATAATTAATTTGTGTAATTAACGGCAATTAGTATATTTTAACATAATTATGCCGCGCCGCACACACAAATGAATTCAAGAGCCCAAAATCAATGCCAACTTGCAGGCAGGCTCGATCCGTTTCCGTTTCCATTTCTAGCTGGAATTAAGCCATTTCTGGCCATTAACATTAGCATTAAGTATACGCAGCAGTAGGTGCTACGTGTGCCAGCCTCGTCACTTATCCCCCTGACCCTCTCCCACTCCCAGCACCCACCTAAGCCACTCTCCACACCACAATCCAAAGTCGTTCATCATAAGCCCGAACCGGCGGCTCGGCTTTGCTTTGCTTTTGGCTCTGGCCCAGGACACCAAACAATGTGAAAATTATACAACAAATGGCTATTATATGCGGCAGAAGGGGCGTGTGCAACGCCCACTTTCGGTTCATACTGCTCATGCACTTACACTTGAAGTTCTACTCGGAGTCAACGGCAGTCGCGGGCAATAAATGAGTTTAAACTAGAAAATTTATTATACGCCGCAAAACTACTTAAGTCAGCGACAAGCTCAGACACGGGGTGGGGGGCGGTAGAGGGGGCGTGACACGCAAGGGCAAAAGGCACGTTCATGCTCACGTCCTGGCATTGTGGCATCCCGAAGCGAGCGACTTGCGTCTCCCACTGCTTAGGCCAATGTAATCAGACAAGGCGGGGGAATGCGGGAATGGGTTCGGTTACGATTCGCTAGGGGTTGCCAGCGGGCAGAAGATGACGACCAGGTGGGGGCAGGGCAGGGGGCAGGGGCTGCCTGCTGCTTGAGTAATTCAATAAAATAACCAATTTGTTGAAAAATAACAACAAGCGGCAACGGCGCACAAGGCCCAGGACCAAGACCAAGAGCAAGACCAAGAGCAGGGCCTCGCTCGGCTCAGGCAACTTGTCACACAATGGCACCCCGCTATCACCTCCGCCCCCGCCATGCTACCCCTTCCCTGTCACTGGTCCTCCCTCTACCTCCCCGTTCGCTCTGAAGCAGTCTGCAGCAATCTGAGGCAGCAGGCAACAACGATAACAGCAAGCAATGCCCCATCACGTGGCAAGCGCTAGAGAAAAATATTTTTTATTTATACGACACACACACGGGCATAAGTATATGAGTTTGTGTCTCCTTGTGCATGTGTGTGTGTGTGTGTGCTGACTATATTGTATAACCATATTTGCTAGGGCTCGACTTTTAGCTTCGACTTGCGCCTTGCACAGTGGGAAGATACAAGATAATTTATTATAAATTTAATAAATCAAGTGCAGGGTATGTAAAGGTCTATTTAAATTTATTGCATCTCATATTTCACAATGGGTAAATAATACGAAAATTCTGTTTTACTCTCACGATTGAATTTGCTTTCGCGATAGAATGAAAAATTCGCGTAGTTGCTCTCACGATTGAAAGAAGAAGAACAGCTTCGATTCCAAACCATTTTCTGTCCAAAAATATTGAAAATATCTATATAAGTCTGTCTGTACCGCTGTCCATACTGGGCTCTAAGCTGACTTTCAACCCCTATAACTTTGCCAAAAATCATCCGATTTTTATTTGGAATGTCATTTTATTCATGATTTTGATTCTAGATTGATTCTGCATCAAAATATAACTGATTTAAAAAATTCAATTTTTTCGATATTTTCTATGCTACCACCTTTCAAAATTTTCAAACATTACGAAAAAAAATTAATCTTCCAATTTTGCTTGAAAGTGGCTTATAAGGTAAAAATAAGCTTACAATTTAGTTTTACAAAAGTTTTCAGCTCGAAATGTCAAAAATAACGCAAATATTCGCTATTTTGAGTGCATTTTTCCCTATTTTATATGCACACAAATGCTATTATTTTTTGTGTACTCAGAGCAGCTGTGCGCCCCACTGTGCCATACAATGTTGCAGGTTAACTCCATTGACTTGTGAAAAATTGAAAATAAAAATTTTCCGCGACATTATTAAAGTAAACATTGGCGCAAAAGGGTGTGATTATGACGAGCCAAGGAGCTGCAGTCGCTGCCGGGGATGCGGACCACGGGAAGCAAAGGCGAGGAAGGGAGGGCAAGAGCCCAGCAACCTCGTCGTGGCAAGCTTCCAATTGTGGCTGTGGCTGTTTATGGCGTTTGCCATGTGTCTGCGAATTGACGTCAGCGCGCATAGAGAAGGCGATGACTACCGCTGCGAGGTAGTTCGAGTAGTCAGGCTCCTGGTTGTTGTTGCTGCTCCATTCACCCATTGAAAAACGGCCAAATATGGTATATTAGCTTTGTGAAAATGTAGTAGGAGGCGTCGGAGACCATACAAACTATATATATTATTGATTATAGTTCATTTCCACATTAAGTTGGTCAGTCTGTATGTGTGATTATACGGATCTCATCTTTTGTAAGAGCTAGAATAACTAAATTTGTCATGAAGACTTTTATATAGCTTACGCACATCAGGTTTATTTCAAATTTTGAATGTCATGTCCAGCTACTCCTAAAATCGATATTTAAGTTTTTGAAGTAAAATATTAAGGGAAGCTTGAAAGTTACGAAATTATTGTTTGACTCAGTTATAACTGACTGTGCTATAAATGTTTGTGCGAAATTTCAACACGATTGCACAATAAATACAGAAGTTGTAGCTCTAAATATACTTAAAAAATTAGCGACTGCGTTGCTACGAGCGTTTTTGTTGGGAACTCATAAGGTTAAGTATTTAGCATTGCTAGTAATTGTTGTAGATGAAAGGTATCTAACAGTCGAGTAGCTCACTTTTTTTATTTGTTGTAGCTGTTGTCGTTGTTGCTGCTGCCTGCTGCCATTTCGCGTTTTAAAAGTTCGGGCTCCCAGTGGCGCAATCAGCGCCAGCGAGAAGCCAACAAAGGATGAGCGCAGGTTCTATGACTGCGCCGCAAAGCATGCTACATTATTCAGGCACTCGCGCGCACACACACACACACACACACACACACCCACACACACATGAGGAAGCACACATGCGTGCAGGGTAAAGAGCAGAGCAGCGCGGGCAAATGATAACAAGGCTGCTGATGACTTCCTGCTGCTGCCTGACTTGGCTGGGCTGCTGCCAGCAGTGGGAAGGCAGGGCGAGAGCAGGGAGGGGCAGCAGCGCGCGTCGCGTGCGTTGTGCCTGACACAAAGCCAAAATCAAAAATTGAAAATAAGCTTAAGTAGCTATTACCCACACAATGTGGGCGTGGCAATGGCAATTTAATAAACGCCTCCTTTTGGGTCGCGTAATTACCTAGGAAATTCCATTAGAATTTCACGGCGCATTAGATGCCTCGGAACAACAGCACTAGCAGCAGCTCCGCCTGCTCGACTTGGCGTGTTAATGCTTAGTGCGGTGCAGGGTGGCCAGGGGGTGGAGGGTTGGTGTAGCCTTTTCTGGCCCGTGCTGGGCCCCCTTCAGGCGTGAAAACTTTTGCGCAAAACTTTTGCATACTTTTCGGCGCTGGCAGCCATTTGTCTGCGCCGCTCAAGCACAAAATTGACTGGAGGGAGAGTGGGAGAGGGAAGGCAGCAGGCAGGAGGCGGGGAAGCAGCAGCTGGCTGAAAACTTGGCAATCAATCAATTGGGGGCAACGTCAAGATTTGAAGCTGCAGCTAATTGGGGCACAAAGCGACAGAGTGCCGAGTGAGACAGAGAGAGAGAGAGAGAGAAAGCAGGACACGACCAGGCAGTGGAGCGTGCAGCGCAAGGTGAGCGTGGGAGCTTGTGAAAATTAACTGGCCAAGCGGCAACAGCAGCAGCAGCTCTCCATCACTCGTTCTCCCTTTCTCACTCTCTCTCTCTCTCCCTCTCTCATGCTATCTGCTAGCGCTGCCTGCTCTGTCTCTGCCCTTAGCCTGTGCTGCAGACGAAGCATAAAAGTCAACGAGCGCATTTTTCTGTGCTAATTGAGTGGCAACTTGGGTGCAATTTGCAGCGTATGCGACACGCGTGCTCATAAATAATTGATAATTAAGTGGCACCTGCTGCAAGCTGCACACAGATACACACGCACACGCACACACACACACACAGAGAGCGAAAGAAAGAGGAAGACAGCGCTCTGGACAACTGCTGCAAGTTAGTTGCTGCTGCTGCCACTTCACATACGCACACACGCACACTCACACACACACACACACACTCGAACTATAACACTCATCAACTGTAATGAGATTGAGCTGGTAATGTTAATGGAATTTGTTGTCTGCGCTCTGCCAAAGTTTCGCAGCCAAACCGTAGCAAGTTCTACTGTTCCCCCCATGCCGCTCTCTTGACTACAAGTCGAGTGAAGCGCTCTAATGAAGTCATTGATAAGCGCACAACAACAACACACACACACACACACACACACACACACGCTGATTAGGTACTGAAGCCAAACGAGTCAGTTGCATATTCGGTTACCGAGCGGAGACAATGGGCCACAGATATACCATAGCAGTATATTGTTTTGAGGGCAGAGGGAGAACTACCATAGCTCTCGAGCTATTTGTACTTGAAATCTCATTAGAGTTGAAGCACTTGTTCTGACAGCAGCAGCAGCAGCAGCAGCAGCAGAGCGGTAGAGGCTGCTCCTTGGCACCACTTCTCGCTTGCAGCTAGTTTGGCTATAACGACGAAATTTAATTATATAACACAAAGCAACTCGACTCGAGACTTCAGCTCACTCCCCCGCTCCCCCGCTCTCTCGCTCTCGCTCTCTGACGTCAACAACAAAGCCAGCAGCAAATTGAAATTTTTAGCCTTTTGACTTGACTTTTGAACCGCTCGTCTGGGGCTCCCTGCTTCCTTCCCCAACTTTGGCCCGTAACTAACGGGATCAGCTCTACCTTATAACCGCAATTTGCACACGTGCCCTTAATTTCTCAGCTAAAAGTGAAAAGTGTGAAATGGAAAAAAGTGTGCAAAAATTACACATAAAAAATAAAGAAAACTACAAACGAAAGCACACGACTGTGTGATACACCATGCACATGATTTACCAGGTGTACCGGTATGAAATGAGCGTTTTTTTGTGAACATAAAACACTAATTATTAATGGGAAAGTAAAAAACATTTTATTCAAAGTATTGGCCATTGTTTTTTACACATTTTGACCACCTTTCTGGCAATTTGTGGATACCACGCCAATAAAATTGTTCGTCTGTTAAAGCCGCGTTGCTGCTACTTCTGCACAGCTATAACTTCTCTGTTTCTAGGCCGATACAGTTGAAATTTTAAGCGAACATCAAGATTATAGTTAGCTACTTATGTGCCAAACTAGAGTATTTTAACTGTCGAGCTTACCTAAATATTTAAGTTTAAAATGGAAATAATAGATTTTCGGTCGTGGAAAACATGTTATATACAATTTGAAATAAACTAGATTTTCTTCTGGCATACATAAAGCTTCATGCAAAATTTGGAGTTCTTCTGCTCGCTATCTACATTTCCACAAAGCTAATATACCATTTGTAGGCATTTTCAATGGGCGATCGGTATAAAAATGTTATTGAAAACTTGGTATGCCAGCGTCATGCTGCGCGCACCCTTAGCACACGCTCTCTAAACTGCCCTAACCCCTCCCCGCACCCCATCCACTATATATCCAGCTGGTTTTATAATTGCGGTTTTGCAGGAGGCTGCAGCCTGCGGTCATTGCGGCCAGGACATACAAAGCGCTTCGCCTGGCCAAAAGAATTGCTTTTTGTGCCTGTTAGGCAAAAGGTGCTGTATGTGTAGGTGCAGGAATATAGAACGAAAGAGAGTGGCTAGGGATAGGGAGCAAGGGCAGATGGGGGAACTATAGTAATTGGAATAATGGCGCAAAAAGGAAGCTTACACGCTCTGGACAATGGGATTACGTGTAGTTTAGCTGCACTTTTTTCTCGCCCTGGCCAAGTAATTACATTTAATCACGAGTTGGCAGTTTGACAGCTTATTAAAAACCAAACTAAAAGTTGCACTGCTAAATGGCAAAAGAATGCTGTATTGTTGTGCTAGCTGAAAGGTAGCATTCTGTCGAGTTAAGCTCGCAGAGAAAGTAGAAAAAGTTACGTAATGAGTTAAAAGTTTGAAACCAAAAAAAGTTAGTTAATATTTCACTTTGAAATGACATTAAAATTTCTGAATTTCAAGCAATAGATTAACAAAATTGTTTAATATAAAATAATAATAATAAAAGTAATGCTGGAAAATTACCTCATAAGTCTGAGATCTCTCGCAATAGATGAACAAAATTGTTTAATATAAAATAATATAAATAATAATAATAATGCTGGAAAATTACCTAATGAGTCTGAGATCTCATTTAAGCATATTATTTTATTAAAACCCCTTAAGAGTGCGACTAGAAATATACACTACATTAGAGCGTACGACTTGCGACTTTGGAAATACCTGCAGAAATGCTGACTTAGTTTCAGGTAAGATGTGGACGGCAAAAAAACAGGAAGACATGACGCTGGCGGTTTCCGCTTGGCTGCAGCGGCAGCCAAGTGGGAGGAAAAAGCAGGCAGAGTGTGGGGGAAGGGATGGGCACTCGACCACAAAAGCATAAGTTGCCAATTAAACTCGGAATGCTTTGCTTGCTCCTTCGTTTGTAGCCTGCAGCAGGAGTGCAGTGAGGGAAGCGTAAGGAAAAGGGGAAGGGAGGTAAAGCAGGCACTGCCAGAGAGAGAGAAGCGGCATTAATTTCATAACCTGCCTTTTTATGGGCAGCTGCCCAAATTGGGTCAACATTGACAATAGCCAGACGCAGGCATAGAGCAGAAGCAGGGCTGCCAGAGCAGGCTGGGGCAGATGCAGCAGCTAAGATAGATGGCAGCCAGCCTGCCCGGCAGCCAGTTTGGGCCATACTCGGCCCAGTTGGCACTTGGCTGCATGCGCAATTCATTTCTGGTGTCGGTTACTGCTGCCACTTCCGGTTGCAAGTTGCCTGCTGCGTAAAAGACCCACCTCCCCTCTCTCTCCTCTTCCCATTGGTTCTCGCTATAATTGCATCGTTGGCTCGCTCACTCTCGCAATTATGCAAATTTGTCTGAACTAATTGCCCATGGTTCCCAGCACTTACTTGATGCGATTGTAGACCAGCAGCTCGGCTATGTCGCGTCCCAGGCCCGAGTACGTTGTCTCCACAAAGACCAGGACTTTGGGATCGATGCGTAATCGCGCCTCGGACCGATGATCTGGCGCCGGCGAGGCGTCGCGTATATGCTTTCCCGCCGCGTTCATCATGCGGCAGTTGATGATGGGAGCGGGATGCGTGTCGCGCTGGATGAGACTGCAAAAAAAGGAGAAGGAGATCGAAAAGTTATAATATATTTTTCTGTATGTCATATTTAAATAATAAAATAATATATATATAATATAATAATATATATATATAATATAATAAAATGTACTACTGTGTGCAAAAAGTAAGGTGAATTTTCAATTTAAAATTCGCGGGCTTCAGATGGCGAACTAGTTCTTTTTTTCTCGAGTTGCCAGGACTGTTGATGACATTTGGCGGGAATTTCATGTCAATGTCAGTATGAGTACTATATTTACGCTTTTGTTTACCAAACGATCAAGAGTGAATTTAACGATTTTTACAATGTCTGATTTAATTGAGCAGAGAAGTGCCATCAAATTTTGTTTGCGGAATTAAATTTCGTCTGCGGAAACGTTGAGGAAGTTTGGGTATGGTCTTTGGTGATTCTACCATGTCCCAGAAATATGTTTATAAGTGTTACAAAGACTTCAAAGAGAGCCGAGAACGTGTTGATAACTTGGAGCGCTCCGGACGACCATCGACGTCAACAGATGACCAACACGTCAATGAAGTGAAGGAATTAGTGCTCAAAAATCGTCGGTTGACTATTAGAGACCTCACTGATATGATAGGAATATCAGAAAGGGACTAAGGGCCTGTTTCGAGGATTTGAAAAAACCTTGGCATAAGTGTATTTTATCGGAAGGGGATTACTTTGAAGGGGATGAAATTGATTTAGGAGAATAAATAAAGAATTTTTACTTTACAAAAATATTCACCTTACTTTTTGCCCACAGCAGTATATCGAATAATCAGAGCAATACTTTATATTACAGAAACTATATTAAACAATATATGTTGAGTAATCAGATACGCAACTGCAAGTGCAGCTTGTGCTTAGCTCTCGCAAATATTTGTGCTGACAGTTTGCGCATTGAAAGTTTGTAAATCGAGTCGAGAGTCGACTGTCGACAGTCGGGAACTTGCCTTCTGCCTTTTGCCTTCTGTCGCCTGCCGTCTGCAGCGTGTTAGAGTTCAAAGCGCACCAGGGCAATATGCAAAGACTATGGAAAACTGAGAATTTCCCATGGCTGCCGCACAACATTTATGTCTTGTATTTACTTAGTCAAGCAGGCAGGAAATGCAAGCAGTTGGCAGTGGGGTAGGAGCAGTGCACAGGCAGCCGGCCAAATTGAAAGGCCGCAACAACGCTGCGTATACGCAATATGCATACAGACAAAAGGCACAACACGAGCAGCAGCTGCTGCCAATACACAATGGACTCGACATTGTTATTGTGCTTGTACTGGGCTTGTTGTTCCGTGCTTGTTGTTGTTGGTGTTGTTGTGCCGGGCATGTTGTTGTCGTGTCACATATCTTCATTGCATTGCGACTCATTAACAAGCCAAGAGAGTCTGCTGCCAGGTGCGTGTGCCCCAAGAACTTCAAACTGCAAACTTTTCTCATTGCGTTGAAAGTTTCACTCGCACACTCGCACACTCGCACAGTTCGCTGAGTTCGCACAGTTCACTTGCCAGTCCATTTCGGGCTCAACTTTGACCCGTGCGTGTGTTAATTCTAGCTTCAACTAGATTGTGTATTCCTCTGGGCAGCAGCAGGGCATTTTATTATATGCAGCTTATGCAATTTTCACATATCCTGCCCATACAACAACTGCGGACAGTACAAGCAACTACAACTGCTGCTGCTGGGCAACATGTGTTAAAGCCCTTTGAGCCCCTTTCAAGCAGAAATCCCGAAAAATTAACAAAAACCTATTAGGCCAAGCCCCGAAATGTGCAAAGGCTTTGGCTACGAGCATCCTTTGGCTGGACACACTGGCACACACATGCAGTGCCGCCCACTGCTCGGCCACGCCCCCCCATGTCTCGCTCTGCGCTGCAATGAAAAATGTAAATACTTTTAGCATGCGGCAAATGGGAAGGACAAAACGAAGGCAAGCCAAGCCAAGGATAGTAAAGGCTTGGCCCGGCCCGGCGGCAGGACCTTTTCTCCTGGCTCTGGCTGGCAGCAGGCTGGCAAAACTTTTGCGCTGCCAAAACAAAATATTTAGATAGCAAATACACACACACACATACACTCACCTCACACCCACAAAATATATGCGAACACACACACAAGAATGAGAGAATGAGGAAGGGCAAAGCAAAGGAATTAGAACGCCCCCGAATATATCAGCTGAAAAACTTGCTGCTGCTGCTGCTGCTGCCGCTGCTACTGCTGCTTCTTCTTGCGAAATACCCTGTAATCGCCGCATGTGCCATTGAGCCGGCAGCAAATGAACCTTAAGACATATCAAGCGCCATAAATCAGCCCAAGCGATGCATATGCAGCGTCGAGTGGCAGAGGGGTAGGGGTAGCTCGTATAAAGCAGATGCAAGATATAGTCAGTTGGGTCGTATACAGAGACTACAATGTAGGAGACGAAAGGGTGCCTATAATTAGAAGGGTAGAGGTAGCTGAGTAGAGGCACGTGGGCACGTTTTGCTTGCAGCAATTTAATTTTACTTAAAGCTCTTTTTTCTATTATTTAAAGTTGTATCTCTAAAGAATTAGCTAAAAGCTCCTGAAGTGAGCCTCCGCTTAGTTCCATCTCTCTCTCTCTCTCTGCCTAAAGCTCTCCTTATCTGCTTTCAAAGCTTTAGGGAGCTTTAAAGCTCTTGAATCTCTAGCTCAGACTTTTTAACTGATTTTTAATAATAAAGGGAACTACATTTAACGGAGCTACTTACAGCTCACAACATAAGCTCATCTTGTTCTTATTGAAATCGTAGAAACAGAGCATTATACTAATTTTTTAATTGTTTTAAAAAGCTGCTTAAAGCTCTTGTAGAGAGCCTTCTGTGCTTTCTCAGCTACACCTTCTTGTTGTGCTTTTTTTCAATAACTCCTGCATGTGGTATTAAAGCAGCTTACAATAATCTTCCAATCCTCTTTCTACCCTTAAAGCTACTTAAAGCTCAAATGCAAAACCTTCACAGACTGCCGACGCTCTTTAAAGCTGCTTTCGGCTTCCACTCAGAGCATCTGCAGTTCGTGGCTCAAATCAGCGACTAGTTTTACGGCTGCTTTCAAGCGTTTTTGGTTGTGGCTCCTTCTTGCCGTGCCTTGATGAAGAAATTCTTGTTGCACACAGCCTTGTTTGCATTTCGTGCAACATTTTGTGTGGCATGCAAGCAGGCGAGGCTGCCGAACAGCCAGACAGCCGAACCGTCGGACAGTCAGCCTGGCCTGCTTTCGCTTCTCTGACGCTCTGTTCGCTGATTTATTTGTGCACAGCACAAAATTTCCGTTTCCGGGCGGCCGGGCGAACGAGCCAGCGAAATGCGAGCCGTGCGAGGGCGTTACCAATTCGTAGGTGGGTGGGCGTGGCCGCCGAGGCGAGTCGAGGCAACTAGTTTCGTCTTTGGTGCTGCATAAATTAGGCAACAAAAAGTCAGTTTATGCATTTGCGACGTGTTATTTATGCGGGCGTGCAACAAACTTGGCAGGCAGCAGGCAGGCAGTCGGAGGCGACACGCAAATGTTGCACTGTCAACTCGCCGGGGCAATCATCGTGGCCAGAGCTTATTAGTCTTCCTTCTATATTGAAATCCGTGTGCGCATAAAAGGAACACTCGCATCGGGACTCGCAGTTTATGTGCCGGGCTTAAAGGCCACGCCAGAGCCAGCTGGACCACGCCTTCAGCGTAATAGAAAACCTTTCACGCCCACTGCCTGCCTGCCTGTCTGCCTGCGTGTGTGTGTGTGTGTGTGTGGCGTGGTGTGGGCACGCTCGAACAATAAATCGTATGTAAAAATTTGTAATAAATTTGCAAAAGTAGCAAATGCAGCAGCAGCCGCAAAGTGTGGCGCGGCCAACGGAGCGCATACGTAATGCAGCTGGGATAACGTGGCATAATAAAAAGGCGAATATGCAGCACAACGATATGTGCGATACTTTATGCAGCTCCCGCTTACTCGCATATCGCTGTGCCAACCGAAATAAAAATGAAAGAGTGGGAGGTAGAGAGAGAGAGAGAGAGAGAGAGAGAAGGAGAGAGCAAAAAGCAGCTCAGCGAAGACAAAGCGAGCATTTGTATAAATTGAGAAGCGCCGAGAGGAGCTCGCGCTGCAGCAGCATAAGCTACAGAGCTCTACTGTGCGCAATATGGATAAATATCCCTAGCAAATTCGATGCTCCATGATGATGGGGCGAAAGTTGCACTCACAACAATCAATATATGTAGAAATTGAAAAAAATGGGGGGCGGGGCGGGTACTGCCTTTTACCCGCTCATAGAGCGGTTCGACTGTTCGTTTGGATTGTGCTCATTACGCGCATAAATTTCACGACAAGTGCAAGTCATTCGCAGTTCAATATGCTGCCTCTTCAGCTAGCAATAACTCCTGCCAGCTCTATCTCTCTGTCTCCCTCGCTCGCACTGTCTGTCTGCCTGCTCACTCTGCATACAATGCGAAATAACGCCAGCCACTTAAACACAATGAGAATCGCAAAGAAAGGGCCAAGCGCGTACTGCTTAAATGAAAGTCCCGAAACGATTGCGGGCACGCTGCGTTGCCAATTTTTTAAGCAATCGACAGAAAGGGGAGCAGGAGAGAGAGAGATAGAGAGAGAGAGAGGGAGAAGGGTAGAGCAAACGAAAAAAAAAAAAAAGTTAATTAAATAAATCAAGCAAGCCAAGTTCAATTGGATTGCAACGGAAATGAGTGGGAAAATGCCAGCAGACAGAGCTCAGAGCCCGTGCAGAGTCTGCTCCGCTGTGCGGAGTCAGACCAGGCCAAATGAACTGTGAACGCGAAGTGCAGAAAAATGGCCGACAGAATGGCGACGGCGCCTGGAGATGGCGACGTCGATTGCGACCGGGAGATGTGTCAGGATATGCAAAAGGCAGTCGCTCGTTTTTCCCTCTCTCTTTCACACACTTTTTCTCTCTCTCTCTCTCTCTCTCTCTTCCACCCGCAGCCTGTTTGTTTGTTTGTAATTGCTTTTAAAGCAAATAAATGTAATTATTTATTGCATTTCTCGCACTTAATGAAAATCATCGTGAAGCGTTGGCAAATGGTTCAATTCGATTCAGTTCGCTGCAGTTTGGTTCTCCAGGCGTCTGCAGCTGGCATGTGTAATCACTTTTCAAAGCACACGCACACACGTACGTACACACACTGAGCACTGCTGTTGTTGTTCCCTGCGGCAATTGTCATCTATAATCGCATTTTCAATTTAAATGTTTAGTCAATTAATGCACACAACTCCTGCAGCTTGCCGACTCGCACGCATCACGCATACGCCACGTTGCACACACAAAGCTGACTAAACTCGCCTCCTCCTGCTCCTCCATCTCCGCGCTTAAATATTTGCACAATTCACCGAACTGGCAGAGTAATTTATGTGTTTATTATCGAGAGAGGCAGACGCGTATTTAGTGTTATACAGTTAGTTAATGTTAATGTCCGGGCGAGGCGGCGACACGCCCACTGCGCGTGGGCCTGGCCAGCTGCAAAACTCGAACATCAAATTGCATTTATCGCACTTAACACGCAACGCAAATAGTGCCCTAAGCAAATGCATATGCGCATACATATTTATATGGATTATATATATATATAGTATATTGTAGTATACCAACGCGTGCAGGTGGCAAAAGTGAGCAGAAATTAATGAAGTCAAATATAAACAATATAAATAAATCTGCCCAAAACTAAACTTAATTAATTTCAATATTGCAGCTTGCTCAGCTTCAGCTTAGGCAAATAACCATTAATAATTAATTAATATTCTTAAATTAATTTGCATGCGCCTTAAAATAGGCAGCAAAATTTAATTCAATATAAAGTTGTTTATTTATTAAGCAGCCTTTTAAGCTTGATTCTGCTTTACTTTTGATTTTCTCATTCCCCCTTTTAATTTTCTGCAATTAAGTGAGGAAATTCTGCAAAAATTTAAACGTAATAAAATTTATTAAATTATAAGAAAACTATATATTTATTTAAGCTCCCTTTCCGCTTTTCTACTTATTCCTGCTAAAATTATTAAACAATTTCTTATTTCACTCGATTTAAGCTGCGCATGCCATAACGAATTGGACATTTTTGTCGTGAGTTTTGCATGTTTAACATTACAAATCAATTATAGCAGGCTGTCAGGCGACTTTGACATGTGTGTGCGAGTGTGTACCATGTTCATGTGTGTGTGTGTGTTATGATTGCATGCAAATCACGTAGCTCTGCATTTTGCCAAAATGCGTTTTGCACCTACAACGACAGCTGCAACAGAAACAAAAAGCTGCCTGTGTGTGCATGTGTGTGAGTGTGTGTGCATGTGTGTGTGCAAATAATGACAGACAGCATAAACAAACACGCACATCAGCAACTGGCGGCTGCCTGTCGCCGGGGGCCAACCACAGCGGACAGGGGGGGGAGTGGGCGGACGGACGGCAGGCACGTCACATGTTTCCGCTTTTTGCACGTAACGGACGGATGGACATGCACATGGACAGGATACATGCATACAGCCAACACCCAACACCACACACACACATACACGCACATTTGAATTCATTATAACTGAGCAGATTTGACGCACAAGTAATTTGACTTGAGCCTCTCAAATTGCCATGCTCTCTGTGTGGCGCCAGGAGTCGCCCGGTTTCGTCCGACTGATTGATGGCGCACACTTCGGCCAGAACTAATGAACTTTGGCTCGTAAATTAATTTTAAAGTGCAGTGGCAGACAAGCAAATATTTAATAATCAACTCTTGCTCTTGGCTTCGCCCCAAATATAAATACATTTTTTGCCAGCAGAAAACAAGTCAAGGACCAGCCTTTTCCCCCTGCTCCAGCTGCTGTTCCTGCCACTGATGAAAGTAATCAAAACTTTGTCCGTTGTTGTCGGTGCAGAGAGAGAGAGAGAGAGAGAGAGGGAGCAGGGGCTTATCCTACCTCTCCAGAACTATTTTGTAAACCATAATTGTGCGCAAAAGTAGCTAACTGGCAGGTGGGCAGGCTACTCCGCCCCCTTCGGGCCAAAGAAAAACACACACACAGAGAAAATAGTGCGAAAAGCAAACAAACGGAAAATGCATTTTACTCCATTTTCATTCTCATTTCCTCTCACACTTATGCGCACAATTATAAATTATGAGTAATATTTTTGTTTTTATCCAGTTCGTAGTTCGTATCGCAATGCCGCACTCCAGCAGTGCCCAACGAAAGGGAACTTTTAGTTAACCAAAGGTGCAAACTTTTCGTAGTACTACGCGCGTCTGATGGCTCATTGGGAAAACTTGGGCAAACAAGTCACATAAAAATCGTTGATCATTGTGCGAGGAAACAACAAATAAGAAAAAAGGCGAGCTAACAACAAGTGGAGAAAAAAGTAGTTAAAAGTTCGACAAAAGCGCTGAAAAGGGCGCTGAATAAACTAAAACACACGAGCGCAGCTCCCTTTCCCCTCGCAAGTTTCGTCTATCTGAAAAAGTAGAGCACAAACGAGCATGTATGCAGCGTTGTGCTTTGTGAACTTCAGCTGGCCGGCTTAAGGGCATGAGAAGCGCAGAGAGGGGCAGGAGGAGGAGAAGCTGCTGCACAGCTTAGGGCTCAGTTCGAACTTAAAATTGCTTTAAACTTGCTGCAAATCAATAAATACCCAACAGATTATTGGGAAATTGTTGAGTTTCCCAACAAGTTTAAGCTTAGTGGCAATGAGACAAAAGCCCGAGGCAGCACCGAGCTTAGCACTTTGAGAAGCGCCGAGAGAGGCGCCGTCCGGCTTAGGGGCATTGCAGCTCAGTGCGAACTTCAAATTGCTCTAAGCTTGCAGCAGATTATTGAGAAGTGCGTAGAGAGGCGTTGCAGCTGAGCAGCTCAAAGTGGAAAGAGCTTGAAATTGCTCTAAGCTTGCAGCAAATCAATGAATAATCAATTGTGGAACATTGTGGAATGTTGCAAGTTTTATATGTGGCACTTCGTAAGCTTATTAAACTCTCTACACAATTGCCAAATATACTGCAAGCGCATAAAATAAATACTAAATGTTTTATGCATGCTGTAAGAGTGGCGCCTGCTCTGCCTCGCGGCGTTTCAGAGTTTCGTCAAGCAAAAACAAATTGCAGCATTCATTTTAAAGTAGTTTTAAGCGCAGTTTAAAGCTGCTTTCGCAGCGTTTTCCCAGCACTTTGCGAAAGTTTGCACTGGGGGGGGGAGGGGGTTATAAAATACGAAATACGAAAAATGTCCATGAATATTTTTTCACGCAATTTTATTTTGCGTGCAACATGAGGCAACAACAAGCAGAGACCCGACTGCTGTTCGCACCTGCACGCTGCAGCTGTTCATTAAATGTGCAGCATATTGAATGGTGAATCAGGAGCAGGAGCAGCATCAGTATGGGGAGCAGACAGCGAAGCAGCAGCAGAAAAACTCTACCACTCTTTTTTTTTTTTTTTTTTTTTTGTCTTAAATCCAATCAAAAGTGGGAGCAGTTTGATTGCTGCCCCACACACGCAGCAGCACAATGGAAACGCTTTAAATTGAGTGGGAAGAGAGTGGGGAGCAGGCGTAGGGATGGGTATTAGATGTTACCATATAGGACTGGCTACTCACCCGTCGAACACGTCGGTGCCCACGTAATGCGTGTAGTAGAAAATGCTAACCACGGTGATGGCAAACAGCGCCAGGACGCAGCGTCGCACATTGATGCCGAAACAGCGACGCGCAATTAAATTACAACAACTGGAAATGGATGAACCGACAGCAGCTGCACTGCTGGCCGTGCCAGCGCCGCCGCTGCCAGCCGCACCACAGTTCGTCGTTGATGAGGTAGAGTTGAAGCCATTGCTTTTGGCCTTGTACGTGACAATGCCGCTGGCCAGAAAACCATTGCCCGCCTGCTCCGATGCCAAAGCCGAAGCCGAAGCCGACGGCGGTGGCAGCAGCATTGTGCGATCTGTGATGTGCTCTGTGTGCAGGTCAGCGGGGTCGGGGGGCATGGCATAGCCGTAACCATAGCCCTGGCCATAGCCATAGCCATAGCTATTGCCGTTGCCGTTGCCGTTGCCATTGCCGAAATGCTTATTGAAATGGCCGCAATCCGCTGCCGCTGCCGCTGCTCTTGCTGCATTCACATCCGCACTTGCATTCGCATCCACATCCGCATCCGCATCCGTAGCGGCATCCGTTTGGGTGCCGGTCACGCTCGTCCCGCTGCCCGACTGCATTTGCGGCTGTTTAATGAGTTTTTCATATTTCAGCGATTTGCCGGGCAGGCGATTTGTTGTTGTTGTTGTTGTTGTTGCTGCTGCTACTGTTGTTGTTGTTGCTTTTGCTGTTGCTGCTGATATTGTCATATTTGTTGTTGGACTGTCGCTCGGTGGTAACTACAAGTCTATTTATAGGTATATGCAGATATCTCTTTTGCAATAGATATATGTATCTCTCTCTCTCTCTCTCTCTCTCTCTCCCTCTCTCTCTGTCGTCTCTCGCTTTTGGGATATGTTTCGCTATATAATCGTCTAAATCTCACGATTCTATGGCACCTGCTCGTTAGTTCTGCTTGCGCTTCACTGCTAAAATGTATCTTTAGTTGTTTTTCTTTTTTTTTCTTTTTCACTTCTCAATTCGCCATTTGATATGTTTCCAGATTTTCAAATATTCATTTTGCTTGGCCATTGTGGCTGTTGGTCTGCGGCGTGTTGCTGTTGCTCCCTTTGCCGTTGAGGGCCATTATCAGTCAAGCGACAGACCCAGTTTCAACTGCAGCGCGCGTCTGCTATCAGGCATTGACTGGGTCGTCTTATCTGCAAGAGTTAAATAGAAATAGAGGGAATCATTAAACAAATAGCACGATTTTTCATTCGAAAAAAAATAAAAAATAAAATTAAAGAAAAATATATCTAAATAAATATAGCAACTTTTCATTAGCCTAAGCAGCTACAATTAAAAGTAGTCTAGAGCAATTACGCCTCTATTTCCAGCGCAGACTTAATAAGCCTGACAATATAAAGTTTTCACTCAACTATAATTAAATTTCCCCCTCTTACTCTCTTTGTCTCTTGCTCACTCACTCAATCGATGAACGCCCCACTCTGTGGTGGGCACTATCTATATTTATCTAGCTCGAGCTATATACTATATCTATCTGGGGACACTTGTCAATGCTGTTTGTAGGGCAAACACTGCGCCGATAAAACTGCAAACAAAACGAAGCAGCCGCAAAATATCCAAACTCAAGCCGTCTATCAGTGTGTGTATTTAGCTGACAGTGTGTGTGTGTGTGTGTGTGTGTGTGTGTTTTGGGCCTGTATGCGAAGCCATTAACTGCACATGTGGCTTACTTTAATTGCAAATGGCTGCGGCTGTCGCCCAAATAATGACAACATACTTGCAGGCGCCTCGCCACGCCTCCCCTTCACTGCGCCACACGCCACGCAAGCCAAATGAGTCAATAATGAGGCTTAGATGAGCAGCCAAAATATTTGCACGGCAGCATACCGTACCACCGAATGGAACGAGGAGTGTGCAAACATTTGCCAACACGTGTTCCCCTCGCAAGGAGCACTTAAAGCTTTAAGCGGCTCGCCGGCAGATGCTTTACGAGATCGGGGAATTGGTCAAGCCTAATGGCAGGGAAGTGGCAAGAAAAATTAAAGACTGCATACGCTTGCAGATATATGCATATCAATCTTGGGAATTAATTAATTAATTAATTATTTATTTATTTAGAAGAATAAAAAGATTTGTACTGAATCTAAAGGTCTTAATTGTGGCCAGTTTTGTCTATCTTCAGCAATTTTTTGGATAGTAAAAACTCTAAAATTTAAGGGATTATTGCTATGGCAATTATTTGTTATATCAGTTCGAATTGCATTTAATATGAATTAAATATACCATAAAATAATAAAAGCCTGTGTTGAATTTGGTAACAAATTTTAAAAATCGAAGAAAAATCTGACGTTCGAATTTTGGCAGCTATACGATATATAGGTACGATCCGGCTGATTTCGACTTATATACAGACATATAAATTTTGGCTGTTATTATTTATAATAAATTTATTTAAAGCACCAACGGTGCTGCCTCCTTTCAAGCCAAAATAAATATACCCTCTTAAAGGTTAAAAAGAAGGTTCGACACTCCCCCAGGTACAACACAAACGCGAAGCTCGTTCCGTAGTGCAAATGAAACCATTGTTTGTTCAGTAATGTATAAAACACTGCAAGAAAATGTACATTTCATTTGGAAAACGTTTTGACGCAACTTCGTCTGGCATTTATTTATTTTTTAATTTTTCAAGCTGCAAAACTTTCAGCAGCAAAAGTTGAACACGCTTATTGCAGGTGAAATTGGAAAATTGCGTAACTTCGCTCCCTCTCTCTCTCTGTCTCTCGCTCTCTCTGTCTCTTCTCTCGACTGTTCTTGTAGTATTTATTAATTTAGCAAGAGTTTAGCCATGGCAACTGTCAGCGGCAAGCAGCAAGTTCATCATCATTCGCTCATTCAATCATTCATACTTTCCACTGATGTTGGATAAAGTTTATACCTCTTCCCTTTCTCTCTATCTCTCTCTGTCTCTTTTTGTCTCGACCAACTGCAACTGCTGAGCTCGCAATAATTACAAACAGCATTTTTCTAACTCAGTTGAACCACAGCAAGTACAACAACACATATAAAGGTCCTCTGTGCAGCACACTCGACTGCGAAATACCTTGCAGCACTACATAATTTTTGTAGGCACTAGGCGTGGCTTTTTCAGTCAAACATGATATACGATATATGATAATATACTGAAAACTTCATGTAAAATTTGGTGCCTTTAGAACTCATAGTTGCTGAGTTTGAGGTGTTAAAGCAGACAAACGGACAAACAAACGGACAAACAATTAGATAGACGCATATGGCCTAACTGATATTTTAATACTCAAAAATATTATATTATATACAAATTTTTTATGAGCTACCGTGCCTTCTTCTGCTTCCTTTACACTTTCACACAAACTGAATATACCTTGCTTTGCTGCAGGGCATACAAAAATAAAGAGAGCAACGCCTAACAGCGTCAGTCAGAGAGCAAGCGCGCAGCTCGCAATTGCCAACTGAAGGCCTGCTAGACAGGCCAACAACAACAGCAACAACAACAATAACTCGCACTGGCGCTGCTTGCAGTGTCTTTGCGCATTCTTGGCCTTGTTTTTTGCTCTGTTACAAATTTATCATTAAAATGTCAGAACTTAAATTGATTCAAAAAGTTTCGTGCGTTCGGGCTGGCAGCAGCAGCGGCAGCCGAGCATGACAATGCCACGCCCCCGACGCCCACAGCTTGCATTGTCGCTTAGGCAGAAGTTTGCAGTGCCTGTTTGTCTGTCTGCCTGTGTGTGTGTTTGTGTGTGTGTGTGTGTGTGTTTGTTTGCCCCGCCGTTTGCTGCATACTTTAAGGCGCGCGCGAGAAAAGAACTTTGCTTTCTTCTTCGTTAGGCAAACTCGTTTAATTTCCTCTTCAATTGTTCATGCAACCAAGCGTGCCGCCCCCCAGACCACGCCCCTTTACTTTTCTTTCTGTGGCATAAATACTTTATCTAAACTTTGGCATCAGTGTTTGTTGTTGTTGTTGTTGTTGTTGCACACAGACTGCTGTGATGCAGTGTAGTCCTCAGCTCTGTATTTATATAGTCGAAGCTCTTGCCACAAATTTATGTGGCATGCACTTTTCAATTTACATCGCATATTTATGTTTGTCAACTCTGCCCCTCCCTCTCTCTCGCTCTCGCTCTCTCTCTCTCTCTCTGCATCACTCTCTGCCTCTTTCTAATAGTCATGTGTTTTCTGGCTAATAACACATGTCCCGAAAGTTTCATCTCGAGTTATTTCAATTTGCTCTCGAAACGAATCCATTGCTGGCATTTCACAAAGTGAGCAACAGGGGGAAGAGTGACAGGGGAGCGGCGGCTGCTGGCAGGGGTCTTGTCTCTAGGGTTGGGGTAGGACCATTAAACAATTTGCTGAGCATGTTGAAAACTTAATGCCACAAACTTCGCGCCCGAGTCTTTAACACAGTGGAAAACGCGCTGCTTCGCGGGCTCCAGGTTGTTAGCTTCTCCTCCTGCTGCTGCTGCTGCTGCTCCCCCTCCTTGCCCTGTGCGTTTTCCTTCCTGCTGCTGCTGCTGCTGTTGTGCTTTTTGCTGGCCTGTTCGTTGCTTTTAATGGTTTCGAAAACTATTTATTTTACGATACATTTTGTTTACATTGTTGAGCTCCGCTGGGGCATCGTTTACGAAAAACTACAGCAGCCTGCAGCTCTCTCCTCCACTCCCTCTCCCCCCTGCCTTCCTGGAATAGACCCTCAGCATATTTCTCTAAATTGCATTGGGGCGTGTGGCTGCTGCCGTTGCACCGGCACAACGCGAGTGGAGTAGGAGGAGCAGCAGCAACAGCAGCTGCTGAAGCTGGCACTATAATGAGTTGCCAAAAGGCGAGCAAGTCAACACGAATTTGCTATACGCTGCAATTGCATATATATATTTTTTTTAGTTTATAATTAATTAATTTTATAGCCAAGAATTTTAGCTGCTGACTTATTGCCGTTCAATTTTAATTTTTTTATATATTTTTTATAATTTATATAGACATTAGCTGTGCAGTTTTAGCGCCCACAAATAAGATGTTCCAGTTCTGGTGAATCTATCAAAACTTGCAACGAATTTGAACAATTTGTTGCTGTCGATTTGTTTAAACAATTCGAACTTAATGAGGTTGACCCACTAAAACAGTTTACACAGCGCGCGCCTGCAATCGATTATGGCCAACAGCAAACAACAATAACAACAAAGCAGCGGGAAGTGTACCCCAGGGAGTGTGTGTGTGTCTGGGCACACACACACACAAGGTTGTGCACACACCCGGCCCGGCCCCCTCTCTCTCTCTCTTGCTCTTTTCGGCTGCCCATTTATCAGTCAGCAATTGTTGTTGTTGTTGTTGCTGTTGTTGTTGTTTTGCTCTGCGCTTTGTTTTCTGCTGTTTTGTTTGCCTGGCCCTTTGCGTTTTTTGTTAGCTTTTCGCGCGAACTCTGACGCGCACAGCACATGAGCAGCAGCAGTCTGCTTCTCCCCCCTGCCGCTGCACTCCCCCGCTGAGAGTGTGCCCACCCGTGCTGCCTCAGCTCTCCGCAGCCTGACAGGCCAGACATATTGATAATCGTTTTCAATTTGTGTTGATTTTGCTTGCAGCAACAAAAGCAACAGAAAAAAATACAAATACAACAAAACAAAAAAAAAAACGAAAAACGAAAAGAAAACAATCAATTGTCTGTGGAAAATTGAATGCAATGCCAACAGTCGAGAGAGTTTTCCAGCATGACTTGCAGAAGGCATCTAAGTTGGGGCAACCCACTGCCAGCTCCCAGTCGGGTGTTGGGTCTGACTCATTGGCCAGACAATTGCCAGACTGCTGCTGTCTGTCTGCCCCGCTTTTGACTGATGAATGCAGCAGCTTCAGCTACAGCTACAGCTTCAGCTTCAGCTTATGCAAGCGAGTGTCGCATTCCCCTACCACTGCCTATGGTACTCTACTCCTACACTTGCCCTTCCCCTGCCCCTGCCCACAGCCAGTTCCCATGTCGGACAGGCAAATGTTCCCTCGATAAACAATTTGTGTGCGTTTAATGAGTTTTCACACTTTAACGCTCGCTCCGCTCTGTCTCTCTCTCTCTCTCTCTCTCTCTCTTTCTCTCTGTCTGTCTGCCTGTCTGTCTTTTGAGTTTCTAATTCCCCTCTCCCGTCTAGCGTTGTAGCTCATATTTTATGTCGTCGTAAATCAATGGGCCTGACATCAATTGCTGCATGTGCTGAGGTTTCTCTCGTTTTATGCAGCGCAAAGACGTGGGCGGCAGGTAATCGTGCTACTTGAATAAAAGCAGCGGACAGGGAGGCATGAGGGTAGGTAGCTGATTTAATGCTGCTCCACATATGCTGAGCTACAGTGTCTACGGGAGAAAACTCATTGATCAATAGAATAATGAAGTTCTTGGGAAACGTTGCAGCAGTTACAAAGTATCTCAGAGATACTATTTTATATTTTATATAAAAAAAATTAAAGCAACTCTTATAATTTTCCTGTTAAAAATATAGCAGCTAATCAATTTTCAATAAAGCTAGTAGTGAAGGAAAAACAGTACATAAATTATAATAATTATGTAATTATAATAAATGGCTTCATTAATCAATGGAGAAATTATGTTCTCAGTAAACGCTGCCGCAGCTGCAAAATATTTCATAGATAAATATCTTAAATATATTAAAATAATAAAAAATAGTAATAAAATAAAATAAAAAAAATAAAAAATAGTAATAAAATAATAAAACTAGTAATAAAATAATATAAAATAATAAAACATTGTAATAAAATAAAAAAAAATATCTATATAGACCAAATAAAATTGCAGCAATTACACATGAACTGAATTTCAGAGTCGTAAAGCCCATGGACTTCCCAGTTTGCTGTACTACAGGTATTTGGGTTACGACATGGTGTAATAAAAAGGCGAAGATAACACACGTGCTAAGTAAAAATATCTGAAGAGATAATGAGATAAATTACAATTTACAAAAAAAATTTCCTCTTCGTCTCATAAGGTGCCCATAAACAATTCCCCAGTTTACAGTGCTCAGTCATAAAACGCAGCTAAAACTCAAATTTGTAGCAATTACAAGGCACATTTGAAATTTGGCTGCTACTGCGGTTATCACACCCCCCCTCCACTGCGACTCACTCTCATTGACTTGACAATTCCCTTGGTGCATGCAACACAAAGTGCTTGCTCCAGTGTTGTTTGTTTTGCTATTTTTATTGCTGTTGTTGTTGTTGCTGTTTTTCCAACGACCACCAAAACTGCCCAAGTTGGGCTTGAGTTGGGTCCATTTGACGCTGCTTATAAGGAAATTTTCAATTTGCGAAAAATCTTCAAGTGGAAAATAGACAGAAGGAAAACACATAAAACTTCCATTAAAACGGAAATTTACACACACACACACACACACACAGGCATGTGTATAGAGTCGCCTACTTTTAGTGCTGTTGGTTAATTAAAACATTAGCAAACAGACTCGGGGTCTCTCGGTCTCTCCCCCTCTCTCTCTCTCTCTCTCTCTCGCTCCAACTGCACGCTCAACAAAAACTTTTATGCACAAACAGACAGACAGATCTAGACGGCCAGCCACGCCCACCCCGCTCGGACTCCCCCTCGAAGCGTGCTTAAAACACAAATCGTGTACGGTTTGCCAATGGTCCGACCAAGAGTCGTTCGAGGAGACACTTGCAATGTGTTCATTTGTAGATTTAGCAGCGACTGAAGGCAGGCAGGGGGGGGGGGGGAGGAACGCAATGTGCCGAGTTCGGACAGGTGCAAGCCAGACCCGTCTTCATGCAGCCCCCCATTCCCCCTGTGACCCAGTTTCTAAAAATACTGTAGCCAGCGCTATAAAGTGTTTGAATGTATTTTACATCAATTTGATTTTATTTCATTTGCCTTCAAGTGCTCAAGGAACTCAAGAGCCTCGAGCGAGCGAAAGGGAGAAGTGTTTTTGAAGGCGAGGGCAGCGATGCTGCGAGGGTAGGCAGGGAGGTGCAAGCTGCCACTCGTTGTGCGGCAATTCGACATTGCAAATGGGAAAACTGTTTGCCTGCCTTTGGGCTAATGAGAACTCGCACGAGTTGCTCAAACAATGCGAAAGCAGCATTTTTCCACCAGCTTTCATTGCTTGCCTTGCCTCAGATGCCACTGTTAAGCCAATTCAATTAACACGGCTCTGACGTCACACTGCTGCTGCTGCCGTCTGCCACAAAAGTCGTGGCATTGAATTTGTTTCTAAGCTCAGGCCCATGCTCTTATCTCGTCCCGTTCCAGTTCATTGCGCGCCCCGTGTACTTTGTGTTTATAATTATGAAACGAATACACATGACGCGGCAAATCGAGGCTGTGAAATCCCTCGAGTTTACTGTGGAATCGATCGATTCATTTTCTTTATCAGTAAATAATCCACCGTTTTTAAATTATTTTTATTGCTTGTTTATATTACTTTTCGGACGAATGCTTGCAGCACAAAAAAAAGGATTTTCTATTCCTATAAATTATATATAAATTATTGATTTTCTAAAAAGTCTAGCTGATTCAGGTCTTTGAAAAAAGTTAAGTTGTTGCAATTTGCTACAGATACTG
This sequence comes from Zaprionus bogoriensis, assembly GCA_035046045.1. Taxonomy (NCBI): domain Eukaryota; kingdom Metazoa; phylum Arthropoda; class Insecta; order Diptera; family Drosophilidae; genus Zaprionus; species Zaprionus bogoriensis. The sequence continues at coordinate 1,098,274 of JAWNOI010000095.1, read as the reverse complement.
TAATCATATCGAATTGAGCCGCATTTGGCCTATATATCATGATACTTATCGGTAGCGTTTTGTTAGTTTTTTAGGTATTACAATCAAATTTGCCATATATTACTTATATGAAGCTCTCCACATGCTGTACAAAATTTTACAAACATCGCACTATATATATATATTTAATATTTAGGTTATAGAATATTTAGGTCAAAAGCATTTTTTATATGCACATTTAAAAAATTTGAACTTGCCACAGCAAATATATGCTATAGTTCTAATAGAAGCAATTAAAGGAAAATGAAGCTTCTAAGCATTCTATTAATAATATTATATTGTTTTTTGTGTAATAAAAATTTCTATACTATTTCCAAAATTTAATGATATTAAATAAATATATGCTATAGTTCTAATAGAAGCAATTAAAGGAAAATTACGCTTTTAGAAAAGCATTCTATTAATAATATTATATTATTTTTTGTGTAATAAAGATTTCTATACTATTTTCGAAATTAAATCATATTAAATAAATACATGCTATAGTTTTAATAGAAACAATTAAAGGACAATTAATTAATTATATTAATTTTTAAAATAAATAAATAAGAAAGTTTTAAAAAACCCTCTAAGCTTAATCTGGAATATTAATTTATAACTGTGCAGTACCGTAGTATGATCAGCTGCAGCTTGCACTTCGAATTAAATTCAACTATCTGCCCCACTGTGCCTGTGCCGCTGAGCTCGCTCACAAATTGGGCCAACGATACACTTTAATGTACGCCCACGTGGCCCGTGTCTGACTCGAGTAACACAACAACAACAACAGCTTAACCTTCTCCCTTTCTCTCTCTCTCTCTCTCTGTCTCTGTCTCTGTGCCACGGTCTGTGTCAATGTCGCTCTCGAATCTCGATGAGGTTTCTGGCTCCGATGCTGGTTCTGTTTCGGTTTCTGTTTCTGGTACGGGCTCAGGCTGAGGCTCTGCTCCGTCTGCTGTGTTGGGGCTCGGGCTCGAGCCGAATCGGGCTGATCCGCAGCATGTCGTTTCGACCGCAAACGTTTTGTGGCTTTGCTGCCACGCCCACAGTCGGAGGCGCAAGTGCAGCCAACGATTTAGCTAAGATTTTGGCGTGGGCTTCGCAGCAACAGGAGCAGCCCACGCACGAGCCATTGTTGTTGTCGTTGTTGTCGTTTTGGAGACTGACAGCAAAGCCTCAAATTGCAGACAAGCAGCGTGGGGATTAGGAGGGGCGGGCCAGAGGAGAAAGTCAGGGGAGGGGGCAGTAGAGGCAGCTGCTGCTGCAGCTGCTAACGATGCGTTGGCGTTGGCTTTCCTGGTTCTTTGTGTAATTGACTAGGCGTGTAACTGGTTTTGAATTGTAGTTGTCCCTGTTGTTGCTGCAGCTTGTTGCAACTTGTTGTTGCTGCAGTTGCAGTTATGGGGCAGCAAATGCAAATACAAATATCCGCACACGACACACACAACTTGCCTTCGCATATGACCCACAATATGCCGTTGTTATGATATGGCCACAGCTGGAGGCAGGCGGGGGGTAGGAGGTGGCAGCTAGGTGGCGTGGCTGCAACTCCAACTGCCAGCAAAGCCAAGCGATAGAAAGTACTCAAAAGTTGAAAGTTTGCACTAAGCCAACTCTGGACCGCACCCACCGCCCCCGCCCCGCCCCGCCCACTACTTCATAAGGATGAGCTGCTGTTGCCAGTGAGTTCGCTCCTCCTTCATGACATGGAGAGATGTGGAAATGTTTATTTGTTTGGCTTCGAATTGCTTTGTACTTATTCAAATGAGTGCGGGATGAGCGCAGAGATAAGCATTCATGAGTGCTTTTATAATGGAGAGGCTTTGCTTTTAAGCACATGGGTGTGCATTGCGAAATGTATTCATGAGTGCATTCAAAAGTAATCACGAGCATAAGCTGCTCATATGCTCAAAATATATATTTTAAGGCACCTATGCGTATGTATGTGATTGAGCTAATGGGTGTATTCTTCCATGTATTCAAAAGTATTCATGAGTATAGAGGTTTTCAGTAACTGCCTAAAGCTTCTTTTAATTAGTGATATTTAAAGCTATTCATAGTTATTCATGAGTGTACTCATGAGTGTATCCAAAATTATTCATGAGTACAAACTTGTTAAATATTGAAAGTATTGCAGTATAAACGTAATTCTGCTTTCAATGAAGCCAAATGCTATAGTCCTTAATTGAATATATAGTAACTAATGAGTGTTTTCATGAGTGTACTCATACGTTTTACTGAGCTTAGACTTTTAATGCGCAGAAAATATATATTAATAAATCCAAGTGCATGCATTTTTTAAATAATTGACATATTCATAAATGCACTCAAACTTATTCATGACTATAAACTTGCTATATATCAAAAGTAACTTTTATTTGCTTGCGTTTCAACTCAATGCGCAATCTTTGAATGCATTTACAAGCACTAATGACTGTAGTGATGAATGCATTCACAATTATTCATGAGTGTATATGAGTGCTATGCTGTGTAATTCAGCTAATATAAAATATGCATGACTCTAAGCTTGTTATGCATCAAAAGTATTACAGAAAATACCGAAATTAACTTTCAATTAGGCTAATTGGCCCACACCCACTTTGTGGCTGTACTCACAGCGCACTCATGAGTGCACTCACAAACGTCAATGTTTGTGCTTGTGAAATTTGGCCAAACCCCTAATGCAATTTAAGAGATTTCAGCAGCAAGACGTGCGGTGAGTACTGTGAGTACAGTGAGTATGCCACATGTGCCCTTTGATGTGAATACTCATCATCGTAGCATGAATATTAAATCAATTATGTGCGCACAAATTGAAATCGTTTCGCCGGTATAATGAAATCTCGGCTGCAAGTACATGCCACACGGCCAGAGCTTTGTGCAAATTCTCAGCTCTGAATTGCGAATTCCGGAATCCAATTTCAGCAAACGAATGATGATATAACGAATTTGCCACATATTTCTTTGCATCAAACTGCAAATGCAAATCCAAGCACTGCTCTTTCTCACTCACTCCCCAACTCCCTCTCCCTCTCCCTCTCTCTCTCTCTCTCTCTCTGCTTGATGCTCATGTCAAATATCCCAGTTGAAGCTGCAGATTTGCAAATGGCCCACAGCATCATTGTGCGCATCATTTAATCCAGCAGCAGCCAGCTAACACACACACACACACACACTCACACACACACACACACACTTGCATATGCACACACAACACCCCATGGAGAAATCCCCCAGTGGAATTCCCATGCACTCGCCGCTCTTATCATCAATTTATTATGTTGTTTAGGTGTGTGCGTGTGTGTGTGTTTGTGTTCGTGCGCGTGTATCTGCCTGTCTGTGTGTGCTAAAATTAGTTAATGAACCTAAGCTCAATGCCATAATGAAAGCCCCCAAGGCCCCAAGCAGCTCAACCCGCTCCCTGCAGCCGCCTGCAGCAGCAGCAGCAGCAGCGGCGTGTCCAGCTAACTGTAAACCAAGTTGTGATTGAACAGGCACGAGCACGTTCAGTTGTTGTTGTTGTTGTTGCTGTAATTCGTGTTGTTTGCGCCGTTGTTGTTGCAGTGTGTATAAATTAATTCCCCAGGTTAACTGCAGAGTAACATTTTATAATTAAGCCAGCTGCATAATTATGATAGTCTCACACAGACACAGGCACACACACACACACACACACACACACACGTGCTGTGATACACGCAATTGGCGACATTTAAGCACGCAACGTTAACCCAACAATGCCGGACACGAGCAGCAACAACAACAACGCCGCGGAGGAACAAGCTTATTATCATAATGAACATCAACATCAACGCCAACGACGCGGCTTTAATGACACCAGCGAAGGATTCCCCCGGAACAGCCAATATTGCCACGCTCTCTTACTGCTCTCTCTCTCGCTCTCTCGCTCTCTCTGCTGTTTCTGCCCCTTGCTGTTTGGCTTGCTCCCTTGGCCTGGTTAAGTGGCGTCTGTCCACAACTGGCCGCATAATCGGCCCGCGTCCCGTTCATTAATACACAAAGTGTGCCGTCACGCGTTGCCGGCACTGCGATAGCCATCGTCGTGTTCGGCGCTGTCCTGCACAGTCCCGTGCTGTCCTGTTCAGTGGTGTGCTCTGCCTTTTTGTATTTTCGGTGTCGCCCTTTTGGCCTTCTACTCATGTAAAAGCAATAAATAATGGCACAGTTTACGCGACACAGCGACAGACAAGGAGCGCAATAGAGAGACAGAGAGAGCGTGTGAGAGAATCGTCATAAAAATATTTTATCCATTAGCCATTGTCCCGTTCTAGTTGCCTTCTGGCCTTCTGTTTAATGACCATTAATAATCGTTAAATTTATGTTAACTGCGCAACGGTTCAGAGTTCAGAGCAACGCGGCGTATGCTTAATTAATGAACGCGCGGATGGATGGATGCATTCTTGGCTCTACTGCCGGCCAAGCGGCTTAAAATTAATAAAAATCATTTTGCCGGCCTCTGCGCGAAAGGAAAACCTTATTCCAATTCGAAAAGGCATTCAAGTTTTCCATTGCTTTTTTAATTTCCGCTCGAGCACTCTATAAACAAACACTGTGATTTACACTGGCGAGCAAAAGTTAGTGCATAATTTATGCCAACAAATATTTTAACAACAAAGTAAACTAAATTAAATATTTTTTCTGCTTTCAAAAATATTTAATTTAGTTTAATATTGTATTTTGTATTTTTTAAAGTTTGTTGTATTTTATTTTTATTTAAGTCTTAGAGTAAACTTGCACCTACTTTTGCTCGACACTGTTCATACCTCTCTTCAATTTTCTCTCTTCCACCCTCATTCCCTCTCTTTGTCTGTCACACAAAAATTCCTGCTTACTCTTGGCATATTACTCAACATATTTTCAGCGCAAAAATGGAAATGGAAAATTTCGAAAAAATTCCCGCATCGAGCAGCAAATCAGCTAAACAAATACATCAAATAAATATTATTCATGAGCAGCATTGGCAGCAGCAGCAGCAGCAACAACATCATCATCCACTTCGGACGCTGTGCTTCAATCCATAATCTTTCATTTTCAGCTGCGACAACAATTGGGGCATGTGGCCAGCGGCGTACTGGGGGCATGCCACCGCAGTTCAATGACATAATTTGTCGCAGCACATCAATAGACTGGACTGGACCCAACAATAGAGCTGAGAGCTGCGAGCCAGCGCTGCTCCAATGGCATTCAAACGTCAACGTCAACAGCGTCATCATAATGATGATCAACAACAACAACAACAAGAACTACAGCAACAACAACAGCAGCGCTGCGCAGTGGAACGTCATTGTTTTCGCTTGAACTTTATTGTTTTGATTTATGCGCGTGCATAACGAGAAGGAAGCAGCACAGGACGCCGCGACGGAAGCAGGGCGGCACCAGGCGACGGACTAAGCTAAAACTTTGCGGGTTTCAACTGTCGTTGCTCGGCGCGCCTTCCCCTTGCGCCTTCCCCTGCTCTGCTCCTACTGCCTGCCATGCTCATTCGTTTGCCTGCGCTGGACACGCCGCGTTGTTTATTCCGCCAACGCCAAACAATAGCGAAGCAGCCGCGTTGTTGACACTGCGGGAGCAGCAGCAGCACCAGCACCAGCAGCCGTCCGCTGCAGGCAGGCGGAGAGTGTGCAAGTGCAAATGAAAACAACTAAAGAAAACTGCAGGCCGGCGCACTCGAGTATTAGATACCATGCAGCTTTATCCACTGCGTCGCTGCTTCGTTTGTATAACTCCAATGTTTAGAGTCCGATCAAGCTGAAATTTGCAGTGTATATTAAGCATATACTAAGCTACCTATGTACCAACATAGAATATTCTAACTTACAGACTTTTCCTAATATTTGACTATAAAACAGAGTATATTGTTTTTCAGCGGCAGTGGCAGTGACACTCAAATTTCAACAAAAGCTGTACCTGCGTATACTCTGAAGCTATCTTCATGCCAAATTTGGTAACTCTAGCTCTGCTAATAGCTGAGCTCTAGGTGCTCACAGAGACAGACGGACAGCTAACGGACATAAGCTGTATGAATCGCATATAAGCTACGTATTCTCTGCGCTTGCCTGGCATATACAAAGCTGATATACCATTTTTAGCCAGCATGCTTGGTATAATGATGTTGTAGTCAAGCGAGCATTGGCGCTGCGCTGCTGCTGCTGCTGCCAGTGGCATTTCTGCGCGCTTGCCGCCTGCGTCCGATTATGTTAATGTGCCCCGAGCACTGGCATTATGATGATGTTGTTCGTCCATCTGTCCGCACGGCAGTCCGCCCGACGACCACTCTGCATATTTGACAGCGTACACTGCGAACTCACTGTGCTCACTGTGCACTGCATTTTTAGGTCTTGGCAGCACTAAACAATTTTGTGGTCTTGATTGTTGCCAGGGGCAACTACAGCCGCTGCGACTGCCACAGCAGCTGGCCGCACGACTCGCAGCGCAGCGCAGGACTGCGAAGTTTGCTGTCAACCAAAGTTTTGCTTTAAGAACTGCTCAAATTGCTGTGGTTGTGGTGCAAATTCTCATTCAGGTGCTCGACCACTTGCACATTCCTTCCGAGAATGCGGGCGAGACAGAGACAGAGAGAGAGCGAGCGGAAAGTACAAATTGCAGTCTCTAAATTGTACAAGCATTTACATATAAATATTTTGTTTATGTTGTTGGTTAAAAAAAAATTAAGCTACTGCTGCTGCAGTAGTCGCAGCTGAAATACTGCTTGTATTGCCAGGAAAACTTGAAAAATCCTAAAAAAAAATTCTATAAAATTCTCAGAGAGTTGAGCTAAAGTTCTATTACTTTGCAATGCTAGCAAATGCTCTAATAGCCTTTAATGACTTAGTGGGTTTATTGTTTCTGCTAGTTTCAAAGCTTCAAAAAATCTTGAGAAAATTTTACGAAATTCTAATTTATTTCCCACAAGCTCGATATACCCTTTAGCCTTAGTTTGCGCTTTATCAGTCAGTTATGCTGCCAAAACCACCATTGGCATTTTATGAATTTACGTAAACTTTGTTTATATGTTGATTCAGTGCATTTCGCATCTAAATATTGTGAGCGACAGAGAGAGCTCGAGTTCGGGCTTAATTAAAACACAAAACACAAATTGAGTGTGCGCCAGTTTGTTGCATTGCTGTAATTATTCATAGCCACAACAACACGTTACAACAACAACAACAACAACAAGGGACAATAATGACGTCTGAATGCAAACAAAAGTTGCGCATAAAATTCCACAAAATTGCAGCAAAATAATTATTTCATTGCATCTAATGCCGAAAATCGTAGCTTAATTAAACAAGCTCCGGCGGCAACAGCAACAGCAACATCAGATAGAAGTAAATTCTGCAGCAGCAGCTGAAGCTGAATTTTTCATATTTCATAATAACAGCCGGCATAAGTCCCGGAATAGCGCCCCTCCTCCCACAGGCCTGAGGGCGGCGACCGCTGCCCAACAATTTGCCAACTGCACGCGAAATATTGAAGTGCATTTTTCGTCATTTTTTCATTTTTTTAGTTTTTGCCAGCGACGGCGTCAAAAGCGTGAAAAATTGTTGCAAACTTTGACAAGCCAAAAATTATGATAGTTGTCGTTGTTGGGGTTGTTGCAGCGCGTTGTTCAAGTTGTTGCGAGTTTGCTAATAATTTTATGACACAAATAAATCGCCGAGCGGCGAACAAGTTTTCGCTCAAATTGAATAAAAAGCGTGACTTGCCAGGGCACGGAGCGAGAGCGAGAGCGAGAGGAAGAGAATGTATCACCCTGTGCTGTCATAAAATAGATGACATGACGACCCAGAAAACGGCAAAGATTCTTTAGAAAATTCCCTCACAATTAAGTCGAGTACAGCGAGCGGGCAGAGGGGCGGCAGGCGAGCGGGGTGTGTGTGTGGAAATGCTGTCGGAGAGTCGGTCGCATCAAATTAGCAACGCTATTAAATATTAACTGTCGTCAGATGTGCTACACTCCACTCTGTTCTGCTCTCCTTACCCCTTACTACCCCCCGCCCCACCCCTGCACGCATCAAGTAATTTCAACAATTTCTCGTTAAGGCTGCAAATTAAAAACGACAGCATTTTTCATGTGAGTTCGCAAAACATTTTATGCGCCGCAACGTGGCGTATGCGTAATGTCGAATAAAAATTAAAATATTACCAGAGTAACAGCGAGTGGGAGTGTCGACTAGCAGACACTCTATGCAGTGTGCAGTAAATACTTGGAATATTTTATTTATAATAATGTTTATTTAGTACTTAAATAATATCATAGAGCAGTTGCTACTCTGTAGAGAGTTGCTTAATTTATTACTATAATTATTTAGAAATTATTTTTCGAGGCGTAAAAACCCTTGGAATTTATGCTGAGAGTTTATGCGAGAAGGAAACACCTTTAGTGCTCGCTTTATAGAGTATTTGCGCAACTTGTACGCGTATCGCTTACGCACTTCTTTTTATTATACTTTTATGGGCTTTTGAACGAGCTGACAAAACTGGCGCAGGTTAACGAAAATTACTGCTGACTTTACGAGCGCAGCACTGACTTTAAAGAGCCGAGTTGAGTCCAGCCCCGAGCAGAGTTTATTGCGAGAATGTATCTCTCTCTAAACAAATCTACGAGCAAAGTTGCTGCCAGCACTGAGTTGAAGTTGAAGTTTGGAATTTGCAGCTGATAATGAAGAAGCTATCGGGACAGTTGGACAGGCAGACAGACAGAGCCTGAGCCAGAGCCAGAGCCAGCGCCAAGCCAAAGCTAAGCCAAAGTTGAAGTTAAAATTTTTGTTTGCTGTGCGTTATTTACACAAAACGTTGAAACTTTTAGTCGGCCAGCAAAAGTTAATCGATGGCAGTTGCCGACGAGGAGCTGCGAGTCGAACCGGAGCCAACTTTCAGCAAATTGACCGGAAAATGTTTACCAATTGCCAACGGAACTTGGGGGTTCGGCGCAAAGCCGAGATTGGGCCACAGGCCAGTTGCTATCGATGGCCCAAACGCCGCACAGCAAATTAAACAGCGCCAAACTTCAACTCGGCCAGGGAAGTGCTGGACGTGCAGATACCTGGCAGCTACTGGGCACTAACTATGCTCTGATATTCTGCTTTATCTCTTATTCAATTCCCGGAATGACTTCGCCCGACACTAAAAATACAAATAAATTTTAGATTAACAACTTCGCTGCCCGCTCCCCCCTCCGCTGCAGGGTATCGAAATTGGTTTTATTGGAAAAGTTGACTTTCTGCCGGGCTGACCCCGTTGACATATATTGATATATTTTTTTGTCAAGTGCCCAAAGTTTCGCCAGAGCTCAGAGCGAAAAGTTTTTTGGCTGAATTAAGAGGGTTTGCCGAGCAGGGACAGGATTGCCGAGCATAATGAAATTTATGAAATTGTATTGCGACAGTCGAGAGTGTGGCAACAATGGAAATCGTTTCGAGTTGTTTGCCCCAATTTGGGTCAATGAAAGTTGCGCTTCAAAATCAATTGCATTTTGATAAAGTTTTTGCTGCCCCGGTAGGAGTTGCCTCTTGTTGCCTGCTGTTGCCTGCTGTGATTGCTGTCTGCTACGCTCGCAGCTACCGCCTGCTGGCGCTCCTGAATGTCCTGCTGTCATGCGCATCGCTCTGTCAATTTAACTTTGTCACTTTGCAGACAGCGTGGGCAAGAGCCTGGCCGGAGCCGATGAGCCAAAGCAGCCCTTAAACCAAATGACAGTCATTGAACTAGCAATAAAACTCGCGCTATAAATAAATTGTAAAGCCAGAGTCCAGGCAGTTGACGTTTGTGAGCGCCGTCGAGGGGCCTGCCCCGGCAAAAGTTTCATAAGTGCAGCAGCAGCAGCAGCAGCAACAACAACAACAACGTGGACATGCGGCAGCTGCTACAAAAGATGGCGGACGACAAAAGGCCTGCGCCACCCCGCGCTGGTCTAAAGCTTGCCTGCACGCGAACATTGTTAGACTGCCAGACGCCCGAAACTACTCCTCCACACTGCTGCCCCGCCCCATTGAGCCACGCAGCATATTGTTGTGTTCGACGTAACCGAAAAAAAGTGGCGAAAAAATAGAGCAAAATTGCAGCGCAGGAAGAATACGTAACCACAACAGAAGGCCGCCAACTATTTTAGATGCCAAAACCAACGGCAGCAGCAGCAGCAGCAACAAAAACAAAAACAACTACAACAGCAACGTGTTTGCTGTGTTGATGTTGTCCCGCTGCCTGTGGAAACAATGCCAAAGGCCATGTGTAAATATGCTATGCATTTTTTTGTTGATACCTTCATACTGAAGGTGACGGTGTGAAGAGCAGTTGTGGAAGGGCGTTTGTTGCAACATTTATAAACAATTAAAAACATTTGCAAAGATTGTGCTTTTGTTGTGAAAATTTCAATTTTGAAAGTAAAGTAAAGAGAGAAAGATGATAAAAGTGCTAGGCAGGTGCAGGTTTTATAAAGTACAAAAAAGTATTATGAGAAACTTTAAAAATATTAAAAACATCTTGAAGAAAATAATTGAATTTTAAAATCCACCAAAAAATTTTAAATAAGTTTTACTAAAACTCGAATTCACTTTTAATGCGAATCAAATTTGAAAACATTTTTAAATTCCTTTGCATAAAATTTAAAAATTTTGAACTATGAAAAGTAAAGTATGAACAAAAATAAATTCTAAGAAATTTTAAAATCTATAAAAATGTAGACAAACTTTTAAAATTTGTTTTTACTAAGTAACTGAAAATGCGAATCAAATTTAAAAACATTTTTAAATTCCTTTGCAGCAAGAAAATGAATAATTGAAAATTTATAAAAAAAGTATAAAAAGTATAAAGTATGAAAAAAAAAGAAATTCTAAGAAATTTTAAAATCTTAAAAACATTTAGAAAAAAATTGTTTAAATTTAAAATCCAGGCAAACTTTTAAAAGTGGGTTTTTACCAAATAACTAGAAATGCGAATCAAATTTAAAAACATTTTGAAAATTTTCTTAATGGCAGCACATTATAACTTGACAAGTTGCTTCTACTGTTCGTTGCTGTTTTTATTGTTTTGTTGCTGTTTTCTCGTTAGGCAGTCAACAGCAAACAGATTTTGTCACAGCAATCGCCGCAGGCTCGAGCCTTAATGCATGTAAAAAAGAACAGAAATCAACTTTCAACTTGCAACTTGCAGCAGCACGAAACTTGCAACTTGCCACGCAGGCCGAGGCGCTGGCAAAGGCAGAGGCAGAGGAAGAGGCAGAGACACTGGCATGCTTAGCTAAATGTCAGTGACCGAGAAACGTGTGGCATGCGAGCTGGAAATTCCAAAGCAGCCAAAGCAAGGCAAAAAGCCGCCGGTTTTATTGCCACTGGCGGGAGACGCCGCGCCGAGCGACAGTAACGGCAGCAGCAACTACAACAACAACAACTTAGCTAAAACAACACGAGCAGCAGCAGCGGTGGCAACAACGTTGAAAGGACAACGACAGGACAGCGCAGCACAACAATGAGAGTACAAGGGAATATAAAAAAACAATAACAAAGCATAGTTGTACTCGTTGTTGTTGTTGCTGTTGTCTTGTTGTTGCTGCTGCGAACTGTTGTCATTGCTAGCGCCAACGTCGACTTTGTTGCGCTGTGAATCCTTTGCAAATTCCTACAGCAACTCTATAGCCTTCTATAGCTCCAGCTCCAGCCCCTGCCCCAGCCACGCCCCCTTAACCAATGTCCATTGCACTTCATTTTGTTGTTGTCGACACTCGCGCGGGCAGTCAACAAGGCAACTTGATTGTTGCCTTGCCATTGTAATCCCTCTCCCTCTTCCACTCTCTCTCGCTCTACTGTTTTCTCTTTCTTGCCGGCTTTTACTTGATTTTTATGCACTACTCGTGCCTTGGCCTTTGCACATTTGTTTTTCGCGTTTTTTGATGATTCCGCAAATTGAATTTCAACTCAATTTGCAGCCAGCAACAACAACAGCAGCAGCCAGCAACAACAACAACAACAACAAGAACTCGCCGCGCAATCTTTAATTAGCTGGGCGAGTGGAAGACGCTGAAAAGTATGCTACAAATAAGTGCGAGAAACTCTTGAAGCGAGCGCGAGTTGGAGTTGAAATTAATTGGCATTTTACAATTAACCGGGGGAAATTGATGAGCTTGGATGGAATATGGGGGAAAAGAGAAGGAGAGAAGAGCCCGTCTACGCGATAGATAGAGCAGTGGTGAGCAAGATATTTGGAACAAAGCACAAATAATAAAAGGAAAGAAAAATATATATTGTGTGTGTGAAAAAAAAAAATATTGTGAGAGAGAGAGAGAAACGATATTGGGAGAAAAAAATATTGTGAGAAAGATAAATATATGGCAAGAGCAAAATATATTTTGTTTATAGGAAAAAAAATATTGTGAGACAGAAAAGTGATACGATACTTTAGGAGAAAAATATTGAGATTGGGGAAAATATATTGTAAATAAAAATAATTGTCGGAGAGATGGTGTAGAAGATTGACAGAGAGATTCCGAGTGAGAGAGAGCGAGAAGTAGCAACGCTAACTTGGCACAAAGTTAGCTAACTTCAGCAAGTTCTACCGTCCACATGCGTTTCGTATGCGCTGAAAACTTTTCCACTTTGTTTCTATTTCCAATGCGAGAAAGAATAAAGACATCGCTTGTCAAACGATTGCGATCAAAAAGAAACGTTAATTAGCTTTCCAACAGCAGCGAAAACTTTGTGTCGCCTCAGCAAAAATTTCCTTTTACATCTGCTGCCTGCTGTGGCTGTTTGTGGGTTTCCCCTGCTTTCAGCCATACGAAAATAGCAAAAAAGCGTCGGCAATTTTCCTATATTGTGCTTTTATTATCTGCCGAAAGTATCTACAGCAGTGGCTCTGCATGTGTGTGTGTGTGTGGGTGTGTGGGCTGCTGTCTGTGTCTCGCTATCTGTATCTGTATCTGTATCTGTTTACAGCTGAAGATTCGCCTTTCATGCTTCAATAAATAAAATGAATTGAAAAAGCAAAAAAGCAGAAACAGAAACAGAAAGAGATAGAGAAAAAGAGGGGAGCGAGAAAGAGAGAACATGCTTGAAGCAAGGATAACAGATTAGTTGAGCTGCCCGACAGTCTCGTCCTTCATCCTGTCTTCCAATGGAAATCAAAACATTTTGTTAAAAGGAAACGCACACACACACACGCACACAAGCCGATGCGCGTACCCACAGAGATACGCACACACACAGACACAGACAGAGAGTCAAGGCCTATTCACAGATGCGCGCGTTTATCTGCGGAAACGGAGATACGTTGTACGTGCTCAGGACGCGCACAGGACGTGGCCAGGACACGAGAGCTCTAAACTCGCAACTTTTGCCCCAATACAGCCTGTCTGTCTGCCTCTCGCTCTGTCTGTCTGCCACCCTCTTGCTCGCTCCCTCGTGCCGTGTACGCATTTGGCAGCCAACTTATGTGTAATAAAATGTAATAAAATAAAACTCACATATTAGAAATGTTTTCCTTTCTCTCTCCTTTTTTTTTTGCTTTTTCTAGATTTTATTCTGGCTTTTTTCTGGCTTTTTCTGTGGCCATTGAACGACACATAAAAAGCTCGTTGAACATTTTGTAGTTGTTGTAGTTGTTGTCGTCGTCGTCGGCCCATAAATAAAATGTGGCTAGTTTTGGCTTAGTGCAGAGCATTAGCAATATTGCGTATACGCACAGTCTGTCGCCCGATCCGCCTGTCCCATCTTACACATAATCACAATCACAATACTGTGATAACTGTGATGCGCCTGTGATTCTGTGACTGTGGCTGCGGCCCCAAAACGAGACTTTTATGACACGTTTATAGGCCATTTAATGGTACTTCCCTCTGCCCTGCCTCCAAACCGACAACAGCTGTCAATGGCGTCATTTAAATGTATTTTGCGTAGATTTCCTGTCAGTAATATTATGCCACAGCGTGTGGCATATTACCATAGATCAGTGAGCAGTATAATCATATTTTTATGAATTATCATATGATTTTCAATGTGATTTATTCATGCGACCGCCCATAAAATGTAATTAAGTGCTTGAGTTTGAATTAAGCATATTATGGTATTATACATTCATATTTTTATCAATTTTTATTTTTACGTTTATGCCGCAGGGTATGTTAACTTTGTGCAAATGTGGGCATTAGATTAAATTGCAAAGTCCCTTGTGACTTTCTAGCTGCAAATATTACAGTATTTACCAAAAGTCTGAGTAGGAAAACTGTTTTTCTGTTTTGCTAAATTTTTTTTTTTTCAGAATTAAATATTTTATTTTATTTGACAGGGTAGCTGACTGTGGCCTTCTTTACTTGCCTCTCTTGCTATATAGGCTTCAATCTATTTATATTAGCATACATATTTATAAATTTGTATTTCTGCCCGCTAAAGCTATAATAATCTCGCAGCTCACTGCGATTAAATTGAAAACAAACAATTTAACGGTAATTTTCTGCCTATATTTCATGCTGCGTTATGGTTTCTATTTTTAAATGATATTTACATTATAGGAAATTCCTTCTCCTCTCCAGCTCAGGGCAATAACTGGCAGCTGCTGGCGCCGGCGTTTGCCATTTATTAATTACATTAGTTTTTTTTTTAAATTTTTCTTTTTTTTTTTTGGTTTCTGTCGAGTGGCAAATTGAATTAACTTTTGACAAAGTGCCGCATATTGATTTTCTAATTGGCCGCCCCCGACAAAGGCGAAAGCCATTAAAGCAATTTTAATGTGCAAAATTAATGCAGAAATAATGAAATTCTCTCAGCGATTGATAAGGGGCAAATACCACACGGCTCGGGGCAGGGGCATGGCATTAGTGGAGATAGCGAAATGGCGTCCGGCATGGAAAACTTGACTTGAGCATTAAGTTAATGAGGGTCATTGCGGCAACATGTTGTGTTGGTCCTTCGCACCTTGCCACCTCAGTGCTGTGGCAGACAGACAGATACACAGCCAGACAGACAGGCAGACAAACTGAGTCGTCTCTCAGCGTAATGACGTTCATCCAGTCTCTGCGGGCCAGCAGTGTGCAGAGCAGGGGATCAGGCTTAGTGTACTGGCTTTTAATGCGCCAACTTCCTGTGACGTCAATGCCAGCGCCGACGGAAACGGAAGCCAAACAAATATGGCCGACAGAGAACGAGAACGAGAAAACAGAAACAACAATAAAACTTTTAATGCATTCTTAGCTAGCACATGGGAGGGCCGGCCTCTGGGCGTGCACAGTGGTGCGAGAGCCATAGAAAATGAAACTAAGTTTATGGAATTTCAATACTCAATATTTTCCATCTTCATTAGCTTTTCGCCTCCGCTCTTATCGCTCCGCATTCCACTCAGTTAATTACGCCTCATCCATCATCTCCACTGAACATGTTTTTTGGCTAATTTTCATGCTGTCTCGCAAGCTCTGTAAAGTCTATTTTGGCAACAGAATATTGCCTATGCACAGTGGTGTGAAAGCCAACTAAATTTCTGAAATACTTGCAGTCTTCATTAGCTCTGCTCTGCCTGCCTTCCATTCCCCTCTGATAATTTAAAATGCCTGCAAGTTAAACACGCATCATCCATCAACGCTTTTTGGCTTATTTCCGAGCCACTGTGCAACCACTGTAAAGTGTATTTTGGCATCAAGTTTCGGCTAATTCATCATCCCCTCGGCGCTGACCTCGAGCGCGACCCTGAAACCAATTTTCATTTCAGTTGAAAAATGCGCCGCATTTTTCGCTCTCGCTTGTCTCGTTTGCTGTCGCTGTTGTTGTTCTTTTATTATTTAGAGCAATTTATTCTCGGCGTTTTTAAATGTCCTGTCCTGTCCGGGCAGCAGCAGAGGGATAGCACGGCGATAAGAGTGGATAACCGTAATGATTATTGCTATGATGATGATGATGATGATGATGACAAAAAACAAAGCAGAACCAAACAAAATGACAGTTGGAAATGCTGTCAGAAGCGGGCAGAGCAGAGAGGGCGGAGAGTCGGCAGAGTCGTCTGCCACATGACAGTAAACAGTATATAAGGACAATTTAAATGGCAATTTTAGTTGGCTTTTATGGCAGAGAGTGTGTGTGTGTGTGTGTACTGCCTGCGCCACGCCCCGCAACCCCCGACACTCTTCACGGTGACATGCGATATTTGATCAATAAGTTGTAAGTGCGGGGGCAGGCAGCAGCGCGTGGGAGGTAGACAGAGAGCGAGACGAACACGGTGCAGGGCAATTGCCGACATAATGGAGTGCCTATACATGTGTGTGCGTGTGTGTGTGCGTGTGTGTGCTGTATTGCTGTGTACATCCTGTTTTGCTCGTGTCTCAGGCTGCTTTAGTGCTGCCTTCGCATCTGTCTCGACTTTGGCTTTTGCTTTGGCACCAAGCCGCATTCATTATGAAAGGCAAACAAGTTGGCAGGCTGGCAGGCTGGCAGGACGACTACAACGACGACGACGCCGGGCCATCAATCTGCACAGGTTGCTTGGGGTTACACGCTGCCAGCTGGCAAACTCTTGGCTCTTGGCCTGGCCCTGTCCGTGTCCCTGTCCCTGTCCTTGTGCCTGCTCTTGCCACTGCCTTCTGCCTCCTACACTGACTGCTCCACCTACTCCCGCTCGTCTAACCGTTTTCGCACGTTCCTACTCAACGCCAGATCAAAGGCTGCAGCTCGGGCCACTCGAGCGTTCGCCTGGGCAAAACAAAAGCCCTTGGCGCTGTCTCAAGCCTTATTTATTGTTAACGAAATAGCCGACGCCCGACGCCCGACGCCCGACGCCGAGCTCCTTCTGGCATAAGTCAAAGGCCGCCGCGGCGTTGCCAGATCTGCCACAGTGCAGTGGCAAGTCGCAGCGCGGCGGGCCTTCACACATTTCTCTGGCAATTAATCAAACGCTAAACACACTTTGTGGTTTTACAAGCATGTTAAATGTCCCTGCTGCTGTTTCTGATGGCAAATTAATGTCTCTCCAACTCTCTCTCTCTCTCTATCTCACTTAAACATTCTCTCTGTCTCTCCCTCTCTCTCTCTATGGCACTCGCAGTGCCTCGCCTCGTCTCACTTGTGTCGTTATTGTTTCAATTGTTTTGGCAGTCTGCCCGTTGACAACAAAACTAAATTAACACGCACACAGGCACAGTCCAGCTAGTGCTCTCTCTCTCTCTCTCTTTCACTCTATCTGGCTGTCTTCTTCTTCTCTGTCTCTGCTGCACTCCTCTGTGCGAGCCAATTGAAAGCAGTCAAAGAGCAACAGAGCAGGATTACAATCTATCAGCTGCAGCACAAATTTGGCTTGTCCAGCGCAGCTCTGGCTGCCAGTGTTGCCAACAATAGCTATACAGCACTAACAAAAAAAAAGCCAAAAAAAAAAAAATAAAACTTTGTGAAACTGAGCTAAAAAAAATAGCTGACCTTTTGCTGTACTTTTTGTTACAGAAATATTACAATTATTTGTTTAAATACTTGTCAAATGTAAATATTTGTATTTTTTGATTAAAAAAAATTAAAAAAGTTTGCCTTATTATTATTTTAACTGAATAACTGTTAACTAAAATAATTTATATATTTTTATTAACAGTTGAATAATTAAACAAAAATAATAAAACGTAAGAGAAAACTAAAAAAAGATTTTTTTGGAATTCTATGTACTCTGAAAGCAGCTAGTTCTGACGGGGAAAAAGCTACCTTGCCAGCACTTGCGCTGCCTACTGCTCTTTATTAACCCCCTCGTCTCTCTCACTCCTTTTGCTTTTCCCCTGTGTCGAGCACGTCCAAGTCCTTGTTCATATCCTGCATCAGCCTCAGCTCACTCCTGTCGCATTGCAGTTTCGGGTTCAAACGCTTTGTGTGTGTTAAATCGCTTTTTATTGTTGTAAATTTTTGGTGTACACGAGAGTGTGTGTGTGAGTGTGAGTGTGTGTTGTGCAATGATTGCCATTGGTTTTGTATTCCTCTCATTTGCATAGTCTGTGTGTGTGTGTGTGTGTTTGGGGGGCAGGCAACTCTATTACACTTAAAACGAGTCAATGCGTTTTAAAAAGGGACGAATCCAATTGGGGCTGGGTGTGTGTGTGTGCGTGTGATAATCGCAAAGAGTTGTAGGCGGCACAGAGAGGAACAGACTAAGGGCATAACACAGTGGGACGAAGCCGTAAAGAGGGGCCAAACAAAGCATCCCCAGGGCATTTTTATAATTGAGGCACGCGTATGCTAAATGATTGTGATCTCTCTGTGAGTGTGAGTGCGAGTGTGAATGCGAATACGACTGCGTGTATGCGTATGAGTGAATGCGAATGCGAATGCAATTAACAGCAAAGCGCAAAAGGTGGCACAGTCACACGGGCACACACAGAGAGCATCAGATAAATGCGAAACAAATAAGCGCTTTTTAATGCTGCAATTCAGTTCGACGGCAGATTAGAAATGTTTTTCGCATATAAATTGAAATTGTTAAGAACTGAGAGCTGCAGCATGCGGAAGACTAAATACCCTTGCAAAATTGTTTAAAAATGTATTAAAAGCATATCTGTTGATTTTTTAGAAATTTAGCTTACATTTGTGGAAGTTATAGAAGTTTAAAGTAGAGGCTTGTCATTTTTAGAATTAAAAAAAATGTATACAAATACATTTTTATAAATTTATACATAAATGAATATTTTTGTATATTAATTTATAAATTTTTTAGATTTATATAAATAAAAATTCAATTCCAATATGACTTTTCTAATAAAAATTATTATAATTAATATAATGTTTTTCGTATTTTATAAAATAAAACTTTTTATTACAAAATAATTAAATTCGTTTTTGAAATCTAAAAAATTATTCAAAAAAACAATAATTAAAAAAAAATATGTTTTCATTCGAATATCTATTTATTTAAAGGAATAACTTTCATTGAATGCTGCAAAAAGACCCCTGTGTATTGATCGAGAATATATATATTATATAGGAACGAGAAAACTCTGACCTATATATATATATTGGGAAAATTAAAATACTCAATGTATATATACTGAAGAATATGCCATATACAGAAAAAATAGATCGATCAATTTAGACTGAAAATATATATAAAATATATATATATATATAATATACCATGCACATTAAACGTTGACAACTGTCTTTAGCCCCATAAAGCTGACCATTCGAGCCACTTCAGTCGTTATCACCCATCCATCATCCATTATCCATCAAAATCGCGTCGCTGCATTTCTAGTCCGCTGCCTGCTCATTTGCCGCAGCCCGGCTATATCGCGACAGTTCAGCTGTTGCAGCAGCACCAGCAGCAGAGATAATGCGATATCTTTTTTCCACTGGCAAACGACGGCGGCAGCTTTCCAGTCCATTGATGACCAAACAGTCCGGCGCTGCACGGGTCTACACTGCGCTGCCAGTTTTACAAATTGACTTTATGGCGTTCAGCTGAACATTTCCCTGACAGGCGACAGGCGACAGGCGACAGGCTCCCCCTCTGCCTATATCCCCCCTGCCTCTGGTACAAAGTTTTTAGCAGCTAAAATGGCGACACATAAATGAACAGTAAAATGTTTTAGTACGAAGAGAAGTGTGTCGGAGGGAGGGGAGCGGGGGGGTGGCTGACTGCACGTCACGCACACTTTATCCTTTATCCTGGAGAACGAAACGTTTCATTTCGTCTGTGACAAAAAGCAAAAAATAAACCAGAGAGAAAGAGAGCGAGAGAGGGAGGTGGGGCAACACGAACACGGCACAAAACCGACAACTAAATGCGTTAAATGTCAGCGCGCTGTGTGACACGCCCACAGCAGCCCCCTCCCCCCACGAGCACTGCCCACTGCTTGTGGCTTGCAAAAGGCAATTTCGTAATTCGCAATTTGATTTGTTGGCTTTTATCCCCCTCCCTCCCTCCGCCTACTTTGCAATATTATGCGACATGCTGTACAGCCTTTTTTCTAGCCTTTTTTCGGCTAGTTAATTGATTTTACGCAGTGCTGCTCAAACTGTGCACTAATTCATGCTGAGCAGCGCATAAATAAATAAATGCATGAATAAAATTGCAGGCAGCATAAGCATAATGCCGGCAGGGGGAGGTAGAGCTATAGGCGGGAGCAGCAGCGGGGGGAAGAAGAGCTGCCACTGCTGCTGCTGTCGGGGATTTGGGGCGCTTAAGCGCCGGAACAAAGCAATCAGCAGCCCCCATGCGTGGCGTCTCCACTGTGAGCGAGCGTGTGTATGTGTGTGTGTGTGTATGTGTTTGTATCTGCGTGTGTTTGTGTATGTGCGGCGCAAACAACGCATAAAACATGGAAAGAATAAAAATGAAAATAAGTACAAAAATTGTGAAAAATTCGTGTATGCAGAAAACACACAAAAGCTGCGTCGGCAGCAGCAACAGCAGCAGCAGCTGAGGCAAACTTTGGACACGCCCCCCACACCCTGACGGGCCCCGCACATAAACAAAGAGCAGGCGGCTTAGCTGTGAAACATTCATTTTATTTTTATGCCATTTCGTTTTGTTGTTTAAGCGCAGTGTACAAATTTTTTAAACAACCGCAGCAACAACAACGCGCGTAGCAACAACGAGGACAACAACAACAACACAAAGGCTTTGCCGCATACTTTTGAGTGCAAAAGGAAACTAGATGAAAAGAGACAAAGGTGCAGCGGGGGCAGGCAGCGGGTACGGGGCGTGGCAATGGAAAGCGCAGCGCGTACAAATCCGACAGAAAAATGTGCGCGAATAACGCCCAAAACTGGCGCATCCTGTGGCCAGCTGCAGCATGTGTAGAGCCAACAACGGGAGCAGCAGCAGCAGCAACAACAACAATAACTACAACAACAACGACAATAACAACAACAAACAAAACAAACGCACAGCAGCTGGCGAAATCGTCAAAAATGCTAGTAAAGATTTTCCAAAGCGTTTTAAACGCTGCACACAAAATAAGCCAAGCTGCCCGGGGGGACAGCAGGGGGAAAGGGGGCAGCGCAGAGGGCAGATGCCTGCACAGTGGGGCGCGCGTGGATCGCATTGCAGGCGTGCGGCAGTTTACACGCGGACAGCTGTAATTGCGAGCGAAGATTACGAGCTGAAACATAAGAGCTCATAATACTAAAGCGCCAGCGGGCAGAGGGGCAGGAAAGCGGCTCTGGGCGGAAAAATGAAAATGGAAACTGCGGCAATTTGTGCGCGTAACACGTAACAATTGCACGCCGAACAGAACTGGTTTACTGCCCAAAGAACCGCTCCGACAGCGACTGCGACTGCAACTGCTACTGCGTGTCATTCTAAATATTTATGAAATAATTGCCTGGATTTCAGTCTAAACCAAAGCCTATAGTGCTTCAGTCGAAATCTACTCTATATAGAGCTGGAAAAGCAGTCAATCATCATTATGA
Source organism: Zaprionus bogoriensis (assembly GCA_035046045.1). NCBI lineage: Eukaryota > Metazoa > Arthropoda > Insecta > Diptera > Drosophilidae > Zaprionus > Zaprionus bogoriensis. The sequence goes on along the minus strand of JAWNOI010000095.1, from coordinate 1,076,879 downwards.
GATTTTTGAAAGTTAAAAGAGAAATTATGAAATATTTCGAAATGGAATTATTTGCCTATAAAAAAGTATTTAGCTATAAAATAATTACCGCAAATTCTTTTAGACAATTTAAGCTAAATCTATAATAAATAAAGTATAATTTAAAAAATATATTTAAAATATTAACAAAATAATTGCCAAGAGTTTTAGATAAATATCTGCATTAACTACAGAAAAATTCTAGATTATGTAAATAAATTTGTAGAAATATTAAAATTTGTATTTTTATTATTTTATAATAATTAAAATATTTTTGAAATAATTCCCTAGATTTTTAATAAGTTCTACCCTACATATCGTTTCTTCTAGTGCTTCTAGTAAATATTTTATTCATATAATAATTGCCAGCATTACGGCCTCTACTGCAGTTGCATTCTACTCTGATCGAGTCCATGCTCTTTAGCGACTCTTCACTGTACTTTGACAGACAGAGTGGCAAACGCATTTTCGCAAATTTTCTGCTGGTTTTTCCTGACAGTTCGCTCGGGCCCGACACAACAAAGCAATTATTAGCAGAGTCATTAGTAGCGCTCCACAGCGAACCGAACCAAACCGTACCGGGTTGAGGCGAGTTGAACCGCTCCAGCTCCAGCTCGCTCTGCCTTCCACACCCACTGGGTGTGTGTGTGTATGTGGCTTTAGCTAATTAGCTGGGCCGCGTCTATAAGTTTCATGTGATTTGAATCGATGACGCTGGAGTGCAGGACCAAACAATACCAATTCCTCTGCTTCCCCCTCTTCCAGTTGCATGATTTCCCGTAAATCTGAATAAAGGATAAGCCTAAAATGACGCTGGGGGCGAGGTCACGCCCCGTTAACGCCCATGGCCAGACTGGGAATCCGCAGTTAATCGCTTTGCTTTGGCGCGCTGCGAATTAGATTCCACTCAGAGCGGTTGCCTTTCCGCAGTGCCTTGCCCCCGCCCCTGCCCCTGTTCCGCCCACGCCTATGGCAAGTCCTGACGCCGCTTTTCATGCAGCTTATTTGGCATTTTGCTTTGGCCTGCGATTTGGCTCTGTATTTTCCTGCCTTTGTCTCGGCCACAGAGAGGGAGCGAGATCATAATAAACAGCGCAAGTCGAGGCAGGGCGGGCCAGGCCAGGGTAGGCTGAAACTCAAACAACGCGCGAGCAGAGCGCACAAATCATTTGTGCGCGCATTAAGATTGAAGAAGAAGCAGAAGACGAACCAGTTTAAGAGCAGTTCCTACTCCCCTGCCCCACTCCCCTCTTTAGCCAAGCAACGACTCACGCTCCTGCTGGAAATACTCGGCGCGCTGGCAGGGGACACAAAATAATGACTAAGCCGAATGCATTTTCCAGTAGAATGTGGCAGGCAATCGCAGCTACTGTGCAACATAAGCTGCTGCCGCAGTTGAAGAAGTAGTATGTAGCAAGACAGAGAAAGAGGTAGAGAGACAGACAGGGGAAGGGGGTGGAAGAGTGAGCGATTGAGAGCGAGACAAAAGGAAGCTGCGGGTCTCTCGAGCAGCAAGTTCAAAGTAGAGCAAAAGCAAAGTGTTCAATCAATAATTCAGTTCTCTATATAAAACTCAACGATCTGCACTTCAAGATTCAAGATCAATGGAGGAGAAAAAGAGAGGGAGGGAATGAGATGTGGTCAGAATAATAGAAATAATAATAAAGTGGAGAAAAGACTGAGTTTTCAATCAACAACTTTTCTAATTGTTTTTTTATAAATTCAAGATCATGGGAGATAGGAGAGAGAAGACTAGGAAGTAGCTATCGCAGTCTCCTAAAGTTGGCCAACAGTCTATCGTTGTCAATTAATTTAATTTTATATATAGAACTCAACAATTTTTTCTTAATTCGCGATCAATGGTGTAGAGTGTAAAAAAGAGAGTGGAAGAGAGAGGAAAACAAAAGAAAGGAAGCTAATTCCTTCAGGAAGCAATTAAATTTACAGATTTGATTTTCCTCAACTCACGATCAATAAAAGAATATAGAGAAAGAGAAACAAAGAAAGACTGGGTAGTGACAGAGCCACACAAAAGATTCGTGTTCCCCCAAAGCAGAGCAAAGTTTTCAATAAATTCAGTACACTTTACGCAACTCGACGATCACTCCTCCCGATCACGATCAATGAAGGAACAAAGAAGAGGGAGAGAGAGAGAAGCAAACAAGAGGAAGCTGCAAACCTCTTGAGAAGTCAGCTCAAAATGGAGCAAGGGCAAAGTTGTCAATCAATTTGGAACTAAAAGAACTGCCTCAGTGCTCGATCAATAGCGAAAGAGAGAGAAAGGAATTGAGAGTTAGAGCAGGCACTTGAAAGTGGGGCAACAGCACAGACCCGACAGCTATCAATCAGCTCAGTTTGCTTCCCCAAACTCAACGATCTCGCCTGAAAGCACGATCACGATTTATTCATAAAATAGCCATAAATAATGCAATATAAATATCTTGCCATTAATGATTATTTAATTAACGCATAAATAAACAAAAGAGAAGAAAAAAAAACGTCAAGCACTTTGCGTAATCGTGTGAATAATTCATTCTCACAATTGAAACTTGATGAGTGCAAGAATTGAAAAGAAGAATTGAAACTTGTTTGCACTTTTTCTTTGTTTTTACAGAGTGCCATAAAAACTTAATTATTTACAAATCAAGAGAGAGAGAGAGAGCAAAAAACGCTAAAGTGCTCATTAAAATCACCACCAGTAATTAATTGCCGTCAGACTTGAGAGACAGAGAAAGAGAGAAGAATCTCGTTGAGTATAAAGACTTTGCAGTTGAATAAAATTTCGTCAAACAAATTGTCAAGGCTTTCGTTTGCCCGCACAGCTCTGGCGCAATCTTGATAAGCGCCCAGCTGAACTTTAATCACAGCGACTAATTAAATGTGCTCTAATCGGAGCGTATAATTAGCAAATCGTTATCGCCGAACAACAGAACGGAAATAGGAAATTGAACAAGTTGCAAGTCAATTGCTGGATTGCTAGATTGCTGGATGCCACAAGCAACGGCAACGGCAACTGCAACAGCAACTGCAGGTCGGGTTTGGGTGGGCTGTGGGCACAATATGCTGCCAGCTGTACAATGGGCCACTTAAGCGACAACAATAAAAAATCATTAGAGTGCCAAAGGCAGCCGTTGCACAGGACGAAAGGGGGCGGACGGTAGGGCGACAGGATGCACACAGGATGTAGTACGTACCCCAGTGGAAGCGCCATCAAAATACTTACTCGCCCGCATAGAGAGGCCTGCCTGAAGAGCCAGAAGAGCCAGAAGAGCCTGGCAGGCTGCCGTTTGCCTGGCCACTTCATAAATCTACAAGGCATATGAAATACGAGCATCCTGTGTGCTGAGTGCAGTAGCCAATCATGTTGCATGCCACATCTACGGCTCGAGTACTCGAGCAGAACCCAGGGAACCCGTAGAGTCCGGTCCCGGTCCCGGTCCCATTCCCGGCAAAGGCTGTACAAGTTGCAAACAAAAACTTTCCGACATTGTAACGACTACGTTTTTGCCTGGACAGAGCAGAAAGAGAGAGAGAGAGGGATAGAGAGAGAGAAAGGAAGAGAGAGCCGACACACAAGCACGCCCCGGACAACAGGACACGTTCGCATTGCCTTTGATTTATTAACAAGCCATCGTTTATCATGTGGCCAACAATGGGTTAAGGTTCGCCTGCTCCACACTCCCTCTGCCCTTCACTCCTCAAACACAACAGCGCCCACAATTGCAAATTTGTTTCAATGCAATCGCCGATCCATAAACGAAAACCAGAGAAAAGCACACGAAACGCACCATACCAATGCCATATACCAAATACCATTGGTATCTCGAGCGCCCCCGCTCAAGATAAACAAATCAACATAAGATAAACAAAACGTTCAGCTATGGGAAATATGTTGAATACAAATTATGATGAACGCAGATCGAGAGCATGAAACTGGGGGAAAGGGTGCCAAGTTTATTGAAATTAAGATATTTTCCTCGTCTCGCTGGAAAACTAACGGAAAATTCTCATAATTCATAAACGTATCGTTTGTATTGTTGCTGTTGCTGTTGCTGCTCCTTTTGTGGCCTGTGCCCCGCCCTGCCCCGCCTTAATATTTATGTGCTTGTTGACCACGTTTCGGGAAATTCTTATTTGGAATCAGGCATTGGCATCGCCATCGGCATCGGCATCTAGAATCTGGCATCTGAACCGGTCGCCAGCGCGTTGAAGCGTTAAATTTCCATGTGGGCGTCCGAAACGCACGACCGACCGACAGACCCAACCCAACAGACCCGACAACAGACCAGCCAGAGCAAGCCGACCGAATCCCAAAACAAGTCCACGGCGCCGCGTGGGTGCTTGCTGGACACCGAAAGATAAAATGTTGGCCAATAAATTTTTGGTGACCATGGAAAACAGATGAAAAGCAGAGCCAGAGTCAAAGCCAGCGCCAAAAAGGAGCACAGCAACAAAGCGAACGCAACAATAATAAACAGGAGAACGTAAAGAACTAGATCGAATGGAATGGGATGCAACGACTGCTCAATGCGCTATCGAGTATGGGAAAATCATAGAAATACCCTCATGCAATAAAAAAATTATGGAACGTTAATGAAAAATTTAAGAATCCTAACTGAAAATTACTAAGTTGAAAAAATGTGTAAAATATTAATATGTTATAAAAATACATGAACAGCAACATTAGATTGAGGCAAATGCGAAACAAATTGAAGAGTAAACTATATGATAGAAAGACAGAGCATATTTCATGGATAACTTTACCAGCCTTAAAAATAAAAAAATTGGAAAGCAATATTAAATTAAGGATCGTTAAACAGAGCCTTATCAACCACAGAGAAATGCTGACAAAATCGGGAAAATTAATTTCTAAAGAAGATTATATAATAGAAATATCCTCATTTATGAGACACAATAGGAAATTGTCGAATGTGGAGAAGAGAACCTTACGCACTGTCCGAAAAGTATCCGATCTGATTTTAAATCTTAGTATACCAAAATCTACAATTTGGAAAATTTTAAGACTAGCGCTGGCGCCGAGAAATAATTTTTCCGACAGCCCTCGTTGTATTTGGGTTGTAGCGGAAAATTAAAAATTGCGGAAGATAATTGCGAAATGTTAACGAGAATGGGAAAACTAAGTTTTAAAACTAGTTTAAAGATAAGACTAAACAAATAAACTCAAATTTCGCAGTTTTTTTTAGGAAATTAAGGAATGTGAAGAGAACAACCTTTGCCTTGTTAAAAATAAATAGGAAATTTAACTAATTTAGAAAACATATGGGAAGAGTGGACTGAGGATTATATATGAGAAATATAAATACATATATTATATAAATATGCTGATAAGTAAAATAAAATTTATAGATTACCCGAGAGAAAACCTTACTAATCACAGCGAGACGCTAACAAGAGAGGCTGACGGGAAAATCAAGACGGAAGAGTTGAAAGAGGTTTAGAAGAATAGGCAATTGAGAGACATAAAAGCATACTCAAAGCAAACGCAACAAATTATAGTGAGGCAACCGCTCTCTTCTCCTTTTAAGTGCCCATTTCCGTTTACTTCAAAACCAATTAACAAATCAATATGCGTCGCCTGCTTCGCGTAGGGTACAAAAATGTGGAAAAACTAGCGCGAGCGCGAGAGGAACTCCAAAGCTGCCAGGAGGGGGAGCCATTCGAAAGAGGCGGAGACAGGAGAAAGAGAGAGAGAGAGAGAGAGAGAGGTAGCTGTTACTGTCGCCGTGTGTAAGAATGCTCCAGAAATGTCATTAACGTGCTTTGCTTTTCATGCTTTTGTTGTTGTAGATATTATTGCTGTTGTTGTTGTTGCTGCTGCTGCTGTTGTTGTCTTATCTCGACAAACGTAAAACGAGACTGCAACAACACTTCTGAATGTGTGTCTGCGCTCTTCTCCACGCACATGCATGTGTGTGTGTGTGTGTGTGTGTCTGTGTAGATGGAAAATTACCTGGAAAAGGCGCCGCTCTTCGATTTACTAATTGATAAGTGCGCTGGTTAAAGCTAATTAACTATGTTAATTTTGACACCAGGCGGCAGACCAAAGCCGAGGCCAACGCCAGACAGACACGCACACACACAATCACAGTCGAAGCCGTACGAAATGTAAATGCAAATGTTAATGTAACTGTGTAAATGTGTCTGTTAGCTTACCTGTCGCTTCTATGTGTCAATTACGCAGACACACACACGCGCACACACACGCACACATGCTCTGCTGCAGTCGACGCTGGCGTCAGGCGTCTGGAGTCTGGCGTCGCTCGTAGCACGCCTACGCATGCAGCAGCAGCAGCGACGACGGCGACGGCGGCGGCAGCAACAACAAGCACAAACGTGTTGCGCTCAGCTGGCCTTGCAGCGAATGAGCTGCACAAAGCACACTACGCAAAAAAGTTATCGTTCTGTTGTCGTTGTTGTTGTTGCTGTAGCCGTGCGTCTGCTTCCTCTTCTCGCTGTTATTATTATTACTGCTGCTGCTGCTCTGTTGTTGTTGTTGTTGCTACTATGTATATTTGGCACGTGAAACGGCGTCGGCGTCGGCAGCGGCATGCGCTTGTTTTGTTGTTGGCATTTTTCGCAATTTTCGCGTATTTTGCTTTATTTTTGCATTTGTTTACGTCACGAAACGCACACACGCGCAACGACAAGTGTATGACGCGCGCGCGAGAGAGCGGAGCCAAGAACACAAACAAAACACAAGGCAGAAGCACAAGCAAAAGCAGAACTTATGAGCATAGGGAAATAAACAAATTTATTTATAATCCGCTGCAAGCGCACAATAAATTAATCACACGCGCTGCATTCGAATTTGGCAGTCGCTTTACTGCGCTTTGTTGTTATTGTTGCTGTTGTTGTCTTTCTCTTATTATTCTCGTTAGACACATGCAAAAATCGAAATTTCCACGGCCGCCCGCAACGCGCGTTGTTGTTATTGCTTCATCGTCATCATCATGCGGTGGACACTTCCGCGCACACTTCGCTACGCTGCTAATGACTACGCTTGTTGTTATTGTTGCACTTTTACGCACAATTCGATTGCTAAGTTATGCATTTAATTAATTACAGTGTTCAGTGCGGGGGAATTTCGGGAATCCGCGCCGTGCAGCGTTCGACTCTACGCGTTAAAGGTTAAAATGAAACTGAGACGAATGAGCGAAACGAAGCAAAGCAGAGAACCGACGCTGAGCTGGTTCACAGCTGTTGTGGAACTAGTCATGCACAGAGTTGCATTGCTGTGCACTAACAGCGCGCGCGTTAACAGCGCCACTTCGATAAATGTTAACTGTATGTAGTATATAATATCGATAAAATGGTGGGCGTTCATTGATAAAAATTAAGCATAAAGTTATAGGAAAATTTACGCAAAATAAGGATAAATAAGGATTGCGAGCGCAGCAACAAGAGCAGGCACATGGCGGAGTTGAAAGCGCCGTCGCTGCAGTCACTGCTGGAGTCGGACCGCGGCTCCACGGACAGCCTGCAGCTGGATTTCGAGTTCGAAGACGTGAGTAAAGCGCACAGAGAGAGAGAAAAAAACGATGAATAAGAAAAGAAAAGAGCAACAATTTAGTTTTGCATTTTATACGGCAGCTGGACGATGTGGAGTTCGCCATACCGCCCACCGATGTGCTGCCCACGCTGGAGACGGTGCTCAGCGAGTTCGAGGCGGACTCCGATGTGGCCTCCGAGCTGGGCGTGCCGGTGCCGCGAGCGACGCCCACGCCCACGCCCTCGATCGGCGAGGAGTGCGGCGTGCGCACGGACGGCCGTGGCGGCGGCGGATCCGGCTCGATAATGCGCTACACACTGCTGCACGGCATATCCGCACAGCTGGCCTCGGCCGCGGAGCGCGTCAATGCCGGCGCGGCCAGTGCCTGCGCCGTGGCGGCGTACATCGCTGTGGGCACCTCGCACGGCCACATACTCAACTTCGATGTCACACAGACGCTGCGCTGGGCGCACCAGGACAAGCACAGCCAGGGCGCCGTCTCGAGCCTGGCCTACAATGCGGACTCGACGCGCCTGCTGGCGGGCTACGCGCGCGGCCTGGTCACCATGGTGGACACACAGTCGGGCGATGTGCTGCGCGAGCTCTTCGATGTGATAACGCCCAATACGGGCGTGCTGCACGTCAAGTGGACATCGCGCTCCTCGCTGGCGCTCTGCGCCGACGCCGGCGGCTCGGTGTGGTCGCTAAGCTTCACGCGCAAGCTGGGCATACGCGGCTGCAGCTCGCGCTGCCTCTTCTCCGGCGCACGCGGCGAGGTCTGCGCCGTGGAGCCACTGATCATGGACATGCAGGGCAGGCACGAGCTCGATCAGTACTGCATTGTGGCGCTGGCCACGCTCTCCAAGTACTTCATCGTCACGGTGCGTCCGCGCCTGCGCGTGATCAAGTACCACGCGCTGCAGGGTCCGCCCGACTGCCTGCCGCTGCTCGCCTGGCAGCTGGTGCTCATACAGGCGGCGGACACCAGCCGCTCCGTGGATCCCGTCATAGTGGTGGGGCGTGGCAATCAGCTCTACTTCCATCAGCTGTTCGTGGCCAATGGACGCATCACGCTGCTGTATCTGCGGCATGTGCAGCTGCACAGCAGCCTGCTGTCCGCCCACTGGCTGGGGCCCAAGTGCGTCGCCTCGCTGGACACGTCGGAGATACTGCATCTGGTGGATGTGCGCTCCAGCCGCGAGCTCGAGTGCATGGACATGGCCAATGCGGGTCTCGTCTACGGCTCCGCGCAGTTCAAGGGCCTGGCCACGGGCGGCAATGTCTCGCCGGCCTTCGCGCTGGCCGGCACCAATGCCTGCTACAACTCCGTGGTCTCGCGCGGCACACAGCTCTACGTGCTCGGGGCACGCTCGCTGCACATCATCGGCGTGCGCACGTGGTCGGAGCGCATCAGCTACCTGGTGAGTGCCAGCGTATAGTTGTCCAGATCCAAGTTAATCCCCTTGCCCATTGCAGGTCAAGAACCATCGCTGGCAGGAGGCCTGCCAACTGGCACTGGACGGTTATGTGGCCTCGGCGGAGCGTCCGCGCAAGCGTGCACAGGCCAAGGAGCGCATCATCATGCTCTTCAAGGAGTACATTGCCAATTCGGCGCGTGCTCCGGATTATTGCCTCGGCGCCATTGTCAATTGCCTGATCACCGTGGGCGAGCTGGAGCTGCTGTGGACGCAGCTCTGGGAGCGGCTGCACAACAACAACACGGAGCTCTTCCTGCAGCACATCTCCGAGCACATCGAGCGGGAGCGCATACATAGCGTCAATCCGGTCATCTCGCAGGCACTGGTGGACTACTGGCTGCAGCACTCGCCGGCCAAGCTGGAGCAGCTCATACTGAAGCTGGACTGGATGTGCCTGGACCTCAACCAGGTGCTCAAGGCTGTCAAGCGCCATCGCTTGTATCGCGCGCAGCTCTTCCTCAATGCCTGCGCGCTGAACGATTACACGGCGCCGCTGATGGAGCTGCTGCCGCAGCTGACGCCGGAGCAGACGGATCTGGGCAACTGCCTGCTGGTCTATGTGTCCAGCTGCTTGGCCGGACGACGCTTTCCCAGCGGCGACATACCTGCCGAGCAGGTGCAGCAGGTTAAGCACGACGTGCTGCGCTGCCTGACCTCGCAGCATTCCAGCGCCAGTCCCGAGGATGAGCTGCCGTATCCGTATCTGCGTGCGCTGCTCAAGTTCGATACGCGCGAAACGCTCAACGTCATCTCGCTGGCATTCCAGGAGCAGGAGTTCAGCAACGAGCTGGGCTACTCGCGCCGCAAGCGCATCATCTATCAGCTGCTCGAGATCATGACGCCGGAGGAGGCGACGGTGAGTGCGGTGAGTGCTGCAAGAGATGGAAACTGTAACTAACTCTCTCTCTCTCTCTCTCTCTCTCTCTCTCTCTCTTGCTGTAGTGGGCTGAGATCGGCTGCCTGCTGAACTTCATTGCGCAGCAGATCTCGACGCAGTGCCTGCCGCGCGACAAGCAGCTGCTGGAGCGCGTGCTCAGCTACCTGGCGCAGGAGCAGATCGCCAACGAGAGCGCACGGCAGCACTCGGAGCGCGAGAGCGCCTGGCACGAGCTGCTCTCGAGCAATTGCCTGGCGGACATCAGCAGCGACGAGGAGCAACTGCAGCTGGCGCAGCGTGCGAGCTGCTACTACGTTGTGGAGTATCTGCTGGAGAAGCTGCAGCGCTACGACAACATACTCGAGTGCTACATCCGTAATAAGTCCCGGCACGACACCATGTTCGCCTATATGGAGCGCCACGTGGCGGACAAGGAGCGCTGCATTTACGCCCAGCTGGAGCAGCACTTGACGCAGCTGCTGGAGATCAATGCGCAGGAGACGACGCGTCTGATAGCACTGCACTATCCGCAGCGCGTGGAGCAGCTGCTGGAGCTGCTTGACAGGCAGCAGCCGCTGCTCTTCCGCTTCCTGCAGTGCCTGCACGCCAGGCACAGCAAGCTGCAGCCGGCACAAATGGAGCTGCTGCTGCAGCTCTACTGCCAGCTGGAGACGCCCGAGGCGGTGCTGCAGTTTCTGCGCGACAGCCAGGGCTATCGCCTGGACCGAGCCATTGCCATTGTGGAGCAGCATCGGCTGCAACGCGCCGTCATCTACCTGTACGAGCAGCAGGAGAGCTACGCGAAAGCCTTCGAGCTCTCGATGGAGCTGCTGCGCGGCGCCAACGATGCGGCTGTGGCAGCGCAGGAGGCGCAGCAGATTGCCGAGCTGCTGGCACGCTCCGCCAAGACGCTGCCGGAACAGCAGCTGGAGCGCTGCTGGTTCGCACTACTGCAGTACATACTGCCGCAGCAGCAGCTGCAGTCGATCACCAAGTCCATGCTGCACGAGGCCTCGCGCCACATCGATCTGCACAATCTGGTGCAGCTGATCATGAACACGCACAACGTGTCCAGCAGCTTTGGCGACATCAAGGATCTGCTGATGGGCATGCTGATCAGTTCGCGCCAGCAGACCGAAGCGCTGCGCGTCGCCGCCGATGTGCTCTGCCAGGATCTGCATGCCGAGTTCAGCGAGCAGCGGCAGCTGGCGCGACGTGGTCTCTGGGTGACGAGCATGCGTTGCCAGCTCTGCCGGCAGCGGCTCTACGATCAGACCGAGGTGCTGCTGCTGGGCGCCTGTGGACATGCGCTGCATCAGCGTTGCATACGCGAAACTGCCACGGGCGAACTCAAACAGTGTCCACGCTGCCACGACGCAGTGCAGCAGTCGGAGCAGCAGCAGCAGTCGCTCTCAACGGCTCTGCGTCTGCCCTGTTCCAGCAGGCAGTTGCTGAGAGGCGCCGCAAGCAGGCAGCAGCTCGGCACGCTGCAGCTGAAGGCGCCGCCGCGGCGCTTCAGCTAGACGAACTTAATCTTATATTCGATTCTACTCTATGTATATTCCATATGCTGTGTGTATTTATTGTGCAACCTTCGACCTTCACTTTGTTGTGTAAGTAAACAAAAGCTTGTCAAGTATTATGCGAAAATCAATTGTTCAATGTTGCAGCAGGGGCGGAGGGAGGGGGGAAACTGTGCCGTTTGAAAAGTATCTACTGCTTATTGTGCTTGTCAGTTGCTTTGTTCCTATAGTTCAGTTTAATGCAATTATATACCTTTAGTTGATCAGCTCAGTTGTAGTATATAGTCGCTACTTGGAATTATATATTGCAATAGTTATTTATATTATTTACATTTATTTATGTAATTATATAATAAACAACTTGAGCACAGTTGAGCAATTAAATTAAATTGTAATTTATATTATTTAAATAAATTCAAAAATCAATTCAGCAGTCTTATTTTAGTTTTAAATAATTATATACTTTCAGCTCAGTTGATCAACTAAGCAATAATAATAATAATAAGCAATGAAATAATATACTTCAGCTTTAATTTATATTATTTATTTGTTTTAGTATATATTTATTTAAAAATTTCAATTATTTGCTTGCAATTTTTATTATTTAAATTTATTTGAAAAATTACTCAACAGCTTTGTGTCATTTAATTTAAATAAATTGTAATCAGCAGCATTATTTCAGTTCTTATGGTTCAACCTAATACATAATTATATGCTTTCAACAGTCGATCAAATATTTGAAATAGTAAATTATCCATTTTATTTTAAATTTATATTTTTAAAATATATTTCTTTAGCAATGTTGATCAGCTAAATATTTATTTGAAAATTAAATTGTTTTATATTACAGAAATATATTTCCATTATTATAAACACCTTCCGTACAGTTTTTCAGCAAAAGATTTAATTCAAAATTGTATATTTCAGCTGTGATTTAAACTATTTAATTATTTGACTTCATTTAACATTGCAATAGTAATTTATATTACTGAATATATGCTTTAAATAATTTATTAATTTAAAATTTAATTCAAAATTGTAAATTTCAGCTGTGATTTAAACTATTTAATTATTTGTCTTCATTAAAAAACCCAAATGTAATTTATATTACTGAATATGTGTTTTAAATAATTTATTTACTTTAGGCGTGATTAAAAATCATATATGTCTTTTAATTTATATTTATGCTACTTTGACACAGTTGAACAAATAAATATTTATTTTAAAATTCCAATTGTAATTTATATGATTTAAATTTAATTCTTCAGCATGCTCAAGCATCCAGAATTGTGCTTCAAAATTATAACTTTTAAATTAAATTATTTAAATGTATGTATGTATTCAAATTAAGGTTCAGTGCAAAGTTTATTTAGGCTATTATAATACAGGCTTAGGCTCTATATAGACTCGTTGTGTATACCCCACGTTATCAGCTAAATCACAAGGCAAACCGAGCGCAGCGAGTCGCACTCAGCTCGCCTGTGCTCTGATGGCAGTGTCCAGCGGGAAGGTATTGTTAAAGTGCTGTATGAACTCGGTGCACTGTTCGGCTGCATAAATCGGAGGGGAAACATTAGGAGGGGGATAAGGTTTATTTGCCTTATGGAAAAACTTTTCACGTACCTTTGGGAAACGCCAGCGTCTCGTACATACGCAGATTGCGCATCTGAAAGAAGCGATAGACGCTGTAGAAGATCAGATCGTCCTTGGACTTGTGTGCAGCCTCGAGGAACTTGCGTGCCGGCACCTTCTCCAGGCCCAGCGAGTTCTTGGCCAGACGCAGTGCATCGATCACCTTGCCCTGGCCCAGCATGACCTCTATAATGATCTATAGCAATGGATTAGCCAAGCATCAGACTGCTATCTGTAGCAGCAGCACTCACCTCATGTGCCTGAATCTTGCCCAGCATATCGATGGCCACCTGGGAAATGGCCGAGTTCACGTCGGAGTGGGCGAGCAGAAAGCAGGCAATCGCCTTGGACTCCTGCAGCATGGAGTAGCTGACAAGTCGGCGCAGCGTGTCGAAGCTGCGATTGCGGATGAGCTCGCCGATGATCAGCTTGCTGAGCTCCTCCTGCGCCGAAATGTTGTACTTGTTCAGCGACTGCAGGTACAGCATCAGTATGGACTCTGTGTAGGAGCGGCCTGCGATGGGCTGCAGTATCTGCACCATGTCCAGCTGCTCGATGAGCACAATGGGCGGCGTAGTATTTTTCACCACGCTGGTCTTCACATTCGGCGGCTGCGCCGTCTGACTCTGCAGCTCCAACTGCACCCAGGAGCTGTAGAGTACAAGGGATTATTAGTAGATACTTTTGGCTTAGGGATAGATATGAGTGCCCTGCTCACGCATAAATCTTGTTGATCTTGTCGAAGATGGTCTCCAGCACCGGCAGCAGCGTGCCCTTGTAGTGCTCATCCACCAGCTGCTGCACCACCTTGAGCAGCATCTGCTTGCCACTGCAGCGCTGCAGCAGCAGCTCCGTCAGCCGTATGCGGTCCGAGATGAGGCTGCAGAGCGGCTCAATGGACAGATTGAGGTACCACATGCAGCCCAACTTGGCGTCAATCACAATGTTCGGCTGGAACAGCACCCAGTTGATGGAATCTGCAAGCAATGGGAGTAACTATCAGCTACGTTCATCAGCTGAATTACTATGGATGAACCTACACAGCTCGCACTGCATGATCTGTCCGTCGGGCGAGAGCGATGGCAGCTTGAGAGCAAAGGGTTTGATGGAGCGACCTGGCGTGATGGGCGAGTGGTAGGTGACATCGTCGATCACCTCGCCGCTGAGCGCAATGTCGAAGAGCAGCGACGTGGCTGTGGCCTGGTGATGCACCACTATCAGATTGTCCACTGTGTTGATGGCGAAGCGCCCCACCAGACTCAGTCGTAGCACGTGGCACTTGCGCGGCGCCAGGCCGGGGCCATTTAGCAGATGCACCTCGACCTCCATCATGCCGCTGCTGCTGTTCGACTGCAGTATGAGCACGGCGAGCACGCCATAGACTCTGCCCAGCGTCACCTTGCTCTCCTGCACCTCGCGACCGGGAGAGCCCACTGCAAAGGGGGGAGAGAGAGAGTTTAGAGCAGTATCAAACGAAATCCTAGTTTACTTACAGTCCACCTTGGGCAGCTTGGTGATGACCTTCTGCTTGACGAGCACCGGCACCAGCGTATTGCCCTCGGTAGTGCAGAGCAGCGCCACGTTGGCATCGCAGCACCAGGCGAACCACTTGATGCTGATGCTCAGCGCCTTGACGGAGCGCACCTGCCGCTTCTCGGGCACAATCTGAAAGATCTCTACGCCCGTGTTGGAGATGAGCGCCAGCTCGCGATTGTGCACCCACACGAAGCCGTAGATCAGCGTCTTCACCTGATGCGTGATGATGTCCTGCAGCAGCGGCTGATCGCCCTGGAAGCAGACGAACTCCACGGCGTTCTCCTTGCGCTGCACCGCCAGCACTTGATTGTCCGGCGAGAACTTGATGGAGCGTATGGCGCCGCCGCGATCGCTCATGCAGAACGATATCACAGTGTCCTCCACGGGGCCCTTGACCACAACGCCAGTGGCGCCACCAGAGCGCACGGCAAATATCTGTGAGAGGAAACATGGATTTAATGGAACGGGACTCGCTTTGGCTCTCACCTGTTTGTTGGAGTCGTCGAAGAAGACATTTGTCAGCTGACTGACGGCGTCGAAGCGTATGAAGTTGCTAGAGAGCTCGATATAGTGTATGCCATTGGGTTTGTCCATTGTTTCGAGTGCAGCAAATAAATTACAAATGCAACCCACCCACAAATTGGCAGGCAGTGCTGGTAAGCGTCAAACTGTGCAGGGTGTAACGTCACAAGGTGACTGTTTATGTTTGCAATAATAGCCTGTTACAGCATTCAGCACTGTGCACTTGCATTCACTGTGCGTGCGCTTTACAGCACTGCTCTGCACAGCTGTTGGCACATAAACAAACTTAAATAAACAAAATTTGCGCTTATACTATAACAATGCACTGGCAACTTTTTTTTACAGATCTGCTGTCGCCAGCCGTGTATTTTACTACACTGCTTTGCACAGCGGATTACCGCATAAACAAATATAAATACACAATTGTTGCACACGTGCACTGACGACCTTCTTTTGCGACACTATGCACTTGTAGTTATTATGCATGCACTTTACTGCACTGCTCTGCACAGCTGATTCGGGCATAAGCAACAACTAACACACACAGCTTGCAGATCAGCGTGACCGTTTATGGTATTTTAAATACTTTTTGGTATTTTACCAGCTCTGATTTTGCTCAAAAGTATTTTAATGGTATATAGGTATTTAGTAGCATTTTTCTGAGATTTTATGGTATTATATGGTATTTGTCACACTTTAACATATGTGACGCTTTCTTTTTATTGAATAATATGTAATAAGTGAGTAAAAAGAATGAGTAATAAGCAAAAATATAGAGCTGAGTGGGAGAATATGCCAGAAAATGAAAAATGGCTAGGCAGGAGCGCAAATAAGATGGATGCGCACTGCAAAGCGTGTCAGTCGGACATTTTGAGTAGGCTGGCGTCACTTAAGCAGCACGCGGCTACTGATCTCTAGCATGAAACGGTGCGTTTCTCCAGCGGGAAGGCCTGTGTTCTTCATAATCATTGATAAATAAAATTCTAAAATTCTAATACGAAATTATATTCAAATTTCTAGGCGTTTTAAAAGAAAATTATTATGGTAATAATCTAATAATCGAAATAGTATATTTTTCTTAGAAAAAAAGTATTTTTCGATTGGTTCGGTGCGGTCACGCTGTTGCAGATGTACCACAACAGTGCACTGCTAACCTGCTTTTACAGCACCACATACTATATATGCGCTTCACAGCACTGCACCGCACAGCTGATTTTTGCATAAACAATAATAATTACACAAATGCTGCACACATCCCATGACGTGCACTGCCAACCTTCTTCTACAGTGCACTTTACTGCACTGCTCTGCACAGCTGATTTGGGCATTAACAAAAATTCATTCACAGCTTGCAGCTATACCACAACAGTGCACTGTTAACCTGCCTTTACAGCACCATACACTAAATATGCGCTTCACAACACTGCACCTCACAGCTGATTTCTGCATAAACAAAAATAAATACACAATCTTTGCACACTGTTCAGCAAGGCTTTGCTCTTTGACAAGTTTAAAAACTGACGAAGCTCTTCTATGGCTGCTGCGGCTAAATGCCGCGTCTGCATTTGCTCACTCGATGCAAACGGCGGGAGCTACGACATGCGCAAGCTGCCCAAGCTGGCGCACAAGTTCGAAACGTGCACGGACCTGTCCATAGCCGAGGAGCTGCGTGTGCCCAGCGAGCTGTGCCCGCAGTGCTGCGAGCAGCTGGAGCAGCTGTACACCTTTCGCGCACGCTGCATTGCCGCCGACACGAAGTGGCGCATGGAGATACTGGCGTTCTGCGACGACTACGAAACGAGTGCGGCCGAGGAGCCGGCGACAAGTGCGCCGGACTCTAAGGACTTGGAGTTGGCTGCAGTGCAGCAGCAGGAGGAGCAGCAGGAGGAGGCGCAACTGCCACAGCCAGAGGCAGCTGCGCCCGCATCGAGCAGCGAACAGTTGCTCGAACAGGTGAGCAGTGGTGACCGCCAGTGGAGCTCCAACTCAATGCTAATCTTCCGCAGAATCCCACATCGAAGACCGTCTACAAGTGCGACATCTGCGCCACGCAGTTCCTGGAGCAGCACCGCCTGCAGGCGCACAAGCGCCAGCACGGCCTCATGCCGTACCCCTGCCCGGAGCCCGGCTGCGAGCGCGGCTACAGCCACAAGAACACGCTGAGCGTGCACATGCGCAAGTGCCACAAGCTGGGCAAGGAGCCCAAGTCGCACGTCTGCGAGTACTGCGGCAAGACCTTCGACACCATGTGGCGCCTCAAGAACCACCGCTTCACGCACAAGGACAAGTCCGAGCTGCCCTACGTCTGCGAGCAGCCGGACTGCGCCCGACGCTTCTCCAGCAAGCAGCTGCTCAAGGTGCACCAGATGCGGCACGCGGGCATCAAGAACTACTGCTGCACCTACTGCGGCGTGCAGAAGACCACGCGCACCGAGCTGAAGATTCACCTCAACTACCATACGCTGGAGCGCACCTACAGCTGCCGCATCTGCTCCAAGGTCTGCAACAGCTCCAGCAATCTCAACCTGCACATGCGCACCGTCCACGAGCGCTCGCGCAGCTATGCCTGCACCTACTGCGACCGCAGCTTCGCGCAGCCGGCGCTGCGCAAGCAGCACGAGCTCATCCACACCGGCGAGAAGCCACACGAGTGCGGCGACTGCGGCCGCTACTTCCGGCAGAGGACGGCGCTGCGCACGCATCGCAAGATCCACGAGCGGCAGAGCGCGGAGGGGAATGCCGCCAGTGCGAGCGCGTTAACAGCAGCTGTTAATGTAACAGCGGACGAGTTAAGCGAATATGTCTAGCTGTAATGTTATATTAGCCTAGTGGGACTCACATTTAGTATACGATAATTCTTTAGGAATTTCATGCTCGACAATGCAATATAATAAACAGAATTTAAGACCGCAATTTCAAATTTTATTTTAAAACACAATTTGAAAGTCACGCTAACAGCGAAAGTGATCGCAGCGCGCTTTGCCGCTGTAATGCCTGCATGCGCCTGTTATGCGCGCTAACAGCAGCTGTAAATGTAACAGGGAACGAGTTAAGCGAATATGTCTAGCTGTAATGTTAAATTAGCCTATTGGGACTCTCTCTGTACAGACGAGTACATTTAGTATACGATAATTCTTTAAGAATTTCTACTCGACAATGCAATATAATAAAAAGAATTTAAGACCGCAATTGCTGCCATATTTTATTTTTAAACTCACAATTTAAAAAGGCAGCGCGCCTTGCCGCTGTTATGGCTGCATCCGATAACGCTAAAGACGTTACATTCCATACGGCAATCTCTGTAGCTGTTAACTTGCAGAATTTGCAAATCACTTTAACATATGCTGTTTACAGCACTCGTTATTGATATTAGACGCTGTTATGGCTGCTTTTCGATTACCACAGTAACAGCAGACATTATCGCACATCGTTTACTAAAAAGCTTTCGACTTTGCTTTGTCATGCCAGCAACAGTGAATTGCATGCAAAATAGAAATTTCTACAACCAATTCACAATTCATTAGAACTTATTTAACGAATCATGTTTGCTGCCAAGCAAAATTTTAATAACAGCATGAGCTTTCACATGACTTTTACAGCGCGCGCTTTCGATGACTGTTGCTGTTATGCCAGCAGCGCACTATCGATAATCGACTTTAAACGCACAGCTGATTGCAATAACAATGTTGTTTGTTGGACCTGCGACACTGTAAAGCAAAACAAATTGTTGCGCCTGCGAAAGCGGCTACAAGTTTGACAATGACGTCCACACGCACTCCATGCAGGTGTCGAGTGTGCACCTGTGAGCTGAACGACGAGGCTACAGCAAGCTATGACATGCAACAATTCCCCATGTTGGCGCTGAAGTTCAACGTCTGCACGGATCTGTCCGTTGCGTGGGATGAGCCGGAGGCGGAGCAGCAGCTGCCCAGCGCGCTGTGCCAGGCATGCTATGAGCTGCTGGATCAGTTGTATGCATTTCGCGCCAAATGCATTGCAGCCGATGCACAATGGCGCTTGGAATTGCTCTCAGCTAAGTCCGGTTGCAAGCTACAGCAGCCGCAGGAGCAGCAGCAGGAGGAGGATGCGGTGTAGCGTGTAACGAACAATTCTTCAGTGAGTTCTGGGATTTGTCTTTGCGGGTGCACACTATAGGGTCCGGCTCTCGCTCGTCTGCTTTGGGGGTGGAGGTCTTGCTTGGACAAATCCGCACACTAGCTACTTATTATTATTTTAAGACGAGAATTGAGTGTGCTGACGAAAACAAAATGCGAGAATCGAAACCGGAAGAGAAGATAGATAAATTCCAGAAGAAATAGAATAGAGAAGTAGAAGAAACGGAAGAGATTGAGAAAAATTAGAGATCCGCGATGCCACAGATGTTGTCGTGGTCGCAACATGCCCACCCAACCTATGATCACCATCCTTCAGAGCTTGGCTCCGGTGACCCCTATCATCCTACGATTGTGGAAACATCAGCAGAGTTAAAAAGGGAGTGAACTACTCAAGATTCATTTTAAGTACAATTTAATTAATTAAACATATATAAGATTTCATACATTTTCGGGTTTTAAATAAAAAAAATAAAAGGTAAGATTAATTTATAGAATATCCTAATGATATTATCAATACAAATATATACAAAGTACAAAGAAAAGAAATTTTTGGAAAATAACGCAGCGATCAATATGTCATTTGCATGTGCTACTGAGCACTCAAATTTAATTTTTTGGAATTCATTATTTTTTTTTTTTTTTTTTTTTTTTTTATTGACTCCACTAAATTGTAACGTTATTTTTCTTTTTTTATTTATTTTTTTTTTTTAGTGTTTTTTTTTTTTTTTTATTTAATTCAAGAGGCTGTCGCATAGGTTTTGGATTCGTTCTATATATATATATATATTTTTTTTTTTTTTGTCTTTTATTATCATTTATTCAACCCAAAGGGAGCTAAGCAAACGGATATGCATCGAACATAAATATGTACATACACAAAATAAACTCACTGCCATTAATTGATTCCAGCGGCGAAAGATCGATCTCCCGGCAGGTAGCTGTAAAGGCGAATTGAATAAGAAAATATTCTATGCATTCCTTCACTTAAAACCCCTTCAAGCGCTCATGTGTTCTTCTCTTTCTTTCTATTCTTTTTTTTTTTTTTTTCAGTTAGAACCGACAAAAAAATGAATATTCAGATCGCATAATTAAAGTTTAATTTAAATTTACAAAAAATGAATTTTTTACACGCTGGATAAAAAAATAAAATCCAGACTTTTAAAATTTTCTTTAAATAATTGGAATTTTAACTTGGGTCACTATTGGTTCTTCACATCCATTTTCTCTCTTTTATTTCACGTTTGTATGTTTCACACTTCTTGAGAATACTTGATGGACTAGAGCAGCAAGAGGGCTTGAATGGTTTTCAGGTTAAGTAAGCCTGATTTCACTAATTTTTACACTTTCTCCACGTTGTATAACTTTTTGTGCCGCTGCTGCTGGTAGAGAGGGTTTACTTCTCTCTATAAATCATTTTTCTTTTTTAAGGTGCATCCTTAAATCCGCTTAGCTTTGGGGCACGATGTAAAAATCATGCCCCCTGCTGCCTGGGTATGGCGCTCCCGCAGATGCCAATATTCTTGACCAATGCGAGGAGTAGATGTTATCTCAATTATATTCCACAAAGTGAGCCCGATACCAATGCCGGCTCCACTTGCCTCTGGCCACTTCCACTCAATTTTTGTGTTATTTAATATGTAAAAAATATTCTTTATAACAAACTTGAATTGAGGATGGCGTTGAGAGGACTGGGAGGACCAAATAGAGCGTGCTTATGTCGTCTTGGATGTCGTCTTGCGAAAGACTCTTGCCAATTATGTGAAGTAGTTGGCCAGCGTTAGCTCGGAAATTTTAGCAAGAGATACCATATGTTTATCTCGAACTTCTGATTGCAGCTCTGGGCTAGCTTTAGTCAGCTGGTGAGCGATAAGCCGGACTTAACATTAACATTAACATTAACAGTAACAGTGACATCAGCATTAACATTAACATTAACATTTTATGTTTTTTTTCTTTTAAGCCTGCTTCTAGGCTGAACCTAATAATCGAGTCGCTACAGGCGCCGTTACAGCGGAGGAGCGGCAGTGTGAAAGTCCGCTGGAGCCACTCAGCGAGGAGCCTGAAATTGAATTGCCGCAGGTGGAGGCAACAGTGCGGGATGTCATAGCAGCCGAACAGGTGAGTGGCTCGAGCAACTGGCTAATCCCTTGCTAATCTTCCACTTCCCTTAGCCAGCGCTGGGCAATGCCACCTTCAAGTGCGACACATGCGCTGCACGGTTCCAGCTGGAGCATCGCCTGCAGGCACACATGCGCCAGCACGAGGGCCTCATACCGTACCCCTGCACTGTGGCCGGCTGTGGCAAGGCCTTCAACCGGCTGCACTGCCTCTCGGAGCACATGAAGCAGCACGCGGGCCTGGGGCCGTGGTTCAGCTGCCAGCAGGAGGGCTGCACCAAGTCGTACCGCCACAAGCCGACGCTCAGCATGCACATGCGGCGCTGCCACAAGCTCGGGCCCGAGCTCAAGTCACACGTCTGCGAGTTCTGCGGCAAGATCTTCGGCTCGACGGCCGTGCTCAACGACCATCGCTACACGCACAGGGACAAGTCGGAGCTGCCGCACGCCTGCACGGAGTCGGGCTGCGCGCGACGCTTCTCCACCAGGGAGAAGCTGAAGGTGCATCTGCTGCGCCACGCGGGCATCAAGAACTTCAGCTGCCCCTACTGCGGCCTCTGCAAGACGACGCGCAACGAGCTGAAGATCCACATCAACTACCACACGCTGGAGCGCACCTGGTCGTGCCGCTTCTGCTCCAAGGTGTGCAACAGCTCCGGCAACCTCAAGATGCACGTGCGCACGGTGCACGAGCGCGCGCGCGACTACGCGTGCAGCTTCTGCGAGCGCAGCTTCGCCAAGTCGGACACGCGCAAATACCACGAAATGACGCACACCGGCGAGAAGCCGCACGCGTGCGAGCAGTGCGGCAAGCGCTTCACGCAGCCAGCAGCACTGCGCACACATCGCAAGATTCACGATCGCCGGAGCCACGAGACGGAGTCGAACGCCTCGCCGGCCTTTGCCCTGCTCATTGCAGCGCCTGCTCCGGCGGAGAGAACTGGCTGCAGCTAATCGTACCTTGGACTTGGACTTGCACGGTTACCCCAAAATACTCCAAAGATTTTACTAAAAATATATAAATTGATTTTATTATAAAATTATACTCTCAAGTTTGGATCTAGTGAGAGTTTATGTCTCATAATTAAGGTTTGTCTGGCAGCTGAAAGTAGGCAGACAGGCACAGCCAAAGAGCTAGACTGACGGACAGTCATGATGGACAGACACAGTCAGAGCGAACGGCAGACGGAAAGAAACAGTCAGAAAGACAGACACAGTCGGAGAGACAGACACAGTCAGAGAGACAGACACAGTCAGAGAGACAGACACAGTCAGAGAGACAGACACAGTCAGAGAGACAGACACAATCAGAGAGACAGACATAGTCAGAGAGAAAAACAGCTGTAGCGTTAGTGACGGACAGGCGCAGTCAGACTCGCGGACAGACACAGTCGCAGAGAAATACTAACGGATAGAGACAGACTGACGAACAGTCTGGGAGTCAGGCTGACAAGCAGACACAGTCAGCCAGACGAATGGACACAGTCAGGCTGACGGACAGACACAGGCAGAGAGACAAACAGCTGTAGTGTTTCTCACGGACAGACACAGTCAGGCAACGGACAAATGGACAGACACAGTAAGACAGACAATCAAACCTAGTGTGACAGACGGACATAGTCAGAATGATGGACAGACACATGGAAAGCCACAGGTAGAAGAACAGAAGGAAAGTCAGACTGAAGGACAGAAGGAGTCACACTGAAGGACAGACGAAGTCAGACTGAAGGACAGATGGAGTCAGACTGAAGGACAGACGGAGTCACACTGAAGGACAGACGAAGTCAGACTGAAGAACAGAGAAAGTTAGACTAAAGAATAAAGAAAAGTAACAGACAGGCGGACAGACTGACATATATTATATATAGTTTACATATTGCTAGAGAGATTTGTTATAAATATTTTATAGTTTTTCTGAAAGCTAGAACTAACTAACTAACTTTGGGCTATCTATAAACTACATGAACCCAGTGATCGAGCTGTACTACTACTAAGTACTTGAATATAGATGAATTCCTGAATAATTTCAAAGATTAGTTCCAGCATTCAGATTAATTATAGTCAGTCTGGCAGCTGAGATTATACATAGACTATATATTATATATAGACTATAAGCAACAATATTCTAGTCTGATTAGAAATGCAGAGAGAATTATTTTTTATTATAGCAGTGATCGAGCTGACAGTAGTTCATACTATCAATTAAAACTTGGATAACTTTTTCAATTACTCCAGAGATTAGAATATCGTAGTTTGCCAGACAACTGATTTTAGTATTTTGTTCAACAGAACTTATTGCAGAAAATGTTTACTGCCTCAGGCATGAAACTCCCCATAGTTTATCTAGCAGTTTGAGAATTTTAACGTATCTTATCAGACAAAATTATTACTTTAGGGACAAGCTTGAATATTTGGTATAAACACAGTTTATCTGACAACTCAAATATATATATTGTATATGGTACTTAGTCCCATATCAACATATCGCACAAATTTATCTCAGCTGGAGACATTGAACTCTCTAATAATCATATTTTGACTGGTCGTCTGAGAATATCTGTATCGAGATTGTATGCGGTACTTTGTTCCATATATCTTATCAGACGAAATTAGCTTCGCTTGAGACATTGAACTCATTGAAATGACTCCAAAGATAAGCTTGCAATTTTGGAGCAGTAAAAGTCTGTCTGGCAGCTATATATTTATACATATAGTGCTTTAATCAGACAAAATTGAACTTTCCAGTACGCAAAAGATTAGGTGAATATATGGGGTAATTATAGTTATCAAACAGTGAACATTATATAGTCTATAGCTTCTAATCGGACAAAACTGATAGATTAGCTCGATCGCTCTGAACAATCACGGTTTGTCTGCCAGCAGATGGGTTTATTAATAGACTGCACTTTGTCCGTGTAACTAGTCAGACGAAATTTTGAACCCCACTGCGTAATCTCTCCGGGTGCAAAGTCCACTTATGATTTTCTAAAAACATTTTATTTTAAGATTCGATAGACTGAATTAAAGACGGGGGTATGTACTTGGCTAGAGGCACATTTAAATAAGCGAAAGCATTGGATTAGCAACCTATGGATAACTCGTAGTGTCTACACCTTCTGGCAGCCTTATGCCTAGACCAGCTCGATGGGTCCAGTCGAGTGGACACCCTCCTGCTCGCACACCTTGCGTGCGATCGTCTCGATCATCTTCTTCTCGGTCTGCAGCTGGCCCGACGAGGCCTTCTTCAGGTGCTGGATCGTTCGTTCGGATGCCTGCAGGGACAGGGCTTTGGTTAGGTTCAGTTCGTGCTCCGCCGTGGGCAGATTGAGTTTGACAGCTCGCGAGGATCGCGAGAGTGTCGCGACCATGGCGTAGATATCGATCGCCGCATTGGCCAGATGATTCAGTATCAACTGCTCGTTGATGATGTTCTTGTTGTGCTTTAGCAGCACCGCCTCCGTCGTCTTGCCAAAGAGATCGATGCAGACGGCCGCGTTCCTCGCGTACTCCTTGAGCTCGGGCACCACATGGGCGCTCAGATCGGTGCCGCCCAGGCCAATGGTCGTGGTGGCGCGCCTGGAGGCCTCCCTGAAGATGAAGCCCAGGTTCGCTGCGGGATTCCTGATAGCGCGCTGCAGCTCCTTGAGATGATTGCCGGCATACTGGATGCCCGAGAGGGCCACAAAGAGACGCAGCACATCGTTGCTGCCCTCGAAGATGCGGAAGATGCGCAGATCGCGCATGATGCGCTCCAGTCCCGTCTCCTTCATGAAGCCCATGCCGCCGAGTATCTGTATGGCCTCGTCGCAGACGTACCACGCGTTCTCCGAGGAGTAGACCTTCGAGATGGCCGCCTCCAGATGGTAATCCTGACTTTTCGAGTCCATGTTCTGCGAGATCATGAAGGCCATCGACTCCGTGGCGTACTGCAGTATGTTCATCTGGGCGAGCTTGTCCTGGATCGCACCGAACTCTTTGATCTTCTGGCCGAACTGTACGCGATTGTTCGCGTGCGCCGTCGCAATGGAGATGCACTTCTTCATGGTGCCCGAGAGCGTGGCGCCCATGCCGAAGCGTCCGCTGTTCAGTATGTTGACGGCCACCTTGAAGCCCTCGCCCTCCTCGCCCAGCACATTCTCAATGGGTATCTTGACGTCCTCGAAGTACACCTCGGCCGTGTTGGACCCCTTGATGCCCATCTTCTTCTCGGGCGGACCGTTGGTGACGCCCCCGAAGCCACGCTCCACAATGAACGCCGTCACCTTGTCCTTCTTCTCGCCCGTCTTCTTGTCGATCTGCTCGGTCTGCGCGAACACGGTGAAGACATCGGCCAGGCCTCCATTGGAGATCCAGATCTTCGAGCCATTCAATATGTAATACTTGTTGTCCGCGCTCTTCACCGCCCGCGAGCGTATCGAGTTCGCGTCCGATCCCGAACTGGGCTCGGTCAGCGCAAAGGCCGCGTAGACACCCTCGGCGGCCACCTTGGGCAGGTACTTGGCCTTCTGCTCGGGCGTGCCGTACAGCATGATGCCCTTGAAGCCGATGCTCTGATGCGCGCCCAGCACAATGCCCAGGCCCAGATCGTAGGCACCCACAATCTGGCAGAGGCGTCCATACTGCGTGTTGTTCATGCCCAGGCCGCCAAAGTCACTGGGCACCTGAATGGCCATGCCGCCGAGCTCCCACAGCGCCGTGAGCGTAGCCTCGTCCACCTCGGAGGTTTCGTCGTTGCGCGCGGCATTATTGACGTCTGTGAAGAAGCGCTCGAAGGGATCGAGGAAACTGTCCATGGTCTCCTTCTCCTCGAGCGTCAGCACATCGGGGTAGGGGAAGACCTGCTTGGACACCAAAGTGCCACGAAAGATGTTCGCCATGAAAGATTCATTCTCTCGCTTGGCCTCGCGGCTCGCCTCTGTCTTGGCCTTGGCCTGGGGCACCGCTGCCGAGGCCGAATACAGTCGCGTTTTGCACACATCGAGGATGAGTTTTCGCGCAGCGCCGTTATTTAATTTCAACATGTCGGATCTGACGGAGTCTCTTCAAATGAACTTTGTACCTAAACGTAAACAATGATTGAATGCGGGGGGCGACCTGCAGCAGTCAACAAGTATTTTTCGAGTGCACGCGTTTGGCATTTTTTAGCTAATGATTGCTGAAATATGCCAACATAAGAATATATCGATAAATGCATTTTTATAGCAACATTTTTTATAAGCAAAAATATCATAATCAGATAAATATTATGTATTAATCAGATATTATTCGTAAAAAGTAAAAGTGGAATTATATAGTTAATTATAGTTAACAATATTAAAAAAAAAACTTTAATATCATATATATAAACGATATATCGCAGATGCGGTATTTTTGAAAATTCAAATTTAAAATGGCGGCATTACGTGCCTATCGATAACAAGCCATTACATATAATAAGGAGAAAGTGTGCCCGATTGTAAAGGTATTGCTAAATGCATAATGCATATTTTGGACACTCTGACCACTCGAATATAGCTTAAAAATTCGTTATTTACCACAATTTCGGTCGGAAAAAGTTGTAAATATAAATTTTATGCCAATATCGATTATTTCAATTAATTTTAATCAAAAAATAAAAATTTAAATTTTTTCAAAAAATTTAAAAGTTTTGAAAGGGGTAGGTATGCAAAAATATCGAAAAATTTGAAAATGCTAAAATACTTAAAATTTAAATGCAGTTTGAATTCCTTTTCAAAATCATGAACAAAATGACTTTCTAATCGAAAATCGCATGATTTTTGGCAAAGTTATGAGTGTTACAAGGCCACCAATATGAGCGGAAATAGAGAAAGTTTTGATGTGCTATTATTGAAATTTTTATTTATTATCATATTATTAAATTAATATTTATTTACTTGTATATTTAGTTATGTAAATGTAATTGATTTATTTAATAAACTCAAACAATATTTATAATATAAGCTTATCGATAGTTACTGCAGCTGCCGCAATATGTTATCAGTCACTGTTTCCACGCTTCACTCACCATAAACTTATCGATAGTTGCTGCCGCTGCTGCACAGCTGTCAGCTGATTCGCGCGTAAACAAACAACTGTAAACAGTTACGGCTGCAATAATAAAGCTGCTTTGTTTTATTAAACTATTTTTAGTTAATTGCCACGCCCATGGCCTACGCCAGCAAGTGCCGCGTTTGTATTTGTACGATGGATACAAGCGGCAGCGACATGCGCAAGTTGCCACTGCTGGCGCACAAGTTTGCCACCTGCACGGACCTGTCCGTTGGCGAGGAGGAGCGTGTGCCCACCAAGCTGTGCGCGCAGTGCTGCGAGCAGCTGGAGCAGCTGTATGCATTCCGCGCCAAGTGTATTGCTGCAGACACCAAGTGGCGCATGGAGATTATGGCCTTTTGTGATGCAGAAGATGAGGTGGAGCAAGAGGCTTACGAGCTGGAGGCCGTTGCGAGTCCCACAGACATTGTGGAGCTGCAGCAGAGCCCCGAAAGCAGTGCCAATTGTGAGTATCTAGAAGCTGAAGCCACTGCAGAGCAAACGGAATTGGAGGATGATCAGGTAAGCCGTGAAATAGTTTCATTAGTTCTACAATTTTAAGCTCGATCTCTTGCAGGATTTCCAGCCAGTAGCGTGCACCAATGACATCTACAAGTGCGACATCTGCGCCACGCAGTTCCTCGACGAGCAGCGCCTGCAGACGCACAAGCGCCGGCATGGACAGCTGCCATATCCCTGCCCCGAGCCCGGCTGCGAGCGCGGCTACAGCCACAAGCACACGCTCACGCTGCACATGCGCAAGTGCCACAAGCTGGGCAAGGAGCACAAATCGCACGTTTGCGAAAACTGTGGCAAGGTCTTCGACACGATGTCGCAGCTGCGCAACCATCGCTTCACCCACAAGAAGAAGTCGGAGCTGCCCTACGCCTGCGAGGAGCCCAACTGCGCCCGACGCTTCTCCAGCAAGCAGCTGCTCAAGGTGCACCAGATGCGCCACGCGGGCATCAGGAACTACACCTGCTCCTACTGCGGCGTGCAGAAGACCACGCGCACCGAGCTCAAGATTCATCTCAACTACCACACGCTGGAGCGCACCTACAGCTGTCGCTTCTGCTCGAAGATCTGCTACAGCTCCAGCAACCTGAACAAACACATACGCACGGTGCACGAACGCTCGCGCAACTATGCGTGCAGCTACTGCGAACGCACCTTCACCCAACCGGCCATATGCAAGCAGCACGAGCTCATCCACACGGGCGAGAAGCCGCACAAGTGCGAGCAGTGCGGCCGGCACTTCCGGCAGAAGGCGGCGCTGCGCGCACACCTCAAGATTCACAGGCGGCAGGCGGAGTCTGTGCCAGCTGCTAATGCAGCTGTCTACGAGGATGTCTGTGATGTATCCCAGGAGCTGGATTATGTATACGATTAGGGAATATAGTAATATAATATAATATAATAAAATATTATTAAATATTATATTATATAATATAAATAATATTAAATATTATTTAATATAATATAAATAATATTAAATATTATTTTATAGCATAAGGCGACAGTGCTAAATCGCCTGTAGAAATTATGCTGCTGTAACTCGCTTGAATCGGCTTTTCAGCATATATATATGCTATAGCTTTTAATCAAATTTTATAATGTGTTAAATCGCTTGAAGAAACCTGATACTCTTTGGTTTGATATAATATATATATTTTATATCATATTTTTAAGACTCTCTGCTAGTATGTCTGCGATGTGAAGTTTGAATACGAATGAGTAATATTTTATATTTATTTATTATATAATATAAAAAGTCAAGTTGCTCAAGAATTAATGGCGATGAAAATCAACTGAAGAAACTTCAATATTTATAATTTATTTATTAATTGCTTAAAAGAGGTTTCCTCTCATGGAAATTATAATGTAAATAGCAGTAGTTTTAAACCATATATTAAAATTTCAAGCCTTCGATTTTAAATCATTTATCTAAAAATTCAACTTTTCTTCTTTTTGAAATTATAAAAAGAACAGACAATTTTTTTTAATAATATTTAATAATCTATTGAATAGCTTGAAGAGTTTTCAATCCATCGCTTGCATATCAGCTACTATATATAATTTTATTGAAACTATTTTTCTTTGGGTTTTATAATTAAATAATTTATTTACCTGAAAATTTGAATTTTAAACTTGTATTTAAGTTCAAATTGTATGCTTTATTTACTTCAAAATTTGGATTCCAAATCATTTTTGTGCAAGTTTTATAAATTATCTGTTTCTCTGGAGAACGTAAATTTAATTTTTTTTTTCATTTATCATATTTACGAGATTGTCTGCTCACTCACAATACAAATAAAAAATATATAATAATATTACCAAAATATATAATTATATTTTTCATTTGTACTGCATAATAATATATATATTAAAATATGTCAAATGATTTTCAGAT
Source organism: Zaprionus bogoriensis (assembly GCA_035046045.1). Classification (NCBI taxonomy): domain Eukaryota; kingdom Metazoa; phylum Arthropoda; class Insecta; order Diptera; family Drosophilidae; genus Zaprionus; species Zaprionus bogoriensis. The sequence goes on along the minus strand of JAWNOI010000095.1, from coordinate 1,047,093 downwards.
CTATTACAACAAAGTGAACAATTGCCAGAAGCAACTTAACTCCTTCGATTGTTAATCATTGAGCTGAAATATAATTTTTTATCATATTTTATGTAAATTTAAAATTCAATCCAATTTTATATTATTACTACAATAAAACAACTGCCACGCCGTGGGATTCAGAATGTAAATAGCAATAGTTTTTAATCATATTTTCAACTAAAACAAAATGTACACAAGTTAAATGATAATTTAATTACATAATAGTCTAATAATAATAATAATAATAATAATAATAATAATAATAATAATAATTATAGCAGTGCTGGCCGCTGCTTAAAGTACTCTAAAATACGAGTATGTCTGCTAAGTTAAATGCTCGGAAAATTGTTTGCCTGTGTGTGTGTGTGTGTAGTGTGTAAATGATATGATGTTGTGCTACTTGGAGAGTCGATAGAGGCCCGTTGCGTGTATATTCCATATGAATCGTATATTGTATGTATATAGTTTGCGTATGTATGCATGCAGTATATGTAAATGGTAAATAATGCTGTCGAGTAAATATTCATTCTATCGTTAAAATCGTTGTAAATATGTTTCTGCTTTCCTGTAAGCTTAAATTCATTTGCTGTAAATATGTATGCGTGTGTATCATCAGAGTGTGTATCGGTGTGTCTCAGTGTGTGTGTGTGTGTGTGTACGTATGATTATTACATGATTTTGGGTACATTGTTTTTTTTTTGGGCTGTTTGTTCGCTTCACTTCCCTCGTAATTTCGTTCCGTTGCGGTTTTACATTTTTCGAAAATGCTAAAGTACGTAGAACATAAGAATATATATATATTTATATATATATATATATATGTATATATATATATATATATATAGCATATAGCATATTTAGGCTAAATATCACCCACGATTAAATCGCTGTTTAACACTATATAAAAACTAGAGTATGTGTATATATTACAATTCAGACGTATTGGTATGCTAAGTGTGTGTGTGTGTGTGTGTGTACCAAGAGACTACGCTAACTCTAAGCTAGCATAGGGTATGCTATAAATATATCGCACTATGCATTATAATCGTACAACTATTTGTATATATAGACTATACACTACATATGTATAAAGATTGTGTGTGTGTGTGTGTGTAACGTATTACATTAACATGTTAAGCTCGTTGTTCTTCTCTCCTGCTCCTGCTCCTGCTCCTGCTCAGACATAATCCGAGGGCACTGTGCTGGTGCTCGTCTCATTGATGGCCGCCAGTCGTGGCACGCGTCGCTGCGCCGTTGCCGCATCGCCCGGCACCAGTGCAGTGGTGGCCACACCTACTGCTCCTGCTCCAGCACCTACTCCAACGCCTCCGCCACCGCTGCCGCTGCCACCATGATGCTCCCAGTTGGGCAGCGGCTGCGACATGACGTTCAGGCCGACAATCTCGTAGGCGCCCTGATTGCTGCCACTGGCGCCGCCGGGCATCGCCGTCACCGACAGATCCGAGTAGTAGGCGCTGCTCGGCGCCGACGACACCACCATGGGAATGTCCTGCTCGTGCGCCTGGAAATTGTATTTCTGTGGAGCAGACAACAGAGACACTAGAATCGTTTCACTTCCTCATGAATTCCGCCGGCACTCACCTCGCCGCACTGACTGTACGCCGTATTCTGGTACGAGGGATTCGCCGAGCGCACCGACTCCCTATCCAGCTCCGCGTAGAGCGCCTCGCTCACACCCACCGGACTGTATGCGTCGTCCATGTGCGTGTAATGATTCTCCGCCGGCGACGTCGACGGCGGGCAGATCTGATCGGGCCCGGCCGAGGAGCGCCGACTGCCGCCGAGCCAAGTCCAGACGCCCGAGTTGCTCGTCGGCCGGCGTATGCTGTCCGCCGAGTGCTTGATGGAGATCGGCGAGCGATTCTGGCCACCGCCAGCGTTGCGATTGTTGCGACACCACCAGGGCTGCGGGCGACCACCTGTGCGCAAGCGAGACGAAAGATCGAGAGAGAGAGAGAGGGAGAGTGAGGCAGATACACGTGAGTAAGTTGCTTTGGTATTTGGAATCGTTCGAATTGTGGATGCAGACGCAGAAATCTATGACATTTGGGGTTATAATCGGGCGATAAATCAAACATTCACCTCATTGAGCGCGACAAACACAGCAGCGCGAAGGGGGGCGGAGAGAAACAAACAGCAAAACAAACAAAGCGTAAATTAAACGGCTGTCAACTGGCAACGCGGTGGCAGCAGCAACAGCAACAACAACAGCAACAGCAACAGCAACAGCAACGAGGTGGCAGCAACGAGTTGTACACACTCTTGGTACAATTGCGATCGTTTGTTGGCTCGTTGCCCAACTCGCCAGTTGTGGGCCAAAATGCCAAATACCTACTTCAGCGCCGTAGCACTGTGAGATCCTTTATAATCAGCTCGAGTGATCTGCCATTGCGCAAGCGCGGCCCACAGACATGAGTAATCCTGCCCTGGCATATAGTACATATTTCCTGTATAGAAGCATCAACCAAATGAGCCCGTAAAAACTAAGATATATATTTAATTTGTCTATAGTATCATATTTCATATTTCTACAATTTTTATTGATATTTTTTCGATTTTTTGCATATTTGTGATATGTAGAGAAAGCCTGATAGGGCTACAAAAGCTATTTAATATAATCTCTAAGCGATTAATAATTCCTCAATTAATATTTCTACAAGAGGAAGTAAAAAAAAAAACAGAATCCCTTTCATATATCAGAAGTTATAACTTGGTAGATATGCGTTATCATATACATATATACATATATATTTGTATATATCACAAAAAGAATGAACAATAATTCACTTAGGCAAACCTATAAAAAAATAATTAAATATATAAATAAATATATTTAATATATTTTATCTATAAGCAGTCTATAATTCAATTTCTATAAAATTTCCTAATCCTACAGAGTATGGCTGTATGATCTGTAAAAATTGACCTTGGCTATTTTTATAATCTCGAAATTATCTATAATACCATATAAGATATATATTTCACTAACAGCATATCATCTATCGTTATAAAGCCTTTAAAAACTAAATATACACATGTATATTATTTCTAAATTAACTTAAAAATATCTTAAAAAATAATTCTTTGACATTCTTTGCCTTTATCTTCACTGACTCCTACTCTTCAATCAAAGGCTTCTGCCCGGCGGAAGTGAGTATATATATATTAAAATATATATAATTATTATATACATATACAAAAAATCGATTAATAATTCAAAAATTATTGAACCAATAAAAACGTATATTTATTAACAATAAATATTTTATACTTCTGCAATTGCCTCTATAAAAGAAATCTTTGCCGATTCCGCTCATCATATATCATAGCGACCAGGCTCGATCGTTAACCTTTTTGGACTCGCATAGGAAGTGCATAAAAATGTTCTATTCATTAGATTCAGCAATTTATGCTCTGCTTATCCGTTAACAGAATCTTTATAGATTCCTTAAGCCTCGTTATAGTAATTTCAGAGAGCGGGACCGACGACGAGTCGGCGACTTGGCGACTTGGCGACTCGGAGAGCGGCAGACTCGCAGACCTGTGGACCTGTAGACCAGCAGACCTGTTCCAACATCCGCCAGCTCATCCACTTTGCCTGTGCACCAAACTGGCGCTAATGACTGCGCTGTGCTCAGGTTTTAACACCGCATCGCCTTTCACTCTCATTACCCCAGAAAGACGGCAGGCTATGGCTGCGATTGGAGTTGGAGTTGAAGCTGTAGTCGTGCGCAGACAGAGTTCCTGCTCAATGCATCGCTCTGGCTGTGTTGCTTGGGGCAACGCAACTAATTAGCGGCGTTTGCATACGCAACTGCAGCGACTGCAGCGACTGCTTGCAACGCTTGCCACTGCGTGCCGGCGGCAGCGCCAATTGGCCAAGTTATGCACATGCATAATGCAGTTTAATGCTTATGATTTACGTACTGCAAGTGTCCAGCTGAATGCCGACTCCAACTTCAGCTCCAGCTCCAGCTCCGGCTTGGACTCCTACTCCCAGGCAGCCTCTCAGTGTTTGTCTCTGCCTCCTTCTATTTGGCTCGCTGCGATTATTAACCCAAGCTTATCGTTTGTAGGTGCTCATATAAATGCATTTTGTGCATGTCACAAAACGCCACCAACACACAGAAAGACACACGACTCCAACTCTAACTCCAACTCCAACTCGATCTCCGTCTCCGTCTCTGACTCCGACTCCGACTCTGACTCGAACTTGGATTCGGACTTGGGTTGATAGTTGGGCCTTAATGGCTGTTTTTGCGCTGTGTTAACGATGTTGCTGCCGCGGCTACCGTACCACAATTGCATTGAACTTACGCTTTTTGCAGCCGCCGCACAGTGGTGCAGAATATATACTATATATATATATATTCTTTAAATAAATTTATCTTTATCTGTCTATCTATCTAAATATATAAATTCCTCTGCATTTATAACTATACCATTCTATATGCATCATTCATCATTTCATGCCTTGTAAATCAAATTGACACCACTGTGCGTTGGTAGCTGCTGCTGCTGCAACTGCTACCGCCGGCGGCCTTATCTCATGCCGCTTATCTGCGTGCACCGCCAGCGGCAGCGAACGGCAACCGCAACAGTGAATTTTGTTAACAAAATATTTCGCAGCAGCAGCAGCAGCGGCAGCAGTCGCCGCTTTTTGGCCAAAACGCCGCAGTCAACAAATGCGAGTGCAAAAAATATTAACGAGCGTTTTGCGGAATTTAATGTGTGTGTTTTACTGCGCGCCGGACGCTGTGTGAAACAAGCCGCCCGTTGGCAGGCAACAAATGGAAAATGGAAACTGCAAAATGGAAAACTGGCAAATGGAAAAACGGGCAAACGGGCTAACAGGCAAACGGCAAATAGCAAATATGACATGTGTAATGAAGTCTTAATAGGCGCACAGATAATGCCAATGTCTGTCGGGGTGTTTAGCCTTAACTCGATGGCAGTTTGTTCGCTGTTGTTGTCATTGTTGTTGCTGCTGTCCATGCAAAATGTCAGTCTGCGACTTTTATCTGTCTGTATGCATAATTAAAATAATGTTTGTTACTCATACGACACGTTGTCGTCGCGCTGCAACAGCAGCTGCCGGCAGCTGGCGTTCAAGATAATTGCAGAGAATTCACAGCGCAGCACAGTGGTCCACTTTATCTAACTGGCAGGGAGTTATTATAAATAATAGGTATTAATTATAAATATATCTAATTATAATATGCAATTGCTTTGGATAATTTGTTTAATTTTCTACATAAATTAAGAATATATTTGTATCACAATTTTTCGCTTATTTTCTTTTGATTTTATTTAATTACTTTCATTTATTTTAATTTTGTTAATATATATTTATTAACTTCAAGTAATTTTTATTTCAATTATTTTATATTTATTTACTTTTATTTATTTTAATACGATTCATTTATTTTATAAAACTTGCATATTTTATTTTTTTTCAGCAAGCAAATAATTGTCTATAAAACTCTAATTTTCAATTTGATATTTATTGCGTAGTATAGTACCACTGTGCGCTGTTGCAATACGCTGAATGCTTTTAATCTACACCAACTGCACAAATAGTTTTCGGGCATGTTGCAATTGGCCTGCCTAATGGCATCTTCGACAGGCTTTAATTGCTTTGCCAATCAGTTGAGGCTTTTGCAGATTGTCCAAATTGACTTCAATCAAATTAAATCTGCTAATTTATTTATATTTTGATGTTAGCTGCTGCTATAAACTTTATAGTATTTAGCTTAGAATAGTGTTAATTATTTACCCTCTCTTTTTATAACTTTTTAATTATTTTTATTATTTTTTCCAGCAATTCTCTTTTTAATGTCGCTTCCAGATGTCACAGCGCCTTTCGCAGGCCTTATAGTTAGTATTTTTATGCGCTTGTAAAATTCTGTATATTACTATCGACTTTGGCTTGGTATTTGCATAGAAGTTTCATTACAATATACTCATTATCTCATCATTATTTAAATACTGTTCGTAGTTTACTGATCGCTCGTAAAGTTGTTGCTTTTTCTGCTCTGCCACTCTCGATTGAGTTTGTTTCTTTTTTTGTGGCGTCGAGCAAATTATTTTAATGCACTTAGTTTTTTGGGCAATTGAAAAATTTCCTGCGCTGGCATTTTAAAAACTGTTTTCGGCTCTCGCTGGCGCCTGTCGACGGCGACGGCGACGGCGACTTTGACGCTGACGTTGACGTTGACTGCGACATAATCACGCGCTTTAAAAGCTGCTGACAGTTTAACGATTTGTGTTGATTGTTTGTTTTTGTTGTTGGCGTTTCGTGTTTGTTGTTTTCGCAACATGCAACCGTGCGTAGCGGCAAAAACCACACAGACACACGACCAAAAACTTTGGCCAAAAAAAAAAAAATGTACAGCCTCCCTCATGGCAGGCAGAGGGAGAGCGCAAAAAACCAAACTGTAAACAACTGCAGCAACAACAACAACAACAGCAACTTCAGCTGCAACAACAATGACAATGCGAGGCAAGTGGAGATTTTCATGGGACAGCTAATTGGCTGCTGTGACGTTAAATGCCGTCAACAATTTGTCCTGCATGTCGATGTCAGCGCAGGACAAACAGACAGAGAGTCGGACAGACAGACAGACAGGCAGACAGACGAGTGAAATTGGCGCCAAATGAAAAGAGAGAGTTTGACAAACGGAAAAGAGAGAAGCAGAAAAGTTGTACTAGCAGAAGGAGTAGAAGCAGGGGGGAGGACAGTCGTTTGTCAATAATTCGCCTACTGTTAAAAAGACAAGAACTGCAACTAAATCAAAAAAAAAAAAAAAAAAAAAAACAAAACGAAAAAAAAGCTGCCTGCACGATTTTCGAACGTGTTTCAGGCGGCGGCAAGGGGCAAGCAGCCACAAACGGGCAATCCAGGCAAAGGAAAGGCCAATGCCAAAGCGGAAAGCAAGACAATTGTTTAGCCTTTGCCTTAATTTGTCTACAAATTTTTGCTCGAGCCGAAAGCTGCCACGGGCTGCAGCACGTACATACGCCTGGGCCTGCGGCTTTCAGTTTTCGTTTCAGTTTCGTTTTCGGCTGCAGGCAACACATCTGAGATTTGTGGCACGAACGTGAACTTCATGCAGCATGTCGTCAAAAATTTGTAGGAGAAAACAAATTAAATTGTTGCCACTTGTGCTGCAGCATCGCGAGCGCATCGCATGCAGCGACAGAATTATGCAATTAAAAATGCAAATGCAGCGTGAGGAGCAGCAGAACACAGAACAGAGCACGGTGTACGGAGCCTAGAACAACTCACGCTGACTGGCTTAATTAAAACGTAGAGAGCAAAAAGCGAGTGACTAATTGATCAATGACGGAAACACAAGTGGACACAACTGCAGACTCACTGCGATCGCTGCTGCGATGGGAAAGTTTTGCTGTCTGCTGCGAGTTACGCTCCGGCCAGACTATATGCAGACTATCTTAAGTACCTTTAATGGCCGCTCGTGCACATGACAATCATCAACAGTTAGTACAGCTATCAAGTAGGTCCCTGCCCCCCGCCCATCACCACTACAAGTTGCTTGTTTCCACTTACCATTGGCATTCGCTGATTTAATTCTGCAAAGATAAGAGAAAACGTTGAGAATGTTGCAATTAATAAATACTTGTAGATCGATGCGAAATTAGCGTGCAAACATAAATAAGCGTCAAGGCAAATGTCAAATTGGTCAACGGGCGACAAATGGCAAATGCCAAAACGAAAGACTTAGGACACAAACTTGTCCATGCAAATACAGTATTTTGCGTGTGACACGCAGATAAACAAACTGCGAAACCCGATAAGAAAATACCCCAAACAACAACACAATTGCATTACGCTTGCAACAACAACAACAACAGCAGCAGCATTCGCCATTTGTTGCAACACAAACGATGCGATTAGATTAGCAGAGACGCGACGCGTTCTTTAAACCGGATTAAACCTGGGCGTTTTGTGTGCTGCTTGTTCTGCTTCTGCCTCTCTTATTACGCCTTCTCTTTCTGCTGCATCCTCTGCGCGCTGTTCCACAAATTTCTATTACAGTTGCAGCACTTGCCATTAACTTTAGACCCCGTATTTGCACTTGCCACTCGCCGAAACTGGGTCACGAACCTAATGGATATCCACTCAGACCGTTCGCATATATATATATATATATATATATATATCTTTTTGCTAGATTGTGCGTATCAATTAACCGACCCGTTGTCCGTTTGATTGAGTGTGCCGTGCGGCTCTCCTCGCCTGGTTTTTTCCTTGATCGATTATAATGTTAACTTTAGCCGAGCGGCCGCAGCTCGAGCCAGCAGTCGACTTTTGATTCGCATTCGCATTCGCCGCGTTTTTTGCTGCTGCAACTTTTTCTCTTTGCAATTCAATTAAACCGAACAAGCACGGTGAGTCGGTCGCTCTGTCCGTCTGTCAGTTAGTCCATCTGTCCGCCTGCCTGCCTGTCAGCCTGTCCCCGTCCTCGTCGTCGTCGGCTTGGGGGCCATGGCTTGGCTCTGCGCTAATTTTCCAACTGTGTTTTCTTTACTCTTTTTTTTTCTTATATTTTTCGTATGTTTTTTTTTTTTTTTTTTTTGCTTAGCCTTTGAAACGTTATGTTCAATTTTCTGCGCTTGTTTTTGTCAGCAGTTCCACGAGGGGGCAGGGGCTGCTTGGTTTTCTCGGTTTTCCTTTTTCCCAATCGAGCTTGAAGCATGCTAATTGAACACGCCTTTTTATGTTACTCGACTCGACTCGTTGCCGACTCGCGCGGCAGCGGCAGCGGCAGCTGCATTAAACGATTTCAACTTGAATTTCGCATTTTTCCAAGAGTCGAAGTCGCGAGTCGAGCACGAAGCGACGATTTTCTGCAATTTAACAATGTTTTTTTTTTGTTTTGTCAAACCAAAAACACAAACACAGGCCTTGCATCGGAGGTGGTCTATGTGGGCTGAAGCGCTCTCAGAGAGTATACATAGATCCCGAGACGTACAATTAGCAGTTCCGACTTGCCTTCATTGTTTCGCGATCACAATTCATGAGTCTATCAAAATTGCAGGAAGGCAGAGACAGCGCAACGCCTCAAAGGCCTTGCTTTCCGCTCTAGTTTTTTTGTGCCAACAACAGCTTAATTGCAGGCTTTGAAGCAATTTTCGAATAATTTAATTTTTTTTTAATTTATTAGGTTTTTTTTAGGTTTTAGAAGGAAATTGGTATGAATTGCAGTTCTTTTGACTTTCGAAAAGTGTTTTTTTATGTATAAAATACTCTGCGGAAACTGTTAACAATTTTCATTATATTATAATATAATATAAAAATTTGTATATATATGTTAAAATTTTAACATCTTAAATATTTTATCTAAAAATGTTTTTAAATTTTTATTAATTTAATTTTTTATTATTATTATTATTTTATATTTTTATTTATTAAACTTTAATTTTTCTGTATATTTTTGCTTTTCTTAATTAATTTAGTCTTACTTTTCATTAATTTATTTTGCATTCTAAAAATTATTTAAATATTTAAAAAATCTTCAATTTATTATTCTAATTGCTTTTTAAGTAAAATAGTCGCATTTAGATCTAAGTAGTTGTAAACTATTTGCTTAGCTTTCTTCACTAAAAGGTATTTACAATTTACAATCGCACAAATACCCGGAAAACTTCTCTAGCTAAAAGCATGTTCCACTTTTTGCTCTTCCAAAAAAGAATTTTAAATCGATTTTTAACTGTCGTCTAGCCACACTCATTTCGATTGTTTCTCCAGACTTGACTGAGATTAGCTCAGCTCTTGGCTCTGCAAATTAAGTCGAGCTGTGTCAGTGCAGCAATCAATTTTGCAAATCAACGGCACTTTGAGTTTTTCCGTAGAGACATTTGCCGTGTTGCCGTGTGACCATTACCGTGTCTAGACACTGAGCAAACATTGTCAGGCATGGCATGGCAGGTGCCGCTGCAACGACTGCAACGACAACTCATGATTCGAAAATGAGACTGAAACTGAGACACAGAAACCGAAATAGAAACTCAGACTGAAACTAAAATTGAAATAGAAACAGAAACAAAAACAGAAACAGAAACAGAAACGGACACCTACTGGCGTCGGGCACCGGGCGAGTGCTACAACATGTGGCAGGCAAATTTATAGCGCCATTAGACGGATCGAGAATTGCATCAATATGCAAATGAGTGTAACCGATATTACATGTAATTGCCGCTAATTTGGCAGCCAACACGTCCGAGCACGACGACGCGACGCGAGACGCCCGATCGAAGCCCAGCTGAACCGACACCCTGACATGGAACAGTTGCTGCTGCTGCTGCTGCTGCAGCAACAACTGCAACTGCAACTGCAACATGACTGACTAAAGCTGACGGCAAGGTGAACAGCGTGACAATCGCATTGCCTGCACTTGTATAGCTGTCCAGGGGGCAGGGGAAGTGCAGCACAGCCTAGGCAAACTACCCAAAGTCCAGCTTAAGCTATAGTCAAGCAGCGTGTGAATGCGTAGCCAAACATGCAGCGAGTGGCAGCTTTGAGTGTCACGCCCCCAACGTCGCCACAGCCACCACAATGCCTCCCCTCAGTCAATTGTACAATGGATTTGATATGGATGGTAAAATGCTATTGATTGAGGGAGTTGGATGGGGTAGGGTAGCTTAGGTAAGGTCTGTATTTATCTATTTATATATTTACTTAGTATAAAGTGCTTATATTTTAATTATTTTTTTATTTATATTTTAATTATATTTTAATTTAATTACCTAGCTGGAATTATATTCTCTAGCTGTCGATTTATGTTGCAATTTTTGTATGGGTAAAATCTTGGACTTTTAGCATTTGATGCATATTAAAGTAATATGTTTTAAGCTTTAATACTAATATTAATTTAATTTAATATAAATAATATTAATATATTAATATAAATAAATATTCTTTGTCTATAAATTACTGTATTTATTTTACAATGTTGAAATATGTATATTTTTTCAGACTATAGTCTTGATGTTTAAACGGCTTTATATAATAAAAAAAAATATAAATAATAAACATCAAGACAATAGTCTTAGAAAATAAATATACATTTCAACATTTATTTAAGTACAATGGATTTATATTCTTCTACTTATAATTTTGGATTTATGCTGCTTTGTGCTGTTATATTGCATTTCTGTTTGCTATAGGGTATTCCCTTGGTCGCGTACTCCTCCCAATCGCGTCACTTGTCTCGCGTTTGTTTGCTTTTGTGCATTTGTTTGCTTTTGCTTTTGGCAAATTATTTGCGAAATTAATTTTATGCAAACATGCCGCCAAAATACGACAACATGACAATTTAATTGGACGCGACATGTGGCCAGCGCCAGCGCCAGCGTCGACTGAAGCAGCGGCGCCTGCGCAACGCCAACGAAAATTTTTGTTAATTTGGAGCTCGCGTGTTTGGCCAACGCCTCCGCCTGCCCCCCTGTTCGCACTGTCCGACTGCCTGCTACCCCTCAGTACTCGCCGCGTAGATGAATGTACATTTAAATGTATCTTGTCGCGATTATGGACTGTACATGTGCGTGTGTGTGTGTGTGTGTGTGTGTGTGTGTGTGTGCTGTGTAGACTGACCCACTCTACGCCTTTGCGGGTCTACGCGAAAAGAACTTGAGAAATGGCCAGGGGCAGCGCAAGTGTAGCCTCTGTTTACAGTTCTTGTTGTTGCTTTGTTGCTGTTGCTGTTGTGGCTATTGTTGTATGTTTATTTTAAAGAGCAATTAAGTAATAAAGCAATTTCATGTTCTTTTGTCTTGCGTTTCGATTATTCCGCCGCGTTTAAGCTTCATTTTCGCTCACTTCGTGTGGGCGTTTAATTGAATTGCCGTCGCTGTATTTGTAGTTGTTGTTGTTATTGTTACTGTTATTGTTATTGCTGTGTGGGCAAATACGTTGTAAATCTTTAGGCTACACACACACACACGTACACTCGCATATAGATGGCACTGCTGATAAATTCGCGCGCAGATATGTATATTCAATTTGTCCGGGCGTTGTAAATGTCACGACATGACGGATCGCTGGGGTCGTCTTGGGGTGGCCTCCTCGAGTTGAATGTCCGTTCTGACTAAGCTCGGTCAGGCATATGCAAATACACTTCCGATCACAATAATAGGTACACGAGACTAACAATATTCTATCACATATATAAACGGATCTAAATCCAACTTTCTTTCTTTTTCTATAGTCTTTAAAATAAACTTTATTGTGGGAATACAAAGTATTAAAAGAGAAAGAAAAAGATCCTTTTATTATTCAGTTCCAATGTAAAAATTTCCAAAAAAAAATATCGTAGTTAAGCTTAAAGGTATGACAAAACGAAGTCCAATTCAAAAATTATCATCTGTGCCTAATAATACGATCATTAATGTATAAAAACATATACATGATCATAATTATAACTAAATAAATTTATCTAAGCTGCACCATAACACTAAATTCAATGCCTTGCATTTTATTTTAATATTTATTGTGCTTAAAATAAATTTAAATTTGCACCTTGCACCTATTTTAATTTTTACTGTGTTTAAAATAAATTAAATTTTGGACTACGGCGTGTATCATTTAAGAAATTAAATCCATTTATTTTTCAGTAACAATATCAAAAAATATTAAAATACAACAAAACTAAGATTTATTCAAAAATTCTAAGCCGTACCTATTTATGTGATCATGTGTGTACATGGTGTACATATGCAGATGGAGTACTTCACCGCACTCTACGATGACTAATTGCGGCATTTTTGCCAGCTAAATGCCAAAATGTGTCTATTTATTAGCGGGGCTTTTAGCGCGATTTCCAGCGAGTTTCTTGGGCTTCGCCGCGCTGCTGCGCCGCGCTCAGTTAATTTCAATTGCAAATGAACAACTTGAGAGTTTATTGATAGCTCTCTGTAATTGCTGCAGTTATGCAGATATTATGCTAAGTACAAACTTGGCCCGAGGGCCACAAGTTCAAGCCGCTGCCTTGGCCAATCGGTTAAATGGGAATTGCCCACCAATATCGCGTACAGGCTTAAACGATTAATAAATTTTAGCTGGCACTTACCTTCTACATCTTAGAACTATGACCATTACAATAGCACCTATGAGAGCCGATATGATTGAGACTACGATTAGGGTGAACGCCCAACTCAGTTCGCCAGCGGTATCTGCAAGAGAGAGACAGAGAGAGAGGGGGAATTTCAATTAAAACGGATACACGTAATGAGCATCAAGGTGGGGAGAGAGCACAGTGTAAGCCAGAAAGCCAGCAAACCAGATGAACTGGCTCGATTAATGGCAAGCATGGCGAGAGGAGAGAAACAGGTGTAGTGTTTTCTTTTATGATTATGCAATTTTTATGACGCGCCGGCGATAAACTTGATAAATTCAGAAACACAAAGTTATGAATATGAAACAGACAAAAAAGTTGGCAGACTGCAGATACGAATCCGAAAGGTGTTTCGTCTAGCTGTAAAAAGACATAAGACATAAGACATAAAGCCAAAGTCGCAGTCGCTGGCATGAAAAGTCGTGAGTGAAGTCAATTAGGCACCATCAAACGAAAAGATGTTCGCGCTGAGCAGGCGATTAAAAACTGAGCAGGCTGTCGAAGGAAGAGGGGGAGGTGGGCAGGCGGTATTGCGAAATTAAACTAGAAAACTGCGCGTCTCGACCATTTAACGATGCAAAATTAATTACAAACTTTATTATCTTAACAACTTGCGGCTTGTGGCGGCCGGCAGGTCGCCGCTTGCCACACAGCTCAAAGTTGCCCCCGCTGGTGATTTAGAATATTTATGGGCCCAGTTAAATGAGTAGGGCCAATGAATGCGAATACGGGTAGCTGGGAAACAGAGAGGCTGAGCCAAGGCAGCCAAGGGTCAGGCTCTGCACATGCGGCTCTCCCCGTTGACCCTTTCGCCCAGCGAGAGAGCAAGAGGGACAGAGAGCGCTTATCAGCGCGCGGCCATCTGTTAAAGCGAGCGGCTAATAGCATGGAGAGGGGGGGAAAGTAGCAGCTCGGAGGATAAGGTCAATTTCAGCAAACAGAAATCAACACGCATATAAATTTTTCGTTCAGCCCTCGCGCTGCGGTATCCTTTTGAAATTGTAGCAGAAATTAAGAGCAATGCGATGAAGCGCAAAAGGAATGCAGCACAATGAATCGCATATACCCTACCATGATTTTAAAAATAAATTTTAAAAATAAAAAATAATGAAAATAAATGTATTATTGTTGTATGTATTATATTATATGAATTAAATATTGCCTTCAGTGAATTCGCTTCATTGCTGAATCAACTCTAGTTATACTTACAAAAATATTCACCTTACTTTTTGCCCACAGTAGTAGTTAATTCTTCTGAGCTGTACAAGTTGTGCATACCCGCAATAGCACAGCATAGGCAATTATATACTGTATTAAACAATTTCAAAAGACTTTCTTGTATTATTGATACATAGAGTTTGATACAACACTTCATGCTTTAAGTATACGCTTGCTGCTTCACAAGTCGTGCATACCCACCACAGCAAGTACATATAGTATAGCGCAGGGTCTGTTCAGTTTTGCTGCTAAACGAGGTCAGAGCTAGCACATTTAATAAATTTGACCCAATTTCGTTGATAAATTCCATGCAGTTCGTACACCTCGCGCTACCTTTACTCGACCTTCTCCCCTTTCTGCTCCTTCTTCTCACTTCCCCGCTCCCCTCGCTCTGTCTTTCAGTTCCTGTCGGCTATCTCGTTATCCCAGTTGGCAGTTGCTTAAATATTTATGCTGTCCGCGCTGTAATGAAAGCAAACGCCATTACATTTTTTTGGCAGCTTCTTCTCCGTCTTCTGCTGCTGTTGCTGCTGCTGTTGCCCTTTACCCTACTCACCCCACAACCGTTCCATTGTCTTTTGGCCGTAATAATTCAATTGGCCGAAAACGCAGCCACGAGGCGAACTGCGGCCTGCTGAAGCGTAATTAATAACAAACAAAGAAGTGGAAGACACAGAAACTCGAGAGAATGAAAAGCCATTTTGGCCAAGAGTTTGTTTATCGCATTCGCTGCTGTTGTTGCTGTAGTTATGCTTTATGAATTGAGGATGTGGGCGTGGCGCGGCAGAGGAAACGAGCTAATAAGTGGCGCCTCAGTGAGAAGTGAAAAAACAATGCGCCACGCGTTAATTGCGGCAAGTTGCAAGCGAAAAAGCGAGCGATAAAATGTAACGAGAGAACGCACACCTGTAAAAGCCGCCAAAGTCGGGGGGGGGGAAAAGAGCTAGAAAGAAAGAGGAAACCAATAACTAAGACTAGGGTCGAGTGTACTCGGCTTTTAAATACTATTCAGCCGGTTTGGCTATAACAATTGCAATCAAAATGTGAAATACTTTTGTTCAATATTTTATTTTATTTTATTTTCAACATTAACCCTGACTCTTATGTAAAAATTATTTATAACTTCTGTATTTTTTGTCCGATCTAGCTAAAATTGGCAGTGAATATGTATATTACAATTAGCTTTACCTGTACAGTTTGCCTGTATTGTAACTTAAAAACTTTGCTTAAGAATCTAGTTTGAAATTGAAATTAAAGTTTTTTGACGGTTGTAGACGTGATTTTTAAAGTTTGAACTAAACATGAGCTGCGTATGCTAAGAAAGCATCTCCATGCTAAATTTAGTATCGCTGGCTCTTCCTATAGCTGAGTTCTGTAAGCTCATACAGACTGACGGACAGCTATGCGGACATAGTAACATTTAAGTTAAAATACACACCTTTTAGCATCTTCTACACCTTCGTATATTCGTTGCAGAAACTTCCACAGACCTACTCTACCCGTTTTAGCCATTTTCACTGGCTGAACGGTATATAAAGCTATGCGAGTGCTTTCCCAGTTCAGAAGTTCCGATTGCGAGCTTAAGCAACTGCAACTGGAGTCGCGTAGTGTTGAGTTGAGTTCCCCGAGTTGCCCACAGTCCAGTTCCCGCTGAGTCTGTTGTCGGATGCTGTCAGGTTGCAGCTTGGCAACTGCCTCGTAAAGTTCCTCGACGGCGACTGACACACACAAGTTACGGCCAAGTGCGCTCGCTTTGCTCCCGTTTCGAGTAGGGGCGGGGCGCAGTGGGGGCGGTGCAGAGAGCCCTTAACTTATTTATGCCACTCGCCAGGGGCCCCAAGCTGGCAGGCAGGCAGACATGCAACAGGTGTGCGCCGCTTCACGCAATGCAAGAGGCAGGTAGGTGGAGAGGGAGCTGTATGATGGGGGGGGGGACGAGGAAGAGGAAAGGGGTGCTCAGGTATTTATTAGCAGTTGACCAGTCACTCGCTGATCTATTTGGGCTGCAGCTCGCCTCGCATTGGTCTAATTGGCAACTCATTAAAATAATTTCGTGCCCGAGTATGGACAATGGGCAGCAGCAGCAGCGGCAGCAGCAACGGCAGCAGCAGCAGCTCGACGCTTAAGCTGGCTCGTCACTTTTGGCATAGAACATGGCACAGCGAAACTTTTGGTTTTCTCGGAACTTTTAGGACTTGACACGAAAGCAACAACAAGCAGAACTACAGCAACAGCGCATTGAGCACGCTGCGCCGAGAGGCAAAACTGTTGCAGCTGTGCTGTGTGCAACTGCAACTGCAACAGTTTCCATGGAAATGCAAACTGGGCTTGCATGCAGCAGTTTGCAGTTCGCAGCAGCAGCAGGAGGCTCGAGAGATACATCCATCAGATACAAATGCCCGCAGATGCAACTGCCAGCGCAGAGAGGAGCTTCTCCTCCTCCCTCTCTCTCTCTCACTCTCCCTCTCCCTGTCTCGTCTGTCAGCAATTGTAATAATCGATCTGTGGCAAGATGATTGATGATGCGACAAGCCAGTGGCAAGCAGCCCCAAAACCAATGGAGATTTATGTGCACAGTTTGCCTGTTGCCACTCGACTCGCGCGAGCTGCAACCAAATGTGGCAACATCGTCGGCGCGTTTCGATTTGGCGACGTTTATCGCATAATGCCATATTGCATATGCTAATTTCGAACTTCGATGCGAGCAACTGCCACCTGCTGCTGCTGCTGCTGCTGCTGCTGCTGTTGCAGCAGCCCACTCGTTGTTGCATGCAGCCTGCTGGCGCTGCAGTTGCCGCTGTTTGCAGCTGAGCATTTGCTGCAACTGTCGCGCGCTTGCATTTTTAATTGCCCCACAAAAATGCCCCGAAAATGAAGCAAAACAACAGCAGCAACAGCAGCAGCAACATTTGCACAGCCTTATCTAACAACGAATCATGGCGCGGCAGTGGGCGTGGCATGGCTGGCATTTTCGCCTTCGTGCAATCGGCGACCAAAGCGAGCCCAAATACGACTCAATTAAGCAGGCCGCACAATTAAATTAAATGCTCGCATTTGTTTTCAAATTGAACAATTAAGAAATGATTTAGCGCATTTTTGCCCACTTTTGGTAACGCGTTGTCGTTGTTGTTGTGGTTGTGGCTGCTGCTGCTGCTGCTGTTGCCTGTGGGCGGCTCTTTTGGCAACACACACAGTTCGGCTTTGATTAGGCGCAATTAATTAAAAGGACTTTTTTGGCCCGAACAGTTTATCGAAATTGAAAAGGTTTTTCATTTGAATTGAGAGAGAGACACTATTAATTATTAGCTGCTGAATATATATACATATATATATATATATATATATACATATTTATAGATTACTTTAAATTATATATGCAATGATATTTATGGAGCATGTTTTATTGTCTGTGTTTAAGTCATTTTATCAGCAAGAAAATGGTATACATTTAAAGCTGTCTTCTTCTATATAGAATTTAATTATTAAGAAGAAAACAATTTTAAAACAATATGCAAAGTTTGAATTGTTTAACTGAATAAATAAATAATTTAGCTACAAAATATACAGCATATTTTAATCGAAATTTGAAGTATAAATTTATGTATATTACTATAAAATAAAAGGGACAGCGATATGTTGGGAAACTTTTTCTGGTAGTGGACAAAAGTTATAGAATTTTTTTTATGAAAAATTAGCTGTTTATTTTAAGTATATAAATTGCATACATACGTATAAAGCAAACTTTTAATTTACAAAAAAATTAAATATGAATTTTGTTGTAAAAAGTCTTTAATAATGGACAGACAGAGAAAGTCTTGAAGAAAAAGCAAAGCTTCCATTATTTTGAAATAAATAAATAAAATTATTTTAATATTTATGAAAGAAACTCTATATCGTTGTAGAGTTATATTTAAATATTTATGAAAAAAAACTATATATCGTCGCAGAGTTTGCTTTCAATTAATATTGCAGCTGATATTTATAAGCCGTATTTCTTTCGAAACCTTCATTTTTCTTACCACTGCTGCTGTCTACTCTCTTTTGTTAAATACTCAATAGTGTTTGCTGTTATATTTTACACATATTTCAATTCGCACAGCCAACAGCTGCTGTTGTTCCGTCTTGACCGTTTCGCCGAAAAGTCAAAAGTCAGAAGAAAGCGCAGAAAGCAACAGCAACAACAATTTGTGTGTCGCATTCGCGTTCGCATCGCAAAGGAAGTAGCATATGTGGGCCAAAGAGTCGCCGTGAATATCAGCGGCAACATAAGCACGCAGTGAGAGCATTGCGAATACCCCCCATATATTCATTACACACTCGTTTACGAGCGTACGCGTATTCGCAACATATGGCCCAAAAAGCAGAGCGAGAGGCAACGAGAGAGTGACAGATTGAGAGAGTGAGAGAGAAAGGAAGGCAATGAAGAAGGCCCGGCAAACAGAATTAAATGACAAATTAAATAATGTCGACAAGGCTGCACGGCGGCAAAAGGTTAAAGCCATAAAAATAAGGGCCGCATTGAGGGTATGCCCCGTATAAACGATATATACGAGATATTCGGGAGTGTACGCAAAAGTCAATATAATAAATTACACGGCGACAGTGGCGATAATCAAATGAACAACAGCAGCAACAGCAACAAGAACTCAAGCAGCAGCAACAACAACAGACTGTGCTGTCATATCAGCCATTTTTACTTGCTTAATCTGGCTAATTTTGATGGAAAATGCTAAGTAAGAAATATTAAATTTGCAAATTTTTGATAGTATTATTTTAAAAAATTTATAATACCTTAAATTAAATAATTTTGTGCCATTTCAAGCAGTAATATTTGAAAACAGAATTATAGAAATTATGAATATTTTTAATTTTACTTGCATTAAAAATTTTAACAAAAAATGTACATCATTTTCAAGCTGTAAAAATCAGAACTGGAAGAATTCAGTTCCAACTATGCTTATTTATCTACTTAAAGCATCATATAATTTTTTTTTAGAAAATTGCACAAAAAAACTTTAGCTATTTTTGTTGCCAAAATTAGGCTTTTTTTGCCTGCAAAACTCTGTCAGCACTGACAATGCGTACTACAGCAACAGCAGTGCAGCATGCGTTGGTCAAGCGGCATTTCAGTCGCTTCTGCTTCAACTCTTGCCCTCTCACTCTCGCATTTGTGGCCAAAAGTCGTTAAAAAACGCACAAAATTTCTGCGGCGGCTGCAAATTGTCAGCGAAATAAAAATAAAAATTAAATTGAATGCGCAAGCGCGCGGACAAGCGACAGCAGGGACAGCAGGGACAGGACCCCCAGCGGCGGCGCCAGCAGATACAAGATACAGCTACAGCTACAGCCAGAGCCACAGATACAGATACAGATACAGATACAGTGAGCAGTTGTCGCTGCGTATGCCGAAAATTTCGACAGAAGTTCGACGGGGAATTTCACGTGAAATTCGCGCACAAAACTTGGGGCCAACTTTTCGGCGGGTCGTAGGTTTCTGTGGGTCGCCGCTTAATTGCATGCGATCTGGCCAGAGGCGTCGGCAAGGGAAGGGCATGGGGACATGGGGCGATGGTTGTTTCGTAATTTGTTGCGCTGACAAGTGAGTAATTTGTGCCCTCATGTGTGTGTGTGTGTGTGTGTGCAGGTGAGTGTGTGTGTGTGTGTGTGCGTGTGTGCGCGTCTGTCATTAGCGGGCGGCATTTGCGTGAAGAAATCCTTTTACGTTGCAACTTTTAGTTGCAATAACAACAATTACACGCAATTAAGCCAATTGAGTCGTCAAACAGGCGCAACAGACAGTCAACATGTAAATGCATTTGAATTGAGTGCAGGTGAATCTGCAGCGTCCTCCGTTGTCCTCCTCTTCTTTTCTGCGACGCTCTGGGCCATTGTCTGGCGCGCTTTGTGCAGCTTTTTGGTCTAATTAAGCGCCACAATTAAGTGCAAATGTGCTCGAGTGTGTGTGTGTATGTGTGTGTGCGTGTGTTGTGTAATGCGAGCTGTAATTACGCACTGCAGACGGCGTGACCTGCCCCTAGTATTTTTTTTATGTTGTTGTTGCTGTTGTATTTTTTTATGGCCTCACTTTGTGTTTTACATAAATTGTTCTAGCCGACGAAATGTTGCCACTGTTTGTTGCAACTGTTAATTTGTGGTCAATACCACACGCCACCCTTTCTCCCCTCGGGCGACTTGTTTGTTGTTTGTTGTTTATTTGGTTATTTTTTTTTTCTCTCGCTTAAATTACATTTTCGAGCAGGTGCGAGCAGCACTACAGCTACAACTACAACTACCACCGGCTACGGAGCACAGCGCCTGATCATTAGTTTTGTTTACCCAAAATTTGGTAGCTCATGGCTAATGACTTCATTGGGATCTGAAATTGGTAGGAGATAGAGGAGGAGTAGTTTGGAAATATCTAGGTTTGAGAATTGTTAGAAAACCGCATCGCACTTAGTTTTTAACGCACTTTATTTCTCTTTTAGTCTCGTAATTTCGACTGAATTTCAATAATAAATATACATATTATAAAAAAATAAATAAGAAATAAATATATAAGTTTAAAAATATAGAAAAACGATTAGGAAATAATTAAAAAAAACAATTGGGTGCAAAAAAAAAATTATTTATATTTTATTTAACTTAACTTCTTTCTCTTTTAAATTTCAGAATATCGAAAAAAGCTTGACATATACAGAACTAGCTGGAATATATGGCATGTGAAAATTGTAATGTCTTCCTTGAAACTTTCTGGCAATTCCCTTGAAACTCTCTTTAATCTTCCTTGCAGCTTGCGCTGGAAACTCTTGCCGTAATTCGCGCCGGCACTCGCTTTCCCTCAGCTCAGCTTGCAGCTCGACATTTGCACCCTTGAAGCGCGCGTAATTTCAATTTCGACTGCCAACTTTTTGCACTTGATTACTGGCATTTCGCCTGGCATTTGGCACTTTTGCCAAAGTCAAAATCTGTTGGCCCCTTTGGTCGTTTTGGCCCCGCGCTGGCGCGCTGCCAATGTGTGTGACATGACTTGGCGCAGGCGAAAGCCAAAATCTGTTTACTGTCAGCAGCAGAATGAATTCAATTATGCAAAAGTGGGAGAAAAATAAGGAGCCAAGGGAGAGTAGGAGTGGAAGTGGAAAAGAGCAAGGCAAAGCTGGTGCTTGTAAGTCGCAGTCTTACGCTTTGTCAACTTAAATTATAATTATAATTTATTCGAGTGTGGAAATTAGAAAAATTACAGTAGGCACGAAAGTTTTTCCCACATAAACATTGATTAATTGCCAAAAACAATTAGTGCATTAACACGCCAGGCAGGGAGAGAGAGAGAGAGAGAGAGAGAGGGAGAGAGAGCGGGGAGCAGTGAAGAAAAATGATATAGAAGTCCAGTTGGAATCCGTTCGGGGCTCGCGCGGGGCATTTCACTTAAGCCGCATGCATAAATTAAGACCTGAAGTTGCCACATAAATTAGGCATTACCAGCCTGATAAGGATCGCCTCGGGGGCTCCGTGAAAGAGAAGCAAAGCAAATTAAAATCGGAGAACGACAACGAGAACGCGAAGCACGAAGAGAAATGAGTTGGCATCGCTTCGAATGAGATGAAATGAAATGAAAGAATGTTGCCGACGCCAAAACCAGCATAGAACTTATTAATAATATTAACAAGAGAGGGAGAGACTGAGAGAGAGCGAGAACATAACTAGAAGATTTAAGGCTCATTTCATATGCAGAACCGCAGCAGAAACCGTAGAGCCATACATAGTTGGAACTCCGAAGATTTGCATATGGTAAGTCGGGCGAAGTTAATTTAACCAAATGCCCGAGTGTTGCGGCAAATGTCTCAATTATGATTCGAATTCACTCACAGCTCTCATCCCACACTCGTTCCTAGGCTCATTTCCATTTCCACATTTGCATAACAATGCCAACAAATTATCTACTAAACATTTGTGTAATTATTTAGAAGCAAAGCCGACTTTATTTCCAGCTATATCTGTCTATATCTAAGCGCTGAAATGTCTTAATTGAATTTTATGAAGTTTCACTGGAAATGGAACCTCTCGCAGAAGGCGCACGAGTGACAACGGCACAAGCTGCTCTCTCTCCCTCTCCTCTATAGCTTCTACTCCTCCCCTACCCCCCCCCCCCCCCCCCGCTCATTAGTTTTATCACACAAACATTTCACCCTCTGGTCGCAGGTAGTTTTTCGATTTGTTCACAGGTAAATCAAGTCAATTGCTGCGCCGCATGATAAATGCTTCTATTGTATTGGCCTAAGGTGTTGCCCTGCACAGCTTCATAGGAAACGCGTTGGGGCATTGAGTTACTCAGTCTTTGCTTAAAGCAAGATTAATTGTTTCCACTGCCGAAAACAATAAGCAAGGGAATTACTTCGACTTAAATTGAGCCAAGTTGAGCAGTTCTTTAGAGCTATCAATGTCCTGCCTGCTGGCCCAACTCCCCTCTTACCACTCTCTGCCCACTGTTCCTACTCTTTGCGCTCCACTCAACTTGGCAAGGCAAACAAAAAACTTTGGCAGTCAAATGACAAATGGAACCGCATGGGGGGAAACTCAAGAAATGCTTCACTTGCCAGGAAATGAGTATAGGGGCGCTCTATAAGTGGGCGTGGCAACGTGGCCTGACTGCCAGCCTGCCTGCCAGTCTGTGTGTGCCTGCATATTTTACAATATTTATTGCTTAGGCCAACAACTTTTTGCCAAGTTGAATTTTAATTAGTTTTGTAGCCTGCAAAAACTTGGCGCAAATATAAATCTTTTGTGTGTGCACCACGCCCCCACTCTTAGTACACACACACACCACGCACGCCCTAATTTGTGTCGCAAACTTTCTGGCAGCGCCAATTAGAATCCGCACATTGGGCCAAAGATAATGTTAATGTTGAGGCACCTCCGCTCCCCCCTTGCCTCGCTGCAACAACAACAACACAAACAACAAACGCGAATGCAAATTCGCCGATTAAATGAAGCGCAAATCAAATTTCAGAACCGAAGACAAACAAACAAACAAACTCGCCTGGTAGACAGACACTACGACAGTCCGACAGTCCGACAGTCGGACAGGCCCCAGAGGCCTGTTAATTGGTGCAGAAAGCCGAATTTTATTCATTCCGTGGCACATAAAAAAAAATGTATATCAGAATTTGATGTTTATTTATGCCGCGTCGAGTTGCTCGACTTATTTTCAGCTGCTCTGCTATGAAAAATGCATAAAAATTTGACACACACCCACGAGAGAAATGGGAAATCACTTTTCCGGCGGTTAATGGAAAACCTATGCACCGGTTAACGGCTCTTTTTCATTTTCATTTCCACTGATAATTTATATGACGCATTAGCGCAGAATTCGATGTTTTAATATGGCTTGATAAGTCCGGAATACCTTGTAAATTACGGGAAAATGGGTATGTTGAAATGGGAAATGCCATGAAATAATTCTAGGGAAATTTGTATAATATGAATTTTTATTTGTCTGTCAACGTCATTCTCTCTCCATTTGCTGTTCATCCTTTCTCTCACTCTTACTCTTATTTTTTCTCTCTTTTTATCTCTCATGGGAAGTCTAGCTGATTCTTTCTTTCTCTCAGTCCGCATTATTTTTGCTTTTTTTTTTAATTTTTCTTCTCTCTTCTCTTTTTAGCCTGCTCTCTGTATTCTTGGTATTGCTTTTTCTCACTCTTTTTCTCTCCTAATTTGATTTTACAGTATTTTTTTTTTTTTTTTTTGACTAGACTATTTTTCTACTCTCTCTCTCTTCCTCTGACTCCTACCTCTCACTTTCCTCCATAATCTTTTATTTTCCAGGGTGTAACTTCTTCAAAGACTTGTCCAACTTCTTGCTTTTCATTTTCCTATAGCGCACATAAACCTTATCTTGTGCAGGGAAAGTATCTATGGGGGCCATGGCATATCTTTATCATATAAATTCTACAGATACATATACTCTGCCTGAAGCTATTACAAATAACATTTCTTGGCCATTGCGCTGGCTCCGCTGTTGACACAACTAGGTAAATAATAATGTGAGACTCGCCTAAATGCGACACAATAAAAGACAATTAAACAAACAAGAGAAGGTCGTAAAGCGAGGCACAGAAATTTAACTGTTGATCCGTATCGCTATGCAAAACAAGAAGAACCCCAGACCAAATAATGTAACTGGGCAAAGGCAAAGGTCTGAGCCCCTGTCTGGCTGGGTCTCTCGCTCCGTGGGTTTTAGGGCCCGCTCTGTCTGATATCGGGCCACGATCACGTCGTCGGCCAAAGTCAACAGTTACACGTGGTTTATCTAGATGGTCGCATCGTCTAATCAGAATTTAAACAGTAGAACACAACGGCGAACGACTCATAAAATGATTACACATTGAGAGAGGGGACAACGGCAGCTCGCAGCTCGCAGCTCGCAAAGAAAGAAACTTTTTCAACACTCGTAAATATATTTCAAATTAGTAGAACATTAGGTGTTATAGTAAACATGCCACGGGAGCTGGTTTCTCCTTCGTTGTTGTTTGTTTTCGTCGTTGTCAGAGTTGTCGTTGTCAGTTCATAAAATGTTTTTATGATCTTTCGGCCAATAGTCCTCCGTGGGTTTTATGGCTGCGGGTCAGTGGCGCGATGAATGGAAAAGCTGAACAGCTGCCAACAGGCCAAATAATAACTTTGCCACAGTGGACACCTGTTTGTGGGCCACAAACTATCGGACTGTGCACAACAATTGCCGTTCCATTGTGACGTTTATTGCAAACATTTAATTTGTTCTCTCGCTTTGGCAAGTATTCCATGTGTCTTTCGGGTTAAGCTCGTTAAATTTTCAATTTTCATGCCTGCTGTAGATAACATACTAGTTTAAGTGCGCTTGGGGCTGCAACTACTGTGGAGTAACTGTAATTTCCCAAAAAAAAAAAATGCAAATGGGCTAAAGAAAACTCCAACGCAGTTTTTCTTTTACTAACTCGATTTTTATATTGCTTTAACTTAGCGCAGTACTTTTGACCAGGACTGTAGTCACTCCCTGACTTTAGAGTATAGTGAAAAATTAAAAAAAAAAAAATTATTTTTCGTTTCTTTTATACTCCTCTTCTCTCTCTGTTTCTATGCATTTCTTATCTGCCTATTTAAATATTATCAATTTGCTGCCAAACTCATTTTCCCTTTTTCCACCTGTTTACGGCTGTAAATTAAATATGCAACAATCTGCTGTGTTCATCAATAATTAATACTAAACGAGAGTCTAGTCTATGGATTTTTCTTTCTCTTTCCTCCTATTCATAATTATCCGCGCATTTTGGATTTTCAATTAGGCGAAATTTATGTGCATATTCCGAATACGCACGGCTCATTAGTAAATTACATTTTCAGCACTAAAAATAACACTCACTGGGGGGACGCGGCTGCCCCTGCCTTTTCTATTGCTGCCTCCGCGCCACCCACTCAAATATGCTGAGCAGTTCTCGGTGTTTGGCAGACTTTCAAAGAATTTGTCGCCTCGGTGCAAAATTTCGTAAGTTTGAAAAACTGAAAACGTTTTGTGCTATGATGCGCTGCTAATGAGCTGAGGGGGAAGCCGAGATGATGGGAAGTGTAAGGAAATTGATTTTTAATTTTTTCCTCAACTGCAAGTAGAAGTAGAAGTGTAGGAAATCTAAACAGTTAGACGAATTTTGTATACACTCTGCCCGCTTTTATAGAGGCTCAAAAGTTTATGCGATTATTTTCACTGGAATCTGAGCTCTATTTAAATTTTACCGTCTATAGTTTGGATTTGGCATTGAAATGACTTCCGATTGGTATACGCTTTGACCCCCAACAACAACAAGAACAACAAGAATAAATAGAGCCGCCGGTTAGAAGCGTATGTTTATGTTTGGCCAGGGAAAACTGCGTCTACAGTTTCCTTTGATGTTGTTGTCGCCGACAAAGCGACACGAACCGGAGGAGACCCGAGAACCGGGAACCGAGACCCGCCGAGGCCCGAGAGCTGCGAGCTGCGGGCTGCGAACTGCCAACTGAGACCTGAGCGAGAGACAATGTTACTCTGGATTGCTTTTGCGGTGGCCTGTTGCTGACATCTCCTACTTGCTGTTGTGGCTAGGGGTGTGTGTTTGGGTGTGTGTATTTTGAGGCCTCTTTGATCTTGTCTGCCGAGCAGGGGCCCCCGCAGGTTAAATGAGCTCGCTCGCGCCTCTCGC
This sequence comes from Zaprionus bogoriensis, assembly GCA_035046045.1. Classification (NCBI taxonomy): domain Eukaryota; kingdom Metazoa; phylum Arthropoda; class Insecta; order Diptera; family Drosophilidae; genus Zaprionus; species Zaprionus bogoriensis. Next base: position 1,020,491 of record JAWNOI010000095.1, on the reverse strand, counting down.
ACTCACCCCGCACATAATTAGTAACAAAACGAGGCGCACGCATAAATTGTAATTAAAAAGTGCAACTATTTTAATCAGCATTTTCAGCAATTCTATTAGTATTGAGTTGCAGTCCCTTGCCCTACCACTCGACTCCTACTTCAAGCTCCTCTTCAGTCTCCTGCCTCGGTTGTCTGGCGCCCGCATAGTGCACAGCCTGCACTCGACTTGCTGTGTGGTCCACCAGTTGGTCTCGCGGGCAACTCCTTTGCCGCGTTTCACTACTCTTCCCGCCGTCTTCGCTCCTCCGCTCCTCACCCACTGCTCGACTCGCCTTAATTGATTAAAAGCAACAAAAGCAGCGCAAGATGCAGCACCAGGCGACGCCACAATAAAAATGCAAAATGTAAACAAAGTTAAAAATATTATGCTGGCATACCGCACACACACACACACATACACACGCTCGCACCCACCACACAGTCGCACACAGACTCCCTGCCATATTATATCTAGCATATTGCTCGGGTTGTAATAATAATTTTTCGATCTTCGGGGCGCATCTTGTTTACTTTTTACCATTTCGCATAGTACGAAAACCACAAAAACAAAAAGTGATGGAGAGAAAAAAAAACTCAAACTCCAAACAAACGAAGCAGAAATTATGAAAATTCCATGAAAATAGCAAATAAGTTTTCTCGCTGCTGCGCTGCTCGCTCCCCTTAGCTACCAGACACCAGAGCACAGAGTCCCCAGTTCCCGATTTCCCCATTTTGTCTCCTCCCCGCTGTTTGCCTCGTGTTTACTTTTTATGGCTGCAGGCCGCAGTGCGTTGCAACAATTATACGAGTGAGAGAACAGGAACAACAGCAAAAACAGCAACAACAACAACAACAACAACAGCAGCAAAAACAGAGGAAACAAAAACAATCCGCAAAGCTACAAAACATGAGAAGAATTCCCTCATTTCCGCTTACACAACTTGACTCAACTCTCTCTCTCTCTCTCTCGAATAGCTCCGTTTTTGCGGTTTTTTATTCGGTTTTGGTTTTTATACCGTGCACCCATTAGCCATTTCAAAAATGGTATCTTCGCGTTGTGCAAATGTGTATTAAAAATATATGCAATCATAGCTGACTATAAAAAGTATACATAGATTTATAGAAGTATACAAAAAAAATTGCTCGTGTCCGTTTCTTTGTCCGTATGTCTATATGAATACACAGAGCTCAGCTATTAAAAGAGCTGGAGCTATAAAATTTCGAAGAAAGTTGCCTGCTTAGTATACGCATATTACATCTATATCAAATTTACCGTGCCATGCCCTCAGACTCTGAAAATTAATATTTTCATTTTGAAAAAAAAAAATTGTTTTTAAAAACCTTATACGATTATTTAACTATAATTATAACCTTCACTGCAAACTATTAAGAGATCAGATACAAAATAGAAAAGTTATCGTAGAAATAAATCTGCAGTATAAATTAATAACAGGTATCTAGCCGTCGAGTGTGCTTGATTGAAACCTTCTTTACGTGTTATTTCTGCTGCTGTTTCTGTTTTTGTGTTTTGCTCGCATTTCATATAATCCGCGGATTAGTCTTCTATCGGCTGGCGTTAACGAGCAAATGCCACTGACTCGCAGAATTCATGGGGCGTTGCAGAAGTAACGACGCGGAAAAGCTGAAAATCATAATTGTTGCGAGTGAAGTGGACGGTGCCACGGCTGAAATTGCAGTTGCTGTTGCAGTGGCAATTTTCAATATATACCTATATATAATATCCGATTTCTGGTGCAACTTACGTTGTTATTGTTGGAAATTTATATTTCTGCGGTTTGGTTTTGCCTGTAAGACTGACGCCACGTTGTTAAGTTGGCAGCGCGCTGCGTGCTTGAGTTGGCAGCACTGACCGTAAGGACAGTTTTTTCCAGACTATATTTATATTTCTCGCAGTGTAGCATGAGTTTATAGCATCATTATGTTTTTAATGATTTGGCTAAAATAAATATTTTTACCACGTACTTTACACCCCTTTCTCTCAGTGTGACCAATCTCAAAAGTAGGCTATAAATTGCTTGTAGCTATAACTCTGTCACTTCTGCTCTTTCGACTTCTCTCTGGGACATCAGCTGCTCTGGAAAATTGCTCAATCAATTGCGTACGCATTGTTATCGCGTAATCTGCTTCACTTCCTATAGCTATAGCTATATCTATAGCTCTTCTATAGCCTGCTCGCTGCATAAATCTGTCAATAATTGTTTTGCCTATGGCTTTGGCTGTATTTATGGCATTTTGTGTGCCAATTTCGTATTTATGACAGATGTGGGGGCGCATCCTGCGACTAAGCAACTGTGTGAGAAACTTAAATTTATTTATGCGATTTTCTTTATGTTTATTTCGGCACAACAATAAAAATATCAAAAGTGTGGGCCTTTAACAGCTGCTGCCCCGAGTCCTTTGTCATTGTTCGTTGTGGTTGTTGTTGTTCTTGTTGTCGTTGCTGTTGGGAAACATTTGTAAGCGCCCAAAGTCAAAGTGGAGTCCTTTTTTGTGGCTTGTTGTTTGGCAAGTTCTTTTTGGGCATTTTTCTTCGCTTTTGCCTTTTTGGGTTGCGGTCATTTTATTTTTATTGTGCTACAAATTGCTGTAAATATTTGTGGAATGCCGTATTGTTACCCTTTTATTATTGTTATTGCTACTGGTTGTTGTTGTTGAGCTTGTTCTGGCTGTTGAAGCTGTTGAGGAATCTCGCATAAATTACGCAAAATATGCGGCTCGAAATAATCAAGCGGTGAACTTAATTTGCCATAAAGTGACACTAAAGGTGAGAGAGAAAAAGCTACAGCCAGCAGCTTTTTCGTGAAACGATAAATATCGCAATGGGGGATAAATTATAAAGGTTTTACCGAGGTACTTTCTTTGCCATTTATTATGGTTATATATCGAAGGCATGTTCATTTTTAATAAGAAAACTTTACCATCTCTAGTTTTTACTGCTCTGAAACAACTTAATGCTTGAGGCTACTTACCCATGTAATTTTAATTCATATCCTCTCCTTGACCTGATATATTGGTCTCTCTTCTTTCACATTTCTTCCTGTTTTTCATATTTAGTTCTCTTGTTTCCTCAACTCTCCCATCTCTAGTATATGCTGTTTTTGCGAACTAATTATCGATATATATCGCAGAAGGCTCTCTATCTCAACTATACCCTATTATTACCCTACCTAAACCTAAACTTTTATACTCCACAGAATCGCCAAATTTATTTTTCCCATGCTCTGAACTCTCCCATCTCTTGTTAATGCCCTTGCTCGGACCAACTACCTAACGTGGCACTGTGCAAAATTGCGTCTCATAATTTAGACATTCAGCCGGCGCGCGACCTTTTGATATTCAGTTTAGAATTGTTTCCTAAAAATTCTGGGAATTGTCCCCCCTCGACAGGCAAAAATATGTCGCAAAAAGACAAAAATAACAACAACAATAACAATGCAAAGGCCCGTCCATTTTGTTGTTGTGTAACATTTGGCACTTTTGGGGCCGATGTTGTAGTTGTTGTCGTTGTGGCTGTGGCTGTCGTTGGGGCTGGCAGACAATTTTGCATGCCATTTGATTAATTGCCATGCAAATTATGGTGTAAATATAATAACATTTTATTCAGCTGTCAATTTGAGCGGCAAACAAAACGGAAAACCTGAACCGAACCGAAAAGGAACTGGCAAAGTTTTTTCGCAGACATGCAAAGAGTCAATTTGCTAGGGCCGCATGGATGAAGCGAAGTGAATGGCATTCGCTGCAGCCCAGGCACGACTTGGCGCGAGTTCTCTGTGTGTGTGAGTTACCCTGGCCGAAACTACCCGAAACACCTAGGCACAAAATTAAGACATTAGTCAAAATCTCATTTTTTTTTGCCTTTTGTTTTTTTTTTTTTTTTTTTTTCATTTCTGCTTAATCCCTTGAACACACACACAGAACGCCAAGAGAGCCCCAGCCGCAGGTATTTCCAGGGAACTGACCAGGTAGGTATGCTCCCAACACACTCTGCTAGCCAGTGTTGCAAATTAGTTGACACGTCGCTGGGGCGGCAGACGACGACGCGGCGGCGACGCGACAGACGGCGCGACAAACAGTCGGCATGAATAAAGCCATTTATGCATGGCGTATATCCAGTTCCAGTTGCTCATATGGAGGAGCGAGCGACCGACTGAAATGCCGACTCAGTGCCCCACTCTATAATTAGCCTAATAACCCGAGCACGGACAGCGGCCAGCTGCAGGCTCCCTCTCTTCTCTCTCTCTCTCTCTCTCTTTCTACTGCTCTCTCGCCTCGCGTATAATGACTTCAATTTGCGCTGAAAGCGATTCCTGGAAATCAAATACAGCAAACGGCTAAATGCCATACCACATTCACAGCCATAGTCAGGCACATATTCCGGCATATATTTCTACATATTCCCGCTAAGCGTAAACCCTATTGGACGCCCTGCTCATTTGCTAAGCGCTTTTGGTATTTCTCATACGTGTAAGTTCCCTTAGCTTGATTTGACTTCCGTTTCCTGTCGCTGCAGCTCTACAGTTCTTTTCGAAGTGGTAGAAAATATAAAAGGATTATATTTGAGGATTATTTTGAGCAGGCATTTTCTGATTTAATCCGACTTATTTCTAGACTAAGTTTCACCCAGCTTGAACGCTTTGTTCATTGGCATTTCGCTATTTCCTTTTTTATTCGAGGCAGTCTGCTTGCGTGTGAACTTCCGGTTGCTGTCATTTCTAGTCTTTATAATAGTGTTAGATACTTTTCTATAAGCTTCAGATGCAGTTAAAGTCGGACATATATTTTAGCATATATTACGCTATTTTCCAGCTAAACCAAATTCCAATAAAAAATCCTTTTGATCTGCTAATTGCTTTTGGCATTCCTCTCTGCACTGATCCTTCCTTTCGTTACTTTTTTTTACAAAATCTAGCTTTAAGATAGTCTTAGATACTTTACTTTGAGCTACAGATACAGGCATATTTTTCAGCACATATTGCAGCTAAGCAAATATAAACTATGTTGCTAAACAAAGAGGTTTCCTTTGCCCGTTTGAACTTCCGTTTCCTGTCATACCTTCCATAATATTAATTTAATATATTATTCTATATATTTCAAGCTCCACTTTGAGGAATATTAAGTTATATATTCCAGCATATTTTTGCTAAAAAATAAACCCGATTCTAAGTTCTCTTTTTTTTAATTTTTTATACGAAGCAGTTGCCTCTTCCCACTTCCACTTCCGCTTCCTGTCGCCCAGCGCTCGCTGCACTTCTGCAGCTCATTCCGCATCCCGACAAGATCTCTGCGCGAATTTAATTCAATAGCACGCTCGCTCGCTCTGCGAGATAGTGTATATTACTTTATTTTCAGCTCCAGCTGCAGAGCAGCAAAGTAAATTAAAGAAAATGCCCACAGACAGCGAGTGAGCGAGCGAGCGCGGCTTAATCATCGCCAGCGCGATCAGCTGCGATCTGCTTTAGGGCTGTTTGCTTCTGCACACGCCCACCGCGTCTAAGCCGCCCTCGTCGCTTCGCTCTCCTCTCCTCTCCCCCCCCCCCCTGTAGCGATTTTACAAGCGCAGAGACAAATGACTCGAGCTGGCGATGGCTGCGCGATAATGCCAGAGAGCACAGAGCTCGAGCGCAGTGAATCCTGCGCGATCGCGCATCGAGATCGCACTCTGGGCCAACTGGTAACAACGCCTAAGCCAAAGGCTGTGCCACCAAGAGTTATGTGCAGAATTAAATTTGCAAGCGCTAGTCCCAGGCGTCGGGTAGGGGGAGCGGGGAGCGGGGGGTGGTATCTCACCGAAAAGCAATCGCGCCACGCACGCCCAACATCAGTTTGATAAATTGATATCAGCGATCGATGTGCTGGGATAGGCTGTGGCCAGGGTATTGTCTGCAGCTCGCGGGGAGTTGCCCGCACCAAAGTCTTTTAATTGAAAAAACGCGAGTACAATGCGCGGCCTGCGCCTCCATTACTCATCGCCGGCTTAGTTATGTTAGGGTTGCAGCAGGAGGAGCTGGCACATAGTATAGTATAGACATAGACATAGAACATAGTACATATCTGCAGCTTACCTATCGAGCCGTCCAGGGAGTAGGCATTACGCTGCCAGGCCCACGTGCATAGATCACAGGTGGTCAGGCCGTCAGCGGCGACGCTTTCATCCAGAAAGGGCGGACGCGGCGGCGGCGGCACAAAATGCCCATTCCACAGCCCATTCTCGCTGGCATCGAAGGCCAGCGGCGAATCAAATGTGTCCACCTCGATGGCATTGGACCACCAGTCGTCGTCGAGCGGATTGTAGGTGCCCACATCGCTTGCCGCCGGCAGCTGCTGATCCACGCCGGAGTCCGCCGGCGTCGGGTGTGGTGCGGCCAGCGAGTCCAGGCGAGAATTGGGAAATGCCGAGCGCAACGTTGTCGTCGCATCTTGATAGACATCCGCGCCGCCTGCTGCCGCCAGGCGTGGAAACATTTTCGAGCAGGTGTCGCTGTCTCTTTCTCTCTCTCTCTCTCTAGCTCTATCTCTCACTCAGGCTGTCTGTGTTACTGCTGCAGCCACATGGATCGCCACTTGGGTGTTCCTGCAAGCAAAAAAAAAAAAAAGAAAAACAAATGTCGTGCTGTATTTATTATGCAACTTGTCAGAAGCTATTAGAAACCCGCTAAAAATATTGCCAAATGTTGTCAAATTTGGCCTGCCGACTGCCGACTGCAGGCCTGAGGCCTGCAGCTTGTTAGCACATTTCGAAAGTTGTCCCCGACTAAGTTAGTTAAATATGAATATGGCATAAGTTGCATAGCTCCAGAGACATTGTTCGCCTGTGCACGGGAGCAGCCGAGCAGGTTTCGCGGCGCGTTGGAGAAACTCCAGTTTCCTATATAATACCATAATACCATACTGCTGCTATATTGAGCTCCATCTCTATGTAGGTAATACCATAGCTACTGCTGCTATATTAAGCTTCATATATCTCTCGGCTTAGCTGCGAGAGGGGCGCTAAGTAATGATGCAGTTCCACCTTTCCACAATAAAGACCTCAAATTGCAGGCGACCAACATGAAAGGGGCGTGGCCCGTGGCGACTATGCAAACAGTGAGTGAGTCAGGTTCAGGTTTCCAGCAGCTGGCGACAGTAGCTGCTGCTGTGGGAATGCTGGTGGTCCACCGACAGAGTGTCTGCCCTGCCCCCCTCCTGACGTACATTAATCAATGCGGAGTAGGCGTCCGTCTGTGACACTAATGAAGTATCTAAACAAGATTTAAGGAAAAGAGATAAGCGCGAAACCGTTAGGCAGTACAAAAAATAAAACTGGTAAAAAAAAATGGCAAATGGTACTCGAACCTCGACTGCGACTTCCAGCTCGAACTCGGTAAGCAGTTCAATGGGTCAGCGTTACGAGTGGCGTTCGATTCGTTTTCGAAAAAGTGAAACTCTCACTCGGCATCGGACAAATGTGCTAATCAACTACGGTCAGGCTGGAGATCATCTAACAGAAATTATATCTTTTCACTGTGATTTATAAGCCGGCAATTACAACTCCACTCGCTGATCGGCCATTACGCGGCGTAATAATGCAAAAAAAAAAAAAACGAACGAGAAATGCCAAACAATGGACCGAAAAATACTAAAAATAGTTAAAGAAAAATACAAAAAAAAGCCGAAATCATTTATCATAATCATTGTGATTGATTCGTTGAGAAAAAAAATAAATAAGGAGGGAAACAACAACAACAAGTTCTCGTATATTTATCGTTTGGCTCGTATTCAAAGGCGCCCGCTCATCAGCCATATAAACGCTGCTTATTGTTGTTGTTACAGTTGCTCTTGTTGTTGTTGTTGTCTCACGTATTTTTTTTTTTTTTTTTGGGAGCTCACGTTTTGCTCCATTGAAGTGAAGTGAAGTCCGTCAACTGATTCAGCTCTTGGCCAGCCATGATCAAGAAATTGTTTTGATTCAGCATTCGGCCACTGACCGGTTAGCAATCGAACCGCAGCGAATTGAAGGGGGTAAGGGGCAGGGGACTGGGCGCGGGTAAGGGCAAAAGTGCGAATTCTTTGTCGAACGCACACAACTGCTACTCCACCTCCCACTCCTACTCCCACTCTATTGCGGTCAGCATGGAAATATCTTTGGAATATCATATCGTATCAATCATGCATGCAGACCTTTTTGTGCCCCATTTGTTTGCCCGCGCGCAATTCAAAAGTGCTCTTAATGGGTTAATTGTGTTTTCGCAGCTTTTGTTTTATCAGGCGAAAGAGAACTAAGGTAAAATATTGACTGAGACAAGGTAAAAGATTTTCTCAATTGTCTAATGGGAAAAACTGCTGGGCTTATATATATAATTTAATATTTTATTTATAACGAAGATAATTATTTTTTCACAATTTTCATGCATATATTTTCATATTAAAAAATTGGTTGAGCTCTTGTATATTTTATATAAATTATTAATTATTCCATTATATTAAAATAAGTTTATATTTCGTGAAAAAAAGATTTATAGCGCACACTATACCCGCAGCTAGCTCTACTTTATTTTACTTTGCTCTTTACTCTTCTTGCTGCGACTTATGAGTACTTTACTGCGTACAGGTAGATAAATTTGACACAGTCTGCAGCTTGATTAAGTTGTCACATAGTTGTGGCTCGCTCGCTTTTCTCTCTCTCTCACTCTCTCTTCGTTTCTCCTCTCTATCTCCACTCTCACATACGCTTAGCCTGGCTATGGTGCTGTTTTGGCCATCTTCCATATTAATCACGCCGCATGAGTTGCTTTCAGCAGACAATGGCGCGATATGCCAGCGCCAAGCGATAGAGGTTGAGGCAGGGGGAGAGGACACTCGCTTGGGAGCAGCAAAAAGATACTGTAACCAAGTACTGCAAATCCGCGCTGACCAACTTTTCTGAAGTCTCAAACACGCGTCGTTCCTTTGCGTTAGTCGAGTGACTTAATTTATATTTATGAAACACAGCACGAACATTAACTGAGTCGCCTTCTGGCCGACATACGAGTACATACTTTGTTATACCGTGCACCCAATGCAAATGGTATACGAGTTTTGTGTAGTTCTATATAGCAGGTTGATTTTGAAAAGTATTTGATGTATATATATTTAATACTTTCTTGAAATCAAAAGCCAAGTTTGTCCGTTTGCCTGTAAGGACAATCATAACTCAGCTATTGCAAGCGCTAGACTTACCAAATTTGGCAGAAAGATTCTACCTTATCATACATAAATCATGCGTACTTCAAATTTAGATTGTTACGCCCACCGCCTTAGAAATAATATTAATAAATAATATTATCGATAAATTAAACATAGTTTGACTGCTGCAAGATTTTTCTTTTAATACTGTTTAGTATTTGGAATGACTTCATTATGTTTAAAATGAGTGCATGGTATTTTATAGTCGAATTAGCTTGACTCTAGATTTCATTGCTTATTTTTTTAGTGCGCTGACCAGGCCCACAGGCGCTGCGCTGCGAATTGTCCAACTGCCGAACTTGTCGAAGAGTTATGGCTTTGACCCACAACATACCACAGATCACACACACTTCGCACACACACACACAGACACACCACATGTGCGCTTGTAGTGTGTGCAGTTTTTATGAGCCAAACTGGACGCGACTGAGACTTGGCCCGACTCGACTCAACTCGACTAGACACTGGCCCGTAATAACAATTTAGGCTTGTTTGGCGTCTCGCCCGGCCATTTTTCACATTAATTACAAATTACAGATTTATTAGGTAAGAGCGAGACGCTCGGCTCGGTGTCCCGGCCATGTTACGCCCCCAGATGAGGCTGCAGACTCGCCAAAGCAGACTCTCGACATCGACTTCGACTGCTTCCCTTTCGCGCTCGACACTTGCTGCAGAGCCTGCCACACATATTAATGAGTGGCGTAATTTGTTGCAGTGTATGCAATAAATTAATTCTCGTGCGTCGTGAGCAAGCGAGAGCGAGAGCGAGAGAGCGCGTCTGTCTTGCGTCTTGACGTTTCTAGAGCGTGTGGCAGCATTTGCATACGCGGCGAAATCCACTTGCAACTTGCCGACTTGTCGGCGCAACTGGACAACTCGGGGCAGCCAGGTTGCCCGGTTGCCCGGTTGCCCGCTTGCCCGGTTGCCAGCAGCTTACATTTCCCACAGGCCGCACTCGCTGCACAGAAGTGCATGAGTAGGCACTCGAAAAGTACTTGCCACTAGACTGATTATAGTCAATTCGTTGAATTGGACCACCAAGTGCTGGCTGCACCACCACCACCACCAGCAGCAGCAGCAGCAGCGGCTCCAACTGTAGCAGCAGCGGCCTTAGCCACTGAGCAGGGCAAGCAGCCCAGTCATCGTCATCGTCATCTCCGTCGACATCGTCGTCGTCTTCGTCAGCGTCATCATCATCTTTGGCATGGCCAACGCCGCCGACACCAACACAAAATGCATGTGCGTCTGCGCACAGTGGTGCGCCTTGATAAAAATAATGCGTATTGATTAAGTTGATTTTTGAATTAATTGCAGGGTATCTGCAACTGTTATTTTGTCTTTGAAAGGGCATAACTCAGCTGAAAGTCGTGCGATTTTTACTTCACATGACATTTTGCTCATGGTTTAATATTAATTCTGTATAAAAATGTATTGCTCTCAAAAACTTTTATTTTTTTAAGGTTTTTCATTGATTTATTTCAGGGCATCTAACACAGTTATATACCTTAGCTTTACTACATTTCCATACTTTCGGTGTTCCTAATTCAGTTAAAAATCACACGATTTTCACTTGGGAGGGCATTTTGTTCATGGTTTCACCTCATTATTGACTCTGCATCAAAATTATATTACATTTCAATTTTTTTTAAAATTTCAATTTTTTCAACTTTTTGCATGCTACCCCCTTTCAAAATTTTGAAAATTTTTGAAAAAATTAGAATCTATATTTTTTATCTAGAATCGATTAAGCTAGTTGAAATGAGTATAAAAATCGATTTCAAAACATTTTCCGACTCAAATTGTCGAAATTATCGACTCAAAACCGACTGTCCACTGTGCACATAAGGGGCTAAGACTGATATTGAAAATCCCATAACTTTTTTAAAAATTAAGTGTTTTTGCTTTGGAATGTCATTTTATTTAGCATTTATCATTTAATTTTTGAATACGTATTGATTCTGAATAAAAACACTATTGACAAAAAAAAATTTACATTTTTTTGATATGTTCACCCTATATAATTAGAACAATTTTTCGAAAAAACTTAATTTTTTTCTTTTAATATTTTAGGCAAAAAAAAATTTATATTTTAAAAGTTTTTCGGTAAAATAATCAATACTACAAAAAATATTCGCATTTCTTTGTGGTAAAATCATTTTTTTGTATCTTATAGGGCGTGTGAAATATTCAACTTTTCACAGTAGTTTGCTTATCTTTTAGCCAACACTTGCCCCACTGTCATCTGCAAGCAGCGCCAGCGCCAATAAAAACGTAAATGGCGCGTGATTGCAAGGCGTCTTCTTCTAGTGGCACCCCGACACACACACATACACACAAGCTAACACATACATAGACACTCACGCACACTCATACACTCGCACACACACACACACACCAACACACACTCGTCCATTACAACAAGCACTTCAAGATGGCCACAAGAGTAGCATCTTATTTTGCTGCCTTTTGGCTTCGATGGCGGGCCAATGGGCAGCAGCAGCTGGTGGGGCAGCAGGGGCAGGGCAGCTTGTCAGAGGGGTGGGCAGAGTCAGGAGTGGAGCTACATAATGAAAAGAGTGTGTGAAGAATTTTAAATTCAAAATTGCATGAAAAGTCGTGAGTCGCAAATAGCTTGTTGTGCTCGCTGTTGTTGCTGTTCGAGTTGTTGTTGTTGTTGTTGTTGTTGTTGTTGCTGTTGTTGTTGTGTTGGCATAGCTGTAGGAACAGACAGATATCCTACTCATCACTTGAGAAAATGAAAAAACAATCATAAACAGCAGGCAGCAACAACAACTCAAACAACAACAACAATGCTCAAGTGAATACGAGGTAAAAACCACTCGAAAAAATGGGCAAGAAAGCAGCAGAGAGAGAGAAAGAGAGAGAAACAACTGGCAGCTTGGGCCTGTCTTTGGGGGCCTTTGAGCTGTTACCTGTTGCCATTTGTTGCACTACACCTGTTCGCCTAGGCTAGGCGAGGGGTGCCCACTCGTAGTGCCAGTGTGTGAGTGTGTGTGTGTCTGTGTGCTGCCAACGAATTCACTTTTGCCCACTCGCCGAGTCGAGGCTTAATAAAGTTATTATAATTTAAGCGTTTTGATTATGCGCCTGGCAATGTTTAAAATACCAATGCAAGCGCCTGTGTTGTGCAGCGTGCCGCCCCCTCTCCCATCCCCGCCCCTGGCTCTGCCTGCGCTGAGTGCGCTCTGCATCCTGTAACGAAGCGAGTTTCCAGCGGGGGCGCTGCCTCCTTTGTGTGTCTGTGTGTGTGTGTGTGGGGGTAATCTCTGTGATTGGCTGCGATTTGCCTTTAATTTTTGTTGCTGTTGTTGTGTTGCATGCACCACGACATGCAACCCGTCGGCTGTATAGCAGTTCCCACTTTGCGGGGGAGCTTGAGTTGATTTTGAGTCGAGTCCGGGGAACTTGCAACAACCCGGCGATAGTTAATTGGTTCGTGGCAAGCTCAACTGTGTGCAGCACACGCAACGATGACACATACGTTTTCATATATAGATCCATAAAAATATATTTATGTACAGTTGTATGCCTGTGCCCATATAACCTATAATATTTCTACCTAACCTCACTTATGCGCAACTTAACCTCACATTCTCTCACACACAGCTTGGCAAATATTCGCCAAAGTGGCGAAATTAATCAGTTTTATTTGCCTGTAACCCTCATTTGAGGCATTCTAACCTCACTTTTCAACTTAACCCCACTTTCAAGCCAGCACCTTCAATCTAACCTCATTCTGCACACACACAAGCACACACACACACACACACACGCTTTCTACGCCACGCTCAAAAGGTGACAATTACTTTCAATTTTCCACCAACTGTCGGCAGAGTGTGGCAAATAAAACTATATATATGTAGATATATGAGTATGTGTGTGTGTGGCAAGGTAAGGGAGCAGGGGTATTTTTTTTGTGGATGCAACGTGCAACGTGCAGCTGATGCTTCAATTTCACTGTGCGGCATACCGAGGCGAACGAGCGTACAGGCATTTGCCACAGTCGACTCGCAACTGGCTGAACTCTTGCCCTTTATGTCGGGCATTTGTGCCACAGGCATTTGTTGCAGCAGCAGCCTGCCGCCTGCCGCCTGCCGCCTGCTACCCGCTGTACGAGTTTGAAATGCTGGAGCAGTGGAAAGTGCAACATGATCGGAGGGAGCTGCCGCTGTCGCTGCTGCTGCTGCTGCTGCTGCTTGTGGCAAGTCCGATGATCGCCGGCTTCGATTTGTATCGCCTTGACGGCACCAGCGCGGCGACTCCGCGTGCCGCGTGCTGCATAGATTTGTAACTTGCAGCGGAATCATTTTACATTGCGCTTTTCATATTTCATAACAGACCAGTGCTGCCAGGTTAGCCATTTAGTAGCTAGATCTAGCAATATATAAAAGTTTTTGTTTGTAACTGCTTTTAGCTATAAGCTCAGCATTTTTCGCAATTTTTTAAAATTAAGTGAAATCATTAAATAATACTATTAACTATTTAAAATTAAAAAATTTATTGCTATAAAATAATTTATTTTAACTAAATGTTTAGCAACTTTTTAATTTATTTAGCCAACTTTTGCCAATTTAGCCAAGCCGTAAAATAATATTGTTGAGTATTTAAAAATTAAATTAATATACTTAATTAAATTTTAATACTGAACTAATCATTTAATCAATTAATTTTTAAATTATTACTTTCATTGTAAAGACTTAAAAATTGGCAAACAAAAATGTTTAATTTTCAAAATATTAAATTACAAAATATTAAAAAAATATAAATACATATTTAATATTTTCTTAAAATGTCTTCAAAATTTTTCACCAAATTTAGCTATTTTTTCTTTTTTCTGTTAGCACTGCAACAGACCGCGCAAGGAGTCGCTGACGGTCTCTGGGCATCGACATCGGAGCTGGCTTCGTAATGCCGCGACCTACAGCACAGTCGCGGCGCATTGATTGGCCCGAGGGGCCTCCAATTGAAAAGCGAAAGTCGTAAAAAGTCAGCGAACGCTTTGTCATATGCAAAATCAACGAATTCCCGCACTCAACTCTGCCTAATTTGATTTTATTTACTTATTTCTGTTTTCGTTTTTCGGCCATTTGAAACAATGCCCAAGCATTTGAAGCGTGCACATAAAATCGGATTTTCGAACTCTCCGCTCAGCTCAAGTTCTTTTTATGGCCCGATGCCAATCGATTCCCTGCTCATATCGTAAAACCCACAGGCCATACAGTCGGATGAATGGGCAAGGCGGACGTATGGACGTACGGAAAACCGCCGAAATCTTTATGAGCTTTTGTCATTGTCGTGGCACCGTGGATCAAAGTCGCAAACACACACAAATTTGTCAGCAGCGACTCGGCCGCAAATCAAGTTTCGCTCGGTGTTTTGCATTTTATGATCTGTAATATATTTGCCAAAAGAAATACCAAAAAAAAAAAAACCTCAACTTTTCAAATAGCCCGAAATGACAAAAGGCGCGCATTTTATTGATTATTCTATTTGGCATTTAATCATCGGCTTTACGAGCGCCTTTCATTAGCTATGAAAATATGTAAAAACTTTGCGGAATATTACTCAGCGGCAACAATAAGGCCTACAAAATGGTCGAGGCGCGGGTATAAACAGGTAGTTTATGGGTATGACGGAATTGTGATACCCTTGAGAAGTACTTAAATGATAGGCATGCTATATGGGATTGTTCGCTGAGCTTTAATATATTTTTTAACCTATTCTATATAAATATTATTATATATTTAACAATATTAATTATATATATACATATATATATATTTAACAATAATAATTAATTATTATATATTTTCTAGCTATAATTTTAGAACAAAAATCTCTCATACCTCCATCGACTTGCCCATAATCTATGCCACATATTCAACACTATGAAGCAACTCTATCAAATTTCATTAAGCCAGTCGCACGTTTATGACCTTAAAAGCCTCTTAACATAATTATAACACCCAATCAAAGAACAGGATGCAATAAATGTGAAATAATTAATAGCTTCGGGATTTTTAAATTATTCTAATTAAGTGAAAACTTGTTTTTTTTTGTTGCCATAAATCTCTTTGTACTGATGGCTCGGTTGAGCAAATGATATGAATTTGATACGCATTACGCGCTTAACGTCTCCATTTGATGGCATTTAAAGAACCGTTGCGGGCCAACTTGTTGACTTGTTAGCGAAAATTCCGCACTGCAGGGAAAACAAAATCGTGCTCAGACATCTAATCACAACTGGAAAACAATATCTATGCTAATCTCGCTACAAGATCAATGACAATAAAAGGGGGCTAAGCGAGAGAGGCAGAGGGGAGAGCAACAAAAAAAGTGCACAGCAACAACACGAAGAGACACTGGCGACAACACAAGACATGGCAAGAACCTGCAGCAAGTTGCACCACCCCCAACAGCTGCAACAACTGCAACCACTGCAGCCACAACAGCGAGTTAACAAGCTGCAACAGCGAGTCGAGGACAATAATGAGCCGTAATGAGCAATGATCGCCACACAATTAGCCAAATTTCGTTTGGCTTTTACTACGGCCAATTTTTTCCGACAAATTAAAACAAAAAGCGCGGCGAATAGGCACACGAAATTAAACAAACATTCGCGAGATTTATATGGAGAGGCCGAGCTCGAGCGATTTCCAAGCCAAACTGGCGGAAAATTACAAGAAAATCGTGCAGCTCTTGTTTGCCTCGCCAAGCCGCAATGCAACTGCAGTTGCAGCGTGAGGTAAGGGGGGCAGGGGAACAGGCGTTTCCCCCGCGTTTTTCATCGACTTTCCAACAAATTTAAACGTTACATGCGAGCAGATTTCAACGCGATCATCGATTGTGCAGCGTGCACCCACACAGCCAGAGCTGCAGCAGCAACAGCATTGCGCCTCAGTCTGCTGCCGCTTGCAGCATGACGCAACGCTGCAACTCCTTGCCCTCAGGTGTTGCGAGACTTTTCACTTTTTCAGCCCGCCTGCCTGCCCGCCTGCCTGCCTGCCAATTGGCCAACGTCCAAACAGTCAACAGTCAATAGGCAACGTGCAACGTGCTACATGCAACATGCAACATTCAATGCCGAATGTCGAACACCAAAGTTTAGTCATTTAGTCACTTTTATGCTCGGCGATTTGCAGCGATTGCCGCCAACTGGAAATCCAGTGGAAATCCAACTGAAAACCCGCCGTCGGAAAACTGAAAACCAAAACCAAAAACCGAAATAACTGCAACTGTCATTTTCGATTGGCGACCTGCTGGGCTTGCCCCGCCATCGTCGTCGTCTTGCAACAAAACATTTTTCTTCTCGGTTTTTTTCTCGTATTTTTTTTTTTTTTTTAGTTTTTTTTTTTTGTGGCTTGTCGAGCGGCAAAATGTCAATTTGCGTTGTTTACTTTGAAAACTTTAATTTTGTGTCTGAGATTTTTATTTGTGTTCGTATCTTTCGTTGCATTCGTCGCGCCTTCAATTGCCCCAGCCCCGCAACCCCCTTTGCCAACCCGATGCTAAACTCCATTGAGTGTTAATTAAGCGTTTATTCAGCGATCGGTGTCAAAGTTGTCCCAAAAGAGCCGAAAATTAATGCCATTGGGCCGCAGTATTTTCCATTGTTATCGCAGTTGAAAACTCAGTTTCATTTTTTGGCTTACAGTTCCGATTGCCATTTCGATTTCCCTTTCGATAGTCCGCGTCAACTTCATCGATCTTGCGGTGGCGTTTGATATGGCAACATGAATATATGACTGATTGCCAGACAGCCGGACTGGCCGAATCACGATATCTTTAATTGGTTTATAATGAGCGTGGCTCACAAAGCGGCACCTGGTCCTAATAACAGAGGAAATGAAACGTACAGAAAATTCGAAAATTCCAATACGATTTCGAATTTGCATTTCTGCGCATAATTTGACAGCTTGACGCGTGGCTTATGGGGGTTTTTTTTTTTTTTGATGCCAATTTTTGCTTAGTTATGCATGAAATTATTGATATCCTCTTTCTCTCTCTGCATTGATTTCCGGTTGGGCTATTGTAAGTGGGTCGTTTAATATGTCTTTAGGAAAAATAAATAATAATAATAAATATAAAAACACTGTTTTTTGCAGGAATTTTTTTTTTTTTTTAACATAGCCACCTTTTAGCTCTACACATTTTTCCAACATTTTTAGCCAGTCAAAAAAATAGGATTTCGGATATCTTCACTCGGATTTTCTAAGGACTTATTGAACGACCCTCGTAGTATTTACAGCTGCAATTTACTATCTACAACACTGATTTCCGATGATTTTCCACTTTGTGTCGCATAGGAAATGCAACGGTAAATATTATCAGGCTGTCTGGCTGTCTGTCTGCATGTCTGTCCGTCTGTCCGTCTGACTGCGTGCTGAAACTAAGCCAAGCTAACGGACGCGACAAGCTGATAAGCATCAACACGGCAGCCGGCACAATGGTAGCTGCCACTGCGCTGCACACACTCAACTGCCGGGTGTATGTGAGTGTGTGTGTGTGTGTGTTAAAACTGCAACCTGCTCGCTGCTCGCTGCTCGCTGCAAACACTTTCAAACAACTCTATCGCAACGGAATCTCAACGCTCGCCTGCTCGCCCGCCCGACCTGGACTTGATTGAAATGCGTCGAGTGTGCCGAGTGGGTGGCACGCTGGCAGCAGCTAGCAGCAGCTGGGGGCAGCTCTGGGAATGCGTATGAACATGGCTGGCTGGCGGATCCAACTGGGTGCTGCTGCGTATGTATTAATTAGTGTCAAGTGTTGTCGCTTTGAGTTACGCGCCCGAGGGATTTGCCATTGCCGGCGTCATCATCGCTCCCGACGCGATAACACAAAGCGCTAGCAACAACAACAACGACAACAACAAGGACAGCAAAAGCTACAACAACTTGTTTTCCCAACCGCCGGCAATTGCTGCTCCTGTCTGTCCTGGCTGGGAGGCAAGTGCTCGCTCGCTCAGTCGCTTGCTCGCCCGACTCTGCGTAATCGATGATGACACGTTTTGCCTGTGCCCATGCGCAGTGCCTCCACTCGCTGCTGCTGCTGCAAATTGCAGTTGCACACACACACATAGGCAAAATGACAGACTGAGGCTCGCATGGGTACTCGCACGGGTATTCATATGGCTAACCACTATTTTAGCGCATCCAATTACATTTATATGCTCGTAAACTAAAAACTCTGCACAGTTTTGCCACAGCAATTATTGGGGAGCTGGGCGAAAAATAGATAGATAGAGAGAGAGAGATAGAGCGAGAAAGGAAAAGAGAAGCAGATAGAGAGTGCATGAAGAGAGCTGGCTTAAATCAACATCATCTACTCTACCAAATTCTACTCTATTTTAAAGTCAGGTCAATAATAGCACAAAGTTGTGCTTACTTATAAATTAAATTTAAAATTATTTAAAATTTAAAAAATTTTTCATATTTAAGTATATGCAATTTTAAAATTTTCTTTTAACTTTAAGCAAACTAAAAAGGTATAAAACAGCCGCAAGTAAGAGAGAATAATCCCACTCTTCAGACTCAACTCTATTTTCAAGTTAGCAAAATTTGTACACAGTTTTTTTTTTCTGCTTTTAAATTGAATTTAAAATTATTTAAATTTTATATATAATATCTAAGACTAATATTTTTTTAAACTCAAACGAGCGATAAAAAAATATAGGAGTGCCAGTAAAAAATATTCTACTAGACTTACTTCGAACACAAACTTAGCTCTCTACTATATATCTTCACTATATATACGTATATACAACTTGAAAATCCCCAATTAACTTTCAACAATCGACAGCCGACAGACAAATTATATTCTCTGACATTATAACTAATCTTCGGGCTACTCGATTAATAAGCTGCCAGCGCAAGTCACACGCGGGACTTATCACAAAACAAATAAACAAATAGCCGAGCATTTAAATACAGAATCGATTAATTATGGCAGCTGACCAAGCGCACAGTATTTAGCTATATATATAGTATATACTGTATATGGTAATAGTATTGGTATTTTCTGGCCACAAATTCGAGAGAGCGACAGTTAATTATCGCACGCTGTCTGCGAGCACATTTGTTATAGCAACTCGCTCGGCGCTGTGCTAAGATTTATGATTTACAAGATAGTTGAAAACTTGTCTTACTTAATCACAATGGAATGCGATTGTCTGCGATCGATATCGACAGCGATACTGAGATCGAGATCGAGATCGAGATACCAGATAGCAGATAGCATATACTAAAACTGTATCTCACACTTTGGGTATACCCAATCCCATGTGAGTGCAGCGTAGTCTTCCAGAGCACACAGTATTAGTGCCAGAAACTCGGCTCCTTGCACTGATTGCTTTACCTCCTCCTGCCCAAAAATTATGTATTATTGGCCTGGTGTGAAAATCGTTTGGCCGCCGGCAGCGAGTGCAACATGTGGCATGGATTACTTATGTGGCACCTTCGCACAGGCAATAACAATAAAAGCAACTCGATTTGCCCGCATGTTCGCCAATTTTCTGTTTTCCAGTTTTTCAGTTAACACTATATCGTATTTTTTTTCTTTCTAGTTCACGAGGCAAGGCTGGGCTCAGTTGTGGATGGGGGGAGGGAGAGGGCAATTAAAATTCCGATACTAATACGATATCTTTAGCATGAAATTAAAACATGTTTCTCCAGGCCAGGCCAGCATGCAGCGAGCCGGACTGAGGTGCAGACAGTGTTGGTTAATAATCAATTAAGTACGTGTTGTCATTGACCTTCAGCACTGACTTCGAGCCGGAGCCGGAGATCTATGGTATCGGGTGGCGGCCTCTCTCATACATCCACGCCCTGGCCTAATAGCTGCGGCAATTACCTGATTAAAAAGCCGCTTAACTTTTGTTTTCCCTTCCATGTTTATTTCTGTTTCGTTTTTTTTTTTTTTTTTTTTTTTGTGAAATTATAATTTGATATTTCAACATAGTTGTCAATCAAAGCCGCGTTATGTCTCTAATAAGACATCCGACGCGGCTGCCGTTTCGCCCGTTTTCGACCATTGTCTGAGGCTGGCTTTAACTGCCGTGCGGGCCAAGCCCGGCCCGGCCCTTTGGCATGTGTTGTTCCCTCTTAACTCTTTTTATCTCTCTTGCCTCTACTCCGCCTTCGTTGCGTTACGTTGTTACCGCTGCCGTTTGACATGATGATGGGGGCCTTCGGCCTTCTGCAACCCGCACCCCAGCACACTTCACCTTTGCCCAGCAGCAGCAGCGGCGGCAGCGGCAGCCCACGCACTTGTCATAATAGATTCATTTACGATTTTATTTCCAGCTTTTTGGACGCTCGTAAGCTGCTTTTAATGTTGGTTCTACGATTTAAAAATCTGTTTATATTATATGCAAATAGCGAGGACAGAAAAATGGCATATTAGCTTTATGTGAATATATATACAAGGCATTAACAGCCCAAATAATATTTATTTTATTTATTATTATTTTATTTTATTTATTATTATTTTATTTTATTTATTATTATTTATTTATTTTAGATTAGCAGCAATATTCAGCAAAATAAGACAGCTGCAAATTTTTTATGATCCTATTAAATTACTAGTTGCAAGCTAAGTGCATGGTATCTCGTAGCCGAGACACTAGCATACTTTATTTGATTTTTTACATACCTCATAAATACATGAACGAACGAGTTCTGAAATAGAGTCGAAACGAAAAAAATATGATTTAATATATATACATGATGGTATTATATTCATTAAAAGTATTTCGGTTTGCAGCATTTCTGCCTGGCCGAACATAAATATGAAATAAATATATATAAATATGAAATGCAATTTTTTAATAATTGAGCAAGGCAAAGGCCACGCTTTGTGCATTTCGCAGGTTCGTAGTTTTTTTTTTTTGTGACTTTGACCCCGAAATTTAATGCGCACAACTGTACTCCCCAGCCGAGTGGGGAAAATCTAAAATTCATGCACTCAAAAAGTGTTGCCTACTTCAGGGCGTTGAAGCACCGTTTGCAACACGTTCTAATGAACATATACAAAAATTTCTGAAGTGCATGTCGCGACGATGACGCGACGCTTCTGCCTGCCTGCCAACCAGCCAGCCCGCTGCCACGCCTCCCCTGAGGCTGAGCGTCTGCAATTTGGAGTCACAGTCCAAGTCTGCGACCGTCTGCGGCTGTCTGTCAGTCTGTCCACCGTCTGTCTGTCTGTCTGTCCGCCTGTCTAGTCGGCAAAAGATTGCTTTAAATGCAGCTATTGTTGTTGTTGTTGCTGCTGCTGCTGCTGTTGTTGTTGTTGTTGTTTTGGGGGCCTGCAAGTCTCCGAGGCGCAAGACAATTGAGTCTGAGAGCGTAATTTGCAACTGCCTGAGACACACGTAACGTCCGACGAGCCTGCTCCAGGATGCAGGCCCCCAAATCGCTAGCCCAGGCTGGGCTCAAGTGCAACAGCGCTTAATGACTGCAGGCAGCAGCGCAGCGGGAAAGGGGAAGCGTGTGGGGGCCCAGCGACTGCCAGTCATGCAGCTACGCCTACTCCCCCAAAGCTGGGCGACATGTTTGCCGTTGTTTTTGCCCAGATGCAAAATGCATCCAAAGCTGCTGCTGCTGCTGCCGCTGCAGGCGAATGCACCAAAAAACAACATGCAACAACGACAACAACAACAACAACAACAACAGCAGCAGCAGCAGCAGAAACAGCAACAACAACATGACGAAGAGTGTGTGCACAGTAGCCTGAGTCTGAACCGAGCTGAAGTCGGAGCTGTAGCCAGAGTCGGGGGCCGTGGCAGACCTCGTCCTGTGGCATACCCAACAGGCGTTAATAATAATCGTTTTTTTTTTGCCATTTTCTATTTTTTTTTTAAGTTGTGCATTGATGGACTGGCTAAATACCCTGTAGTTTAGAATATATTACAATTATTAAATTTCATTTCATAATAAATAAGATGCAAAAAAATACTATGGTATGAACTATTAATATTTGCAGTATTTTAATATTTTTTAAAGATTTGTAAGATTTTTCTAATATATATATATTTTTTTTGTTTTGTTTGCTTTAAGCATTTTTAATTAAATAAAGCTCATTAAATTTAAAAACCTCTACAAAATACTAGCTTAATAATATCAATATTTTTAAGTATTTTTTTCAGTTTTTCTCGATTTTTTTCTAGCATTATTTAACATTTTTCTAGTATTTTTCTAGCAGATTTTTTCTACAGAGCATCTGCCAGCTTGCTATGCTGCATGTACCGAGCCTATGCACGGCTTATTTCGTTGTTTTTTTGCCAAGTTTTTCCTTTTGGGCCTTGGATTTCAGCATTTATTTCGAAACTTTTTCATTTTGTGCAGTCAGACGTCGTCGCCGTCGTCGTCGTCAGCGTCATAGAGAGTGCATTGACTGAAGTCTGCAGAGCCGACAAAAAAACAAACAGAAAACAACCAAAACAACAAGAGTGCAGACTGGAGACTGCTAGACGGAGGCTGCGTCTAGGCAAACTGCATCCTTTGTTGATATGTTGCGACATGCATTGCAGCAGATGCAAACAGTGAAGAGTGCGAGAAAGAGAGAGACTGAGAGAGAGAGAGAGAGAGGGAGAGGCGATTGCAAGGCTCAGTAGCTTGCAGCTTTTGTGTGTCTTATGGGAAACGTTTTTTAGTCGCTTTTAGCGGAAAAGTTTGCCATAATTAACGCTTAGCTTGGGTTAAGTGTTATTAGTTCGAGCAAGCAGGAATTTTGTTTTGTTTTCTCTTTTTTTTTGGCACATGCAGAAGTCGTTGCACCAGCCGGAAGTAGCTAGAAGCAGTGTAGAAATAGCAGTAGAAGTTGGAGTGGAAGTCGCAGTAGGTACGAGGGTAGCTCTCGCTCTCCACCCACACGCACTTGAGCCGGCGAGCTCTGTGCCTGCCTGCCTGCCTGCGAGTCAACAGACGTCAAGGCAAACACAGTTGCACTGACGTGCCGGCTGTTCCAGCTACTGCCCTTGCTCCTGCTCCTGCTGCTGCCTCTGCTCCCTTCCAGCGCTGCCGACCACCTGCCCGAAACTGCGACTGAAATTCGTTGAGGCGGCGTAAATCATTAAAACGCCAGACGCCGCCAACGAAATGGCCAAAGAAAACATTTGCGAAATTTCAGCAGCAGTGAAGCCTGAAACAAAGGAATATGCACAGCACAACAACACACACACACACACTCGCACACTTGCACACACCGAGAGAGAATAAAATACATTTAATAGGAGCATTTCCTCTTGCCACAGCAGCAGCAGCAGGCAACGCGCAGGAGCTGCACCAAGTAAACTTGCAGCGGATTATTTATTTTATTTCATTTCTTTTTTTCTCTTTTTTCGTTTTTTTTTGTTTTTTTTTTCTGTTCCGTTGTCCTCCAATTGGTTTTGTCTCGGCGGTTATTAGTGCGCGGTTGCACGCGAATTTGCTTTAGTTTCCTTTTTCCACGAACTGCATTTGTTTTTGTTGCTGTTTTTGTTGCTGTTTTGGTTGCAAGCGAAATCCAATTAGCTGCTCAAAAGTTTCGCAAATGTGCGCAGAAATTTAATTAATGTTGACACAAACTGCGTTTCGAATTGAATTCAATCGAGGGAGACAGCCAAGAGTAGCGACAGGAGAGACAAGAGAGACTGAGAGAGAAAGAGATACAATATAGAGAGAGAGCAGTATGGCAGACAGAGAGAAAGAGATAATAAGTATATTTTGCAAACACAGAGAGAGAAAGAGAGAAAGTGACAGCAGCGTAAGGTAGGCAGACATAGAGAACAAATAAATTAGAGAGAGGGAGAGAAGGCACAATGAGAGAGAGATATAGATAGAGTGAGCGAGAGAGAAAGGGAGAGAGAGAGAGAGAGAAATGTAGAGAGAAAGGGAGAGAGAGAGAGAAATATAGAGAGTAAGAGGGAGAGAAAAAAATGGAAAAAGAGAGAGAGAGAGAGAGAGAGAAATATAGAGAGTAAGAGGGAGAGAGAAAAAATGGAAAAAGAGAGAGAGAGAGAGAAATAGAGAGTCAAATTGAGCGAATTTAAGAAAGAGTGTAGCTATTAATAGATACAGGAAGAAAGACGGGCGGGCCGAGATATTGGGGTAAGTAATAAAAATTAATTATTTGGGAAGAAAAAGAGAGTGTTTAAGTAGCAGAAAAGGGAAAGAAGATATAGAGAAAGAGAGACAAAAACAGAGAAAATGGCACAGACATAGACAGAGAGAGAGAGATGGAGAGAAGTTGAGGGAAAATTAAATAAGAACAGAACGCAACGTACAAAGAGGATGTGTTATAGTTTGGCTTAGAGAGAGAAAAAGAGAGCAAAGAAAAAGAGAAAGAGAGACAAGAAAAATGAGAGCTTAAACGTATACTGACAGCGAAGAGAGACAGGAATACTTAGATATGCTGATAGTGATTGAATAAGATAGAGACATAGTTGCAATTTTAAAAAAGAGATACAACGTAAGTGGAAATTGAGAATTTGAGAGCATAAAAAACTAGAAGCAGAGAATGCGTAAGTAATTACGATAGTCAGAGAGAAAAAGAGACAATGAGCACAGATAATTGCAAAAAAAGAGAGGAACTGTAACACTCCAAAGATACAGCAGAAAAGCAGTGCAGATATGCTGAGCGATCTATTGAAATAACTGCAGAAACTTAAAAAAAAAAAGTAAAGCTACTCTCCTTTCCAACCCCCCCCCCTTTCTCTCTCTCTCCCTCTCCCTCCCTCTCTCTTTGCAACTTCATCAAGTTTTTCTCACAACTCGAAAGGGCTCGCTCCCGAGTCAAGTGTATTTTCACTGCTTTTCAATTAGTCGACCTTCACTTGCGCGGAAAGCGGTGGAGGGGAAAGACGCAAAACTCAATAAACCTTTGGCCCACCTTTCACGTCTGCTTCCTGGCAGTCTGCAGTCTGCCTGGTGCCACACAACAACAGCAACAGCGAGGCAAATGTGCATGCCACACTCGCGCTGCAGTCAATTACTCAAAGCAACTCGCGCGACACTCGCAACATTTCAAATGCCAGCGAAACCTTCCCGAAAGCGCAGCGAGGTGCACAGGGAGTTAACCGTGTTCAAGTGCTTTTCCAATTGGACTTGCTTTCCCAGCGTGGCAACAACTTGTACAGCTCTAGCAAGGAGGCCTGTGTGGCTGTGCAGCTTTTCAAGCGTTAAAACATAAAAATGTCATTAACACTCAACAGATTTCTGGCCGACGGCCAATGGCCAGCAATAACAACAAGTACAACAATAATAATAAAAACAAAAATAACAAAAACAGCAACAACTACAGCAGGCAACAACAAACAGCTTAAATGGCCAATAACAAATTGTTGCAAATGCGAAACGCGAACAGCCCAATGGGAATCATTTTATACATAGTTTTCAGTTGTTGCCGTTGTTGTTGTTGTTCTCGTTGCAATTTTTTTTTTTTTTTTTTTGTTGCTGTTGCCTTTGTAGACGAAAATTTATTTGACGCTTAACTCGACTTGCAGACAAGAAAATGACACAGAAACCGAGTTAACTTCGAAACGCGCTTAGCGCTCAGCTGGAGGCGAGGCTCAGGCATCCCCTTCCCTCCCCCCCTCTTCCCACGCTGCAGATCGTTTATTGTCGCGGTATCATTTACGCCATAATTTTTCACAGCTGAATATTCTGCTTAATGGTTTTTAATGAGCGGTTGAGCTGAGCTGCAGCTCAGACTACGACTTCAACTTCGGCCCGCAAAAGGTGTTGAGAAATATGCCTGATTTATAGAAATACTGCAGCCTGTATTTAACGCCCCCCAAGAGGGCGTGGCATAGCAACCTACATTTGACAGGCTGCGATCGAGCAGTCTGACCAGCCACGCTGCAAGTCCACGCTGATCTGGAACGACTTAATGGCAGCGGGCGAAGTCGTATCATTTTCACTTTGTTGCTGCAGAATCGCAATAATGGTAATTAGAGAAGCACAGGCGCAAGATATAGCCGCAACGAGATATAGCCGCTATATTAAGCCTTGAATTCTTCAGCATGCTGCTGCCGCCGCTGCCGCCCACTTTCTCTGCTAGAATTGTGGCCTGTGTTGCACGCTTTATCTGATCGAAATCTTTAATGAATGTAATTAATATAGCCAGAGATTCGCAGTGTTCGCATCATTAGTGTAGCATTTTTAGTAGAACCAGAGAGGCATGCGCTCGTCTAATGCATTTTTATTAAATTAACCGTTTAAGTTTCGTATTAAATTTAATTACAGCGACTAAGAGTGGGAGCGAGCAACGACTGCGCCTGCCGAAGGTAAGATATGCTCACAGCGGAAATCACTACAAGTGCAACAACATCGAGAACAAGAACGGGAGAACGCGCAGCGCCATGTTGCAAGTGAAGCATTCGACGGGCTTTTGGCAATTGAGCGCGAATTCGTTGCCGCCACACAATTCACTTCATCCTCCGCATCGGCGTGTCGCCTCACTGTGTTTTACTCAATATTAATGAAGTCATTAAGACGACATCTTCCTCGCGATCGCGCGTAATGCGAGCGAATTATTAACAACGCTCCGCGCGCACGAAACAAGCTCCAGTTCGCCCCGCCAATGTGCTGCGTGGCGTGTCCGCGCAGCGCCAAAGGCAAGCAACAACAAAAACAAAAAAAAAGCCAAAAAAAAAAAAAAAATTAATATACCAGCAACAAAACAAAGCGAAAACCAAAGCAAAAGGCCCAGAGAAAAAAAAGAGTAATAATCAGAAACACACTCGAGCCGCGTTCGGGCTTTCATAAATTTGCATGTCGCTGCCATCGGGGGGGGGCTGCTGCTGCTGCCGCCGGTACTGGGGGCGTGACAACAAGTCAATTCGGCTCAAATGTGGCACAGGCGTAGGGCACACAGCGTTGTATTTATTTTTTGGCAGAGCAAAGTCGAAATGTAGCTCAAGACATGTAGAATACGCAATGCCCTTGAAAAAGTATCTCAAAGATACATTGTATTTAGAGGCGAGCGTAGCATAAACAAGCGTCTGATATTACTTGCCAGCACTTGAGAATGTATAATTGAAGCGTGGGCAGAAGTATCTATAAGATACACAAGGCGAGTTTTTGTTTACTTTAGCAGATAGTTTCGTTTCTAAGCGTATTTAGCACTTGCTCCAAACTTATCTCAAAGTTTTCTGCCTCCCTATGCGCCAACAGACAATTTCGGCTGCTTTTGCCCGGCCTGTTGACCCAGTCAACACCTTCTCCGTTAGGGTATAGCCAAAAGAGGAAGGCGCTGTTGAGTTCGCTCGCTGCTCGTACATGAAAAGTAAACACACCAGCAGCAGCAGCAGAGAGCAGCAGCAGCAGCAGAGAGCAGCCTGCTGCTGTCCCTCGTGTCGGGCAATAAAATTGCAGCAACAGCGCAAAATTTTGAACGCATTAGAAGATTGATGCCGGCAGCTGTTTAAACAGAGACCCGCCGTACCCGGAGATGGAGACGGAGACAGAGACGTAGACTGAGACTGAGAGCTCTGGCCAGATACCGTGCTAAAGTGATTGCAATTTTGCCGTGTTTACTTTGTGCAGATTTTCCTTTTTATTGGCGCACAGAAAGTTTCTTTTTCTTGGCGACAAACAAAAAAGGCGAACTGAAAATCAAGGAATGCAAATGCAAACAGAAACACACACACACAGAGAGAGGCGAATAGCGAGTTTTTCCTTTTTCCATCGATTTTTTCTTTTTTCGGGAAAACTCTGTGGAAACTGGGTTAATAAGATCGCCGTCGGTTGGCCTGGTCCCCGCTTCATTTTGAGCATTAATAAATAGCTGCTTTTAGCCAGAGGAGAAGGCAAGGCAGGGCAAGGCATGGCAACGCGCACTGAGCTGAGTTGAGGCTACTAAAAGCGCCTCATTTATTATGCATCAAAGATAAACCTAACTGAGATTAATGTCTTACTTCAGAATGTTAGACGGCGGCGCTTTGAGGCGTCTTCGAAGTCTTCTTTGCAGGCAAATCTCATGGCAAACGAAGCAGCATCACGCAAAGATCATCTTCCAATCAGGCCAATTATGTCGGCAGCTCATAAAAACGCATTCGACAATTATTATGCAGACGAGGGCAAATTGCAATTACAAGATACAAGCATCTCTCGTCTCGTCTCGACCTAAGTGAGTACTTGCCACAGCGTTTGCTAGTTTAATTTGCAGCAACAGCAGCAGCAGCAGCAGCAAATTGAGCTCCTTTTGTTGCAGCTGGCGAATTTGCAACACGCAAACCCCAGCGAAAGTTGTTGAAATTCAGTTAACCTTGTGTCTTGTCTGCTCTGCTGCTGCTGCTGCTGCTTCGGCTGCTTCCTCTTCTGCTGTATCTTCACTTTGCTGAGCTGCAGCTAATTTGAATTAATTTTGTTGTCAACACGTTGTCTTTATGAGGATGTGAATTGTTAGCGAGCAGCCGCACCTGACTCCGACTGCGCTCTCTGTGTGAGCAACCGCTCAAAGGAAGCCTGGCCAAGCATTCTAATTAGATTTACAGGAAATAAAAGCAAGGCCGAAGGAATCTGAACTTTTAAAATGTATTTTAAAATTTTTAAGCAATGTCAAAAAATATGGAATTGCTAAAAAAATATTTTAAAAATATTTTCCGCCTCTTATAAATTATTTGTATATTAACTTTCTTCTACAGAAAAATTTAAAATAACATTTTTGTTTGAAAATAAAATACAAAAGCTTTTTTTTCTTAAATAAATATTTGTAAAATCTTGCAAAATCTTTTCTAGTTCCGTAATTTATTTTTAAGCAGTTAAATAAATTTTATTCTTTTTCTGATAATGTATTTTTAGATAAAAAAAATAAGTAATATATTTGGAAAAATAATAAAAACGTGGAAAAACCTTGTTGAATTATATATAAAAATAAATGGAAATTATTGAAAATTACAGACTTATCTTAAATAAAATTAAATAAAACTCTAAGATTATTTAAGTAATTTTACAGTTAAGTATTGCCAACTTATCCGCCTGCATTTTTGCAGCTTTATCGCTTGTGGTTTATGTGCTTAATTTTCCTGGTATCAAGGCGCATTAAAATGAATGAATTTAATGGCAATAAACGCGTCAACATGCAACATGCTGCATGCAACATGCGTCATGTCACATCCGTGTGACGACATCAGAGAGCAAAAATTAAAATAGCGACATTTTATTGAGTTGTCAGTTGCACGAAGCACATGCAAATGCGCCTCATATGTTTGGTTCAACCACGCCCTCAACCAGCACCGCCGCCGCCGCCGCCTCCACCTCCGACTCTGGCTTCACCTATGCGCTATGTGCTATGAGTGCGCCCCCTGCTTGGAGTACACACCCCAAAAAACTTGGCAGCATTCATTACACATGTGCGTGATGGGAGGAGCAGAGGCAGGCAGGCAGCTGGCAGCTCTGGAGCCCGAGCAAACGGATGAGGTGCTGATTTCCAACGCCCCAGAGAGATGCTGGAGAAGAAGAAGACTGCCTCGCCCCCTACGGCTGAACGGTTCTTTGGCAGAAGTCAAAGGCAATTTATACGAGTTTTATATGCATGTGTTTTAATTCGTCGCCGTTGTTCGAGATATTTGCAAATATTTATGTTAAACATTTTGTAGGCGTGTGTTGTGTGTGCGTGTGTGTGTGTGTGCAGTGGGTGTGGCAGCCCAACACGCCGGCAATATTTATAGATTTTTGCCAGCGCAACGCCCACAAGATGAGGCGGGCGTAGAGGCAGGCGGGTAGGCAAAAGCAAAGCTGCCTTTCTGCATAACAAATTTCGCGCAGTGTACTGCAAACCCTTCTAAGTCGGAGTATTTCGCATAATTTGACTGAAATTAAAAACGAGGGTAATATTCATACACACACACACATAGACAGCTACACACACACATGTGTTTCTGAGTGTATTTAGAGTACTCGCATTCTACGCGCTTGCCAGACAAAGGAAAAGGGCGTTGAAATTGACACCTCGAGTGTAAAGAACAAATAAAAGCAGCAAGAAGCAGCAGCACAAAATAAGTACAATATAAAAACCCTTTTTCGACAAACGAACAAGCCCGATGAGCCCGAGGAGCATATTAAAAACTGGGTCTGTTTTAATGCTGCCTGCCGGCGCAATGCACTGCAGCTTAGAGATGACAGCGTGAGTCGCCAGTCGAGCAGCAAACTATTGTGAGAAAACTACATCGACTGCAATTGCAATGCCTCAATTTAGACACGATACTCACATCACTAATTTGTGCTCTGAGTCGAGCTAAAACTTAGCTTAAATTAGGTATGGGACTTAAACTCCAGCCACAGAACTATTGAATCCTAGGCATTTATTCACGATAGTTTTATGCGCAATTTTCCCCCTAGCTTAGAGATGAGAGTTTAAATCGGACTCGATCTGCAACTGGAATAAGAGAGTGTAAGTAGAGAAGCTTAAGGCCCTGTCGAACTAAAACTTTAACCTTAATAATCTATCGGAACTCTTACCAGCTTAGACTGCAGCTTAGAGATGACAGCGTGAGTAAAACAAATAACTATGCGTATAGAACTAATACTGCAGCTTGATATAACAAATTACTATGCTTATAGAACTTATACTGCAGCTTAAGACCGAGTCGAACATAAAAATATACCTACAGTAGTTTCAGGCTCAACTCCCATCACTAATTCAGGTTCAAACCCCATGCTAGAGCTGACAGCGTGAGTGGCAGTAGCTCAAACTGCAGCAAAAAATTGTTTGTAGTATACTCAAATTCTGTTTTCGCAGCTTTAGCAACTCCCATCACTAATTGCTGCGCCGGCATGTGAGATAGTTGCCTGCTGTGTCATCTCTAACTTGTGTGAAGCGCTTGCAGGCAACTGCCTGAGCCTGACGAACGACGCGCGTCTGTTGCGGACACACTTTGGCAATTCGTTTAATTATTATATTATAACGACACATGCACACACACGCACGCACACAGCTGCATAATAATCAAGAGGAAAAAGTCCATAAAAGCGATGCCAGGAAACTTGTGTAATTCATATCGCATAAAACAGAATGCCAGAGAGGGAAGCATAACAGCCGCAGGCATATGTAAAGACACGCACACACACACACACATACATGAGCCTGGCATTTACAAGGCCCAACAATTGGCTTTGACAATCGAATCGCAAGCTCAAACCCAAACCCAAACCCAAGCTCAAACCCCAACCGAATCCGAATCGCGTTTCGTATCTGAATCCGTTTCCAACGTCCGTTCGCTCGCTCGTTCGTTGTCCTCTGCCCGAGCATATCAATTGCACTCGCAGCGCGACGTTTCTTTTTCCATCTCTTCTTTTTTTCTTTTTTTTTCGTTTTTTTTTTGGTCGTTGCCAAAACCACAAAATTACATTGGACCGGCCCAATACCAATACCAATACCCAGTCAATACCCGCTCAATACCCATAGCAATCTGTACTTATCGCCGCTTTGGCCATGTTAATTTTTAACCTCAGGCTTCGCCAAATCGAAAGCTGATCGTATAAAATTACGCCTGACAGCGGACGCTGAGAACCGCAAAAGGTGACACTCGCTCGGGTGTGCCGCCTCTCAGCTAAAGTTGCTGCAGTTGCCGTTGTTTTTGTTGCTGTCGATATATGTATATAGATTACACATATAGATAGTGAACAGTGTGCGATCGCTACAAGTTGATAGCGAACTGTGCGAAAAGTAAAAGTGCGCATCTTCAGCGTAAACTGCTTCTGACGCATGCATTTCCCAGCGTCCAGCGCCTTTCTAGGTGATTCTCACGAAGTTGAAATCGGAAATGCTGCGCATTAATATGACTCACTTCACGCGTTGAGTCAGAGGCTCTGAGAGCTTTCCTACGCGATTCTCAAATTTTTAAGTCAGGCGACAGTTAAGCAAGGCATACCCTAAGCCTCTCTAGGTGATACTCATGAACTTGAAGTCGAAGTAGCTTGTGTATTGGGTGTATTGAGTCAGCGTCAAGCTTTTCTACGCGATTCCCAAGTTTTTAAATTAGGCGACAGTTAAGCCAGGCATACTCTAAGCCTCTCTAGGTGATTCTCATGAAATTCAAGTGCAAGTGTCTTATATTGAGTCAGCGTTAAGCTTCGAGACTCTTTCTACGTCTTAAAGGTTTAAACTATGTCTCAGACTATTAATCTATAATTTTCTGTGAATTTAGTTCGTCTTTCTAGCTGATTCTCTTAAAGTTAATGCTCAAGTACTTCAACATATATGTATTACTTTTGGTGTTTAGTCAGAGCCAAGCTCTGAAAGCCTTTCTAGGTGAATCTCAATTATTTTAACCATATATTCTTATAACATTTTCAGCTGATTCGCATGTAGTTCATGTCCCAATGCCTCTTCGAATTTTTTAAAGACAATACCAGCATTGTGCTGAACCTCTCTAGGAGATTCTCAAGAAAGTTAAGCACTCTCGCACTTTTTCCTAGTCTTTTTCAGCAAATTTAGATAGGCATCCTCTTTATTATAGTTTTCTTCAGTTAATACTCAAAAACTTAGAGAGCTGCTGCTTTAGTCAATTCATATTCCACACTAACCCCATAGCTTGTTGCATATTACCAACTTTCACTGGCAATACCAAAAAACAAGCAAACTCTAATTAGCTTTTCCCAGCCGCCAATTGGTTTTCCACGCAGTCATTAGTCGCCACTCGGCGCTATCGGCGCGATCCAATCGCCCGACCGAAATGGCCAACGGATTTTTTGGACTTGTGTATGCTGTCCATAAATGCGTAGGGTGCAGCCCGTGTTGGCCAGTATCGGGTTGCCGTCTGGGAATTGGCCAAATCTCCAACGCATTGCGCTCACCAATGAGCGACATTCGCGTGGGAGTACGTTGGGGTGAGTTGACGACGTTCCCCCCCACAAAAGGGTTAACAGGTTTGCGCCATCATTTATTTGTCATTAAATTTGTTGGTAATAAAAATAGTTTTTGTTACCATAAATATGGCCACAAATTGTGACACAAGCGACTCATTTATTGCTAACAGCAGCGCGGTGGTGGGGGGGGGGGGAGTAACCGAAAAGGCTAAGCCAAGATTGGCCGCAAACCGGTTTAAACACGAAACGTGCTCTCCCAACTAATGCGACTAATAAGTCGAAGCCATAACGGGGCGTGTTTAGCGCGACAGACTTGCAAAGCGAAAATTTAATTAACAAATCAAATGCAATTTGATAAATAAGTGGAGTAAAGTAAAGAAAAAGAGGAGCAAAAGTAGAGAATACAAATGTCGCTGTGGCTGCTGCAGTGTTTCCTTGGAAGGAAATACGCAGAGGCATAGTTGGGAGGGGGATTGGAGTTTATCACAAAGTTTTCTGGGCTTTTGCTTGAAATTAAGTTCTTTACTTTGTCTTAATTTAATTACATGCATTTCTGAATTGTTCTGTGGATTTTTTAAATACCTTGAAATGATTTGATTTACTTTTTATAGTGGCAAAAAGCAGACTTATATTTTTTTTTCTGCAAAATTTAAAGGTATAAAATAAAGGTTACTATAGAAGTTTAGTTTATTTTGCACTAGTTTAAAAGATTTTATATATATTTTTACAGGTAAAAATATCGTTAGATCGTACTTAGTTTCTTACTAAAAAATATCGCAGAGTTATTGAAGCTCTCCTAGCACGTTGCTATATTTTCAAATAATTTTCTGCGCTCTATGCCTTCTCTACGCCTCTGGCTCTGGCTCTGCGGCTTATTTACTAAATAAGAGTCACTTTGACTAATGAATCAATTTGCCAGGCCGCCAAGTTAATGACGAAGATGTGTGTGGACACAGCGCGTAGAGGCGAAGCGAGTCGAGTTGAGGCGAGGCGAGACGCGAGGCCAGGCGAGAGGTTGAGGTTGATTAGGGCGGATCCATTAATGACGAGCGCACAGGATATGGATACAGGGAGACAACAGCAACAACAACAACAACTGCAAGTACTACAGCAACAGCAACAACAACTGCAGAGTCCAGACAGAAGTTCACATGATGACGTCGACCCCGTCGGCCTGCTATGACGTCTCTGTTTGTCTCTGTTTTGTTGCACGTCCGTCCTTTTGTCCGTCTGTCTGTCGGTTTGTTTGTTTGTCTGACTTTTAGATGCTACGCGTCTCTCTTATTTTTTGGTCGCCCGTCAATTAATTGCAGCAAAGCAACAACTACAACAACAACGACAGCGAAATGAAATAAAATTTTGCTTGAGCAAAAGTTGAAATACCGTTTAATGCCCATCGGACACGCCCACTTTTCCCACACTACTCACAGTGTACGACGTCAAGAGTCAACTTTGACTACACACCGCACAGAGAAACAAGCTCGCAAACACACTCACACACACACACACACACTTGTTTGTTTATGCTCGGGTGTGTGCGTGTGTGTGTGTAATTGCAGTTTTAGCTTTTTATACCCTATGCAGTCGGGGATTAAAGATATAATAAAGTCAACTGCAGACACAACTTTACGACTCGCTCTCACTCTCTCTGTCTCTACCTCATAACTTTTGCTCAACAGTGTTGAAACTCTACTCAAACTCTGGCGGCAAGTCTGTGAGATTGTGCGAGATCGTAATGGGAATAAGTATTTTGTAAGGATGGTATGATAGAGAAATAAGAATAGTATATATAGCATATATTTTAGTAGAAAAAATTTACTATATTTAAGAATATTTTAGAGGATGATACATATATAATATTAAGCATGAGATACAACCAAGTCAACCCATAGGTACAGCCTTAGTTTATTTGTTTAAAGTTCGATTTCGATTTTTAAAGCGATCATTTTACAGTAGAGAAAATTGCAAGAGAACTTAAAAACATTATAGCTTCATTTTGTTAAGACTATGCAGTTTTATAAACCATGCAAATATTTGTGAAATTAAGAACATATATATTTACAGATTATTTTGATGTGACATTTGGCACAGATGTCACTGACAGTGTTACCAGGCTAGAAAAAAATTCTACGAGTGGGATTTTGCATGAAATTTAAAGTAAATAGTCTTACCATTTTTTGCCAAAAGTACTAAACAAAATCAATAAAGAAAACTCATAGATACACTGCCTTTTCGACATGTATTTAAACTAAGGCAGCCAAAGGGAAAATTTATTTGCATGATATATAAAAGAAAATTGAAAAAAATTTTAATTTTTCAGTAGAAACTAAATATAAGTGAACTTTTATAAAAAAAAGCATGCTTGGCATTAGACTGTAGGGGGAATAATACAAGTTTACTAAGCTAAAGTTCGCTAAATCTTAGCTATGATAGTGTTAAAGCGTAAATTAAGCCTAGGCTGCAAGCTTGTAAGATTTTAAGAGAAATTTTTATTAATTTCTTACAAGAATGAAACAAAAATATATTTATATATATATTTATATTTTTTTGAATTAATACTGAAATTAAATACTGGAGATATATTTGCTATAGCTCTTAGACAGCATATAATAACTGCTCAAATCATAGCACTTTACAACTGCAGCTGTTTTTGCTCTAAACTTGTTTAAAAATCTATAGATTTTTTTTTTAAAGTTTTGCTGCACTTTTCTAGAGTATCTTTGTAGCCGGCAAAACTTCTCTTCTATCTGTTGCCGTTGGCTTTTGCACTCTGTTTGCGCTGTGTCTGCATCTCCGAGTCGCGTTGATTGCAGGCGGCAGCTGCGACGCCCACGCTGCACTCACAGAGCCTCTGCTCGCTCGAGAGAGCTCTCTCTTTCTCTTTCTCTCTTTGTCTCTCTCTCTCTTTCTGTGCCATTTCTATTGACAATTTGTCATTTATGCACTGATTAATATATTTACAAGCTTTTCTCTCTTTGTTCGCGCGTTCTTGCTGAGTTGCCAGCAAGCAAAAGCGTGGCAAAAACTTTGCCGGCAACGTTTCAACGTCTGCGCAGCATTTTTGCAACATTGATTTTTAATTATGCTATGCTTTAAATACTATTTTTTAGTTTTAAAATTATTTTATTTATTTATTTTAATTATTGTATGATTTAAATAAGTTTGTATGTATTGTATGTATGCTGTATTATTGCAGCATTTTTGTAACATTGATTTTTAAAAAATGCTATGTTTTAAATATAATTATTCATCTTTTGCAGCATTTTTTAGTTTTAAAATTATTTTATATATTTATTTAAATTATTGTATGCTTTAAATAAAATTATGCGACTTGTGCATAATTTTTGTAACATTGATTTTTAATTATGCTATGCTCTAAATAAAATTATGCGACTTGTGCAGTATGTTTTAGTTTTAAAATTATTTTTGTAACATTGATTTTTAATTATTTTCTGTTTTAAATACAATTATATTTTTTTATGCATTTGGCACAGCTTGTCAAAATAATTTTGCTAGCAGTATTTTTTTGTTTCGGCGCGCGACTACGTGCGGCTGCTTAAGTTGCAGCTTATTGCGGCTGCTGCTTGCTGCTGCTTGCTGCTGCTGTGGCTACTTTGGGGGGCACGTGCCGCGCGCTGATTGCCATAGCATAGCAGAGCATCTAATAAACAAGTTTGCTGCGGCATCCCCATCGCATCCCCAGCTGCCTGCCAGCCTGGCAGCCTGCCTGCCCGGCTAATCGCTTGCGTAATCTTAAACGCGTCGCAGCGGCAATTGAAATGGATTGCGCGCCAGGTAGAGCTGCCGCTGCCACTGCTGCCGCCGCTGCTGCAGCTGCTGCTAAGTGGCCACCGCTGCTGCTGGAGCCTGTTTTCAGCTGTCGATGAGTGCGGCGCGCGCTGAAGCTGCAACTGAGGCTGAGGCTGCGACTGACCCACAATCGCTGCTCAAATTTCATTGCATATTTTTTGTTTTTATTTTTTTTTTTTTCAATTAATTTTTCTGCCATGCCACGGAGTCTGCCAGTGCCTGTGCCCCTTGACTGCAGCCGCTCACACTACACACACACACACACACACACTGCTTTGCCTCCCACTGCCAGCATAGTTGCAGCTAATTGCGGCGAGTAGCAAAAATAAAGACAACTTGCAGCGGATTAAGGCACAGACAAAGCGTGCGGAGGGGGCGGGGCGGGGCAGTGCAGCAACAGCAGGCAGCTGCAGTTGCCTGTGTGTATGTGTGTGTGCGAGTGTGTGTGTGTGTGTGCCGTGGGTCATCATAAAAACATTATGCTTGCACTGCGCCAATGTCGCTGGAATTTTTCGCAGGAATTGCAAGCACTGCATGAGCAGCAGGGGCTACAGGGGGGCACCTAGTACAGGGGAGAAAGGGGGAGCGGCACCGGCAGCAGCTGCAGCTGCCACAACGTCAACGTCTTCGGCGGCCTGTGCGTGTGTTTGTCACGGCGCTTTGACAGGCAACATGCGAGAATTTGATGAGCATGGCCAGGGCTGAAGCTACAGCCAAGCAGACCCTCTAACCCCCTCTCTCCCCCCACCCCCCTGCACACTCCACACTTAGCTGTCGTGACGGCTGCGGCAAGGCTTTTGGGTGGGTGTGCGTTTGGGGGTCGCCAGCGCAGGCAGAACTGCAGGCAGGCAGAGGGGGGAGGGGGCAGCAGTGCGCGCTGTGGCTGCAGTAGTGTGCGTGAGAGCATGTGAAGTGTGTGAGAGTGTGTGTGTGTGGGGGAGTACGCGCTTATTGCTGTGGCTAGCAATGTGTGAGAGTGCGCTTTAAATGTGTGTGTGTGCGTGTGTGTTTTTTTTTATTTTTTTTATTATTTTTATTAAAACTATATTAACTATCTTAAGTTATTATACAGTGTCCATCACTGTGTGTGTGCGTGTGTGTGTGTTTTTTTTTATTTATTAAAAATAAAAATTTATTTTTATTTTATTAAAAATGTATTAACTATTTTAAGCTATTATACCATTACACATATGTGTCTATCTGTGTGTGTGTGTGCTTAGCTGCATAGAAAGGTCATACTGTCTAGCGTTTAAGCTGGCGTCACGCCGCTGCCGGCGTCGCTGCCGTGCGCGCACGTTTTCTGCAGCCGCACAGGTGTCTCGCCACTTGGGCCCAGGGGTCCGATCAATGGGCTCTGGCCTCTGGGCCACTCCACAGCCATGGGCAGTGCAGACAGGCCAAGGGTGGAGCGAGGGAGGGGGGAGGGGGAGCGTAGACCACGAAGTGCACTGTCGCCTGTCAAGCGCATTGCAATTGTCGTCGTTGTTGTTGTTGTTGTTGCGGATTTATTTGCGAGCGCTGCGACTTGTGTCAGTTATTGGTAAGCCTTGCTTATTGATTATTATTTTATTATTTATGGTTTATTTGTTGTTATTGCAATTGCAGGGCGCAGGTGACAGCTCGTGCGATAATTGTGAATGCCGCCGCAGCGAGTGTGGCCCCGGGCAAAAGCTGATTGCTACAGTTACGCGTGGTGGCATGCCAAGTTGAGTGCAATGCGAGCGGCGGTCGTTGCGGGAAAAGTGTAACTCGGGCAACTACTACAGTTAGTTTTGAGCGCTGCTAACACTAACAGAAGCTGATTGATATGTGAGTGTTTTGTATGAATTTGAGTGCAATTTCACTGCGGTTGTTGGGGAAAAGTGCAGCATGGTTACGCTGGGAACGCGAGGTTGAGTGCAGACTGCGCTTGTTAGGGAAAAGTGTAACTAGAGCAGCTACTGTGCGAGTTAGTAGTTAGTAAGCTAGTAAGACTAGCAGAAGCTGATTGATATGTGACTGTTTGTATGCATTTGAGTGCAATTTAACTGCGATTGTTACGAAAAAATGTAACTAGAGCAGCAGCAGCAGAAACAGTAAATTGCGCAAAGAGTAGACTAACAGAAGCTATGCTCGTTTGAGTGCAGTTGTATTGTATTGGCAAAGCAAAAAAATTAAATAAATTAATTTAAATTAAATGTAAACAATAATGCGTTTGCTATGTTAAAGTGTATTGAAGCAGTAATCTGCATAAATTAATAGAAACTGCCAAAAGCTGCTTGCTACGCAGCAGTAAACAGTACAACTGAGACTGCGGGCGTTAGGGAAAAGTG
This sequence comes from Zaprionus bogoriensis, assembly GCA_035046045.1. NCBI lineage: Eukaryota > Metazoa > Arthropoda > Insecta > Diptera > Drosophilidae > Zaprionus > Zaprionus bogoriensis. The sequence goes on along the minus strand of JAWNOI010000095.1, from coordinate 981,320 downwards.
CAACTAGCTATAAACATAGTAGTAACTACGTCGTTATAGCAAAGTGCAACTGAGGCACACACTCGTGCTATAACAACTGCAGCTAAGACTGCAGTCGTTGCGGACAAGTGCAACTGCAGCAACTACTCTGGCAGTAAATCGCTGAAAATACCTTTGCCTTGCATTTAACTGCTAAATATTTACTAATATTCAATCAATACACTTCGCACAGCGCTTTCCCAACTCCAGCTGCCAAATGTCTTAACCTGCTTAGCTGCAGCTACTGCTCGCTCGAGTAGGCACTCGCTACCAAGCCAAAGGAGCTGGAGAACGCACCTTGATGTGTCTTCACTTGAAGGCAACTCTACGGCTTGCATACGATAGCCCAGCATCGAGCAAAAAAGCAAACACTTGACGACCAGAGCAGACACAACAATTATGAGAAATGTGTTACACTCGAGCCGAAACGTGACTTTGATGTGGATGCCACAAATGTGGAACAGCTGTCAGAAATCGCAGACAAGCTGCTGCTAGGGTTGCCAACCATACAGTTAAAAATAGTATTATACTGTTTTTGACTGCATTATATTATTTTTACTGTTGAACAAAAAAAGTATACAAAAGACTGTTTTCAGCGTAAGAATTCAAAACACTATAGGTATGTATATATTTTTTTTACTTAATAAAGTTCACTAATGCCAAGTATTCATAAATATTACTAAAATTTTAGCTTTTCTACTCTCTGCATTTAATGAACGAGTTTTTTCCGTGATGAATGCAACGTGGCGAGAAATAAGAAAAATAATGAAAAAATAAGGCGACTATAAATTTAATAAAAAATTAGCTGCTTATATATTTTAGTTTTAATTTAAATTTTAATTGTGGAGAAGCATATGCTATTTTTAAAAATAAACGTAAATTAATAAATTGTGCTAAAAGCTAAAAAAAAAATATATTCCAATTAACGAATAAATAAAACACTGTTTATTTTGCAAAAATACTGTTTAAAATTCTTATCAGATCGAAATATATTTTTTTCTTAAAAAAAGAAAAAGTTGACAACCCTAGCTGCTGCTAACGCTGCAGTCGAAATGCTGTTAGCTTGTAATGCAATTTTATTTGGCAACATCGACAACAAAATGAAGCGCAGCAATTTTCAGCCCTGACCTTGTTCACATTTCGTTTACATTTCTCTCTCTTCGCTCGCTTCGCACTCATAATTAAAATGTTTGCAGTTTTAATGAGCAAAAAGACTTGAAGCGTTTTTCAGTTTGCTTCTCTTAGCTGATTTGCTGACCACCCGTCGGCAGTTTGGCAACGGCTTGAGACTTGCGACTTGCCATTTGGCCACTTGTTGTCAGTCTCAGAGCTGTCGGTCCAGGCCGCTGACGCATGTCAGTCTGCAGCCACTCCCCCCTTTGCCTTTCCCTCTCACCGCATATATTAATTATATATTTAGTTGTTTTTTATTTATAGCAACAGCTGAGCAATCGCTTCCCAAACCCCCTTTTCTTATTTTTGATGTGCCGTCAACTTTGACCTCATCCATTTTATACGACAAACTGTGATGGGCCGCATGATGGATGCGTTCGTGAAACTAATGAGCTCGAGCTTATGCAACAGCAGGTTATAAAACTATTTGTTCGCCGCTTTTATGGCCAATAAGCAGAAGGTCGGGCGAATGATCCCCATAAAGCGCTGAACCGCTGTGAACTGAAGCCGAAACCGAAGCCGATAAGCAGCAGGCCAGCAGGAAAATAATTAGACAAGCAACAGGCGCTGACTGCTATGAAACTGCATTTAACGGTAAAAAAATGGGAACATTTAAAGTTTGCTTTTTATGTAGGGAAGGCATAGCTGCCTGCCTGCTATGGCTTTTGCTATCTAGTTAAAGTGCGAAGAGAGAGAAAAAAATAGAAAATACTTATAATAAATAGTATAACGAAAAAAACGAGTCTGACTGCTATGAGACTGCGCTAAGCGCAAATATATAATAAATAAAATACAATAGAATAAATAAAATTCCTAGTTAATAAAAATACTGCTTACCAACTCGCAATCTTGCTGTTTAATTGAGTTAAAAAGGTATAAATGCTAAAACACTAAATACTAGTATATGAAAAAGAGCTAAATACTAGCTGGCTGTTATAAAACCCAAATTAGTTAGAGTTAAAATTAAAAATGTTTAAATACTATTATACTGAATACTTGTTTATGAAAAAGAGCAAAATACTAGCTGGCTGCTATAAAACTCCATTTCGCTGTAAAATACGCTTAAAATTCAAATACTCAAAGTTCCTTTTCAGCATTTCAACTACTTGTCAACTCTGAACTTTGCTTTCAGCTTGTACTGCAAAAAAACATTAAATATATTTATGATTTATACCCAGAAAAAGACAAGATTTCAAGCCTAGGCTGACTGCTATGAAACTGCGCTTAGCGCTAATATATAAATTAAATTGCATGCTTAAAGTGGTTAATTAAAATTAATACTGCATACCTAGGTTAAAATACCAACGTTACAATTGCTGTTTACTTCAGTTAGAAAATATTAATATAAGAAAAATAGCTGAATACTAGCTGGCTGCTATAAAACCCCACTTAGCTGTAGCATGCGCTTAAAATTCAAATACTCAAAGTTTCTTTTCAGCGCTTCAGCTGCTTGTCAACTCTGACCTTTGCTTTCAGTTTGAAATGCATAAAAATGTCAGTATATTTATGATTTATACGCAGAAAAAGACAAGCTTTCAAGCCTAGGCTGACTGCTATAAAACTGCGTTTTGAGCTAAAAATACGCAAAAAATGCAAATATTAAAAGTGTATTTTTTTTAAAACTGCTACTGCCACTGCCTGTCACCTCTGACCTTTGCCACTGCCTAATTGAATTGCAGAGTGATAAAAAAATATATTTACGATTTTCTTACGATATATACGAATAACACAGGTAGAAAAAAATATGAAATCTTCTAATTGGCAGCGCTCGTCGCCGTCATTGTTGGCACGTTGTTTGGCATGCAGACGCGGCCAACACCAGCGCTCCCTCTTCACTGGCTGCTTGCTTCCTCTGCGCGCTCACCTGGGGATCAGGCTGCAGCGTCGGCAGCGTCGGCCTCGGCATGCATTTCCTTTTTGGGCTCTGCCAGCGACGCATAGAAATTTTCTATATAAATCTGAAGACTGCATGTTGTTGCAGTTGTTGTTGTTGTTGCTGTTGTTGTTGCTGTTGTGTTGCTGTTCGCTGTTGTAGTTGTTCGTTGTTGTGCGCGCAACAAGCCAAGTACAAAGCAAGTTGTTAAAATTCCTGTTTAAAGTTTTGTACGCACATGCAACAAGCTCAGCCAGCCCCACTCCACACCCTCCCCTGCTCTGTCCCATAGCCTCTGCGGACTTCAAAGGAAGCTGCTGCCTGCTGCCTGCTGCCTGTTGCCTGCTGCATGTTTGCATTAAAGACGCATTTTGTTTGCCCAGATCGACGGAGCAGACGGACGGCGTGTTAGAATACACAACATGTTGGGGCCACTCATAATCAGGTTTTAGCCAGGCTCAGGCTCAGGCTCGAGCAAAAAGGGAGTAAGACCTGCGCTGGCGTTGGCGTTGACTTGCCTGCACATGACTGCACAAAAGAGCAGCAGCAGCGGCAGTGGCAGCAGCAGCTCAGGTGGGCCAAGGCTAGGGCGGGCTGGCGAGCTCAGCTGCAGCTGAGCTAACTAAACAATTATGGCAACGGCCTCGCGATCGCCGCAGCAGCAGCAGCAAAAACAACAACAACAAACATGATAATGATGACAATGTTGCCAACGGCTGCGCCGACTGCAACTGCAACTGCGACGCCAACAGCGACTGCGACTGAGGCAGCGCATCCTTTGCTCGTCCATCTAACTATCGCTCGTACTATCTATGCATCTATAGTTATTTGTATTATTATTTTGCCTTGTTTTTGCTGCGTGTCTGCTGCTGAGACCCTCGCGCGCAGCATCGCACCTTCACCTCTCCCTGGCTCCACTACTCCCTCTCACTTTTAGTGCAACTTTTGATGCATTCGCATGTGTGTGCGCCGGCATATGCCGTGTAGCAGGCACTGCCCCTGCCCCGCACCACTGCCAACTGCCTACTGCCTACTGCCTACTGCCATTGTTGTTGCCTTTCGGTTTTATTTATAGTTAAAGCCGCCTTAACGCTCCTCTGGATCCGTTCGCTGGCTTCGTCTGCGGCTTGCAGCGCAACTCTGCGACTCTGCGGCTCTCGCGACGCTCTGATGATGCTTGTAGAGCTTCGCTGCAGCTTCAAATCATCATAAATGCATGGCTACACACGCACACGCACACGCACGCACACACGCACACACACACACAACGGCAAGCGACTGCAGACAGTCAAGCAGACATGCGCGAAGAGAGGGTTGCTCGAGCAGTTTGTACAGCTGTGCAGCTCTAGTTAGACTGCGTATAGTAAAAATAATATAATATATAGACTAATCTTTTTATAAAGCAGTATTAAAGTAAATAGCTATAATATTGTTTGATTATTTATTTTTAAACCATATCATTTGCATTTACGTTTTTCTTTTTTTTTTATTCGAGCTCAATTAAAGAAAAATATTATTAAGATATAGAAAAAGAAATGTTTAAAAATATTATTGCTAAGCTAAGAAATGTAAAAAAGAAAAGAAAATTAAAACAATATTATTTCTGCCATGGAATCAATGAATTACATCTAAAATATTTGAAGCTGGCCTAATCTAAGATTAAAGCAGTACTAGAAGCAAGTAAATAATTAAAGTAAAATGAATAACATTATTTTTCTGTGCTTTATTCAAACTTATGGCCATGTAACGAATTTTCGCAAATCTTCAAGAGAAATAATACATACATTTCTGAAATATACAAAGAGTGCATAGAGTACATTCACAATAGCACAGAAATGCAAAATTCCTTAACAAAAATTTATAGAAATTTAAAAAAATTGAAATTCAAAAAGGGGACAAAACGAAAAATACTTGCAAAATACTTCAAATTGCAATAAACTTAATTTAGATAACAGTGTGATTTTATATACAGTCATTTTAAAGCACAGCCTGATTGTCTTTAAACAAACCAGTGTATCAAACGCAATGCCACAACTTTAACAATTTTTCGAGCACCCCTCGCCGTGCTGGGCTTGCAATGTTGCGGTGCCATACACGAGAGTTAATGTTCTGGGTGAGTGGGGCTGCATTTTAGTTTTTATTTTCGTCATTTTCAAGAGATTTTTGCGCTCAGCTCGGCTCCGCTCCGTTTTGTTGCGGTTTTCACGTGTTGCTATTTTTGCAAGCTTTCTGTTTGTTGTTGCTGTTTATTGTTGTTGTTGTTATTGCTGCAGTTGCAGTTGCTGCAGCATAAAAACGAAAACAAAAGCAGCGAAAACGTACTGCCGCCCTCAGCCCTCAGCCCTACGCCCTACCGACCACTGGCCACTGCCGCCTTCAACTGACCCCACGCGCTGCCCACGACAAAGACGCCGCTGCCGCTGTCGCTGCAGTTTCCCCCTTTTCCCAGCTTTTCTCTTGCCTCCCCCTAACCCACCTGCCCCCTCGCCAGTTGCGCTAATAACTCAAGCATTTGTTTTAATTTTTGTGCGCTTGTTGCGACTTCGTTTTGCTGTTTGTTTTTCTCTCTGTTTTGTTTGCCAAATGTTTTATTGTGTGTTCTGTGTGTGTTTTTTCTGCGCTTTGCTTTGCTTTTGTTATTTCTTTTTTTTTTTTTTTTTGCTTGCCTCTTTTGCCATTTTTTCGGTCGCCGTGTTTTTTGTTTTGGCCACTTTGTTATTTATTCTACACGTTTTTTGCCCTTGCCGCGAACTGCTGCCGGTTTTAGTTTTTGGTAAATTATTTTCTGGTAGCCCAAACATAAATACACACACGATTTATCAACTCGGCTTAGATGGCCAGGCAGAGAGAACGCGCTGGCTTTTGTTGTCTCTATCACACCCCCCACCCCTTCCCCGGTTTATCGCATCTCAGCTCGTTTATCAGACTTGAAAACGTATCGAACATCATCACTTAATAATATTGACACTGGATTTGGAATAGATTTCGATGTGGCCTGCCAGCGGGAATGGGAATGGGAATCGGATCTCGTTTCGTTTCGTTTTTCGAATTCACATTTTCATATGAATAAGCATTTTCTCTCCACTGTCGAGGCACTGCCTCACCCCTCCCCCTCCGCGACTCGCTCGCCCTGCTCTGCGCCCACGATTACGAGCCGAAAACGAGCGCAGCGCACAATCGGCAAATTAAGTGATTATGTTAACCGGTTGTTGTTGTTGTTGTTGCTCTCCTTGTTGTTGTTGTTGTTGCTGTAGTTGTTGTTGTTGCTGTTCCTCTTATTGTTGCTGCGCGCTCTGTGAATGAAAGGCTGCTGGCTGAATGCCCAGAGCCGGGCCCAAAACAAAAATTTACATGAAAATTAACTTGTTATGTGGCAAACAAGAACAACAACAACGACGACAACGAGAGCAACAACAACGACGAGCGACAATTTGAGAACGCACAACTGAAAACGAAATTGATGTCCAAAACTCTCCGTATCTCCTTCTCTCTCTCCCTCTCTCTCTCTCTTCCTGAGACTCTGCACTGCCCTTTCCACTGCTTCTTACTCCACTCCCCTTCAGTCCTTCACCTTCTCACTCGTTTCCCTTTCTGCATCTATATATTCCTGCTCTCTCACTCTATTACTTTCTGCCCCTTTCTCCCTCTCTCGCTCTTCCTCTATCTACCTCTGTCTGTCCACATATTCTTTACCGCTCTCTCTTCCGCTCTTTTTACCTCTCTCTCTCTCTATATATATCTCTATATATCTCTATCTATCTCTCTCTATCTCTCTCCATATATCTCTACCTCTCTGCTACATATTCTTTACCTCTCTTTCTTCCGCTCTTTCTATCTCTCTCTATATATATCTCTATGTATCTCTATCTATCTCTCTCTCTATCTCTCTCTATATCTCTTTCTCTTTCTCTTTCTCCTTCTCTATATGTCTCTCTATCTCTCTCTTTCTTCTTCTCTCCATGTCTCTCTATGTCTCTCTATCTCTCTCTTTCTCCTTCTCTCTATCTCTTTCTATCGCTCTCTATCCTTCTCTCTATATTTTTCTCTATCTTTCTATTCTATTTTTCTCTCTATTCTTCTCTCTATCTTTCTCTCTATCTTTCTCTCTATCTTTCTCTCTATCTTTCTCTCTATCTTTCTTTCTATCTTTCTCTCAATCTTTCTCTTTATAGTTCTCTCTCTATATATCTCTCTATCTTTCTCTACCACTCTCATTTCCCTGTATCTCTACTACTCTCTCTACCTCTCTCTCTACCTCTCTCTCTACCTCTCTCTCTACCTATCTTTCTACCTCTCTCTCTCTAACTCTCTCTTCCTTTCTCTCTACCTCTCTCTCTCCATTTATCTCAACTTCACTCTCTACCTCTATATTCTTCTCTTTATCTCTCCCTACCTCTTTCCCCTCTTCCAACTTCTTGTCAACTCTTTTCCAGTTTCTCAGCTGCTCTGCCTGCCTCTCTACCTCTGTATACGCATTCCTCTCCATCGCTTCTACTTTCCTGACTTCAATTCTTTCTCAGCTGCGGCCACGCCTTCCCCCTGCTTCCTGCTGTTGTCTCTTCCCTTTCTGCTTGACCATAATTTGCTATAATTTCGAAATTGGAGCTCATCATCAGCCCATATCAAAGTCGTCGGCGTGCTTCAGCTTCAGCTTGAGCTTCTTCTACTCTGCCGCTTCTCTCGCTCGCTCTCTTTTTCTCTTTCACTCTTGCTCTCTCTCTCTGTCTAGCTCTGCCTCTTTAAGCTACGCAGATTTGTGCTCATTTTATAGATTAGATAAAACGCGCAATTTGCATAGCTCTGATTGGCCAAACTGCCACACGCATAACTCGCTCCACTGTGGGAAAACATGTGCTCTACACTGCGCAAAAAAATGCAGTAATTTTTTTTGAGCATACAGCAACATTGATTCTTTCGGATTTCGAATATGATTACTGGCTGAAACGTGCCAAAAAAATTATCTCCCCTTTCTCTCTTACTCTTACTCTGCTCTTTTCCCCTTCATCAAGCTGCGCTTGCGCTCGTGTTTTTGGCTCTTGTTCTGCAACTTGGCAAGTGCGACAAGCTTAAACATTACATAAACCCAATGAAGACGAGTGCGAGCACAAGGCCAGATAAGCAGAGCTGCAGCAAACGTTGCCAATCGCCCTTAGAGCTGAGCTCAGCTCCGGCTCGAGCCTAAGCCTAAGCACGAACTTTCGAGTTTTTTTTTCACCACTTCCGCCAGACTAATTTTTAGATTTCCAAAACATATTTGCAACACGTAGCAACATTTGCCATGGGTTCTACACTTAACTGCAGCTCTCTCTCTCTCTCTCTCTCTCTCTCTCTCTCTCTCTCTGTATTTGTATCTCTCTCTCCCTGTCGCTGGCTCTTTGTCAGGCCTAATTCAAATTAGCTGCCTTTATAAACGTATGCGTTGATGTCTCTGTTTATGTAGCTCACACACACACACACACACACACACACACACACACATATACATATAGAGCTACAGCTATTTGCCTATCTAGCTATATCTATATCTGTCCATCTGTGGACATCCAAGTATATAGTTTCATGTTTATTTATGCGAGTTGATAAAACTCTTCGGTCGGCTCGTTTGGCCCATTGTTGTGGCCGTTGCTGTTAATTTATGGCCACAGCGGCATTATAATACCAGCTACACTGCAAGAAAAACGTGTTGCGGGGCATAATTTCGAGCCAAACTGATCGAATTCAAATGTTTTCATATTATTTCCAATTGTCACTTGACTTATGCGCGCTCTGGCGCTCTACCCTTCTCTCTCACTCCCTCTCTTTCTCCCTCTCTCTCTGCCTCTCCTGCTGCTTGCTTTGTCTAATGTTTATTCAAATTGCGAGCGTCGCACAAAACACAAAAAACTTTTCTCGCGACTTTTGTCTTGAGCTCAATCCGTGCGTCCGTCTGTCTGTCTGTCCGCTTGTCTGTCCGTCTGCCAGCGTCTAGACGGCGGCCAGTGCAGCGGAAGGAAGCCTTCACGACGTGCTGCACTTGAACTTGAGACCCCCTGCCAAGCGCTCGCTCGACGGGGTCTCAAGCGGGGATTCTGTGTACAACCCTCAACATGTGTGCAAATTTTCTAAAAACAAAAAAAAAAAAAAAAAATACCAGGCAAACCAAACAAAATCATGAATGAAACAAGAGAGAGAGAGAGAGAGGGAGGGAGAGAAGAGAGAGATGGGGCTGTAAAGTGGGCGGGCAGGCGGTCTGGCAGCGGTTAAGTAGCCGTCTGCTAACGGGACTTAAACTCCACTTTTGCCGTTAGAGGGTAAGAGCAGACAGGCGGACAGCTTAAGCATACGGACAGAGCAGACAGACAGACATATAGGCAGACAGACAAAGCAGGCAGGCGGGCAGGACAGAGAGAGGGAGAGACGCACATACATTGGCATAGACAGCCAAGTTAGCAGGCAAGGCAGGCCGACGGACAGACAGACAGACAGTCAGACAGCCAGACACTGGGACAGACGCAGACACCTTTGTTTCAGCCCGCAAGATCTTGATGTCTGCTGGCTTAGAGCACTCCAGGCTCCAGACTCTTGTGCTGCAGCAACTGCCTGCAACTATTGTCATGCTTTTAATTACAGCTCGAAGACCCGCCGCCCCTCTCTTCCTGCCCTGCCTGCCCTGCTCGCTATTGGCATTTGTTATCAGTGTGTTTATTATATTGGCATTAAGCGACAGTCCGACCTGGGCCTCGCCACGACTTCCGTCAACTAATTGAAACTTTTGCCCGTTCGGACGTGCACAACGCTGCGTATACGTAATGTCGGCCTGCAACAGCAGCAGCAGCTGCTGCTGGCTTAACTTACATACATGTACTAAGTACTACGCGTTTGCTTAACTTTCAGTTCAGCTGAGCATAGTCGAGTTCAGTTCAGTTAATACTAATGCAATCGGCACGTGCTCCCGGCCACATTACACTATCGTCAGAGTTTGCTTTTACTATGCTTTGCGTTTTGGGTTTTCTTCTTCTGCTTTGGGCCAAAATATGAATTTTGTTTTCTTCGCTTTTGTGCGCTGTAATGAGATCTACCTCAACAAATCTAATTAATATGCACATGTGTGTGTGTGTGTGTGTGTGTGTGTGTTATCACACCAGCTGGTACTGATAGTAAAACATAATAGCGAACTTGGGCATATCAAACAGTTTCTCGTTTCTGTTTAGTTTTAATTAGTTTGAGCTTCTACTTGAGCTCAGTTTTATTATCTCCGAGCTTGCAGCTCATTACAGCATAGCTTAGAAGAAAAAATCATTATATTTCTTATTATATTATATGGTATTAAATTTATAATAAGCTTAGTATTATGTTTTTTCTAAGGAAACACTGGCAACTCATTAAAATATAAATAAATGCATTAGAAAAAAAAAGATATTTCAAATTTTATTAAGTACCATAAAAATTATAATAAGCATAAAAATCAATAGAGCTAAGTGAACAGCATATTTTTCCTTAAATATTTAATTTTAGTTTTCTCAAAAAAAAAATGAAACTGATTGCTGCATAAATGATAAATAAATCATTATAGTTTTAATAATATTATTGAATATAATAATTACAATAATAATAAAAATTAACAATTAAATTAAATTAATTAATTAAATAAAAATAATTATAATTAAAATGACAAAGGCTGAAAACACAGCATATATATAATCATATATATTATTTAGGAATTATTATAGTTTCTCATAAGAAACGCTTGCTACTTATAACATAAACTAAAAAATTTTAAAAATGTTAATTATATTTCTTATTAGCTTATATATTAAATAAATTATAAATATAATATATTATTACTTAATTATTACATACATAAAAAGCCGCAGTGCCAAGCATAAATTTTCTCTGTAGTTATTTGAGTTTTCCCAAAGAAATACTATAGTAAATCAAAGCGGAGACTGTTCAAAGTCGCGACTTGTAGCTATACGACTATTTAGCCAGCTATAAAACCGAAAGCCAACTATAATAAAAAAAAAAAAACTGGAGCCATTAAATCTCGCCCTTGTAAAGCGGGCCTAATGCCTTGTCATTTGGCTTATGCTCCAGTTAATGTACTTATTATGCCAACAGCAAGTAGCTTGTAACGCTCACACACACACGCACACACACACTAAAACACTTTGGGTCATTGCCGATACATTTGATGTGCCGTGTGTGTGTGTGTGTTTGTGTTTATGTTTGTGTTTGACATGTAAAACGCCAGTTGAATTGTCAATTTATACGAAATGCACACGACAAACAACAACAACAACAACAAGAGCAGCAGCTGCAACAACAACAACAACAACTAAGCATAAACGAAACGAAACAGAACAAACATTAACACATTCGACTGGCGGACAACGAGAAAAGTTGTCAACTGTCAAATTTAATCATGGATATTATAAAGCCAGACAGCAACAACAACAACAGCTACAGCCAGCGCAGCAGCAGCTACAACTGATACATAAGCAGATAAACAAAGGCCAAAACAAACCCAAAACAAAGCCAAACACACAGCAAAACAAAGAGAAATCAAAGCAAACGCACAGCCAGACTGCAAATAATGTCAAAGTGTCGCTTAAAGCAGTCGAAAATACCCTCGAAATAGTAGAGAGCTGCATGTAAAGCAGGTAAACTACGTAGCACTCTCTACTAGATCTTGCGCAAGAGCTGCTAATGCGAGTTATGCTTTTATCTGATTCTGACTGTTGCGCTCTATGGAAATAAAGTTCTCACTCTCCCTGACGAAATTGCTATAATTTCTAAAACTATTTTGCAATTTGTCGTTAGGCAGATCGATTAACCATAACAATTACCAACTATAATATTAACCAAGTAAAAAAAGACCCGTTTTAAAAGTACATTAAATCTGTTCTACAGCAGTTCAGCTGACTAAGACATAAATTGTAAAAACATTATAAAACAATATAAAATATAAAAAAATACATTATCGTTATGAAAAAATAAAAAATTAAAATAAAGTATATATTAAACAATATTTATATTTGTTATTAAGTAAATATTAAATATAATATGCAAGAACTAGATACTATTTATTACACCCACATTTTTTAAGCATTAAAATTAATTATTAAGTATATATATTAAACATAATATGCAATATCTAGATACTATTTATTGCACTCAAATTTTATTAATATTAAAATTATATATCAATTTGACTGAAATAAAATAAACTTGCCTCTTTTACTTTTTAGCAAAAAATTAGCTTAGGTCTTTAGAGATTTTTGCAAAAATGTATAATTAAAATATTACATAATATAATGAATATATAAAGTTATATATATATATATATATATATATATATATATATAACATACTACCAACTACAAGCTCTTGTACAATTTATTCCCATAAGCAGCTTTAAAGTAAATAAATTCAATTGAAATGTAATAAACTTCGACTGTTGCACTCTAGCAATATTTGCTTAGATCGTTTTAATTTTTTATTACAAAATCTTCTGCAATGTTAAAAAAAAACTATTTAGAATGTATTGACATATTCGCTTTAGTTTCTTTGGTATTGACAGATACGTAGAATTTTGAGCTCTTGAATTTTATTTGTAGAAATTTAATTTATGTTTCTCCCTAGATAAATTCGCTTTAGTTTCTGTTTTAAATTTGTATGTTAGTATAAATACTACTGGCTTCGCAATATTGTATAAACTAGAATTTAGATAGCATTATTTACCACAGCAAACAAAAAATAAAAGAAATCGTTGGCAATTTTAGATGAAGTAAATAAATAAATTTCAAACACTTCTCAGTGTTCTTTTCTTCATGATAATTAGAAGAATTCAACTAGATTATTCTACTGTTCTGGTATTGGTCTCTACCAGCTCAGAACTCAGAATACCGTAGAGAAGACCGGAACTGAATACTCTACTAAATAATATATAAATATTCTATAAAATACCAAGAGAATATGCTGCTCTAAATAGTTTCTAATAACTCGCAGAATTCTAAAAAGCATGTACACAGTATAAAGACAAGTATGCAGCACTTGCAGGGTATCTCAGCTGCAATACAACCCACACACACACACACACACATGGCGTTGTCAGTTGTCACTTGTTGTTGTTGCTGTGCGCTTCGCCTGCTTTTGACAGACTGACATGAATTTTGGCAGGTTTGCGGCTTTATGACTTGTGTTTATGTGCCGCGCGCGCGTGTGTGTGTGTGTATCTGTGTGAGTCTCGGCTAATTACTGTTGAAATATTTTTGCATCAGCGAAACTTTTCATTCGATTCGCGTTGAGAGTTCTGCTTTGTTTTTGTTTTTTCATTTTGTTTACCTTTTTTTTGCAGCGTCAAGTGGGCAAACGTAAAAATGGCGTGCAACCGCTTCCGTTTCCTGTTTGGCAGCGGGCAACAGTAAATCCAATTAGAACTTGCAGCTGCGCAGGCGTCGCGGCGGCAACAAGCGCTGATTGCAGTTTCGCAAACTTTTGTTAACAATTTTTTTCGGCTTTTTTTTGCACTCAAAATTTATTTTATTTTTTTATTTTTGCACTCGAAAATTTGCAAATATTTTTTTGCACTAATTTTTGGCACTTGATCGCGCGTGTGTGTGTATGTGTTTTAGATTTATTTTACTAAGCGTAAATGCAATTTTGAGGGGGGGCGGGCGAGGGAACAGTAGCAGCAGGCACTTGGGGGTAGCTCAAATTTTGAGTTGAGAATTTTGAAATTTTTATTCAAGATTTTGGCGATTTTGTCGCTCTGTAGTTTTGGCCCGGTTTACGGCAACTTGCGCGAAAGACGAACGAAATGCGAAAGAACAGAACGAGCAGAACGAGCGAGCGGCCGCGCCGAATTTCGTTGTGCGAGCGCCAAAACTGAACTGACTCCGAGCGCAGCCGGCGCGTTTCACTCAAGCTCGCTGCTCGCGCAATGCACTCAGTGTTGGCTCACGGCCGTGTCAACCGGGTTGCACTGCAACCGGTTGCAATCGAACCGCATCGAACGCCATCGAACCGCAGCGAACGAACGAGCGAGCGAACGAGTCGCTCGTGCGTGCTCATTACCAGTTCGTTTCACTTGCCGAACGTTCCGCGAACCTGTTTCGAGCCGAGTGCGAACAGGTTTCGGGCTCGAGCGTGTGTGTTGAGTGCTTTTGCGCTTAATTACTCAATTATGCTGCATGCGAGCACTGAGCGAGAGGGAGAGCGAGAGGGAGGCAGAGAGTGAGCGCGATCTATGCAATTTAGTGTTTTGTTTTCTTCTTTTTTTTTTTTGAGCAATTTATTGTTTTATCTGGCCGAGTTCAAGCGCTGTGGAGTTCAGCTCGCAGTTCGCAGCGCTGCGCTATTTTATAATGTTAGCGCCGCCGCAGCGTTTATTGCAGCGCTGCACAGGACTTCGCTCGAGCTCAAGTTCGAGTTCAGCTTCGGCTTGATGAGCGTGTGAAATGCCGACTTTAATGAGCTCCTACAGCATGCAGGGGCTTTATAGGCCGCTGTAAACGAACAATTGAAACGTTTGAGCTGCCTTTGTAGGTAACATATACCCTGTTAAAAACAAACTTTGAATATCATCACAGCACAGCTGCTAGACTTGCAGCAGATTGTGACCAAATACGCTGTAAGCACCCTGTGTACCTTGCAGGAGCCAGTGTAGACCTAAAGATACCCTGTAATAGTGACTTATTTCTAATTACGGCGCAACAGCTAGTGCAGCACTAAGCTGGAAGTGGTATAAAGGGCATTTAATGTCGCTTAATACCCCGCAAAAATAACTTACAGGGTATCTGCAACGCAAATTTTAGACATAATAGACGCATATACCCCGCAATAAGCAATTTGTAGTCTTATCGCGCAGCTGTAAGCTTAAATTGCACTTACAGTGTAGCTAATGTCGTTATACCCTGTAATAAGCTTGTGTACTTTACTTACACATGTTTATTTCTAAGTAAAATAATGCTTATATACCCTGTAATAAGGGCTTCTTCTTTATTCTGGGCATCTGCTAGCGCTTACCTCTGTTGAAATTGATTTGATAATCGCCCTGCATTTTACAGGGTATATCAGATTGCAAACAATAAAACCCTATATACCCAATAAAAACGAATATTAGCTCTGCTGCATAATATCTGCATCATTACTGATATACTGTTAGTTCAAGACTTTGCCTTGTTATCATATCTTTCACTATTTGTAGGGTATCTGCAAGTCCATTTCTATGCTGGTCTGCTTGTAAGTGATCTAGTTCTAATGCTTCATTCCACTTATTGCACTTGAAAACAGATGTAAAACAGTTGAATGCTGCCACTTTTAATTGATCATTATATTTACAGGGTATCTGCTAGTCCATCATATAGTTTTATTTCCTTCTAGCATTTTTTAGTTTGACTAAGATGCACTACAATTAAATATCGCCTTTAGAATTGTAGATTCAGTTATTTTTACAGGATATCTACTAGTCTATCTTGTTAGTTGTTTTGCTACATACGACTTGTTGCACTCTGGGCTAGCTCGTCGTACAGTTGAATACTGTTGTTTTAATTTAACAGTCTGCTATGTATTTACAGTGTACATTTTACAGGGTATCTGCTAGTCCATCAGCTAATTTTATTTATTTTTTCTTTCTAAGGTTTAAAATGCATTATAGTTGCATAATATGATAATATCATTACACTTGAACACTCGCCAAATTTTACAGGGTATCTGCTCCATCCATCAGGCTAGTTCATTTCCTACGTACAACTTGTTGCACTTTTGGCCACTTTGAATACTGTCATTTCACTTGAACATTCATAAATATTTATGTGGGCCTTCGTGCTCCAAACATCCATCCAGTCAACCAGCCATCCAGCCGTCCATGCCGGCAGAGTCAACCCAAGCCCAGTGCTATACCCATTGCTATAGCCATTCGCATTCGCATTCGCATTTCCATTCCACGAACAACTTTTTCTCGCTCATTTTGCATCTCTCGTCAAATTCTTTAACTTGGCAATTTGTTACGGTACTTTGGCTATTCCGCACGAGAACTGGCCGAGAGACCAAGAGGCTGAGAGACCGCAAGACTAGCTGCAACATTTATGCAAGGCAACGTTGTCGGCAAACGGCGTGCACTTAAAGAAGATGCCGCTTGCAGCCAGAGTGAGCGAGAGAGAGAGAGAGCGAGGAGAGAGTGAGAGCGAGACTCGAGCGAGACGAAGCGATATTTATGTGTGGATCTTTGTGACAAGTGTCTTGCATTAGCATAAGTAAATCTTCTCGAAATCCTCAAATTTATTTGTCAACACTTGACAATTTCATTGTTGACGCCGCAGTCGCAGTCGCAGCTGTATTCGGGTTGCTTGGCAACCCTGCACTGGACAACAAATCATGATTTGCCTGTCGCTCTGTCGCTCTGGCCTAGCCCCAACTACCCCTGAGCCGAGACAATGGTCTGTTCGCCTCCTCCCAAGTCCAACAACGGCTTAAATCAAAGCCAAATATTTGAGCGCAAACAGACAGACATTAGCAGGACTTGACCTATGCCAGCAGATACCCTGTAAAATTATTAAAAAAGATATGCACTGCGTGGGGTGATTTATAAAATATTTTTTGCTCTATACCCTGTAAATTCAATAAAAATCTGCATTTCTTGGGCTGGTTTATAAAATGTTATTAGCTCTATACCCTGTAAAATCAATAAAAAAATAAGCATATCTTGGTAGGATTAATTAAATATTATTTGCTCATATTGGCTTTCTGCTGGATCGTGTGTTACCCTGTAAAATCAATAAACTTCAATTCCTGTGAGCAGTTTTTTTTCTGTTATATCGTTAAGGACTTCTAAAGCGGTTTTAGACCACTTTAACGATACGAACTCGACTACCTATACCCTGTAAAATATATAAGCTTCAATTTATTTATTGAAATAAAAAAATTCAACAGAGATACCCAGTACATACAACACTTTCTTGCAGTTTTCTGCACACATATATAAGATCTATGCTGCGACAGCAAATACCCTTTTTTAATTTTTTCTATATTCTATTCTATTTTTTTCCCTTTTCAAACCATCGCTTCAATATACCCTGTAATTCTTCAAATTCTGTAAAATTCTTCAACTTCAACGCCAACTGACAATTCTTTATTGCTCTATTCTGCAGGCTAATGAAACGTTCTGGCCATGGCTAATTGCCAAACGCAGCAACTTGCTTTGCTCCGTCTGTCTACCCCCCTCTCTCCCCCGCCCCCACTACCCCCTTTAAGCTGACCCTCTGGCGACAACTTCGACAGCTTGGCCCTTTCTTATCGCGCTTATCTCGCAACGCAGTGTCAACGCTGCGCTCATCATCGTCGCAGCAGCAACTTATTATGGCCAACACTCCATTATGGCAACAAAGCCATTGCCATTCATTAACAGCTGCGGCTTTTGTGCAACGCTCTTACAGCGTTTCCCTCCCCTCCCCCTCCATCCCGTGCCACAGCTCTCTGCTTGCTGCTCTCTCTGTCTCTCTCTCTCTCTGTCACTGCTTCCCCCTCTCTCCAGGCTGACTTTGACTCTTTTGAGTTTTGCTGTCGCGGCAGTAAAAGTTGGCAAGGGTCGAGAGACTGTGGTAGTGCTAGAGTAGCGGGGAGGGGGGTAGGTGTAGCGGGGCTTAGAGGGTGCCATAATGCGCAGGTAATCTCAAATTACTGCAAATATTCGCATGCACATTTATTATGCATTCGTCTCTTTCTCTGTCTCTCTCTCTTCTTCTTTCTTTCTTTAGCTTGCTTTATTTTATTGTTTAATAAGTTTGTTGTAAATCTCGCATTATTTTGTTGTTGCTTTCGTACATTTTACTGTTGTGTCAGTTGCTCTCGTGCCTTGCGCATTTCCGTCTTGGCCAGTCTGGAGACTCAACTGAATCCCCTTGGCGTTCCATGCCCCCGCCCCTGCCCTCCTCCTTTCTACAATGCGGACAGGTGCGCGCTGAAGGCCATCGCAAAAGCAGCAGCAGTTGAAGCAGCAGAAGAGTTTAAGGTATTAAAAGATTTGTTTGTTTATCAGTCAGATAAACTTACATATAACTTGAGCAATTCGCCAGCTTCCTGAGGATATTGAAAATCAGTCAAGGAAAACTATTCATATGCGTTTTTATTCGCATAAATTTCAGCTTAAGGTAGAGTACATTTTGCAGTATTTTTCTATTATTGTAGAGCACTCAAAAAAAAACCATGAAAATCCACAGTAAATAAACAAACCTTAAATATTTTTTTATAAATTGCCAGTCAATTATTAAACTATATTTTATTTATTAATAATATTTTATTTTAGTTACGTTATTTTATTTTTATTTATTTTATTTTGATTTTATTTATTTCATATATTGGATTTATATTATAGACTCTTTTTTTATCATAATAAACAAACTAAACTTAATTATAATAAACTTAATTGTTATAAAATATTATCAATAAATAACTAATGCAAAAAAATAATTATCAATGAAATATATAAAAAATGAGACTGAAAATAAATATGATTGTTCTTATCAATATAAAATAAATATAAATAAAATAACATAATTATAATAAAATATTATTAATTAATAAAATATTGCAAAATAAATTACTAAATTATTTTTACTATCAAAATAATGTGAATCTTTTCTTTTTTAAAAAAAAGCCATATGCAGATCAAACAAAAATAACTGAATTAAATTGCTTCTAAAAAATCCCGATGCCCCATCATTCATAATGGATACACAACTAAAACACAGCTGAAATGAAATGAATTTATGAAAAATACTGCCTAGCTCTGAAATAAATTATGCTTGCAATAAAATTATATTAAGACTAATCAAAATAAAGTACTAAATTTATATCTATAAAAATAACTAATCTACTAAAAAAAACTCAAATCAACTCATATTACTGCACGATGCCTTATCAATCATAAAGGATGAGTCACACAACTCAAAATCAGTTTAGGGATTGGCTAATAGTTGACACGGGAATGGCAAATCAATTACGCAGCCCATAGATAACTCAAAGTGTCAGTTCATATGGCACCAAGCAGCGCAATGCATGGGCGAGCGCACCTGTTGCCTGCCACCAAATTGGGACTGCGACAATTGCGACACACACACACCCAGGCAAGAAGGCAGGCAGTCAGGCAACATCATGCAGAACTTTAATTGTGCCTGGCACTCAATCTTTCAATCACGGCCAACTGCAGCAGCAGAGCAGAGAGAGACAGCAGTTCGGATTACGCGCGAGCTCGCGCGGAAGGAGCCGCTGGTATGGCCATGGCAATATAATCTATATAATCATAAGAGTGTAGCATGTTGTAACATCGCTCTCTACTCCTGCCCCTGCCCCTGCTCAGCTGCTGCACGCATTTGCGACATGTTGTCAACTCGAATTGCGTTCGACTGATTGAAGGCAGCCCAGGCCCAGGCCCAGGCCCAGCCCAGGCCAAGCCGAGTGGACCGTTGCCCATCCCAGCGACAAGTTGATGGCCACCAGAGCCCCAGCCAGAGCCGCAAAGTAGGCAAAGGCAAGTCTGCTTCGCCTCGACCCCTTCTGCCCGCTCAGACAGGTTTGTCAGACGCTAAGCCCGAGTCGAAGTCAAAGTCAAAGTCGGGTAGGCGTTGCAGATTGATCAGCCAAGGCAGCTACAGTGGGGCAGGGCACGTTGGACAGTGGACACTGGACTGTGGACAGTGGCGACATTTGTCTAAGTCGGCGCTGCCTTGTTTACGTTTCGGGCCTTGCAACGTCATGGACGTTGCTCCCAAGTCCTGCGCTGACGAGCACAAACATAGCAAGTAATTTCGCCATCAATCTCTCACTTTTGCACTCCTTGCGGGCCCCATGACCTTGTCCTGCCCACTCACCTGCACGTGTGTGTGTGTGTTTGAGTGTGCTTCAAGTGTCTCTGTGTGCGTACAGTTTATTTTGATCTCAGTGTCTTCGCGATTTGCATAACTTGTCATCTTCAGCCGACGACAGCGAAGCAGAGCAGGAGAACTGGAGAACTGGAGAGCAGCAGAGCCCATCGCCAGCGCCGAGTTCATTGTCAGTATCAATAAATATCAACGCGCTGAGCGACAACTTCTTTTTCAGATGCAGAGTAACAATCTGCGTAGCACTTTGCAGATACTCTAACCGACAGGCTCGAGTTATAGAGCACAAGGCATCAGGCCAAACTTGAGTTTTTCGTTGAATTAAATAAATTTTTTATATTTTCAATAAATTATTTATTTTTATATTATTACTTTGACTGTAGTTTTCTTGCTAAAATTTGGCATATTTGTTCTTTGTTAGTATTAATAGCATATATCTTAAAATCAGCTGCATTGCTACACTATTTTGTGAGTTACATCACTATATAGCCAAATCAAACTCTACGAACTCAGCTCTGACTTCAGCTTTTTTGCTGAAATTAGGTACAGTTGCCATTTGATCCTACAAGTATAAAATATCTTAAGTTCAGAAAAATCGCTTGATTATTCTCTGAATTATATCATTTTAAACCAACATAACTAGCATTGCTCTATCCAAACTCAGCTCTGACTATAGCTTATTTGCTGAAATTTGCCATACTTAATAATTGGAACTAATAAAATGATATATCTAGAAATAGGCCATATTCTTACATTATTTCGTGAGTTACATCATTTTATAGCAACATAAATACTTGTGCTGCATCCTAACTCAGCTGGAAGTGCAGTTTTTTTGATAAAACTAGGCACAATTATAACTTGAAATAAGAATTACTATATATGTGAAAATCATTCAAATCGCTCTATTAGGATCCAAGTTTTATTATTATAAGCGCATTAAAAATTCGCACATGCTTTGTCCTCTTTTGTCCTCTTGCCTGTTGTCTTTGTCGCTGTCGTCCATCCACATTCACAATGTCATTGGCAACCCCCATCCACAGAGTCAGATCCTCAACCTCATCCTCAGCCTCATTCGCAGTCTCATCCGCATCTCCTCGGCTGATTCCGAGTGGCACTGATGAGGCCATCGTATGTCAGCAGCGTTTTTCGTGTGGCGGTTAACATTTTGCTATTTTATGAGCACTGATATAAATGATCTTTTAATTAATATCACTTTAGATAGAGCGGCCAGACTGTGTGCAGACCGTGTGCAGACTGCCCGCGGACTGAGGACGAGCCTGTGCCGCACTGCAATTGATGGAGCATTCTTCTTATGCAAAGTGATGTTTACGATTTTCCATCGGAATCGAGTCAAATGCAACGTCAACAACTCTCTCTCTCTCTCTCTTCCTCTCTCTGTCCCTCTCTCGCTCTCTCTGTCTCGGAGGCTCTTAAATACGTTTAATGACATCGCCATGGATTAGGGCTTAAAACTGGTCTATGAGGCGATCGCGAGCTTGACGAGACTCTCTGGATAGAGAAGGGGTGGAGTGGAGTAGCTTACTCTGCTTATGTGACCAGTCAATGATAATCGGATCAGATTACCATTCCGATAATACTAAAAGCTTTTTGCAATTTGCAAATACAAATTGTTGTTGCGACGCCGTCGCCGTTGCCGTTGCCGTTGCCATTGCCTCTCGAGTTATTTTGCACTTAGTACCAAGGACATCGCGCCATGCCATATGCAAATAGAACATTAGTTGTGCCAAAAAGGGTCATCAATGTGTTTACGAGCTGCACTCGGATAAGCTGCATATCGCAGTGGCGAGTTGAGGCATTGAAGAGTTGAACGATTTATGGTGGTTTCTCGATAGGAAATGCAGCAGGCGAATGGGAGCAGAGACAGCCAGAAACTTGCAAGAACTTGGAATTTCGATTAAGCATCGATAACTTCAGCGATTTATGGTTAATATCGGTAGTGAGTTGAAGTGATGAATGAAATATGCGAGTTCGAGTAAGAAGAAATACCGAGGGGAAGTTGTCTATAAGAAATCGAGTAGCAGTTCATTTAGAGATTGAGCTATTGATCTAAAGAAAATAAGTGATAAAAGGTCGCAATGAATCAATAACTTAAAACAGGTACTTTTATAAATGTTTAGTTAATTTTTTAAGGTTATTTTATATTTTTAAAGATTAGGTAAATAGGGATGAAAGCTATTTATAGAATATATGCAGACTGCAGACAGAAAAAATATAATAATATTAATTTTAAAATGTATAAATATTGTATAGATATTTTTTTAGTTACGTATTTAAAGATCAATTACTAGTGCGTCTATATATAAAATTAGATCTTATAATATATACTATAATGTAATTTAATTTAATTCATATTGTTTAGTTTTTTTTCAGATATTTAAAAATCTTTAGCAAGCGCGAATATACATCAAAATTGTATTATATATAAGAGCTTCATTATATACTTTTAATTTATACTATAAATATATATAAATATATTTTTTTTTATTTTAGATCATATAAAATTGCAAATATACATTTTAAAAATTCGAACTATAAGAAAAAAATCTATATTAAGGATTGCTATAGATAACAAACATTGCCGACTCAGCTACTTAGTCTAGCAGGTTTCAGTGTCATTTATGGCTACTCTACCTAGTGGTATATCGCCTGCATCTACTACTTCCGATAAGATCGCATTTTTGGTGGGGCGCGCAGAAAGCCTCGGGATGTCTGCGTATGCCATTACAGGCATCAGAAATGAAGTCATTAAATGCTATTACAAAGCGTAATTGTTCACAAATTATGCGTCGCGAGTTACAGGAACCCGGCCGGCACTTCCTATCTGCGAGTACGAGTGTGAGTACGATTACGAGTGCTGGCACTCTCGCATACCCTGTACGCTGGGTACACGCCCCAGCAATGTGCATTTACACCACTTAACCGTCTTAATTATAGGCTTAGGCCCCGTCGGGTTGAGTTCAGTCGCGTCGCGTCGCGTCGAGTTGAGTTCATTTCTTTGTGCACCTGTCATACTTCGTGCAATGCTGAGTGACACTTGCCCCAGTGTCGAGGAATTAACATAGTACTTCCTATCTTTCTCCCCTTTCATTTCTCATCTACAGACTTTTTTTTTCGAGCATTCGAAAACGCTGGCAATTTGGCAAACAATGCGCGGCGCGAACGAAATGCTGGTTAATATTGAATTTATTACGAATCATCATCATCATTTAGTTTGCTACTTACACAGTGAACCACACTCTCCCATTCCTACACCATTCCCTCTGCAGACCTCTTCACGTTGAACTCTCAACTGTGACGCGAGCTTTGAAAATGGAATTAATGCTCCAATATGCTGTGAAAATACTGCCAAGTCATCGCTGAAGAAGGCAAAAGTCATGTGAACTTCCTGACAGTGTTCCCCGCTCCTTGTACCCCGCCCTCTCTCTTCTGCTCTTTTGCGCTCTCTTCGGCGGCGGAAATTGTGTCATGATTATAGACTAAAGCGCCTATTTAGTTACGCCTTATTATTTCCTTTTTACCCCGTGTCTGCTGCTGTGTCTGCAGCTCTACATTCTCCCAAATTGAATTGAACTCCGCCTAATTGAAGCTGTGTGTGTGCGTGTGTGTGTGTGTGGAAATGACTTGGTTCTTTTGGATCTATCTCCCTGTCTCTTCGACTCTCTGCTCTCGACTCATTAAAGTTCATTCGGTCCCAATTCATTTGTTGTGCCGTGCATTAGTTCGCTCTTTATTCTTTGTGAAAATCGAAGTATTTACTGGAAAAAGGCTCTTTATTAGCTGTGTGCGAGTCGCGGTTGAGTTTGATTAGCCCGAAGAGAGATAATATATTGTATGAGAAATAGATAACATAACTTCTATAGAAATGCTTCGTGAAGAACATGATGTGTTTCCCCTCTCAGCATCCTGTTTAGGTGAATAAATAACATATTTTCTACATCATTTCTTTGTGAAGCTCTTGTTCTTTTGGCATCCTGATTGTGCAGAAGATTTTAGTGTAGATAAAAAATAGATGGAAAGATAATATATAAAAGTTAGATAAATATCAACAATTAAAGTTTTTTTGTAACACTCTTAATACTCTATTATGAATGCAGATGAAGACATATAATAGATAGATAGATTGATAAATAGATACAAATATAGATATATAGATAGATTGTAAGATATATAGATAAATGGCTAAATTTCATAATTAGCTAGATAAACAGATAGATCTGAAGAATTGCTTGTGGAAATTATATATATTAGTTTTTCATAGATAAGCAGATATATATAGATAAATTATATATAGATAAATTGATTAATCGTTAGATATATATATTAAAAGCTAAATATACCAATATAGTAGATAGCTAGATATACAGACTTAATTGTGAACATTGCTTAATTCTTTCAGCATTGACTATAGCCCAAAGCTTTTGGTTTAAGTTAAATATAAATTCAACAGAAGTTCCCTATGAAAATTATGTAACTCTGACAGTATTCCATTAAGACTTAAGATGGTAGTGTATGAAAAATAGCATATCTGCCATTAGTGTTCTTTGTGGACAACACTCTAAACACACTAAACATGCACTCAGAGCGCCTGCTTCCTTGCAGCAATAGTTCACCTGGCGGTTCCCAGGTTCTACTCAAGTCTGTGGCTAGCAAATTAATCAAATCGCATGAGGAATTCACTTTAGCGGCATCAATTTGAGACTTTGGCTACCGGTTCGAATCTTTCAAAACGGCACATTGTCTTAGCCAAATTAAAGAGGAGTCGCTGGAGCTGGAGGTGGAGCTGGAGCTGGTCTTAGACCGTAGCTGGTAGCGGTCCGGTCGACACCTGAGTTGAATTTGAGTTTTGTGCGCGCATGCGGAAGCGTTTTTCGCGTCATTTTTCATGCTGAAAATTTAATAAAGAAAATTAATTTGTGGACATTTGACTCGAGGCGAGACCACAGTCCCCTGGCATCCCAGTCTCCCGCTTCGCACTGAGCCTGCTGCTGCTGCTGCGAGAGTACTCAAACTGCACGCAGACTTTGATCGATGGCACTCGCATTGCTGCAGGCTGCAGCAGGCTGCTGCTGATGCTGATGCTGCTGCTGCTGCTGCGAAGCTTCGCAACGTCAACGACAACGAAGACAACGACAACAACGACAACAACTACTACGACAATTCCAAGTGCAGCTCTAGGCTGGCCTAGGCCTTGGCCCAGTACCTGGGCTGGGCCTCGTGTGTGCCGCATGAGTTGCAAGTTAGCGCAATTAATTTATTTCAACACGAATTTAACTCTCATCGTCGTGTGTGCTTGAGTGCGCGCTCCTCACTTCATTGAGTTCGCATCGCCCATCGCCCATTGCAGTGCCCAGTTCCCAGTTCCCAGTGCGTTTTACATCAGTTTTATTAAAACACAAGGCGCGCGCGCGCCCGCTCCATTCCAGGCCGGACGCGACAGTCTGCAGTCTGGCAGGGTCTGGCATTTACCACAATATATTGTAAAAATTTTGTCGTTACCTTATCTAAATATGGCCATTTCATATAAAGACTTGCCATCCGTTGTAGTCGCCAGTTGCAGTTGTTGTTGTTGCCGGCAGCTGCTATTGGCGCTGTATGCAGCGTTGCTTCGTTTTCGCCACCCAGTCGTACTTTTACTACAGTGAAAATTCTTATAAATGGTCCAGACTGTTGCTTAATTATACAAAAATTACACTACAAGAAAACTAAACGTGCACACTCAACTTTTGGATACCTTTACCCAGCTTACAACAGGCAAACGGACAAACGGACAAGGTCAAATAGACTAAACTGTACGACTGTTTCTACTTAATTATATATTTATTTCATACGGTCTGCCACACTAGCTGCTACTTCTGTCTATTATATACATTTCTATAAAACTTATATACCTTTTATAAATTTTCTAAAAGGTGAATGCTTGAAGAATACAATTTTATTTGAAATTTTATCAAACTCGCAAACCTTTTTTGCCTAAAAAATTCTAAATTAATTTTCTTTAATTTTTGCGTATAGTTTATAAATTTTTTTAGTGCGACATTTCATTTTCTAAGCAATCTGTGTCCGCTTAAGAGAGTTTACAAGGCTGGAAAAACATTTATAAGGCTAAAATGTGCTAATAGCAAGGAAAAAACTTCCAGTTTTAAAGGAATATGCGTATTTTAAATGTTTAAGAGCACATTAAATAATTATGACAGATCTATAGGCCATAGTTCTTAGTTCCCAAGTCCGACTGGGTGCAGCGGACAATGCATGGCGTCTGATGCTGCGTCACTCATTGCTGCACAGTCCATTAGTTCGCGGATGCAGTCAGCGTTGAAGGTTGTTCCTCTGCTTCTTCGTCATATTCCTCTTCTAGTAGTTGCTCTTATTGTTGTTGTTGTTGTTTGACTTGTCTACCGGTTTGACAGTCGCTCAGTCCAGTGCTCGTCCATTAGTTGTGCCCCTTTTGCCAGCTCCTTTTGCCTTGCTGCTCGCGTTTATTTTAAGCTCTGTGCGCGTCCTAGTACCGCGTACCAGTACCAGTAACTTCTCTTCTCCTTCATCCTCCTGCTGGCCACAACTAGTCGGCGTTACTAGTGCCCCTCTCTGGGTTTCTGTGTAATTTTCGGTTATGCGAAGTAATTTGAGATCGCGCCACACGCGCCGCTTTTAATGACTTCATTAAATGCCCTGCAACGGCTTTCAGCAAGAGAGAGAGAGAGAGCGAGAGAGAGAGAGCAGTACAACTGAAAATGAAAATGCCAAACTAGTTTAAGCCACTAACTGACGGCTAGTACAGCAGAAGTCCGGTTCGCTCTGGCTCTACTTTATCTTCTGCCTGCACCTCCTCCAGTTGCTGCTTCTTCTCCTTGCGTTGCCTTTGCCTTTGTACTACTTCCGATGATGAGTATAAAATGATTCCTTCGGGGCATCATCTGCTGCTGTTACTTGGCACTTGCGTCTCTCTTCAAAATGAGAAATGTCGTCGCCGGACCACCTTGAAAACGAGCGAGAAATACTTTTTGGCATTGCGCGTACTGAGTTGTGGATTAAGCTTGAATTGAGTTCGCCTTGAGCAGTACTGCACTTCCATGGGCAGAGCTTTCAGCTAACAACGTCTGTGTGAAAGCTTGCGCTGTACGTGGAATGATCTGTATGACAATCAGTGGCTTTTCAGCTGAGTCTGTATTAGTGAGCTTTCGTTATCGAGTTGCCTGTGTGGCAAGTGCTTGCGAAAGCTTTTGTTCTTTGTGTCTGAAGTTAATACCTTTTTGATTTTTTGTTTAAATATTAATGTGCTTTTAAACAATTAAATAAATACTAGATCTGTATTAATGAGCTTTCGTTATCGAATTGCCTGTGTGGCAAGTGCTCGCGAAAGCTTTCGTTCTTTGTGTTTGAAATAAATACCTTTTTAATTTTTTGTTTAAATATTAATGTGCTTTTAAAAGTAATTAAATTATTACTTTAACCAAAACTTTTAAATATTTATTGTTTGTATCACTTTTATACAGTTTCTTTCTAGCTCTGTTAATTAATTAATTAATTAAAATTAAATAATATAATAATAATGATAAATAATATAATATAATAATTAAATAATACATTTTGTTATAATTGATCAAGTACATACTATTCGTTTTAATGATGCTTATGTAAAAGCTTTCATAATAAATAAATCTTAGATATTTGCTTTTCAGTTGAATTAGTTTTTGTGAGCTTTTCTTAATATTATTCATAGCCCAAAATATAATCTTTTATCTAGCAAACTGTCTGTATTTTTAGTTTAAATAGTATTATTAAGCACCTTTTCTTCCTACTTGATAGCAGTATCTTTTAGCTGATATGCTGTCTATATGCTTAGATAGTCCTACTGAGCTTTTACTATATAACCAAGACAGTATCTGTGTAAAAGCTCTTGCTATCTGTGCCTGCTCACAATTGCTACGCAGTTGAGCAAGTATTAGTGAGCTTTGCCTCATACAGTATGTGTGTGTGTGTGTGTGTGTGTGTGTGTGTGTGTGTGTGTGTGTGTGTGCCTGCAACTACTGTGAACGCATCTGGCACTCGTATTATATCCTACTATTTGCGTTGCCTGTAAATCTCTGGCATGAGAGCGGCTGTCACGAGCCTGCTTAATGGCTTAAGCCGAAGCAGGAAAATGGTAAAATGGGAAAAGGAAGAAGCGGCAGGAAGAAGGACGTTCGTCACTTGGCAAAATGCAAATTTCTGTCCGTTACGCTTTGAGGCCCCAAAGAAGCAGCAGCTCCAGCTCCAGCTCCAGCTTCAGCTTCAGCTTCACAGTGCTCTCAGGGATAGCGATATGAAAATGAACTGCAGATGCGAATCTTCTAGTTGGGGCAGCAGGGGCAGCAGGAGGGGAGAGAAAGGCAGCGAGAAGAAGAGGTGAAGCTGTAGCTGCCGCGTTGTCCATTTGCCGGCCAGAGTCGTTACTCATTCTCAGGGCCTTGGCCGAGGACGTGGATGGATAATTATGACGTTGCAACAATTCTGCAGCATGCTGCAGCATGTGAGCATGTAGCATGCAGCATGCAGCATGTGAGCTTAGGCGACGCGACGCGACGGCGGCGACTGTTGGCCAAGTGACAGTGCAACATGATTGCTCTCGGGCTCGCCACATGCCACATTTATCATTCGTCGAAACGTTGAAAAATTAGTCATTCCTTTATTTTACACCCAAAGAGAGAGAGAGAGAGAGGGGGAGGGAGAGAGTGAGTGAGGGCAGTCCTCTCTCTACCGCTCTTTCGTACTGTCTGTGTGTGTGTGCTGCAAACCAGTCTGTGGCAGTTGCAAATCCTTCTTGCATTACTTTGCCACAACTCGTTGCAACGCCGTGTGTCCTCCACGGCCGCTTGCAACAACATGCAAATGACTCTTTTAATTTTTATGAATTTCTCTGATTACGAAAATTGCTTCTGGGCTTTTGGTGTGCCACAGGAGGAGGCAAGCAGGCAGGCAGGCAGGCAGACAAGCAGTAGGCTGGGCAGGCCGGGCAGTCAGACTGGCAGGCAGGCGCATGATGCATCGCGCATCTTCATTAGTCGACGCTGTTGCAGTGTCGCGCGTTGCACAAGCTGCACGAGTTGCACGCGTTCTACCAGCCGCGAGACTCGCGAGTCTAGGCCATCATTTTTTTAGGCCCAGTTTGGACAACGCTGCCGGCCTTTTGGGCGATCAGTGTCCATGTTTGCCTCGCCTGTCGCATGTTGCCTGCTTGCAACGCCACACACACACACACAGACACAGTTGCGCTGCCTGCTCAGATCAGTTCGAGTCAGAGCTCGTGGGCTCCATTGGAAATTACAAACGTATAAATCATTGCGCCAGTCGCCTCTCCGCCGCCGTGGCATGCAACACAGTCCACATCCGCCTGCTCTGCTGCCACCTCTCTCTCTCTCTCTCTGTCTCTCTCTCTCTCTGTGTCTCTAGCTCTTCCCTGCCGTAATTAGTTGGCATCGCAGTTCCTGGCGCGATTAGATAAAGATCGGCTGCCAATTAACAACGCACTTGCCCTGCATAATGCGAGCTGACAAACGGCTGACAACTCTATAGTATTCGCTCAGCTCAGCTCGTTGGCAACTCTGGCCAGTCCAGCTGCTAGGCCAAGTCGGCTACCACCAGCTGCGTATAGCTTTGACCTCTCTCAGCTATCGCAGCCAATTAGATTCTATCGCATCTGAGTCCGCAATTCTCCGCTGTCTGCCGTGCTGCCAATTGGCCCGCAACTTGATTTCAATAAAAATCCATTTAATTCGACATTTGTGGCCCGCCAAACAAAAGCAGCAAAAACACGAAAACCAAAACTACTCACTCCCTTTGCAGCGAAGTCGAAGAGCGGAATACACTCACTGCACTCGAGAGAGCTCGAAAATCAGAAGCATTAGAAGATTTAGTGTATCATACTATCATAATAAAAATATAAATATTATATTATAAAAATATAAATATTATATTTTTATTTACTAAAGAATTTATGCAGAAGATTGAAACATATTAATGAATAAAAAATATTCAAAAAAAAGAATGTATTTTTCTTTGTTAAGCCAGGAATTTATTGAGATATTCATTTCATTTAAAATATTTTATAAACAATTTATGCAGAATATTGAAACAAAGGCATTATTATTAGTATTATTATTTTTATTATTACCACCCTCTTGATCTTCTCTTTAGGCCACCCAAGGAGTGGTAGCTAACATTACTTTGTTAACAAAAATAATTTTCTGTCATTACTTTAATCATAGCATTTACTTAATATCTTTAGATATATAGATTGTAAATTAAAAAAAAAAAAAGAATAAAAATGATAATTTTATTAATATTATATTATATTATATTATTATTATTTTTTTATTATTATTACATTATACATTTAGTTCTAACACGTCTGTCAATAATTTCAGCAATAAAAAAAGAAGTGCTGAGAATAAAAAAAAAATTATGTAATAAAATTTCGTCTATTTTTCACCTTGTTACATACCAGCTAAGTGAATCACAAGACTCTGCCGAGTTAGGGTAACATCAAGCGAAACAGTTGCCGATTAGTTGCAACGTTTTTGGCTGCCGGCTGGCAGCGTTTGAACTGCGCGCCGCGTGCGGGTGCTGCTGCAGCGTGGCAATGCAGCATTGGGCAGCGGGTGAAGGCGGAGGGGGAGGGGGAGGTAACTTAAGAGGGGATCGGTCTCCATATAAATCTCTCGTTGTAATTGCCGCCGATAAGAGCAGGCAGGCTGGCTGGCTAGCAGGCTGGCTGGCTGGCAGGCTGGCGGCCTCTTAAAACCGGTGGCTCTCCGCTCAGAGTCCGAGCTAAGACTCAGGCGAGGCGAGGCGCGTCGACCGACATATATATGTACTTGCCAATATATTTTGGGCTAAACTACATAAATATCGCGTGAAATGCATTTGCCGGCGATAAATTTTTGGCAACAGCGACGGCAACGGCGACGGCGACGATAATCGACGCAATTGCAATCGATTTTGGCGTAATTTAGGCAAGGCTTAAGTGCCGGACACTTTGATTGAAAAAGCGAGTCAGCGTGCGCGAGTGTGTGTGTGTGTTCCTGGTGTGTGTGTGTGGGCCGACACCTAAGCGGGCAACAACAATGGCAACAATTTAAATCAAACAGCGCGCTGATCGCTTTGGCTTTGTTGTTAGGCAAACTACCGTTAAACTCACTTGCGCAGCGGGACAGCGACAGCAGCAGGCAGCGAGGAGCAGCCAAGTGAGTGTGTGTGTGTGTGTGTGTGTGTGTGCAGCTTGGAAATTACTCATACGCACAGCGCTGACCCCGACGAACGCTGCTGACACTCGACCTCGCCCGTTTCACGCGATGAAGCGACGCGTTGCTGCTGCTGTTGCCGCCGCTGCTGCTGCTGCTGCTGTTGCTGCTGCTGTTGCTCTTGGTGCTGCTGCTGCTGCTGCTCGCTGGCAGCTTCTCGTTCCATTCGCGCGCTGATTAATTACACCGCCCGCTGTGCGAATTCCTCAATAAAAATCATAATTTCATGTTTGCGGCCAGGCGCTGGCCAAAAATGTTGATTGTTGCCGCATTTATGTAAGCCACGGCTTATTAGCTGCACGAGCTGCCATCTGCCCCCCTACCCTACCCCTCTCTCACACTCACTCTCTCCCTGCCCCTCACTGCTCTGCTAAGTGTAACGAATTTTTGATTGAAACTTTAAAATACTCGTTAGGAGGGTTTTCCTCGTGCCGCCTGCTCGCTCGTTCTCCCTCTCTCCCTCTCTCTATCTATCTATCCCTCTCTCTCACTCGCTCGTCGCGCGTGAGTTTATCTTTTGATTAGATTCGTTAGAGTTTCTATTGGCCTTTTGTAACATTGAAATTGGGCAGCGTTCTCTCTCGCTGTGTGTGTGTGTGCGTATGTGTGTGAGTGTGTGTGTTGTGTTGTGCGCACTGCGTTTTCGGATTGTCGGTGCGATGCGAGATGGAGTCATTATTCACAATTTAGTAACACTTGATTTGCGTTTGGCGTTTTCTATAAATTTTCATAAATTGTTTCTACTTCTTTTTCTTCTAGATACCCTGTAATCAAAACGGGTGCGGGAGTGGGTATATTGCGGCTGTGATGGATGGACATTTTTCTGTTGCAAATGTTTTTATAATCACAAGTCATATATCACTTTTGTTTTGCAAAATACTCTGTAATTTAAATGCAAACAAGGGGGTATTTTTTATAATACCCTATAATGCTGAATGCTATAATAAGTGTATTGAGCATTTTTCAGAAGACTTTATAGCGTTAATTGTTGTTCAAAAAAAATATAATATAATCTAATGTCTAAGCTGGGATTTTTAAAAAATATGCGTCTGTAAATAGGAATACCCTACACTATTCAATGTAGAGGACTTTCTTAGTTAAATAATTATTAATAAGGTATTTACACTGTCCGGTGCACTTCCCAAAGCAGAAAGTAATTTTAAAAATTCAAAATATGTGTGCAGGGTATTTTATAGTCAAGCCAGCTAATTTTTGTATTCATTTTATTGCTGTCTGTAGTTGATTCATAGCTCTTACAAACAGATACTCATTCAAAAACGGTTATCTAAACGCGAGGAACTCGCTTGTTATTGTTGCTGCTGCTGTTGTTGCCTTGTTTTTTGTCTTGTTGCCTGATTGCAAAAGTTGTTTTTGGCCAAAAAGCAAGCGAGCGAGCGCAGCTTCGAAAATTGACCCAGTTGCCGTAATGATTTTTTTGGCTGGAACTGATTCATTCTGACAGCTTCATAATTATAGTTTTTATTTTCGGCATTTACCGCACTTAAAAACAATTTGATATGTGTTTTCCTTACACTTTATAAGATGCCCCGAAAATGTCACAAAAATGCATAATATCATTTTTGGACCCAAGCGGAAAGCAGCCGAAAGTGTTGCATGTGTTGAGTATGTGGCACATCTAATTAAGACACCGCAACCGATTTCCATACACACGAAAAATCCGACAAAAAGAATGCACTGTGTGCTATATGTTATGTGTGTGTGTGTGCGTGTTAAAATGAGCCCAGCGTGAAGTATTCAGAAATCATTAACCGAGCCGGGTGAAAGGAGCTGCTGCTGAAGTAAAAGCAGTGTTGCCAAAAATTTAAAGTTTTTAAAAGCTAAAAATAAAAACAAAAAATGTCTAAAAAAATTAATACAAGTTTTTGCCTTGAAACATCTAATAAGAAAATCATAAATTGGTAAATTTGTTATATTCAGTTTAAACTTTAAACTATCTTAAAATGTTTAATATGCAAATAATTTAATATTTTTTTAATTTATTTATTACCAAAAAAAAAGGTAAGAGTATGTAACTTAAACTCATGTAGCTTAAAAAAACTGTTGATGAATTTTGAATATTATTGCAAATTTTTAGAAATTGGAAAAAAATTTCCCGTAGTTTTAATTTTTTCCCGCAGCTAAAGAAAGCTATTTCTGACGGGTAAAAGTTAACTTGCCAACACTGACTGAGTAGCTGCTGCTGATCCACATATCGCGGCAAAGTGAAGCGAAAAATTGCTTTGACGTTGCGTCAAAATTTCACACTTTACGCCAGATAAAAGCGCCCAAATGCAACGCAGATGACGAACTGCAGCAGCAGCAACAACAACAGCAGCAGCAGCAGCAGCAGGAGCAGCAGCAGAGGAAGGCAGCTTGGGGAGTGCAGCCTATGCCCGACTGGGCAGCATTCTCCAAATATTTGCCAGATGCTGCATGCAGAGAGACTGCACATCATTAAAAAGAGTGTTAAGTGGCGCGGCGAGCGCTGCAGAACCAGAACCGCGAAGGAGCAGTCGATGGGCTCGAGCTGAGAGCTGGGGCTGGGGCTGGGGCTGCGGCTGGGACTGCGACTAAGACTGAACTGAGCCTGCGCCTGCGCTTGAGCCTGGCCTGCAAATTAGCATACAAGCCGCGCTTTTGCCATAATTTGCATATAAAATTAGCGCAACACTTTAGCAGAGTTTCCGAGCGACCCGGCCCCCGGTACCCGGCACCCGGCTCCAGCTACAGCTCTCCTGCTGGTGACACTTGGCAGCCGAGTTGGGCTCATTTAGCGCCTTGCTGCTGCTGATTGGTTGTACACACAAGCTAGAGAGAGCAAGAGAGAGAGAGAGGGCAGAGGGGCAGTGGGTAGTGCAGAGGGGAGGAAGCTCTTTGTGCACTATGATAATTAAGCTGAATTGCGGGCCGGGCAGGCAGGCGATTGCACTTGTTGCCGCAATTTGCATGGCTTTAATGATTCAGACAGCCTCTCTCTTTCTCTCTCTCTCTCTCTCTCTCTATCTAGCCTCTCTCTACATATTTGCATATTCACATAGATATAGCCATGTCTATATGGCATCTGGCGCGGCGCCTTCACGGCAATTAGCAGCCCCGGCAAAAGTTGCGGCCTGATTAGTCACGCCTCACTGCCGCAGTCCCTGAAAAATAGACTCTCATAAATAACATCGAAATGCCTCAACAGAAAAAACCCAAAAAAAAACTAGAAAAAAAAAAACATAAACGTCCAACCCAATCCAATTCATCCGAGATATTCCCCGTTCGTGCATAATTTGAATGTTTCTTGTTTCTCATAACTTTCATGCGTGAAAATGTTAAAGGTTAATAATTACGTTGTTTAATTTGAAAATGTGAGAACTGAAGAAATCAAGAGAGCTGCAGCCCAATCGACAGCTAGATACTCTTTCGCCAAACAGAACATACGAAATACAACACAAAGAATCAAAGTTTAAAATCCCAAAATTCCTATACAATTTTTTAAAATTAAATTTCTAAAATCAATTAAAATAAATAAATAAATGAGGAATTTTTACAGTGTGCATTTGCACAAAATTAGCATACCCTTACCATTTCTTAAAAATTGAATGGTATAAAGATGTGTAAAAAATTGTCTTAAATTGAGGCCATTTTGATTTTAAACATTTTTGTTAAAAGCGATTTGAAGAGTTTAAGAGATTCATTAACAGAAAGTAGATCGTAGTAATAGGTACAAATAAAATGTGATGAGTATAAAAAAAAATGGTGAGAAAAAATTCAATACAAAATAACTAAGATGTATGGTAGTTTTCATCAACTCGTAGTAAACATTGTAGAAAAATTGATTCATTTTTTCAAATTTTGTATATTTTTATAAGGCTGAAAACTTTAAAAATCATATAGGAATCAAAATAATAAATATGCTGAACAAATATTTAAAGAAATGTTAAGAATTTGTATTATTAATAAACTGGGGCTTGTTCCTTAGCCAAGAACATTTATATATATTTAAGAAAAATCAATTTTTTATAAAATACACAACAACTACTGGAATGACTTACCGGTACGCGATAGTTGAGCCCACATGATGCATACTTAAATGGCTGCGATAACAGCGCCGGTAAATCAATATGAAGTCATAAACTGCAATACGCTTCTTTAATTTATTGAACAAACTCGACGGCAATAAAAGCTGTAAATTAATAAATAGGAATTTAAATAAATATTTATTTACATATAATTGCATGTCGGGCGATGGAAATTAATGCGATTGCAGTTTATGACAAGCGATTAAAATTGAAAACGACAACGCGACCGTAGGGGGATAGTGGAGGGGAGCTGCAGAGGTGTAGAGCTGCAGCAGGAGACTGCAGCTCGTTGCATTTCGAGGGTTTTATTTTTGTAATTATGCAAAAGCATTTTTATACCACGGACTGGTCCGGTCGAGTGGACGGTCTGAAGCTCTTTAGCTCTAGCTGCTGCAACTACAGCTGCAACATCAACGGCAGCAAGCAACAGCTTCTACTTCAGCTGCAGCTTTATTGGCAGTGGCTCAATTAAGTAGCACAGATGCCATAAAGAGATAGCTTGTTTTACTCAAGACTGACATTTCGATTGGGTTATCTGAAATGGCCTGCCAGAGAGCTACCGCTGGCGACCTCCCGAAATCCGAATCCCATTCCCTGGCGTTCATTAGTCAAGCGTTAGGTGGCAATCAGATAGGGCTTGGGCTGCCTGGGCTGCCTTGCCACCTGTGTGTCGCCTCGAAATGGGCACAACTAGTGGCATTCCCATGTCAGCTAGAATACAGAGAGCACCAGAGAAGAGTGAGTGTGAGAGAGAGAGAGCGGGAGCTGGAGAGCTGCAGCTTATCAGCGCCGATAGATTGAGATTTTCATGGAGAAAGTCGTCGTTGACACTTGTGTTTAGGGCCAGCCAAGTCTCAACTTAAGCATCGAGACTTGCAACGCGCAACTTGCCACTTGCCACTTGCCACTTTGCCACTCGCCGACTGTCGACTGCCAACTGCCAACTGGGACTGTGATCGCCCGCGGCGCGATAAACACCCAAAAGAAACGCATGAATTACAACAAAAGCCAAGTGTCAATAAAATTGCGTAGATTATTGCAGGCGAGCTCATAAAATTGTTTACAATCCGTTTCCTACTCCCTGCCCGCAAACCCCCGCCCCACCCGTCCGTCTCTATCACAACACTCTCGCTCCCCTCGCGGACTACCCATCGAGCCGCCCATTCAACTGCCAATTTCCGCGTGCGTGTCGTAGACCAAGTTCAACTCGCCCCGCTTCAGCAGTTCGCCTCAGCTCGCAGATATCTCAAGATGCATGTGCTCTGCCCGGCGGCATTGTGCAGCACTTTATATTCTATATATATATATACACATATATAGTATATGAATTTATTAAATAAATGCATTAGGCCATAAAGCGTGCAAGGCATCAGCACAGGCGATAGGCGACAAGCAAATACCCTTCAACAGCATGCTGCGAGTATATGCGCCTCCTCAAAATAAGATTTATTATTTTTTTTAATATTATAAAAAAATTTCTTTTTTATAATCTATACTTTTCAGCTATTATTTATTTTTAAAGAATTTTCTTTTTCATTTATTATTTATTTATATAGTATATATTATTATATATTATATATTTATTTTTTATTTTTAAAGAATTGCTTCTAGAAACTCCAGTAACTGTTCTCTATCTGCTCTCCATCTTTCATCTACCCTATACTCTGGCAAGTTCGGCTAGCCAAAGTACCCCTCAGAGCGCATGATTGTGTATCCCGAGAGCTGTGGCTTTCTTTATTTCTCATTCCGTCGCAGTTCGCGAGCAACGGGGAGTCGCATCAGTCGCATCGGGAATTGCAGTTCCAGTTCCAGTTGCAGCCGTGGTGTGCGAGCATCTCTCGTGTCTCGCCCTCAGCGACCATTGCGACAACTGCAATATTATTGTTAATTTCGTCGTAAATTTGAAATTCTTATGCTTATTGAATTTTCATGTTTGTCTCGACTTGGCAGCCGGGCGACATGTTCTCGTTCTTCTCCATTCCCTCATCCTGTTCTGGTCCTGCTCCATGTCTTCCCTAAGGTCCTGGCAAGTTCCCCCTCTCTGTTGTTGTTATGATTGTTTTGGTTGCTGTTGTTGTTGTTGTTGCATGCAAATGATTTTAGTTATGATGAGACAGTGTCAATAAAAACCGTTTCCCCACACAAAAACTGGCAGTTGGTTTTACTCTAGATTTACACTGAGCAAAGTTCACAATGACCATGCAAAATATTATATAGAATTTCTTGAATAGCTGCAATACCCGCCTAAATAATTCTTTTCAAACGCCTGCCTGTGTAAACATATATACAAAGCTCTCAGTTATTACAAGAGCTTGAGTTTTCCAGTTTGAAATAATTCTAGATTTTGCAAGGCACATACCAAAGGGTATATTAGCTAGTCTGTGTAAAATTTTATTTTATCCATAAATGATAACATTTTTTCTGCTTTAATACCAGCCTGCTTTATCAACTTGAGCATGGGACTACCCACAAGATTTGTAAACATTTCTAAAGGGTAGAGTGTACCTAACTTGTTTTTACTGTGCTTATTGCTTTGTTGCAATAACAATTAAATGTTTGCTCTGCAGCCTCAAATTGCCATTTTATTGTTTGTTCAAATTTGAAGTGCTGCAGCTGCCGTTTATTAGAGCGAATTTAATTGCTCCACTGTCCCCGGTTGCCTTGGGAAATAAAATCCAATATAAACGAAATTATTGTTTTTTTTTTTATTATTTTTTGTTGTTGTTGCTAATAAAAAGATATCACAAATTCCATTTGCAATATTTGCTGTAAAGAAAAGAGTTGGACACAAGCAAGTTTGCCCATTGCGGCGCCGTCTCTCATGTTGACGCAATATCATTAAAATATCAGACTATGATTTATACAAATATTTGCATTATGCTGCACTGCTGCCGCTGCTGCTGCTATGTACCTGGCCTTATCTCACAATCATCGCATACAGCGAAAAGTATCGCCTTACTGTGCGCAACAACCGCATTTTCTGCATGCGAGAACGCAGCACAAAAAAAAAAGTGACAACATCCCCAAGGCACTGTGCGTGTGTGTGTGTGTATGTGTTGCAAATAACTCAATCCTTAACTGAAATGACAGAAACCTTATAAATACAAGAATATGTTGGCAGAGAGTTGCGATCATCCGATCGCCCGATCACCCGATCGCCCGACTGCTAGCCCGATCATCGTGTGGTTACAGCGCGACATGGGAATGCAGCTTTTCCCTGGGCATGGCCATGGCCATAAGCAACTGTGGGCAGGCGGGGAGACAGAAGACAGAAGAGAGGAACAAGTTTCACTTACTTAGAAGCGAGTTCTTATCGCCGACTCGTTTGTTTCTTCGCTGTATTGGAAATTGAAAATAACAGATTTAATTTGTCTAACAAACTGTTCCACACACGCACACACAGAGAGAGAAAGAGAGAGAGGGGTAGAACGACAGGCAGACGGACAGACATGTAGCCAGACAGCCAGCCGTCATATTGAGATCTCATCACAAGACCGCACAACAAGTTGGCCCCAGACCTCAGACCTGAAGTCAGTGATAAAAAAAAAACCGGGACAACGACGACGAGGCAAACCCCATTGAAATATTTTGACAGCGGCGTGGCAGGCGTTGAGGTTCAAGAGAAATGTCTCAAGTGCATTCGAAGTATTTCGTAGCCTGACCGCCAGCTGACAGCTGCACCACAGCTCCACCACAGTGATGATCCCATCGCGAGCTGCAGACAAAGACTGAGCGCTGAGCTGTGCATCTCGCTCGCTGCGCTCTGCTTATCACGCTGATAATGCTGACAATCGATGATGGGCGCAGCCTTGGCACCGGCCCAGCTTGAAGCTCGAATTCGAGCACGAATTTGTTACACATTTACGAAGATTTCTGTTTTTTTTTTTTGTTTTCTCAACACATTTCTGATTTATTTTTTCATTCTGGGCGGTGGCCCGAGGCTCGAGGCCAAGTTAAAATTGAACCACTTGTGCATATTATTCTGGTTGTTAAAGTGTTTGTTTTAGATTTGGTCGGCTACAAATTGAAGATCAACCAAATTTGAAATGTCATTTCAATGTCTACAACAACTGAATGCCAGTTCCAGCTACAGCTACAGCTCCAGTTTCAGTTCCATTTCGAGTTCATTTTTAGCTTAGCTGCGCTACCTTCTCGCTCATTTACGAATGCTAATCTCGGGGCACTTTCAATTTGTTATTATAACAAATTAATTTTGACGGCCAAGTTGATTGCGAAAAACTGTCCAATTGGCATTCGAAACCTACGCGAAAACAGCATGCGCTCCAGCGTACTCCTCTGGGCCGGGCGGCCCGCTCGTCTGCCGACTGCATTGCCGGGTTGACAGCTCTCCAAATGCGAAACAGATCAAAGCAAATTATGTGCAACGCCTCTTAGCTGCTTAGCAAGCGACAGGGAGACAGCGAGAAAGACAGAGAGAGACAGAGACAGAGAGAGAGAGAGAGAGAGAGCGAGAGGCTCAAGCAGATCGACAAACTCGTTGCTGTTAAACAAACTGAAAGAGCTGAGAGCACGGGCAACGGGCAGCGGGCTATGGCCAATGGCCAATGGATTTTCATTTGCAGCAAGCCGGCAAATATTTCATAAATCAACAAATGTTGGAGCATGGACAGCCAACAGGGCTGGAGGAGAGACAGACTGCAGTATGATGGCTCGATTAAATGGATTTCAATGCGAACAACTTGTGAGTCTCGAGTCGCTGCCTCCCCTCTCTCTCTCTCGCTCTCTCTCTCTCAGCACATCATATCTCTGTCTTGCATTTCCATTTCATCAACGGGCATCAGCTACGACTCCGAATGGGCCAGGGACTGCGACTGGAGTAGGGACTGCCCTGAGTGCAGGTCGAGGGAACTCATAACAAATTTGCGCGCTTTTATGCCCACAAATTGCCATGTCTTCAGCCAAGTGACAGCGCAATTATCGAGGGCCTAGCATCGTTCTGATACCGATGGCTAATGCAGCGCTGCCAGCGCCGCTCCTTGCTCCTGCCTCCTACATGCTGCAGTTGACAGTTTGCTTAAAGGGCGCTGAATTGATGAATTGTCTATTAGGCGGGGCAAAAAGCCCATTTAGCATTTGTCAGTCCATTGCAAAGTTTGCTGTCAGGCTCTGACGCTCTGACAGACAGACTGACAGACACACACGCATTGCATTGTGTATGCAAATGCGCCAAGATAATAAAGATAATAAAAAATAATACATACATACATCAATATAAATTCTCAACGCCTTATCAAATCTTCTACAGATCAGTGTTGCCATATTAGCTATATAAGTGGGCGTGGCATCCAAAAGTTGAAATTCCGCATTCTGTGTAATGTAGTAAGGGACCTTACTACCAAATATGGTGCTTCTAGCTTTTCTAGTGTTCTCATAATTCAAATATTTCGTTTTATAGGGGCGCTGGGCGTGGCATCCAAAAGTTGAAAATCCAACTTCTGAATAATGTTGCAAGGATCCCTCCTACCAAATTTGATATTTTCATCTCTTATTGTTACTGAGTTATTTGCAATAAATCGAAAAACGCCTCTGATTTTTTGTTAAAACCAATTTTTTTGAATTTTTTATGTATTCTCCTTTCAATTCTCATGCATTTCTTTTATCTTAATGTCGCCTTCTTGTTTGCTTAACTTTTTCTTTTCAATAACCCAAACTTATTCATTTTTTTCTCGACGGCAATAAAAGGAAAACAAAATTGATTAAATGATTTTGAAATATAATTAA
This sequence comes from Zaprionus bogoriensis, assembly GCA_035046045.1. NCBI lineage: Eukaryota > Metazoa > Arthropoda > Insecta > Diptera > Drosophilidae > Zaprionus > Zaprionus bogoriensis. Next base: position 940,294 of record JAWNOI010000095.1, on the reverse strand, counting down.
TTTTTTTATTTTATCATCCTTTTTGTTTTATTTTAATTATATTGTATTATTCGTTAGCACTTCGTAAGGTCTGCTGCTAGCGTGTTACCTTTGAATTTGCTGCATTTTCGCCAAACATTCTCCACAAGCAATGCAATCAATGCTGGCCAGCTGAAAATTATCATACCGGAGTCTGCAATTATGCGCTGCCAAGAATGCTATAGATTCAATAGGAAGCCGCGACAACAACTGAACAATCGCGGCGAAACAATGGACACCGGCAATGCTGCTCTGCCGGATGCAGCGTTGCAAGTTGCAGCATTGCTGGCAGATGCATGGCGAGTGCCATTTGTCGAAATTGCATTGAATCGAATACAACGGCGGGAATGCCGAAAATACAATTATGGCTGCCGCCCGCCGATCACAACACGATCTAGCATACACACACACACACACATGCACATACACACACACATTTAAAGAAAGCAAATCAATGGCTGCGCGTTAAACTGTAATCGACATTCCGCCCAAGCGAATGCAATGCCTCTGCCCGTGCCTCTTTCGGTGCCTCATTCTAATGCAAACACACACCGAAACAGGGGCACGGGCAGGCGCTGGGGTTTGCGGCATGGGCTTGGGTAGCTTCAGCTTTAGCTGCAGCTTCAACTTTGGCTGTGGCCGCGGCGGCGGCGGCGGCTGCTGCTGTTGCCAATTGATGGTTATTGGCAATTTCTATGCGGTTCTGCGCCAGCAACAGCAACAGCAACGGCACCAGCACCAGCACCAGCATATCATTTTCAGCTCTAGGAAGTGGCAACAACGGCAAGCTGAGCAACAACAATAGTTGCTGGCGATAATGGCGATAATAATTGTCTTTATCTTTTTAGCTCAAAAGCGGCCACAAGGTCCCCAACCCAGCCCCAATGCCAGCCTCTGTGCCAGTCCCAGCAGTTCCCCACATCTAACAATGAAGAAACCCATCGAGCTGCCCGTTCGCCACACTTTCCCAGACCCAGGCCCAGACCCGCACAATGGGCCACAGCTTAGATATTTTATCGCAGAAATAGTCGAAACATTTCACAGTGTCCAGTTTGCTGGGCAATAAAATTTACACAAAATATGTGTTGAAAACAAAAATTTAGCTATTTGCATATCAAGCAAATTGGGGCGCCCCAAAACACAACGGCAGAGTGTGTGAGAGCGTGAGAGAGCGAGGCAGAGAGAGACAGAGAGAGAGAGAGAGAGAGGCGAATAAGAGACAACCAGAGCACCAAGCACTCAGCTCCAAATGGAGTCATAAAACTTGATAAATGCTACACATTCGCCTGAACTTTTTCCTAAATGATAATGTTGTTGGCGACGCCTCGCAGCTTTTTCGGTATTTCATTGGAGAACTTTTTGAAACCATAATAACACGTTAAAAGCGACTGTAGCGCTGTATCGACGCGACTGGCATATACCCTACAACTGTATAAAAAAATAAGCTAATATTTTTTTTTTATTCTGAAGAATTTAAATCCGATTTTTTTGCCAAGTTGTATTATCCTTGTCGTTCTTAAACAAAAAAGTTTGATATTAAAAGATTTAAGAATTTTTTAAAATTTATAAGGGGCTGAAATTTCTAAAATCCCAAATCAAAGTTATGACTGTGGAAAATTAGGCTACAATATGGACGGATCCACAGACAGTCTCGATATTTTCAACAATCTGGCTAAGATAATGGTCTAGAATGCATTTTTATGGTAATTTTTAGTGCTTTAATCGATTTCAAGTAAAAACTGCAATTTTAAAATTTTTCAAAAATTTTCAAAAATTTGAAAGGGGTAAGCATGGAATAAATCGAAAAAAATTCAATTTTCTAAAACCTTAAAATTCTGATGCAGTATCAATAAAAAAATCCTGAACGAAATGACATTCCCGACCAAAATCCAACGATTTTTAACAAAGTTATGACTGTCGAAAGTCGAAGGTTGGCATCAGTACGGACATCGGCATAGATAGTCTAAACTCGATATTTTCGGCAATTTAGCTCAAAAAATGTTATGAAATGAATTTTAATGCTAATTTTTACTAGCTTTATCGATTCTAATCAAAAACTGAAATTTTAAAATTTTTTAAAAATTTTCAAAGTTTTGAAAGGGGTAAGCATGGAAAAAATCGAAAAAAATGCAATTTTCTAAAACCTCAAAATTCTGATGCAGTATTAATATTGAGATAAAATCCTGAACAAAATGACATTACCGACCAAAATTGTACGATTTTTAACAAAGTTATGAGTATCGAAAGTCGAGCTCAAACTCAATATGGGCAAAGGCACAGACGGTGTAAAATTCATATTTTCGAAAATTTTCGTAATTCGATTTATTTTTTCATTTGTAATAGTTAAAGTGAGTCTTTACTCGATATTTTCTCAAACAGCATACTTTTCTACAAAGCTTATATACCCCACATTGAATATTTCAGTGGAAAGTCCACGGCACATCTAAAAAGAAGACCCCCGAAAAGTTCTGGCACAGATGCAAATGAATGGAAACAGTTGCCAAAGCCTTTGGATTTAGTGGACAGCCGTTGCAAAGTTTAATGATGTTTCTATTAATAGGAATCTCTTGGCCTTACTTTTATTATTTTATATCAAACATAATTCTTCAATTTCTTCAGACTTTTATATGGCCGTATTAACAGTGCTGTTCGGCTGTTCAGAGAAGCTTTGTTTGAGAAGTTTTGCTGCTGTTGTTGTTCTTTCTTGGCTTCTTTCTGTCTGAACGGCACTAAAAACAGTTATGACGCCTGTGTCAAAGTCGAACTACTTTACAATCGGCGCTTCGGCTACGTCACTCATAGCAGCAAACACACACACACACACACACACACACACACACACACACACACACACACACACACACCGTACACACACAGGCACACGCACTCTGCCAGTTTATGTCTTTTTTAATTGAAAACTTAAATTTGAAGCGACATGGAAAGGCTTTTATCTGCGCCGTAGTCAATGTTACGGGCGCTGGGCTGGCGCTCCCCTCACTTGCTGGGCGCGCCTCTCCTTGCCGACGACTTGCAGTGCTCCCTCTAGGTTCTAGGTGAAGTTGTAGCTGTTGTTGTTGTTGTTGTTGTTGTAGTTGTTGCAGCTCGGTAGCTGCAGTAGCTCGGCTACTGTCTGCCTGTCAGAGAGCAGAGCTCCAAATGATGTTGATGATAAATAAAGTAACGAGTTGGCATTAAAATGATGACAGCCACTTCACAGTTGGGGGAGTGGCGGGGTATATTGCCCCAAATGCAGTTGCTGCTGGCACACACACACACACACACACTGCCTGACAATGACATCCAACCCGTTTGGCGCTTATTAATACTCGTAATTAGGTTGACTCTCTCGAATTGACATGACGAGCTTGCCCGAGCTCGTAATAATAATTAGAAAACTTTGCGATTACAGTGAAGCTTCATTACAGAGCACTCGTTGACTAATTTCCAAGTCTTTGCGGCCCACATAATTGGCTCATTTTCTGACATTTAGATTAAGTTCTCTTCTTTCGAGTTGCCTGTAGTCTGTTCTTACTGTAAGCGAAGCTAATAAAATCGTTACATTAAATTACAGAGGAATTCTCTGCTTGGCCATGTCTCCCTCTCGCTTCTCTCTTTCTCTCTCTTTCTGTCTCTGCCCAAGTGCAATCAAGAGCTGCTGCTGATTTTCTCCCCTGGTAGCTCATAAAACTTGCCACAAAATTCATATTCATCAACTTAAACGGCATGCCCCAAGTGCCCCAATACAAGAGCTGCATTTGTGTGTGTGTGTGTGTGTGCGAGCACGCACAGTTCTGTCTTGTAATTACCCATCGTTTTTTGGCACAATCTTGACCACCTCGTTAAATGTTGGCGCGGCGCTTTCAAAGCGCCCAACCCCAGTCTCATTTCCAGTCCCCAAATTGCATGTTGCCTCCGAATTGTGCTTGTTGCTGCCGTTGTTGTTCTGGTTGCTCTTGTTGTTGTTGTTGTTGTTGGATTGAGAACAAGTTCATTTGTAGCACAATGCGATCGAAGCTCATTTCAATAAAACTCTTTTCTCCTGCACTGATGGGTTTAACGCTTCTTGCTGCGCTCCCGCGCCATTATCATTACCGGAAGGCCCCTGTGTTGCACCTTTTCACCTGCCTGCCACATGTGGCATGTGTGTGCAGCAAGCTAAACAAGTGCTTGTTATTGAAATGATCGCACAACGAACTGGGTTTATTGTTATTGTTTTCAGCGTAAACTAATCAGTTTCGCCTTGCGTTGCCTGGGAAAATCGCTGCATACGCCAAGGAGATGCAAACTAATTGATCCTCCAGGCAATTACTATGCCTGCAAATAATACACAGTGTAATGAATGCTCGATAGAAGTTTTTTCTTTCTCAGATTAAACTGTTTTTTGACACTTAAGCACTTCTCTTCATAGTCAAGCACGAGCAAAGCAGCTTGTAGCTGCGCAATCCGCACCAGCGTCGTAGCTACTTTTGTATGTTCATTCTTATTGCACTATAGCTTATGTATTAACTGGCCGATCCAGCTGAAATTTTGAGTGAATGTCAGTAATATAATAGGCTACTTGTCCACCAAATGATAATATTGTGACTTCTTAGGTTTGTTTAATATTCCACTTTCAAATCGAAAATATTGATTTTTAACGCTGATGTGCGTGGCAGCTAAGGTTTTTAGTTAATTTTATCTGCATATACGTTAAAGCAAACGTCGTGTCAAATTTAGTATCTCTAGCTCGCAAAACAGCTGAGTTCTGTGTGTTTATGCAGACAAACGGACACACTAACGGACAAAGAATATATACAATATTATATGATTTATTTACAGAATATATGTACACATTTTTAAGCCATTTTCAGTGTGTAAGTGGCATAGATATTTCGCATAACTCTCCTCTTGGCAGGCAGCGGTCAACTTCTTAAATGTCAGACTCTCTCACACACACACACTCGTATAGGTACGTGCAGCCCGGGGTCTGTGCACACCCAGACCGAGGGCCGCCTGCCGCTGTCAATGTCAGCACATCAAAAGTTGTCAAATATCAGTTATCAGCAGGCAAAGCAACCAAGAGAGAGAGAAACAGAGGAGCAAAGAGAGTTCGATATTGATGTCCAGTTGTACTTGAGCCAGCAGTAGGAAATGCGAAAGGGTAACTGGGGCAGGGGAGGCGGTTGAGTGGTGCTACAACAGACGAGCAGTCGAGCGAACCAACCGAACCAACTGACTGACTGACAGTTGACAGTTTGGCCAGGGACTCGCTTCAGTTCGGCGCGGCTCGGCTTGGCCCGGACACCACTGGGAGTAGGTACCCTTCAGCATGGCAGCCAGGCTGTCTACCAGCTCGGGCGACTTGTCGTTGTTGTTACTGCTGCTGTTGTTGTTGTTGTCATAAAGATAAAGGAAACCTTTGACAATTAAGGCAAACGCCGAGTGTGAAAACTTATCGCAAAAGGCTGCCAATGAAATGGGACGGACACGGGACTCGGACTGGAAGACTCAAGTCTTATCGGAAGTCTGCGCTTGACTCGAGCCGTTGGGTTGAGCATGAGTTGGCAGCATGGAAAATAGCAGCGTGTTTTTATGGTATTGCAAATGAGGTGACAACAATCGAGATCATTCCTTCGCGCGAGTTGCATGCAAATTTACGCAGCACGCCGGACTTCCACCTGGGCTCCAAAATTCGATTTTGTCTCTCTCTCTCTCTCTTCGCTTGCTCGGCATCAATTTATTGTGCTAGGCCTACGCATTCATTTGAAGCTTCCTATGTTTGGGTGGCTGGCGCATTCCTCGCCACGGACATGGTCACAACTCACACAAGCTCTCGGCTTCTCGCTCCGCATGGAGACAGCAGCCTCGCATCCCGACGAGTCTCCGCCGTCCAGCAGGTATTCATTTCAGCGCAGCTCGAGCTCGTAAAACTGTCAAAATGCACCGGCTACCGGACGGGGCTGCCTCTGCCATGTACATACAGTTGTGTGTGTATTCCTCTGGCCATATCCAACTATTTACTCAGTGCAGTCTGTCTGGCGTCCGCCTGAAATGCTATCTGCGCCACACATGCAACAATTAGCAAAACAAACGCGATATCATAAAATAATATTAATTTGTAAAACAATCGCTAGCGCAAACAGCAATAGCAACAACTGCAGCCAGAACTGCTGCAGCCAATCCTCGACTTGTTGCACGTTCAGGTTCAGGTTGAACAGGCCTTCAGGTACTGCCGTACCGGGCACCCCACAATTAAAAGCAGCGCCGCTGACGTCGACTGCAAACGCCGTCGCGTCGCGCATGCGTAATAAGCACTTTTCCGTCTGACAACACAATAAAATGTCATGATATGCCCCACGCTCTGTGGGATCTCGTCTCCCCGTTGGAGCCTGCCTCGCATGCCAAGCAAGGAGCGTCTTCCTCTGCCACTACCTCTCTCACTCGCCCTATCTCTCTCTCTCTCTCTCTCTCTCTTTCTCTGTATATTGTCGTGTCTGACACTCGTATTTGTTTTTAGCTTGTCCAAAACTATGGCGAGCTGCCAGTGTTGCCACAAATGTGCTGCAAAAACAAAGTCTGCAAAACTAAGCTAAATTCAGGTGTAACTCTAATACTATACTATTAAAATATATTAAGAATTATATATATAAAGAAATATAAGTATAAAATATATAATAAATGAGAATTATTTATAAAATAATTACAATTTATTTTTAGTAAATATGCAGTAATACAAGTTTAATTAAATCAATAAATACATATAGTAAAAAATGGTAAAAATCAAAATTTAGAAATAAAATTCAAATTTAATAATACTTCTAATAATACTTATTCTTCTTCTTAATAATAGTTCTTATTCAACAGACAGTGTTGTCCCTTACTTACATAAATAAACAATATATATAATATATATATTATATGCCACAGTTTTTTTTTTTCATTTAATTATACAATTGTATCTGGCAAAAGATTGTGTAATATTTCTTAACAAAATTGTTATCAGTTATTTAAATTCAGTAAAATCAAAGAGTATCCAAAAATTAATATTTTTTTATCAGAATTAGGGAGGAAATATTAGTCATTAGTTTTCTTCTTTTTTTTTAACAAATTTTATAAATGCCTTCAAAGCCTTTTATCAAGGTTTCTATTTAATTTTATTTTAAAATATTTTAAAGCAATAGCTATAGCAAAAAGCAAATAGAAATAGTTTCAATTGAAATATCAACTATAATTTATGGTTTTCTTTAGTTTTCATTTCGCTCCTTCAAGCCAAAAGAAAGCCAATTGCACAACACTGTTAGCTCGCAGCGAGCTGCGCGCACAGTTTCGGAGCCTTTTGCGCATTCTTATGGCATATAAACGTCTCGGATTGCAATTAAAATCAATAAATCGGTAACTAGCCTGCCAGCTGGTTTACAACCGTTGAATTGCATTGCGGCCAAGATTTACGTTGCAGTTGTTGTTGTTGTTACTGTCGTTGTTGTCGACTGGCAGCTAAGAGCCTTTTTCCGCTCTCTAAAGTGCTTCACTTTAGAACTAAACGGTAACAACTTTACATTTAATTGTGGTTTAACGAGTTTAATGTTGTATTTGCCGAGGCCTGTAGAGAAATTGCGCGCTGCGATCTAAACTAAACTATTTCTTGTTATCTCGTTATATACCATAGCATAGTATAGGTATAACTCTGCGTGTCTAGGAAAACCCATCCCTTACCCATTTATGCGTAGATATGCTAAGTGATCTGTTGCCCATATTATCTGGTGCGTTTTTCCCTCTGCCTATCAGTTTGACCATAATTCAATCAACGAGTTAAAAGCGCAGACCAAGCAACGATCATATCATATTACCCACGTTCTTTGTGCCTGTGCCTGCGCCCATGCATCAGCCATGATATTCGATCCGTTCGCCGAGGCTGACAAACTCGCAAGATTGATGGTCCGATCGGAGCTGTGGATGCCCTGGCTGCCGCCTCCAACTTTGACTTTGTGTGATTTTGTGATATTTGGCCTGATTACAGCTGCTGACAGGTGACTGCGGCGGCGATCGTCGGACACGACGAGATCACAGACAGATCATAGATCGCGAGGATCGATCGACCACCAGCGTGTGTGCAACTCCTTAAAAAGTGTGTGCGCCTTTTAATCGCTTTCAATGACGTCTCGAATGATGCCTCACTTATGTGTGAACCTACCAGGCTGCTGTCAAGAGTAGCGATCTACAGCGAGAGAGAGAGAGAGAGAGCGTGAGATGATCGCGTACCCAGGCGCAGCGCACTGTCAATAGAATTGTCCCCGGATGGTGCAAGTGGCCCGAAGGCATGCGCGCTCGCTTACGCTGCAAGCTCTGCTACATTTTGTTGATCATGATTTTTGAGTTGACAAGATGTCACCGTCGGCGATCGCGCTGATCGCTGCAGATGTTGCTAGAATGTCTGCTTGTTGCGCGTCCTTGTTGAGCAGCATTTTCTGCTAGTTTTTCCCCTGCACATTTCTCTATTCTGTTTTTGTTTTTGTTTTTATTCTGTGCTGCTCTCTGCCTTTTTTACTGCGATCACTTTCCAGATCGATCGCAATGCAGTGCTTTGTGATAAACTTCCCAGCCTCGCTGGGAGCGTAGACCTAAAACGTGCTGCTGCAGGTGCCACATTTTGGACATGCCTCGGACCCGGCAGCATGTTTACAAGAGAGGGTAAAGAGAGTGGGGAGAGAGGGGGGAAGACTATAAAAAAGCGATCGTTGCATTGGAATTTTAATCAGACGAGAAGGCAGCTGCTTCAATTCAATTACATGCCACGCTTGAAGTGTTGGCCCCAGAAGTTAAGCGATCGCCTGACCCAATGCGGGTTCCCCTTCCCCTTCCCCATCCCCTTCGGGGTCACATAGCGCTGCGTGGGCTGCGCTCTTCAATCAGAGCGTAAAGCGTACGACGCAATCGATCTGATCGATGCGTTGCGCTGCTCTGCGATCGCATTGATTGATTCCGATAAAAGTGCGGCTGGGCCGCACTCCGTTGACAGGCTTTGTAAATGGCTTCCGGCAACACTTTTGATTGCAATTAAAAACCGAAAACTAGCAGAAAAAAAGGGCCAGCACCGAAGTACAGCAGAGTCCAGTGCAGCCAGGCGGGCTGCTTCTATCGCAGCCTTGTATCTGTATCTGCAGCTCTCTTGCTGAAATGTTCTTAGCTGCCGTTCGCCTTGGACAATTGCGCGATTAATCATTGCGCGCTCAGTGAGTTGTCAGCTGTGACTGCGACTGCGACTGTGACTGTGTCTGTGACTCTACCGCCGCCTCAGAGATCGCATCGGATCGTTCGTCACAAGCGATTGGACACCCAACAGCTCGCCAGTTGGCAGTTGGCTAGCAGAACCTTGCCCCGGGCCAGGCCTAATACAAGTCCACGTCTGGCGCTGAGAAAACCTTCGAAATGCATTTCAAATGCTTTTGCCCAACACTTTTTATTGCTGTTCGTCGAAATTTGTACCCCGCACAAGAGAGTAGCGTGTATCTGCGACTGACTGTAGTCAATTTAATGTGGGTCTATCAAGCGTAACAAATACATAAATAAATGATTTGCAATTCTTTTCAGAATTTATTAAACAAAAAACAATTGATCGTTAAAAAATTTCAAATTATTATTATTTATTTATTTAATTTAATTTAACATTTAATTATTTTGCATGCGATTTTTTTAAAAGCAATTTCTAATTTTAAAATTTTTAATTTTTGCCAAGTATCTGTTCTGCACTGCAGAATTTCAGCGTATCAAAAATCAATTAGGTAAAAAATATTATTAAAAACTGAATATGCAGCTTATTCATTTCGTATTTACAGGGTATCTTTTGGCCAAACCTACCAATGAAACTAATTATTGAAAGGCAATCGTTCGAAATCGAAGCAGGCATTTTTTAAATGTACTCTTTGCTGGGTATTGGCTAGTCGAGCAGCCTTTCTCTCTCTCTCTGCTGTAGCACTCTCACCTCTTCTAAGTGCCGCCTTTGCCATTCATGCGTTGAGAATCGCCTTGGACTTTTGTCCATTGCGCTGCAGCGCCGTCAATTTGCAGAGGCAGACGCTGCTCCTGGAGCAGCTCCAGCGCACAGGCTGTCCCTTGATTTGGGGTCTGCTTTGTTTGCACTGTACGGGTGTGTGAGTGTGTGTGTGTATTTTGCTCTATTTGAGGTGGAGTACTTCCGCGATTGCCGTGCCCATTGCAAGCGCGACCAGCTAGAGGGCAGGGTAGACCGCGGCAGGTCACTGGAGCGCGAAGGAGCCCGCCCCGGCTGCTCGACTGTGGCTGTGGATGCGGATGAGTTGCTCGTTGTTGCCGGCTGCAGCGAAACGCTGCGTGTTGCTGGGCAATTCCATAAAGTGTTTTATTTAATGGAAAATCTTTCAATTGTGGAAAATGGTGTTAATTAGACGCCATTAAGATCATAAATTAGTCGCTACAAACGATTATGACGCGATTGTTGCTTGGCATTGTTGTTGCTGCTGCTGCTGTTGTTGCTTTTGTTGCCACTGCTTTTCTGCCGGCATTTCCACAAAGTGCTTTCTTCTACTTCCATACACATATGACTCTATATAGCTAAGTGCTGGGTACATGTTTGCTTTACGGTACATTTGCTGTTATGACTTCACTTACAGCTTATGTGCAGATGTTTGATTTAGGAAAGTGATTTTTATGGCTTTTAAGCACAGGCAAACGAAAGCTGCTCCCAGCGAGACAGAGAGAGAGAGAGAGAGAGAGAAAGGAAAACGCACACAAATCTGGTTAACATTAAAATTAATGTTGAATGGCAGAGCATAACAAGCCGTTTCCGACCGTTGGTTAGTAATTTTTAAAAATTTTAAAAATTTATGAAATATTGTTTTAATACATAAATAATAAATTTGATCATTAATAATTAATAAATTTAAAAAGTATTTTAAGCATTGAATAAAAAAGAACTTCAGCTAATGCCTGTTAAATGATAACACAGAGCTTTTAGTCTTTTAGTTTTTTTTTAAATATTGACAAATTTAAAAATCAATTTTTTATTGCTGGAAATACAATTTAAACGAGCATAGTATAAATAAAATTATTATTATGATTCCTGGCCTACTTCAAGGGAATTTAAAATGACTAAAAATATATATTTATGTTAAATTTAAATTTTAAAATTATAAAAAATAAATATTTATGTTAAAATATATGATTAGCGAGCTGCAGCTAATGCTCACACAAGCTGCGCTCTCACTCTCTATGTGTAGGGAAGTTCACTGTACCTTGCAGCTAGTAACTACGATCTAAACGAAGCGTCGAACCACATTCCGCAGCCGAAACACACAGACACAACACTCGCTGCAATCGCTGCTTCATTTGCATCTGCAACCCACACCCACTGTGCTGAGCAGAGCTGAGCTGAGCACAAGCAACCTCGACCACATAAAGCTAATCAGTGATCACACTTAAGGTACCTCGTTGCTGTCCATTCTGCCCTAATTGAAGCAGGACTTGGCTAGAGGCAGGCGAGGGGCAGCAGGCTGCAGTCTGCAGGCAGCAGGATACCTCGCATTTGTAGCGGCCAATCGGTCATTATCAGTTGTTTGTTGCCGCTGCGATTGGCAATCAGGGTAGGCGTGCAGATTTGTCAAGCGGCAACAGCATTATATGTAGGTTAATTCCGCGCACAACTCAAGATACGAGGCGGACACACGTCGCTCGTCGCAGCTACGTCAGCTAGAGATGGCAGCGTGAGAGTATCGAGAGTGAAGTGTATCCCGTGCTTAGTTCCAATATTTTTGTAAATTCTAAATTTATTTTGATACATCTCAGGACTATAAATAGAGATGACAGCGTGAGCGTTTCGAAAGTGAGCAAATCCAATGATTTAAACTAATTTAAAATTGTTTTGATATTCATAAAAACTATATAATTTAATTTTAATTTTATTTTATTATTATTTATTTTTAATTTTATCAAGATCTCAGCTAGGCTTGATGATAGAAGCAGAGTATGCTCAAAGTAGTAGTTCAAATGCTTTCAAGGCTTACATAGATACTAAAATTAATTTAGTAGAAACAACAAAATTAAATTAAATTTTAATTTTAATTTAAATTAAGCACCATTCAGCTAGAGCTGACAGCGTGAGACCGATAAAAATGTGCAGTTGCAAAGAGCTGTAGCTCTCATTAATTCTTGCAATAGTTATGCAAATTCGACGCCTAAATTTTTGCATACTTTTGCTACTCGTGTCACGCACGACTTGCTGACATCACTAGCTGCCGCTGCTTTGATTAGCATTACAAATGATGCGAGTAATGTGCACTTAAGCGGTCGCAGTGCATCGCTCGGAGTCGCTCAGTCTCGCGAGTCTCCGCACGCTCACAGTCTCGGCTCCAGATTCGGCTACAGACTCGGCCTCGCTCCGGGTTTCGGCTTTATCCTAGACAGAGTGACGTGTGTTCTGGATATGGTCAGGCAGGCAGGCAGGCAGGCAGCCGATGACTTGCAATTCATTTTCGGCGACTGTGCGACTGTGTGTGTGTGCTGTGAGTGTGTGGGCACACTCGCTGCGACTCGGCTTGGCCATCGTCTGGCCGATCTGTGGCGCCTCGGGCTGTGCAGCGTATGCAAAACAAGCGAGGCTCACATTCACACTTGCCGCCTCCAACGCGCATCCTCAGAGCGCGCAGACTGCGCTCCACTCCAGCTCCAGACTCAGTTGCAGGCCATAAAATATCGGCATTTTATTAGCGCGTGCATCCCATTTGCCGCTTTTCATTGCGATTTTAAAAGTGTTCCCGTGTTTTGATAGCCGCACTATCAGTGACCCATGGAAATAAATGTGGCCTATAGAGATTATGCCTTCCTGCGGACAGGCCGAAAAGCAGCGAGACGACGGTCTGCCAGACCGCCTACTTCTGCTGCTCCGCCTCCCGCTCCTGCACACACACACACACACACATTCGCAGACACACACTCACACATGTGCCTAATGAAATATGGCGCAATAATGCTGCATAACGGCTATTTAGGTCCACTCATCGCCGTGTTCTCCCCGGGACTTAATCACTGTGCAGTCGCCGCATCGACTCTAATGCGTCGCTGCTGACGCTCATCCCCATATAATCCGCAGTGCAATCCCCACAACAATGCCCACAATTCCATTGAGCCGAGCAGCGCACAAATTAACTGCACATCAAACATAATCATTTGTGAAAGCTCGGGACGGGCCCGAGCAACACCTACGGTGTGTCCAGCTCAGTCTGGCAAATTACTTAAACACACGGCACACACAAATGCCAACCAGAGTTGCCAAAAACTGCAAAAGGTAGCACAGACACAGCTGATCAGCTGCACAATACCCTGTAGAGAAGAGCAGCAAGAGACTTCACTGTCTACAAGAAGAGAAAATGAGAAGATACTTTTCATCGGAATCTATAAGAAAAATTCTATCAATCAACTTGAGACCCATCAATCTGCAGACTAAAAGTAATAAAATAAAACTCAATATTTTAAAATAAAAAAAAATTAAAAAACCAAACAAATAAAAATTAAATTAATTAATTATAACTTCATAGGAATAAAACTAAATTCATTATTTTGAAATAAAATAAATTTAAAAACAAATAAATAAAAATTAAATTAATCCACATATATCATAACTTCATAGGAATAAAACAAAATTGCGTTATTTTAAAGTAAAATAAATTTAAAAAACAAATAAATAACTTAACATTTAACTTAGTTTTATAGTACAGAAATTTCCGGCTGCATTTCTTTGCATTATCATAATAAATTTACACTGCCCGAATTTATCAGCTGCGTTATACCGTGCAGGCAGAAAAATAAATCAGGCAGAGAGAGAAGACACTAAGAAAAGCGCTATAAATCAATTTCAGCTCAATCAAAAGTCAGCAAAATCTATAAATCTTTAGCTAATAAAATCTAAATTTTTTCTACCAACTTGCAGTTGAAGTTTTGTATACCCCACAAAACATTTTAGCGTGCGATCGTCTGCACTGCATCATCATAATAAACTCGCACTGCCCCGACCTTGCTTGAAAGTCTCGCTCCCCCTTACCAATTGGCGAGTTGACAACAAAATTTTTGGTGGACCGCCCGCCACAAGCGATAATTCTTCCAGTGCTATGACAACTAAATTGCCATGGCCGTATTTGCTGTATGCTGCATGCTGTATATGCCCAAGACCCTATGGAAAGTCCCACCTATTGGCCGAAAAGCGAGATCTCGAGAGCTCGCCAGTTGCCAGTTGCCAGTTGCCCGATAATTCGCATCATGATGAATTCCAGTGAAAAAAGGCTAAGTAAATGCTGCGATGGAAGCGGGCGGACGTCCGTACAGAGTTTGGCAACGGCCACGCTTGACTGTAATTGCCGGCCTGAGAGTCGGAGTCGGAGTCGAAGTCGAAGTCGGAGACGGAGTCGAGAGAACTGTGCTGCATGTCCGATTCCGAGACTGGGTCCCACACATCCAGTTAGGCCAGTTGAGTTCTCACTTTTGTATAAGCTTCGAGCTGCGAGCTTTGCTTCGTTTATTTGAAAATTTCTTCATTTTTCGGAATTCGGTAATTGCCGGCTCTCAGCTCTCGAGTCTCCACTCTCGAGTCTCAGTTCTCTTCGGGTTGTTTGCTGATCTTTCACTGATTTTCGCTGTTTTTCGGCTACAGACTTTAGTTGTTGTTGTTATCATTGGCAGAGAGCGGTGCCAATGATTGCCACTTAAACCGTTAAGCAAACGCCGTGCGAGTGATTGAGTGAGGAAGCAGGGGCAGAGTTGGCTTACAGAGGGGAAACTGCTGCAGTTGCACTGCTGGCGACTTTGTGCGCAAATGACTTTGGGGCTTGGTTTTTTGGTTTTTTGTTTTTTTTTTTGCTTTTCAAAATGAACTTCGCTTTTTCGCTGCCTTTTGGGATGGGCGCATTCAGCCGGCATTCCAATGCACTTAACGCATTCTCAACTCAGATAAGTTTCAATTACAAATTGGGTCCGTTGTTTTTCGGAGTTTTAATTGACAACGCGAGTGCCTTGATATGGATCTGGCCGCAGATATCTTTGGCGAGCGCGAGCTGAGTTGAAGTGCATGGCATAAGATCTTTTATTTATTTTTTTTTTTCTAAAGAATATTCTGCACTTTAGTCATAATTTTATTTTAATAGCAGTAAATAAATTGTACAAAGAATTATCATAGCTTTTATTGAAATAAAATTATTTTTTATAATTATTAGTTTATTATTATTTTATTTTTTTATTATATTATTATTTTTTGCAGATTCCAAAAAAAGTTGCTAACATTAAAATTATCATTGAGTGAGCATACTTAAGTTTAGGCTTAATTTAATTTAAATAAAATAAATTAATAAATTATGCCTTAGTTTTTTACTTCGCAAGGGTATCATAACCTTTTTTGTAAACATTTTATTTTCCAGTTATCTGAAATAAGATACCTCAACTCACTGCATAGAACATTAAAGTTAATTTAGATAAAAGTGAATAAATTTTACAGTTTATTCTCGAGTTTTTTCTCAGTTCTTATTTACTCTATGATTTATTTTAGGCCCATATTGCTGCGTTTCGTTTCGAGTAGCAGATGAACTTTGCAGCTTTATGTGAAGGCTCCGCTTTGGTATTTTAATATATCTTTGTTCAAAACTTGCCCGCCTTGTCTCAGGTTCCCAAGGGCACATTGTCCGTCGTCCGTCGTCCGTCGTCTGTTGTCCCGGCTGCTCCACTCTCCGAGTGTCCGAGTGCCGGTGCACTCGCTCCTCGATCTCTCAGTTGCGCGCCGACATTAGCATTAACCTTCATGCAGGGCGCGCTCGTTAGCAACCCATGGGCAAATGGCCAATGGCCAATGGGCAATGGGCATCATAGGCAATGGGCAATGGGCAACGGGCAATTTAAGCACAGTGGGCTCTGCATGAGCAGGCATACTGGAGAAATAAAATACACGCATTTTACATGCTCGTAAACGTGTGTTACATATGCGCACATGGCATGGAAAGCGCTCGCTGGACAGGGGCAAGGGTCGGGGGAACGGCTTGAAAATATATAACCTCAACTACTTTATGCATAAATTTAGCAAGATTGCGAAGCTACCCCATGGCGAGCTAATGTTGTAAATTATAAATATGACACCTACTCCTAGTCAAAGGAAAGACAGAAACCCGGCCCAGCCCGGCCCGGTCCGGCCCGACCAGGCCCAAAAGCCGTGGGCAGGCAGGAAGGCCAACAGGCTGTAGCTTTGGCTGAAGCTGTAGCTGTAGCTGTAGCTAGAGCTGGAGCACACAGCTGCCTGAAATTTATACGCGCCGACACACACGAACACGCACACACACACACACACACTCGCACGCACACACGTGGGGTAGTGACAGGAAATATCCTGGCCAAGTTGCCAGTCTCCATCTCCATCTCCGTCTGCAAATGGGTCTGGGTCTGCGCCGGCGGCAACTTAATTGGTTGCCAAGCAGCGGGAAATCGCCGCCGGAACGCGCTTAATTAACCAAAATGCATTTCCAGCCCGCTTTGAGCCTGGCAAAATTGCCAAAACAGAGAGAGAGCGAGCGAGAGAGAGAGAGAGAGACGCCCGAAAACAGCATTCAACTGAGCGAGGAATGCGCGCCGACGCTTAAGCTCAAGCTGATATGCATTTGAGTCGAACTATGGCGCGGAATTGGTACCACACATTCCTGCCTAAGATCGACTCATTACACTGTACAGCACACAAGTAGAACTGCAGAGAAAGGTTCGCAGTATGTTCGCAAGAGTTTCATAAATGTTTTCCTAATTTACTCTAACTAAATACGTTATTATACATTTTTTCAAACAATTTAATAAATATATATTTTTAAATATGTTCGCTATAGTTTTAAAATTTTGTTCCTACTCTAACTAAATACGTTCTTGTATATTTTTTTAAACAATTTTATATATATATTTTTTTTATATAGACTATAATGTTTACTTTAATATAGAATTGCTTAGAGAAAAATTATATAGCATCTTGTGACTATATTTTATTAAAATTTTAATATTGAAATCCGTTTTTTACATGGCTAAATTAATTGCACTGCCATTAGTGTTTTTTTTTAAATTTTTAAACAATAAACGCTCACCTTTACTGATCACTCCTACAGCAGTTATACGATTAATACTTCGTATTTCATGAAACTCTGAAAAAAAGGAAAGAAACAATAAGTTTACGTCATATTGGAAAATATTAATAAATAATATAAAATATTAAACAATATAAAATATTATAAAAATATAAACTAATATATATATAAAAAAAATATATATATATAAAATATATATATAAAATATATAAAATATATATATAAAATATATAAAATATATATATATATAATATAAGTAATATAATAAAATAATACTCTATTAAGTAAAAGTTGCTTTCTTCTTGCATTGCAAGCAACGTGCCAAAATGCCTATACCCTCTGCAAGGGTACAACAAAGTGTTGTAGGTCTGCTGTGTTGTCTAGTGTGTGTGTGTGGGTCGGGGAAACAAACCAATTGGAAAGCTGCATCTGCCTTAGATGTTCTGCCTTCTGGCTACGCATGCGCTCGGAGCTTGATCTTAAAGCCTGCGCCTGCACTCGCGCTCGCGCCTGAGCCTGTGGGTTCCATGTTGTTCGCATGCATTGTTTTGTTTGTTAGCGGAAGAATGTAACGGTGCTTTATGGTAAGTTGGTCGCCTGCTCGATGCTGGCCAACTGATCGGCCAGCTAGTGCACTCCCCTCCCTCTCTCTATGGGTCTGTGCTCAGCTGAGATGCGTGCAGCACTTGGAAGAGTTTCGCCTTCGGTTTTGCGTTTTGCTTTTCGGTAGCCTCTCGCCACGCAGAACAAAGGCCAATTTCCAGCAGATTTAATCACGCTCGGCGGCAACAATGGGTTAACAGACACACTCCGCGTGCGAGTGTGTGTTTGGTAAGTGGCAAACGCATTAGAAAGAGGAAAAAACAACAGAAAACAAAACACGAGAAAACAGAAAAAACAAAAAAAAAAAAATACAAAATACAACAAAGCTACCAACTGCCGACTGGCGACTCGATCGAGCAGCGAACTGACCAAGTACGACTATCGAGTATCGCCTCCGTCTACGTCCCCGACTCCACTCCGACTGCATTCTCTTTGGCATTTCATTTTTCCGCTTTGGCTTTTCCAATGAAAAATAATAATAATTGACAGGCAGGCGCTGGCGATGTGGGAATTTGGATTATTAACGAATTGTTGCTGCCTGTTCTCAGAGTGAGAGAGAGAGAGAGAGAGAGAGAGAGAGCTGCAGGGGGACCTACAACTAGGAGGAATTTGCAAGCAGCAGACGCATAAAATTTATGCCCTCGGCAAGAAGTGGAGCAGGCAGGGGACAGCTGCTGGAGCTGGCACTGGAGCTGGCTAAGTAGCTACTGCGAATGCTTCGATCACGTATGCAACGCAATTAAATGACAATTCTTTAGCTACTTGCCGGCCAGTTGCCAATTGGCATGCGCTCTGGCACCAGCTCCGTCCCGTCCTGGCAAACTAAGGCATAAGAATGATGCTAACTATTTAGCGCATTCGGCCAGATACACAGTAGCCGCCGGCAACGCGCTGCAAGCTGCAGGCAGCAGCTCCACGTTAAGCAGCTGCAACGACAATTAAATCTCTTGCAGTTGTTTAGCCCGAGTTCGTCGAGATTCCAGCGGCTACCCCATCCTCCCCCCGCCTGCTCGCCTGTTCCCTGATTAAGGGCCATAGAGATTGTCCTCTGCTGCCGACCTGCCAGGCATTTGTATGGCTTGTTGTTGTTGGAGTTGTTGGAGTTGCCAGTGCTTTTGGCTCCCTCAATGAATTCAGCGCAAAGATCGACAATTTTATGGTGCAGTTAACAGAGAACTTCTGTTTTATGCTATAGTTAAGAGAGAAATTAAGTAGCCGGCCCTGTCAATATATATTTAAAGGGCCCTTAAACACACATTCTGTTGAACTGGCTAGGGAGTAGTTATAAACTTCTTTTAAATATACCATTTATGCTAAAAGTTTCTTACTTAGTTGCACTTAGTAAATCCCAAAGGGAGTATTCGTAACATTTTTCGGACATTTGTTTTAAGAAAACTATAAAACATTTTCCAATTCTGAGTTTTCCTTAAGCTTAATTGTCCCTTTAACTATATACCAAAATTTTATTTAGCCTCAGTGTTCTCGCGATTTGCCCATTGTACTCTCACAAAGTTAGCTCCTTCGCAGAATTTCACAAAAAGTTTGATTCGCGACACTCAAAATAAATTGGTAATAATTTAAAAAAAAAAAATTTGTAATATAGAAAATTATACAAAATAAAAATCTATTTTTTTCAACATTTTTTGCCATATTTAAAGCTCATTAAAAATATTGCCATAACGTAGTTTAACCACAAGCTTAAAAAAATCGCATGAAACTTCAGTAATTAAAATAATAAAGAAAATTATATAGAAGCCGTTGCCAAGCAGCTCGAAGAATACCGCTTACTCAGTTCGTCTTAAGAGCTCCCCCCCTCTATGCATACCCTTTAAAATATGTATCGCCCTGATTTGATGGCTTTCCGCCTTGATGCCAAACAAAGCTCTTGGCTTCTAATCAGAAGCTGCCCTGCAGTCCAAAAGTAAAGCGAAAGCAACAACAACAACAAGACGGAAGTGAAAACTGCCGGCAGCAGCAGGAGCAGCAACTACAACGTTGGCAAAAGGAAAAACCAAATATGGAAATGTTTACAAATTGCAGCAGAGACGCGAGACTGGGGAGCCCGAGGTTCCAAACTGGAAGGCACTGCCAGCCAGCCAGCCTGCCTGCCTGCCCGATGATACGCGCTGCAGCGCTTGGTGGCCAATGGTCAGCAGATTTGCCTAGTGGTCAGCGCGGCGGCGGCTCTTGGAGTACAGTTGGGTAGCATTCGCTTGCCTGCTCGCTGCCTGCTGCTCCAAAAATGTACCAAATCAGCGTACGCAGCGGAGAGCTAGAGCTGAGCGCGTGACACGAGCGTGCAAGAAGATAGCAGAGTTGACTATGGCGAGTAGTACTAGCTGGGGGAGAGTGGGAAAGCGTGAGTGACAGAGTAATGGTGGTAAGAAAGGAGAGTGAGTGAGAGGACAAAGTGACAGAAGGAGCAACTCAGAGAGAAAGAGAGTCGGACATCAGTGAGATACTCAAAGGTATGGAGAGACTTAGGCAGAAAGAGAGAGAATATTGCGAGAGAGCAGAGAGTTCATAAGAATTAAGTGAGAGAAGGAGCTAGTGAAAGCGAGAGGAAGTCAGCCAGCAAGCAAGTAAGCAGAGAAAGGAACTGAGAAGAGATAGAGGGAGGGTCAAGGCGAGAGAGAGAAAGAAATAAGCGTACTCTCTCTGATACTGAGAGCTAGACAGAGGGACTTGAGCTACAGCTTGATTTCTATCAATTTTATATTAAGAGTGAGACGTTGAGACAGAAAAAGAGAGCGAGGAAATCAGAGAGAAAGGTTGGGGTAAGTGAGAGAAAAGTAGAGGAGGTAAAGAGTGCGTGAGTGAGTGAGGAAATCAGAGAGTGAAGGCAAAAAGCAAGGGAGACTAAGTTAGCTCTGCAAGAGCCTGAGCACAAGCAGGCTTTATAGTAATTCGAGGGAGAAAATAACACTGAAAGAAATAGTGAGTGAGAGGGAGAGAGAAAGGGAGAGAGAGAGGGAGAGAGAGAGGGAGAGGGAGAGAGAGAGGGAGAAAGTGAACAAGAGAGATAATAAGAGACATCTAGATATATAGAGCTCATCGTGAGCCAAGCAAAGGCGACACTAGCTCAGCACTAGCTGCTGCTTAGAAAGGAAGTAGACTAGAGCGTGAGAGGGAGCGAGCCAGTGAGAGAGAGAGAAAGAGAGGGCGAGGAAGCGTTACCGATACCGACACCGATACAGCAAGCCAACGTCTCATCATCATCGTCATCCTGCCCAGCAACCATTCCCGCTCCCGCTGCTGGCTCTGCTGGTCGTCAATGGGCCGCTGCTCGGCTGCTGCTGCTGCTGCTGCTACTGCTGCTTGGCCGAGCGAGCGGCGCATCCTTTGGCTTGCCTATTTTGTAAATTCGTTAGTGCTGCTGAAATATGTTGATTGAATTTTTCGGGAGCAACTGCATTTGATTATAACGACGACATGGACCAGGAGCGCGCCCAGGCCTTCAGCCAGCTGGACCCAGCTGGACCGTTGCAGACGCACCAAAAATGGTCAGCAAACATGGCCAGAAAAAGCCGCAGTCGAAGCAGCAGCAACAGCAGCAGCAGCAGCACAAGAAGTAGCAGAAACTAGACGAATGATTGTTATCGTAGGCAAATGCGCACACACACACAGACACACATGCAGACACACGCATGCAGCGGGCCAAAGGTCAGCATTTGCATATGTGTTGGGCAGAGTGAACCCGTTTCCGGGCAAGATTTATTAATTCCCCAACGATTTACAAGTGATTTACACTTAATTAGCGGCACCCGGCGAAAGTCTTCGATTCGTGTGGGCAGCTTCCGGCTGAGGGAGGGAGAGAAGACAGAGAGGGGGCTGCAGCTCAGCTCAGTCTCTCTCGACGACGCGTATTAATTGTTAAAAACCGTAATTTATTGTTTCAAGTCCAGACGGCATTGCGTTGGCGTTGGCGCTGCAGGAAATACCTAAAGACCCGCTCGATAAGGTCGATCGCTCGAGTTTTATAAGTATTTCGTTGTAGTTTTAATATACTCTGGCAGAGGGTATGTTTATTTTAACCATAGGCCTACAATGCATAGAATGTAAGTCAACGTGTCTATACATAAATATATATTTCTTTATATTAATTTAATATATTAATAACGTCTTTTTTTTTTTATTACCATATTAAGTGAGCTTGATACAATGGCAATTTTTTTTTCAATTATTAATATTTTCCAATATTTCTTATGTTTCTCTCGCATTCTATATTTCTTTTAAATTTAATTTTAATTAGGTACTATAAAAACCAAAAAAAAAATAAACTTTTGTAGGCGGCAAACTATAAAAAAATTCTTTATATTATACCAAAACTGGTCAGAGTTGGGCATTAGAATAATTTCTATATAATAAAATCGCACCACAACATTATTAAACTGTCATGTACAACATCTTATAAGGGTATGCAGCCTTCGGCTTACGATTTTAAGACATTTACGTTGCTCTCTAGTTACAATTAGAATTTGAATCGTTCAATTGGTCAATTGGATGTGGGCCGTCACGATGCACTGATGGCTGATAAGCCGCGCTTAGCCAATCGACAAGACTCTTACATCGATAACCCATAGCCCACCTTCGTCTCGTGTGTGTGTGTGTGTGTGTGTGTGTAGGTGCCTTGCGTTTATTTTTATAAATCATCAGTTCGGGTTTACGGCTTTATTTTCGTTCGTTTTTTTTTTTTTTTTTTTTGGGTCTCTTCGGTTGCGTGAGTGGGTGACGTTGCCGGAATCGCGTATGCGGGCAGCGGGCGAGCTTAGCCGCAAAATGACTTCATTAACTTATATTTCATATATATAGTATGTATGTATGTGTACGATTTTTTCTCATATTTTTTTTCGACTCCTCCGTTCATATTTCTCCGCATTCTGCGAACAAATTAAGCCGAAATGCACCGCATGAGGCAACAACAAAGAGCCAAGCCAAAGGCCTCGGCGGCACACGAGGCATTAACATTTTTTATAATTTTCAGTGGCATCTACACCTCTCCCCCTTTGCTGGTCCCTTGAGGCCGCTGGCACTGAGCCGCTAAAAGCGCTGTTAAAAACTTCATTACGGCTGTCATATGCTCCGAGATTTTAAGTGTGACATATTTCAACTGCACTGCGATGTAGGTCGGCCCGCAAGTCGGACTTAATTTATATGCGTTTTATATGTAGATTTTCGACTCGTATGATTATACCATACAATTCACTATTCAGACAAAGAGTTACGAAACAGTCGAAATAAATGGGATAAAGTTGCATATTGGCGCAATTGTTCAGATTTTTTTTATATTTATTTATATTTGGTTAATTTATTTATTTATTATTATTTACTAATTTTTAAAATCGCTTAATTTTATTGTGTGCTCTGCATAGCACTCGCTCTATGACTTCCATGACTCTCAACGATTTTATATTTTTTATATTATATTATATTATTTTTAACCAATTTCTATATAGCATAATTTAAGCAGAGATAACTATTTTCATAGCTTCTAACTACTCTCTGAGCTCTGACCATGCAAATAAAAGTCCAAACTTATTAACATGATCGTCCTCCTCTCTCCTCTAAAGCTGCGATATATTTTCATAAAATCCCTTTTAATTCGAAAATCTGATTTAATTCGCTCTTTCCTTAGCTTCATTATTAACTACAATTCCACACTTGCAAATCTGACCGGCTTTATCTGCTGTTAACCACATCTGATCTTTTTGCAACCCTGTTGAAATTTTCGTGAGCCTCTACCCTTCCCCCCCAATCCCTTTTCAGATTTCGCACAATTGTTCCCAATCAGAATCACAAATGAAATATAAACAAAACTCTCGCTCGCCCCAGAGAGCTTACGAATTTGTCTATGCAATTTAACCCCGGATCAGGGCAACACCACAAGCAACTGGCAGCAGCAGTGAGAGCGGAGGACGGCGGACAAGTACTTGAAACGTAATCGACAGTGCAGCACTTGAACTGGCCAACTGGTCGGAGGATTGCTGTAGGATTGCTGGATAGCTGGATGCTTCGACTGGTGGACTGGTGGACCGGTCGACCCTTTCAATTATTTGCCCGTTTGGCTCTCCGAAAAATGCCAAAAAGCAGAACAAATGCAAACATGGGCCGCAGTCCGGCAGTGCTAGACAGAGAGTTGTGTAATGAAGGTCTCTCGCCTGCCTGCATTGTGTGTGTGTGTGTGTTTGTGTGTGTGTGTTTGGTCGTTCGAAGGTCCCGGTCCCAAAGGATTTCCTTGTTATGCGTGCGACGTTTGTTTAACCCTCTCGCTGGACGCTCGCACGGCCGGCTGCAACAGCGTCCAGTGACTGCCCTTTGTCCAGGCTGCGGTTCCAGCCAGAGAACCAGGTCGTTTGTTTTGTCCCCCCCCTCACTCTCTCTCTCTCTGTTTTACTCTCTTTATCTCCCTCTCTCTGTGACTGCACTCGAATGGTTTCGTTTACATTTCACGTGCGAATGTTGCTGTTTTTTGAATTATGGCGACAGGAACACTGCAGCAGCACACACACTCAGACCTGGAGCTGGACCTGAATCTGAATCCCAAACTGAACCTGGACCTGGACTGTTCGGTTTGGCCTTGCTCTGACTGCTGCCTGCCTGCCTGCCCGCCTGCTGCTGCACTGCTTCCTTCCTGCTGCAGCTGACCGCAGTCGAAAGTGTTGTGTTTCAACTGCTCCGCTGCGCTCTGCTCTCCGCTCTGCTCTCGTTGCCGTATTTTATTCAAAACGCTGCCACGTAATAGAATTTTTGATGCCGCCATGTCTGGCTACCATAAAAATGCCATGATAACGGTCAACGCCCGTTGCCTTGCGCAGTGCTCGGGCTCCTAAATCAAAACAGCGTACGGAGTGCGACTCGGATTCAGTCCCTGATTTCTTTTTTCGGCCTGGCCCCGTTTCAATTGCAGGCAGAGCGAGAAGCTGCTGTTGCTGCTGCTGCTGCTGCAATTGCTGCAGTAGGGAACAGGGAACTTTGCAACTGGCAACCTGCAACAGGGAGCTTGCAACTTGGCTACTGGCTTTTTGGCTGAGCCGAAGCCAAGCTGAAGCTGAGAATCTCATCATAAATTCATTAGTTGCAACTCGTCGTTGCACGCAAAATTCCTTGTACCCCAGTGCATCTCCCATGGCCAGCTGCTGCCTGTCTGCCCGTCTGCCTGCCTGCTGGAGGTGTGGCAACTGGCAACAGCAGCAGTGGCAGCAGCAGCCGCCCCAATGATTTATGCGCCAAGTTGTTTAGAAAATATGCCAAACGGCACAAAGGGGTTGGGTTCGCTATCTCCGTCTGTCTCACTGTCTCACTGTCTCTCTGTCTGCGTCTGGTCAGTCTTTTGTTCAGGCCCAGAAGGGATTTGAGCAGACCGTGGACTTGTCATGGCGGCTCCATGTTTGATTAAGGCGCACAACTTGGCGGCCACTAAACGCAAATCAACGACGGCGTTGATAATGGCCAACGGGCCACGCCATTTCGAGTTCGCCTTCGCTGCCAGTTGCCAGTTGCCCCATCTCAGTTCTTAGTTCGGGATTCGCTGTGTGTTCCGCTCATGTCATGACTCGTGAAAATATACACCTAGCGCGTGTTTTCTCAAAAAAATACCCTGTACATAAAGGAAGCCTGCCAAGGTGGGTTTTGGGAAACAACGAAAAGAGCTTATAGAGATAAGAGAGATATCTTTTAGCTTGTTTAGACTTTATTCTTGCATCATTATATAATTATGGTATATCAATTTTAATTATATTTTTAATTATAATTATATCGATTATAATTAATATTTAAATAATTACAATTCTCTAAGTAGATAACTTCCTATTCATTAGAATTAAGTTTAATTTGATCAAACTCTGCCTTTTTCTTTTCACTCCGTAAACAATAAAAAAGAGCTGGGAGAATTTTGGAAAATATTGGAAACAATTTACAAAAAATTAAAAAAAATAATATTAAAATAATATAAATACAATTTTTTTAGTCTTTCGACTTTTCAATTTTTGTATCGATTTTTTAACAAGCTCTGCTATCGCTTTTTTATGGCTTAATCCTTTTAGTAGTGTACTAAGGGGTGTATTTTGCAATGAACAATTTTCCTAATAATTTAAGAATTTTTTAATTAATTTAATAATTTTTTTAAAATTTATTCCTCAGATTTCTATAGTTACAATTTTTCTCATTAAGCTCTACTTATGATTTAATTGCCCTACAGGGTATCACTCCAGCCACTACTACAAATCCGTCTCTTTTTCGGTATTTTTGCGACTGAAACTTAAATAGTCTAGGGTCTGGCATGAGACAAGCTGGCCACGACCACAACAAGTCCAACTCCAACCATAGCCACAACAACATGAAGAACAACGACAACACCTCGAACGATCAAAAGACGCGACAGGTGTTGCCTTTTTCTAATCAGAGGCGTGTCTACAACGCCACAACGCTGCCGCTGCCACTGCCGCTGCCGCTCTCAACAGCAGACAGTCTCCCGCAGACAGTTAAATGACTTGTTCTACTTAGAAACTGGGAAACAGCAGACTTTCGAATCGGAAGGGGAAATTAACATTACTGAAAATTGGCTGAGAAATGCCGCTCTGTCTGCATGTCTGTCTGTCTGCGTTTAAGTAGAAGCGCGCTAATACTTACATATTTAGCTGCAGATCCTACGGCAGCTTTCCTGCAGCTTAGTATCACAGTGGATCACACGAGTATGTAAATGCTACTATATAAACTTGTGTGTGTTTTCATTTCCATTTCGAATCGTTATCGTTAATTTAGTTGAGCCTTTTGTTGTTTTTTCTTCCGTTTTTGCGCTTTTTTTATATTTTTTTTTGCTCCTTTTGGCCTTCGTTCATTCGCTTTCGGTTGGCTTATGACCATAAATTGCCCAGCAAACCGTGACCATAAATTGGAGCTAACAAAGAAATTATGAAATTCAAATGAAGTGCGTTTGCCCAGGCTGCTGCCATCCTCGGCCTCCACTCACTGCATGAGGCGCACCTGCCCCATGCCAGTGTGTTGTCGCATTGGGAGCCGAAGCCGGGCCAGACCAAGGTCTTGTGCACTCAGATTAAGCCCGGCAAAGGCAGGGCCCACCACACCGGCCCGTTTGAGTGCTCAGAGCACAGTTGAGGCCACTTTTATAGAGCAACAATTGGCCCGGCACCAGGCACCAGGCACCAGGCACTAGGCACAAGGCACCCGACAGCAGGCAGCAGATCCTCAGAGCTCAGAGCTCAGTGCTGAGACCTCAGACCGGCTTGGTCTGCTCGCAGTCGGACTTTACAAGAGTAAATTGTGCAACTTGTTCACTTTTTGCATAAAAATTGTTCATTGAAAATGCATAAATGTGCAATCTGCACAAAAGAAATGCGCCTCGGTCCATCGAAAGAATTATTATGGGCTGGCGGGGAGCGTTGAACTCAGTTCGATATCGATGCAATTGCTGATTGCTGCTGCAACGTGGAATGCCGGCCTGCGCCTGCCTGCCTGCCTGTTGTTGTTGTTGCTGTTGTGGTTCAGCTATGAATTGTCTTTAAATACATATCATTAAATGGCATTTATAATATATTCATGAGCGATCCGCTTCCCGGTATTGCTCGAAATCTAATGTGGCAGGGACAACAACTGCAGCGACAACGGCAACGGCAATGGCAGCCATATCTGCGACCAGGTTGATCTCCCGGTCAGCTCCCCCGGGCACCACCCAAAACAAACAACAACAACAGCAGTCGAAACAACAGCGCGAGAGAGTTTTAACCGTAAGCCTGCCCCCAGACAGTTGCATGGCCCATTTTGTGCGCCCCGAGCAGAGTCACAGCTTTGAGGCCACAACAAGCGCAACAAGGTGGATTAGGGAGCAAGGCACCGACTGCTGAATGCCCTTAAAGAGGTGCAAGAAATGCAACAGTATTTTTATATAATATAATAAAGATATATGTTGGTATAATTTAGAGAGGTAGTGCTCTCTATAAAGGTATTTTAAAGTATGTGTATGTTTAGAGTATATAGTATGTTATTTACATAAAAGATATCTGAATACTGTGTATAGTATTATGTGAATTTTAAAAATACAATTTATTCCAAGAAATGCCTTTACATATTTAATAATATTTTGAAATATCCCTACACCTTTAGGTATTTATTTCTGTGAATTTTAAATATACAACTTATTCCAAAAAAATGCCTTAATATATTTATTAATATTTTAAAATAATTTATACTTTTTAAGGTATCTATTAAAATCATTATTAAAAACTTGTACGTGTCCTCAATACACCATTAAGTCTTAGAGATATCAGTATCAATAATAATGTCTCATACATATTTTTTTGTACAACCATAGATTTTAGAGAGCCATAAGTAATATACTGTTTATGCTCACCATACAGAGACAATTACTTGTACTATTTTTCTCTTGTTTAAACAGTTTATATATACACGGAGATACCATATTACTCTTCAATTAATTAAAAATATATTTTGAAACCATCTAGCAATACCCTGTTATTACCAGAAATACAGCAAAAGTATCTCTTTTTCTATCTGCACTCTCAAAGGACTCTCATCACAGCTTTACCCACAGCATTCTCCTTTTTATTTGCAGTGTATATGCCGCCAAACCGACACTCCCATTTGGCGGCCCGTTTTGGCTGCAGCCTGAGAATTGTGCGTATACGTATTGTCTATTGTCCGTGAGGCCACGCAGTGTGTGTGTGTGTGTGTGTGTGTGTGTGTGTGTGTGTGTGTGTGTGTGCGACTGTGTGTTTGTTTCTATATTTGGTTCGAGGCGTTCAGTCGTGAAATCTACGCAATGTTCGCTCGGTTCAGTTCCGTGCACTGTCCGTTCTCTCACTTGGCCCAAAGCATTCCATGTGCCGAGATTTGCCTTTTGGGTACCGCCAGCCGCCAACCGCCAGCCGCCATCCACCATCCTCCATCTAATTCAATTCAATTACATATTCTCTTTACTTGTTGTTGTTGTTGCTGGTGTTGTTGCCGCTTGCTGGAAATTGGCTCTATTGTCTTTATCCGTTGGGTGCGTGCAAATTTATAGTTATGACCGGGCCCCGGCACTGTGACCTCGCCTTTGTGACATTTGATTTTTCGGGGCGACAAAAGTCGCGAGCGCAAATTATGGCCAGGAATGCCGAAAAGTTGCACACATTCACTTCCAACTCGAAATCTCGGGATCGAGCGGCTTAAGGTTGGGCGAAACACACAACCACACACACACACACATATACACTTATCGAACTGTAGCATCAAGGTTGAGAGTGTGCACTGTGTGTCTGTGTGTGCACAGTCTGGCAAGTGTTGCCACAACTGCGTTATTTATCATTTTCAATGCACTGTGGTTACACTTGCGCCCCAAATTGATTGAGATTGTTTGAAAAATCGAAGTTATCGAGCATCGATTATGGCTCAGTTTGTAAATAAGTTTGTGTATTTTTTTACATCTTTAGTTTTTTCTGTTCCTTACGGTTTCTGTAGTTACACTACAGCTTTGTAGAAAAAATATTCTACTTAAAAGGATTAGGCGTCACTGGATATTTTGGATTATAAAATTTATCGATGATCTCCATTTTCTCTAAGTATTTTTTTCTCTTTATCTATCTTACCTCTTCCTTATGTCTATTTTTATTCCATTTCTCTCTCCTTTTCACTCTTTTTTAGACAGTCTCCCTATCTTTTAATCACTCTTTCATTTCTCTTTATTTTACTCTCTCTCTTCTCGACCTCTTTCTTTTATACTCTCTCCCTCTCTTTTACTCACTCTCTCTTTCTCTTTATTTTACTTTCTTTAAGAAGTTCTCCCTCTCTTTTACCTACTCTCCCTTTCATTTTAATTTACTCTCTCTCTTTCCTTTTTTTACACACAGTCCCTCTCTTTTACACACCCTCTCTTTCTCTTTATTCTACTCTCTCTCTCTTACTAATTCTTTTTTACAGAGTCTCCATCTCTTTTACCTCTGTACCCTCTGTATCCTTTATTTGACTCTCTCACTCATTCGTTCTTTTACACACTCTCGCTCTCTTTTATTCACTCTCTATTTTTCTCTTTTTTAGTCTCTCACTCCCTCTCTTTTACACACTCTCCCTCTCTTTTACTCTCTCGCTCTCTTTTTCTATATTTTCTCTCTCACTCTCGTTCTTTTCAACACACTCCCTCTCTGTCTCCCTCCCTCTTTTGCTGTCTCTATCTATTTTGCACTCTCCCTCTCTCTCTCTGCCTCTTATTTTCTTTACTCCTCAATTGCCCTTTATTTTTCTCTCGCTTTCTTTCTACTCTGACTGCTGCATTCTTCACCTTTCTCGCTCTCGTTCTCATGCTTTCTCCTGAGCGGCATATTCCACTCTCTCTCTCTCTCTTACTCTTGCGGGTGTTGCATGCCTTTAACCGCCAGTGGCAACTCTTGACTTCCCTGCGGACATTCAAATTACGTGCAGAGTACAAAGAAAAGCGCGCTAATCAGCGCAGGAAATCGGCCCAATCGGACAAGCACACAACCGTAGACGGAGTGCCGAAAAAGGCCAATTCATTAGCAGGAGTGAGGAGCAGCAGGGAGGTAGCGGGAGGCAGGGAGGCAGGGCCGCGGCGAGTGCAATTCAAAATTGAATTCGAAATCTGCAGCACACATCTCGATGAGATCATTATCGCGGCCAACAACGACAGGCCAATTACATTAATTAATTATTAAGGGAGTGAGGGAGGAGCAGGAGGAGGAGGAGCAGGAACGAGAGGAAGGGGGGGCACAAACGAGTGTCACGTACAAAGCGCCGCAGCGAGGCGAACGCTGTGTTCCCAGGCGGCGCAAGGATCGACTGGGCAGCAGCAATCGCTGCCTGCGCGCTATCAAGGAATGCAATCAGCGATCGCAGCCGAATCGAACAAGCTCAGGCTCAAGCTGAGACTGCGACTGAGACTGCAGCTTGCACTTGGACTGCGATTCGTTTGGCTGGGGGGCGTTTTTGGCAGCAGCGCTGACTAAGCAAGTGCAGCAGGCAGCAGGCGGCCCCTGCCAGAGATCGATCGATCGTGCGGCCGCTCTGCTCTGTCCGTTCGCTCTTATGATTTGCAAATTTTCAAATATGCATCTCCTGCTGCCAGCCTGCCTGCCTGCCTGTCTGCCTGCCTGCTGGCCTGCTGCCTGCGTTAGGTGTGCGATGATTAATTGCCGCTGCTGCACGCAATCCTCCAGTTTCCAGTCCCAGTCGCAGTCGCACTTGCGTGCGGCTCGCCGTGAATAATGATCTGCAGAATGTCTTGTTTCAAAAAAGCTAATAAGATCATTTTTAACACAGTTAGCTCGAGCTGCGGCTCGACTTCCTGCGTCATCATAGACCCTTGTGGAGTAACTTGTTAAGCGCTAAGCGTTGCCAATCAGCGCGTTGGCCTAATAAAAATGCCTTGGCCTTGGCAACGGGCTCAATTAATCGGCAGCTCGGCATGCTGCACGTATCATTGAGCAGGCGATCGATAGCTCAGCTTAGAGCGAACTCCCACAGCGTGCAGCAGTGTGAGCCTGATAATTGCACTGGCAGCAGCAGGAGCAGGAGAAGGAGCAGGCAGGAGCAGCCTAAGCCGGAAACAGCAACAACACATGTGCGTGCGCTTAAGTAGGACACGCTGACAGCTGATTAGTTTGTGCTGGCCAGGATGTGCCCGTTTGGCAGGCAAGAATTGCTTGCCTCCTCCCAGCAGAGTCAATTAAACTGCCAACACTTGTTAACAAGCTGCAATCGGGGGTATACGCCCCAAGCGCCTACCTCTCTGTGCCGGCTTCCTGCTGCAGCGAATTATCACTCAGCGGGCCCTTTTTCGGGTATGACTGCGGCTGCTCTGCGGGTCCCTGGCCAAAAGGGGGCGTGTCAGCATATTTCGAAAGCGCCTGCATTTGTTTGCCTTGCAAGTGTTGTTGTTGTTGTTGCTGCTGCTGCTGCTGTTGTTTATTTGGCCAAGCCAATTTAAGCCAGGTCGAGTGAAACTTTTGTTTCGCATTGAATTTCAATTTGTGTTTCCGCATAAAAATGCGCCTCGCATTCGCATTCATTTTTGCGGCTTTGCACTCACTCTGCTGCTGCTGCTGTTGTTGCTGCTGTTGTTGTTGTTGTCTCTCGCCTCAGATCTTTTATCGCTGATAAAATGCAGCCCCCAAAAACGATGCTGCGCCTGCTCCGAGGCGGGTCACTCCCTGCGAGAGTTGCCTTGGCGTTGTCTGGCCCCTCAGGGCGGGGAGCGCAGCAGAGGGGCGTGGGCGTGCAATGGCCAGCCACGCCTGTCGTTGTTGTTGTTGTTGTTGGCGTTGTCGTTGCTGTTTTACAATTGTTTGTTTTGCTGTTTGTTAAACACCTTCCACTACACGTTCGCCGGCAATCGCCTCCGTTCGAGGCCCGCATCCGCTGCCTGCCTGCCTGCCTGCCTGCCTGCTGCCTGCACATCCTTTGTCATGTTCGAGCTGCTAAGATTTAAGGCCCTGCTGCAGCCCCTGGGCAAGAGCAGCAGTCGCACTGGCACTCGCACTGGCACTGGCACTCGCAGCCGGTGACCTCGCAGCCAGCAGTTTGCGTCTTTCTCCACTCGCTTTCTTGGAGCATCTTCACTAGTTTTCAAAAAGGAACCTCTGCTCGCCTGCCTGCCTGCCTGCCTGTTGCCCTTTGATGTTGCCTCGCCTACCCCTAGCACTTCACTCTGCTCTCGCTGCGCATAACTTTGCTTGTTAACAATTGCATTGTACAACAGCAGCAACAACGAGGCACAGCAACAACACTTTGCCGATCCTCTCAATCTGAACCGGCTTTGCCATTTTTAGGTACTCGTCGCCGTCGTCGTCGTCGTCGTCGTCGTTGCCGGCACCCCAATGACCAGGCATTCGAGGCAGGCTGCCAGGCTGCCGGGCTGCCAGGCATCCAAGCAGGACACACAATGGACACTCTTTGGAAATAGGTGGCTTGATTTATTTGTCTGCAAATTCGCTTTCTCAAAAGGCATTTGGAGCCTTACATTTTGGCCCGAGCAACTACTTAAGGCAACTTCCTCGCGAGCCTCCATCGAGTTGTCAAAACACATTCGCTTAGCTGTTCCACATTTGGTGTGAGTGTTTCTTGTGTGTGCCTGTGTGTGTGCTTTGAATATGACGAAGCGTCGCTGAGAGTGCCGCATTTATCAAGTACAAATGCCTGGCATTTTATTCGTATGGGAAACTCGAGTTTTTTTTTTTTTTTTGAAAACAAATTTGCTTATTATACGCGAGTTGAGAGAAAAGTCCTGCTTGAGGTACGATTGGCCTATTGTTCGTTAAGTGTTGCTCCAAAATCTTTTCACAACAACTCCTTAATTATAGCTCAAATATTCTTATGATTTTTTTTTTTTTTTTTTTTTTTTATGGGTTTTCAAAAATTAGTCAAAATTAAAAATTAGCTTTTTATTCAGTGAGAGTTGATAAATTTTCAAGAAAATAAAAAATGTCTGCAATGAAAATGTATTGGAAAATTTGTAGAAAAATATAAATCTATATTTTTTAAAACTGTAGAAAAATTTCTAAATATATTTAGTTAAAGAAAACAATATTTGCTTATTATATTACACAATGCAAGTCTCGAGTTTTCCGTATATTATAAACAAATTAAAAATTTATTTATCTACGAGAGTAGCAAATTGCTGAAAATGGTTTTGCTAAAATAATATATATTTAAATATATTTATTAAATTTTTAAAATGAAAGTTGCAAGTTTTCTAAAAAATTCAAAAGTATAAAAATAAGCCTGTTCTTCAATTAAATACGACCGATTTGCTAAAAGGTACTGTTAAGAAAAACTAGATGTACATTGAGAATTTTCCAGAAATCATCCAAAAATAAAGTTTTCATTATTTTTCAATATTCCAAAAAAAAATTGTTTACCGAAACAAGCAGAGTTTCGAGAGACTTTGATTTTATTTCCCATATTCCTAGTTAAAGAAAGTAGAAAATGACTTTCAAACGCAGCGAAAATCGTTGTGCAATCTCAGAGATTTGCATCCTTGGGAGCCAGAGCCGGATCTGCAGCTGGAGCTGTAGCCGGTGCCAGAGTAAACGATACCAATTGTATGGCATTCTATCTGGCATTCAGCATCTGCGTTTAACAAGCTTCTGTGAAATCGATCCTCAAGCGACGACGCGCTCAGGTCGCTGATTCGATTGCTCCGATTAAGCACACACACATAGATACACACACACAGTTGCCGTCTAGGTAACCCTTCACTTTGTGCTTACATTTAAAATACATTTAAAAAAAAAGAACATTTTATTTCATGGCTGAGTGCTTGCCAGCAATTCCTTAAGATTGTCACACTGACAAGCCCCATGTATCGAGCGAGCTACACACACACACACAAGGGGGCTTTACATAGCCAAGCGACTCTACTTAAATCACAACACAGAGCAGGAAAAAAACCCTAGAGCGAGCGAGAGCAAGTGTTCAAATTCCATTAAAAGAACATTTACAAATTTGGCAAAGATCAGCGGCAAGAGGAAGCACCAAGTCGAGCAGGAGTGTGTGCACACCACAAAAAATATCTATGTGTGTGTGTGCATGCTAAACAAAAAAGCAACACCTTTCCTGAGAGAGAGAGAGAGAGGGAGAGCAAACTACAGCCAATTGCACGGGCACAGAAAGACCTTGAGATCAGGCCAAGACAAACAATAACAAAACAGGCAGCAAAACGGGCAACAATGCGCCGCGCAGGAGGAGTCGAAGTCGAAGTTGGAGCTGTAGTCGCAGTCGCGGTCGCAGTCGATGTTGGAGGGAAGCACTTTTGTCTCCAACAGCGTTTTCCCTAACAACCGAGGTGATAAATAAAATTCTTTATATGCAATCTTTTAATGCAATTTACAATAAAATCAACATGGAGTTTAGTTGCCGGCAGCAGCGCGATGGCAGCGTCAGCGGCAGCTTCTTCCCTGCCTTGGCTAAATAACAAGGGGGCACAGCTTGATTTGACATTAGCACAATCCCACAGATCACCTTCCCAAAATGGATTTTGCCGCCGCCGTCGTCGTCGTCCGCCTCGCTGGGCCTGAACTTTTGCGCCGAGTCTCTCGACAACAACGGAAATGGAGGCCCAGCGACGGGCGATGATCACTGCGGCCGGGCAATAAATACACCATAGAAATGATGTACGGAAAATGATCGCGGCTCTAACTCTAGCCAACCTTCGGGACGGCGGACAGACAGACGACCGCCAGGCAGCCCATGGACCCACAACTTCTCAGCCAGCAGCCAGCAGCAGCAGCACAACGGGGGTGCCTCCCGGTTGCCCGGCCGTGGCAGTGTGATGCTGCTGCTGCTGCCGCTGCGCACAGTGGGCATAAATCGGTAATCGAATGGACAAATGATATCTGCGCTTCCCTATAAATTCCACAACTTGATGATTTCCCTCTGCGCCTGAGACTTTAAGCCGCGCTTAAACGGGTTTCACGAATGCTCTCAAATTGGCAATACATTAAAGGCTCTAACTTGTAGCCTAGATATCGGATTTCATGTATTTAATGTTAATTCGAGCAATGATTTTGGAGTTATACTATAGATGATATTAAAGAAATTGTTGTTTTAATTAATTAATGTAATCATAATAGCAAATGTAAGAATTTCTATAATATCGAATACTATAATAACTGTTCTTGATTGAAGTTTTCCCTCTCATCGTCTATAACTTCTACTGTAACTATCTATACGATACTATTAACCCTCTGGTAAGGAAAGCAAGAATATTTAACTTTTTTATAACATATATTATATATTTTGACACAAAAATTGTATATGCCATAATTTATTATTTTTTAAAAAATATTTTTTTTATTAATTAAAAAGCATAATATAGTTATTATAATAAATTAAATTATTTATATATTTTCAACTGATTGTCTACTAAAAAATGGGCCTCTCAAATAACTTTCTATTATTGAAAACATTAATTAAATTATTTAAAAAGGAAACTTTACTAATTTATTTATTATTAACTATTTATTTAACCAATTACCAAACAATTCGAAAAATCTCTTCCCTCTTCCCTTCACAATTTTCACTCGCATTGCAATGGCCTTATGACCACTGTGCCCGCTTAGAATCTAGCAGGCAGCTGCCTGCACTGCGGATGCTTGGGGGCTGCCGCTCGTTTGGGCTACCACTTTGCGTCTGGCCGTGGCCGAGGCCGAAGCTGGAGCTGTAGCTGTAGCTGAAGCCGTTGAGGAGGCAGCCGCGGCATTATTAATGATAAATGTGGCTTGCACTCATGATAAATACAGAGAATCGTTGAAAGGTATAAATCAATAATAGAGAAGTTTGTTTGCAGTTAGGCGCAGGATGGAGCCGTGATTTTCTCCAAAGCACCAAGACACCGAGGCATAAGAGGCACAAGAGGCATGCAACAGGCAACAGGCAGCAGCGGGCAAACTTGCAACCGGCAACTGGCAACTGGCGAGAGCCTGCAGACAATGAGTATGCCAAAACATAATTCAAGTTAAAGGTCTTCGTGTGGAAGCTGCCCGCGACCATCTGATTAGGGCCTCCCGGTCCGAGGTGCTTCTTCCAGCTGCTTCGCTCTGTCTTCTGCTGCCATTGGCTCTCCTGCTGCTGCTCCCGCTCCTACTGCCGCTGCCGCTGCTTATTGATGGACTAATTAATCGTGGCAAACGCTGTGCATCGAACAGAACAGAGACATAACTGCACGATTATCAATAACAATTAGCCGACGCCTGCGACAAACTGCGAGTCCAGGCGTGTCCATCAGCCGCATCCAGTGGCCTGTCAAATTTATGTTGCCTGCTGCCTCACATGCCCGCCTGCTGCTGCTGCTCCTCTCCTGCATTTGAATGCACGAGTTACGCATCCATCAAATGTCAATTGTTTGTCTTGGCGCTCCACCTTCTTGACGTCAGTGCTCCGTCCAGCTCAACCTCATCCTTGGCTTGGCTTGGCTTGGCTTCCTCATCGTCTCCGACGCGCTTTGCCATTTCATTTCTCATAAATCATTCCATGGCTTCGGCGAGCATTACAGCAGCCTCGCCGCTGACGACAACGACGACATGGACGCCGTGGACACTGTGGACGACGCAGTCGACGTCTCTCGTGGCTGTCAGTCAGCGGAGTAGCGGCAGCAGGCAGGCTGGCAGGCTGGCAGGCAGGCAGGGCGTGGCATCGTGGCCCCAGTGCAATCTCGCCTCTTTGATGCCCATCCATGGCATTGAACTTGTCTAGCTGCTGAGTGTCAGCCGGTTTGTCCAACTCGTCGCAGTTGCTATGGAAAGTATTTTAGATAATGTTCAGCAGGCAGGGGAAATGATTGAACAACAGCTGCAGTGAGAGAGGGGGCTGTGGGGGGGGAGGTATTTGAGAGGACAAACGGGGCAAAAGCTGACAAATACGCACAAAGTAAATCGGACTGCGACTGGACTGGCATTGCAGTTCTCATAAATTATGTGCGGCTGAGTTCTGAGGACTTAAGTTCTTAATTATTCTTGTTTTTTTAACTATTTATTTTATTTTTTATTTGTTTATTATTATGCTGTTAGCAGTTGCAACAACTTAATTTAATTTGTCATAGGTTCTGCCTTTAAATTTTTGTTATATAATATTATACTGTTATTTAAAATTGATTTGTTATATTTTTATTTGAAATTACTGTTTTTATTTGTAATAAAATATAAAAACCTTACTTTAAATTGGCTCTCTTAATTTAAGTTTTAGTTGTTCTTTCCTTTATTTTCTTTTTATTTTTTTTTGTATTTTATTTGTTTATTTTTTTTTTATTTTGTATTTTACGAAGCAATAATTTCATATTTAATTTAAGTGTTTTTATTTCTTTTTGTGTTTTATTTGTTTTAGTTTTTGTTTTGTTTTTCTATTTAATAATTCTATTATCAAAATAATCTTTCAAGTGTATAAACTACTACTCTATCTATGTATCTATTTTAAACCGTTTAATTCATATGGAGTTTTAAGCTCTTTGCCGTACTTCCTACTCCCTTTCTGTCCACCTCTCTCTCTCTCTCTACAATTCTATCTCTCTGCCCTATGCTATTAATAGACCCGTCGAGCACTTGGAGTGTATTTATGTATTTATAAGCCCATTCGCTGCATTCGTAGGGGATGGGGCAAATGCAGGCTTTGGGGTCAACTGTGGCCGACTGTGCAGGGCCAACTTTGCACATTAGACCAAATGAAACGGACGCTTCGCGTCCTTTTCCACATTGAATATTCCATGGCAGAGCCACCTGAAAGAGCTGGTAAACTTTGCATAACAAAACAGGTGCACTCGAGTGCCCAGGTAATCCCCCGTTCTACCCGACACCCCTCTCTCCTTCTCTGTCTCTCTCACACACACACACACACACTCTACCCGTATGCCTCTCTCGGGTGTTGTCCACCTACGCGAATTTCGCAGACACTCGCAATCAGCTGAGGGATTCTGTGCGCCAGAGTTGAAAACTTGGTAATTCCGACTCTTTGACCAGACTGCACTCCCGGCTCATTATACCCTAGCCGAGCGGGGTATGACGAATCGTGCAACGAGTGGTAGAAGCAACTGCAGTTGAGACAGAGGCCAAACGCGGCGAGAGTGAGGAAAGCTGTTGCGCTTACCAAATATATGCATAGTATATAGTAGATTTAATTATGAATATACATAAAAAATACAAAATTAATTTTTTTAATTTTTTAATTAAAAGATATTAAATATAACATCTAAGGGAATGATATTTTATAATCAACTCCTTTTTTATTATCATGCCATTATACAAATATTTTAAGAATATATATTAACCTGCCAGGAGCTGCATAATAATTAATTTTCTATAGTTTCTATAAATCTTAAGAAAAATTTCAAATATTTATTATTATATTTATAATAATCTTAGCTTATATAAATACTAAAAAATCTAAAATATTTATCGAAACATTTTACATAAGCTGAATTTCCCACCTGATATGTAACTACCTTGAGTATAATAGATTTTCTTACTCAAGCTCAAAGAATTCTAGAAAATAATATTCTAGATAATAATATTAATATTTAATTTTAATATCTCTCAAACTAAAACAGTTCCCCACATAACCAAAGAGCATTCATCAAGCCGCAAACTGTGACAAAGCAGAGTTCCTTATCACTGTAGCCGAAAGCATGCCTTTGTTGCTTGGCCAAGTTAAGCCAACGACCTTAGAGGATTCTGCGGCTATTTCTGCATATTTGCAGCTAAATTTATTTCAATTGTGAGGCAGACTGAGCGTGCTGCAAGCTGAGCTGCAGCTCACTTTCTTTTGGGGCAGGCATGGCGCTCGCTGCGACGACCCACATAAATCATTCACAATTAGACGCGGCAGCAGCGCGACTGCAGCAGCAGCAGCAGCAGCAGCAGCGGTCACGGCTCCAACACCTGACCGAGTTGCCCTGCCTGTGCATCCCCCCCCCCCCTCTCAGACACACACACAAATGCAACTCCAATTGGACTCACTCGCGGCGTTTCACTCGAAATTGTCTCGAGTGTTTTGCTGTGCCGCGCGTTCCGCTTGCAACATGTTGGAGTTGGCAGCGCGTTCGCTGGCCTGGCGGCTGGCCGGGCGTGCAACACATGGAGTGGCAAGCGTGGCGGCGAGTCGAACTCGCAACTTGTTCTGTTCACTGTGAAGCGTCGAGGCGTGCGGTACTGAAAGCCGGACAACAAAAAAATATACCGTAGAAAATACAAACGAAAATACCCAGAGCGACCGGTTCGCGCAGCGCGCAGCACAGCAAGAAAATATTGCCAGAAAAACGAGAAAAAATTGTAGAAAAATTGTAGGAAAAAAAAAATAATTAAAAATATAAATTAATGCTATATGCGCACGATCATAAATACCCGTCGAAATTCACGCTAAAATTGTGATCTACAGTGTGTGTACGTGTGTGTGTGTGTGTGTGTGTGTGTGCGTCTGTTAATTGAGCTGTAAGTGCTGATTTGTTATACAAATTCGCAACGCTTGCAACAAGCTGTGGCGCAGTGGCCGTGCGGCAAGTTGCCTGGAAACGCTCTGACCGCATAAACAAATCTGGCTCTGCGCGTCTTGCTTCACTGATTTAATGCCACAAACAGATTGCAGATTGCAGCCAGAGTTGCAGGCAGTGGTAGAGGTAGAGGCAGAGGCAGTGGCAGAGTTGCTGTTGCAGGCGTGCCCCGCCTCCGCCTGTCCTGCTCGCTGAGCCAGCAGCAGCAGCAGCAGCCGCAGCAACCTGCTCGCCGGGCCAAGAGCTTGTTTCTGCGGAAGAACCACACAGACGCGCCACGGCGCGCCACTCTGAGCTGCAACAGCAGCAGATCCGGCAAAAAGAAAATCTCCAGCAAAAAATCCAAAGAGGAAAAAAAAATAAAATCAGCCAACGACGACGTCGTCCAAACATTTTGCCATTGAGCAAAAGAATTTCTTTAAAACAACAACAACAACAGAGCAGCAAAGATTTACAACGCGCAGCGCTGGCAAAAAGTGTAAAGCAAGCAAAGCAGCAAAAAATTAGCGCATACTGCAAGTGCGCGTGTGTATATGTGCAGGTGTGTGTATGTGTGTGCGCCAAGCAAAAAGTTGTTTAACTAAAACCAAAAGAAAAAGTTTGAAAAGTGTCAAGCTAGGCGGCGCGGCCAATAACCCAACGACAACTGCAAGTACAAGCCAAATACAGCAACGACAACAACAACAGCAACAACAACAGCAACAAGAACAACAACAGCAACAACAACAGCAACAACAACAACATTCTTGGCCCTGGCATTGCAATGGCGACCCCATTGAACGGGCCACAGCCTGCGGTTTAATTACCGTTATCCTTGCAACGTTTGGAAAAGGACAACACGAGCAACAACAACAACAACAACAGCAACTGGCAACAAATCGAGGCAGGTGAAACATTCCAATTGGCAGTGAGAGCAGGCGTCTAATTGGCACGAGACATAGACACACACACACACAGTGACAACGCAGGTGAGTTTCATTTACCGCTAGCCGCAACTGCTGCAACTCTTCTCTACGACAAAATCTATTTATAGCTGCACTCGTATTATAGCCAAATATAGCAGGTGCCGCAACAGTTAGCCAGGCAAATTGGGCGGATCATCGAGTTGCTCACTTTAACTCTTTTGCCTGCTACTCTCTTGCTAAGTGTCATCTATAGAGATAAAAAAAAAATAAAGCTGTTTTTAGCTGAAGATTCATGTACACGTATTTTAGCCAATTATAGAGCTACCAGGCAGTCAAGTTAATGGCAGAAATAATTGGGACCCTCACAAGTGCTCTACTATAGTCACTTTATCATAATGTTCTAGCTGTCCTGCTTCCCCTAACCTAGTTCCATAAGGCAAAGAAGCTTTATTATAATTTTCTAGCTGTTCTATTCCCCCTGTTTTAGTTCTCTACTACCTTACCCAGTAGTATTATTATCTCCCTAGAATAAAATATAGGAAGCCAAGCGGATAGACTCGAAATTCTTTGCATTTTTTTTAGAGATTTCTCTTAGTTTCCCTTTCTACTCTCAGCTCACGTAATAAATCAATTTACTATAAAAAGTATTTTAACTAAATTTTAAAAGCATTTTCTATAGGTAATTTTCATGTTTTACTCTATGTTCTTTCTTTCATGTTTTACTTTCTCAGTTCTTTATTATAGTAAGCTTTAGCTTCTTAATTGACTGAATTTCCTCATTTCACAGCTAAGCTGGAAAACAAAATATTTAGAAAAGATTATGTTTTTTTTAGTTCTTTTTTATGGTTTTACCCTCTTTTAACTTTCAGTTCTCTTAAGCCAAAGTTTCATCAATTATGACAGCTACTTCAATACAAAATGCTATATTTATATTTATATGCAGCTCGTTATTGTATTTCTATATTCAGATTAATTTAAATTTACATTAAAGAGGGCTACATCAAATCGTGCCTATTATCAAAATTCCTCACAAGGTTTTTTCACTCTTTTCTGTTCTCTACACTTTACTGCTTTTATTCTGCTCACTTTTCTCTTACAGACACAATTCTCCCTTTTCTCCTACTACGTTTATTATTATTATTATTTTTATTACTACATATTTATTTTTTTTTATAATTATTTAGCCATATAGAATTGGTATTGCTCACAAGAGTTCAATTTTTGTTTCTCTTTTAAAGGCTTTACACCTTTTATTCCACTTTTTGCTCGCTGCATAGTGTACTCTTCTTCTTACTACACTTTACTTTGTTTTTAAAAATGTACTATACATTTTAATATTTTGTAAACATATATTTTCGGTATTCCTCACAAGAGTTTTTAGTTTATATTTTAAACGTTTATTTTATTTTATTTTATTCATTTTACTTTGCACTCTTTTGTCTTGTTAGTAAAAATCTATTTTATATTTTTATATAGCATTGCTCTAGTTTATTGGTTTAGCTAGATAATTATAGCAATGTTAATCATGTAGCTATAGCAATGGAAACTGTTAGGCACTCAAATCAGGCATATAATCGGTATTCCTCGCTGTTCCAAGCGCTTTACTGATTTTGTTCTTTTTACGTTTCTTTGTCCAAGTTTCTTTATTATCATGTTCCTGCTGCTACGCATCAGCTTGTTATTACAAATCGAATCGCTGCATCAATGTGCGGCACTCCGCAGGATGCCGCCGCCAGTAGGCGGAGGCAGTGGGGAAATGAGAGATCAATCTGCCCAGCGCGGCGGCTGTCAGAGCGGCTGTGTGCTGGGCGAGAGGCAGCGCGCATAGCATAACGAGGCGCTAAGTTGCCTCAACATTTGCGTACCACAATTCGTTGCACGCTCCCATTATTATTGCGCACGGCTCACGGATCACGGATCCCAATATCCCAACTGACGGATTAGGGCTAAGAGCTGTGGAGAGGGGGAGATGGAGCTGGCTGAGGGCTCACGGATCGATGCATTGCATTTAGCGTAACATGCTCGATTATGCACAGCAATAAGCGGCCACTTGGCGGACTCGTTAGACAACAGATGAGCTCGACAGGCAGACAGAACGATAGAGAGAGAGAGCAACAGATAGTGTGCGAGTGAGAGAGCATACGATATCGTATGCATCTCGTATGTGGCTTTGATCTTTTGTTCTACAATGGACCTCGAGTTCGGCTCGATTCGGTTTCTGTTTCTGTTTCGGTTTCTATGCGCCTTGGGGTCGGCGCACATGAAAGCGGCACAGGGCGCGCGAAGCTTGGAAAGCCAATTCCAGGGAAGTCTTCACTTCAGACATGGGTGACAGGGGTAAGAGAGGAGCAGAGCAGAGCAGCGGGTAGAGAACCTATCGACTTGCTGTTCATATGTGCAGCACTTGGACAATCGCCTGACAGCGCAGGGCAGACAACTTGGCTGGGCACTCGCCTGGTCTCTCTGTCTGTCAGTCTAGCTGTCTGTCTGTCTCTCTGTCTGTGCGTCTGCCTGTCTGTCTGTCTATGCGTCTGCCTGTCTGTATCTCTCAATTCCATTAGAGTGAAAAGTGAATTGATGCTGAAAAATGATGGCAATGACAAAGTGATTACTGCAGTCGCTTAGAAAGCGGCAATCAAAGCTCCACTGGAGAAACAATTGCTCGTCTGCCGATTCTCCGATTTATTCTCCCGTTTCTACCGATTCTCAATTGTTGTAATAGTTGTAGTTGTTGCTGTTGTTGCGGCTGCTGCAGCAGCTGAAGAAAAGTGAAATGCGGCGCATCATTAATCATTTAGTTGTTGTGTTTATAGCATTTTGGCTCTCTGCCTTCTCCTGTATGTATGTTTGTTTGTACCTTAAGTAGTTAGCTACTCATAAGTATATATGTATATATTTATATAAATCGACTGGCCCGCTGAGATGTGTCGGGGATTCTGTTGCCGCTTTCGGAGAGGCGCGCACGTTCTCGATTTGAATCTCACTCTCCCTGCAGTATTTGGCTTTTGGTAAATTGCTCGTCGTCATGCTTTTATGATTTGGTATTTTGTTGGTATTTTGTGTTCATTTTCCCGTTGTTGTTGCTGTTGTTGATTTTATTTTATTTTTTTTCTTCTGTGTTGTGTTTTTTACTGAATTCGATGCGCCCAACTTGATAAGCCTCAGCGCGCTCTGCAGCTCTGCTGAG
Organism: Zaprionus bogoriensis; assembly: GCA_035046045.1. NCBI lineage: Eukaryota > Metazoa > Arthropoda > Insecta > Diptera > Drosophilidae > Zaprionus > Zaprionus bogoriensis. The sequence continues at coordinate 896,479 of JAWNOI010000095.1, read as the reverse complement.
TTATTGTTATACCTTTTCACTGTCTCAGTGCGCGCGTGTGTGTGTGTGTGTTTGTGTGTGAGTGTAGGTGTGTCTTGCCCCGGTCGAAGCGTGAAGGGAGCCAGCGCCAGGCAGCTAAACTTTTTTGAGTGCCTGTGCGCGATATCAAAATGTAAAATGTCTCGCATAACAAAGTTTTCGGTAAAAGAAACACTCGGCTGCATTATGACAGGTATGAAATACCCTATAGGTAGAACCAGAGGGAACTTAAGTTGAGCTGCTTCCAGAATGCTTCCCAAGTGTTGTAACTATTAGTATCTTAATAAAAATATTGAAACGAATTATAATAATAATAATAACAATACTACTAATAATAATAATGATGATAATAATAATAATAATAATAATAATAATAATAATAATAATAATAATAATAATAATAATATTAATAAAATTAATTATAGTAATAATATTAATATTTTATGTAACTTTAAACTATTTATTATTCTTTCCTATTACTCTCTGCCACCAAACTTTAAATTTCTTCAACTTCCCACAACTGATATATTTGCTTAGCATTACTATTACTACTTATATAAAACTCCTTCAAGTTCCACCTCAAAACTCACTCAACTGCAAACACTTGCGCATTCCATCGCTTTTATTCTCCTGTAACTTCCCCCAACTACTTAGTGTTATCTTCCCTTCACTTCACCCTTCCGCTATATACATATATCTCTTCCGTTTACCCTTGCCATGGAGTTCAACCTGTATACAAAGTTGTAGACAATGTTGCCAGCGCATCAAAAATTTCATTTTAGTTACATCAAATTGAAGAGCAAAGAATTCCCCCCTCTCTCTCTTTCAGTCTGTCTCTCCCCTCAGTTCCTGCTGCCCTTCAGCTGCTTGAAGAGCTCCCCGCACACCGCAACAAAATACAATAATTTCACTTGGTGTAGAGTTTATTATATAATTTTTGTCCCTCTTTGACTTTTATCTTACGTTTATTATGCCCCATGGAATTTGCGGATTTCCAGGGGCGGCTGCTGCTCTGTGCTACTTCGGCTGGAGGTCAATGGCTCGACCAAGACAAGACACCGCCTAGAGTTGTAATAACTTTGGCCCAAAACTTTGCTTGTACATTTTGTTAACCGAGCTCCCGCACTCGCCCCCGCATCCGCTCTACGGCCTTTCGCTGATTACTCGAGTTTCAGCTTCATGCTTTCCCCGCTTGCCGGTCAAGTGCTAAAATACTTTGACGCATTCTTTGCACTTCTTCGACTGCGGCAGCAGCTGTCCAACCGAACACACCTAACAACCACCCACACCCGCACACACCCGCACACACTCGCACAATTCTCAGCCAACCCTCGCTAAACAGCAGAAGAAAAGGAAGATGGAGATGAAGATGAAGAAAAAAAAAAAAAAACGTTGACTTGTAATAATCATAATCGTAAATTTGCAAAAAGCTGGCCGAGCTTCTCCTGCTGCTGCTGCTCCGGCGTCCTGCCACGCAGGTCCTTTGGGGCCATTTAGCATTTTGCACTGAACAAGCGGATGAAGACAAAGCTGAGGCTGAGGCTGAAGTCGAAAACGAAGGCGAAGACGAAGACGCGTTGCTGGGCGTGAGCCTGGGTGTGGCCATGTGGGCGTGTGCTCGCTCGAATTGTTGTTCTCTCGTTTCGCGTAGGCGTCGTCATTATTATGGGGCGGGCAACGCCTCCAAGCAGGACAAGTGCGTGGGTAAAGCTCCTGCGGCGCAGCCAAATTTATCTATACATATATATATATATATATATATATATCAAATATATCTTCGTATATCTGTATAAAACGTTATTTAAATTCCTTTCAATTTAACTTAGTTTAGCTTTTGTATTTTTCTTTTGTTTGAAATCATTGAAATATCATACAATAAATTCGTAGCTTGCATTTCATATTTTTAATTGAGAATTTATCTGGTATTTAATTTTGTAAATGCAGTGCCTACAGCATATTTATTTTTAATACATTTTTAAAATCAAATTGAACTCTTTACCATCAAGAAATGTCTGCCAAGAAATACCATTTTATAATCAAACTATCAAAGTTTTCCATTTTTTTGTAAAGCCATAAGAACTTGTAAATTATTTTATAAAAATATTTTTGAAATATACAATTTCTTTACGTTTAGATACTTTGCTCCTTTTCTTGCTGTTAGTAGCTTAAAGCCTACCTCGCTTCCTTTTTTGAGTCATTACGAAAATACCACAAAATCATAATCCTATACAATAAATTCAATAAATTTCTCCCTGGTGTAATGGCATTACTCCCATGCTCTGCCACGCCCAAGCAGGCATTTTAAAAACTTTGCTAAACTTCATTTGGAAGTTTTATTACCAGCTCCAGCTCCAGCTCCATCTTCGGCTGGATAAGCGCTCGGCATTTCTGCACTGAAATTTGCTCTATTAAAATTCCAAGGTGCCGTTATGGCATTTGGCGTCGGCGTCGACGTCGGCTTTGGCCTGCACCAGCTGGAGCAGCTGGCAGTGGGGGCACAGTGCAGGTTCCTCACGCTCGGCCAAGTTTGCAGCATCCTTGTCAGCTCCGGCGGCTCTGCAGTTTCGTCTGCAGCTGTGTCTCTGCGTAAGCCTTAGTTATGTGGGAGACTGGCATTTATCTTGCGATAATAGTTAGTTGTGCGTAGCGTGCAGTGCAGTGCAGTGGCGCCGCCGCCCAGCCAGGACTATACGTTCTTCTAATAATCGTCTTATCTAAGCGGGAATTACAATTGATTGCGCTCCGGCCATATTTCACATTCTATAAAAACAATGGCTCGCTCCCCCCTTTAACTACGCCTCTGCCACAGGCTGCAGCATATGCTGCTCTGCTCCGACAGAGGCGCCATTTTCTTTTCCACGCAAAATATGCACACAGTCCTTACAATGTTGTCGGGGCATCCCAATCGCAATCGCCCGGCTTCCGCTCCTGTTGCAGCCGGAACGCTTATCTATCTGCTAGATATACCAGATATACATACGTATATATGTATATGTATGTAGTATATGCATGTAACTGTAAGCAGACAAGGAACAAGCACGACAACAACTCGAGCAGCAACAACAATAGATCTGTTTTAAGTACAAATAGTGCGCCCAACTTGTCTCTGTCTCCGTCTCCGTCTCCGTCTCCGCCTCTGTCTCTGCCTCTGTCCTTCGCCCTGTCCTCAAATCCCCCTTGGAATGCTCGAACTTTTGTGGTTTTTCTCACACGCGCCAACTTCTATTGTTCAACTTTAGTGCCGGGCGGGGGCGCTGAGGGGCGTGGCTCAGTGCAAAACTTTTTTAGTTTTCCCTCAGACAGAAAGCGTTATTTTATTGAATTTTTTTTGCTGTGTATGTGTGTGTTGTGCTCCTTCTGTGTCTTCTTTTTGCAGTCTGCCAAAATTGTTGGCACAAAGTTTTCCATTTCATTTTCCATTCTTGTCCATTTGCCAGCAGCTCTGCTCGTGCTCATTTACTTTGTTGTTGCCGGTGGCAAGTTTTTAAGAACTTGCTAGTTTTTGTCGGTTTTGCGTAGATTTCCCCCCTCATCTGCCCGCCGCCTCCTAAGCCCCTTGCTCTGCTCTTTTTTACTCCGTTGAGGCGTAAAGTTCAATGGCGGGTTAAATGGACTTAATACGGCAAGTTTTTAGAACTTTTCCTTTTTTCTACCGTTATTGTTGCCTGTGCTAAACTTCTGGCGTAGATCGTTCTACTCATTTCCTTCCTTCCTCGTGCTTCCTCTGCTTACATAGTGAAAGTTTTTGTTCAACAGCTTCAAATAAGATTGGCAGTTTTCCCCTTGCAGTTCTCGGCGTTCTCCCAGCCGAAAAGGATAACAGGTTGAAATGTCGCCTACGTGATGCGAGTGTGCAGTTTTATTTTCTAAAAAGTTTTCGGCGCGATTTCGATAAAGATTTTGTCGACAAACTATTTATTTTGCGTGTTCGATTTAAGCTGGAATTTTACTAAAGCAAAAATCCACTTTCGATGAATTTTAAAAATCAAGCTGAACTTTCTTTTGCTTAGCTTAATTTATTTTTAATAAACTTTAGGTGAATATTACAAATTTTTTAAATAAAAATTTATTTAGACTCTTCTTAAGTCAGTAAAAATATTTAAAAAGTTGCCTTTAATGCCTTAGTTCTATTTTATTTATTATATAAATTAGAAAAATAAAGTTTAATATGACTAGGTAATAACTTTTTATCCATTTGGCTTTTCTTAAAGCAGTAAAAATATTAAAGGAAGTTTTCCCTTTATTTTCTACAGCTCGTTTTTTTAATTTATAAATTTAAAAAATAAAGTAGAATTTGATAAAGTTTTTTCTATAATTTTTGATAAATTTCATAAATTTCATGTTTTGTCATTTAGCTGATTTCTTTTAGAAATTTCAAATAACTGACATAATTTAACGCACCACTGCGCATTTCATTTATATTGAGGGCCAAGAATGCCAGCAATTTTCAGTGCCATTTTGGCCATTTTTCTCTTTTATTTTCGCCCTTTTCACCTGCCAACAAAAAAATGTTGTCTACCTTAACGAATTTTGCAAGTCATTCACTAAACAACAACAACAAAAGCAAAAAAAAAAAAAATGTGCTCAGCGCGTGTCAAAAAATTAGTTTCCCTCACAAGCGAGCACCCCTCCGCCCCTCTACTACCAACGACCTAAAAGAAATTTGTAGCCAGTTATGCAAAAAAAAAAGGCCAACAAGCAGGAGGGAGAGAGAGCGGGCAAAAAAGCTGAACTGAAGCCCGTGTCAAATTTTTTTCGCCCTTGCCCAAAAGGACTTGGCAATTTTTTCCGTCGGGTCCAGGCACAGGGTAGAGGGTTACTGGCAGCGACAGGGGTTGGGGCCGAGTTGAGGCGACAAGTTGTTAAGTAAGCAACAGCGACAACTCAAATAAAAAGGCCGACAAGGGCTGCTCGTCGAGCGTCGAGCGTCTAAGGGGCGTTACAGGGCTGGACAGGGTGCCCCAAATTTCGCCCCGGAATAGTTTGTGGAGCGTAAAACGTTGTGTGAGAAAAAATAACAACAGCAGTGGGGAGTATGCGGTGCAGTACGGGAGAGGTGTGAAAAAGGTATAACATGCCGGACAAAAGACCAAAACTTATTTGCAGCGCTCTGTGCCGCTGAGATTTCTCGCTGTCTCTCTCTGTCTCTCTCTATCTCTCAGTCTCTGTCTCGCTCTTTGTTTTATGACAATGCAAACAGAACTCGCACTCGCACTCGAACTGCGACTGAAAAGTGAGAAAAGCCCAAGCGCCGCAGATTGAAGCGATTCCGCTGGAGAATCGCCAGCTAGAGAGAGAGAGAGAGAGTATGGTGGGGGGAGTGAGGCATGTCTTTGTATATGCATATTAAAATTTGCTTATGCCAGAGGCAGCAGCAGCTGCAGGCAGCAAGTGCTGAAGCTGCTCTTCTGCGTGGAGCGCAGGCACAGGGGACAGGGGGCAGGGCAGGGACACTCTGCTTGTGTCTGTCTACCTGCAGTTTGTCTTGGGCGGCTTTTGTTTGGTTTCCGCTTCACACTTCACTTGAGCAAGCCCAAAGAGAGAGGGAGAGAGAGAGAGAGAGAGAGAGAGAGAGAGAGAGAGAGAGCGAGCGGTAGCTGCGGTTTATGTGACATGCGGGCGACACTGGCAGGTGAGTGGCAGCGCGCAAAGAGGCGTGGCAGTCGCAGAAGTCATACAACAGCAGTGTGTGGCAAGAAGGGCAGGGGGTTGTGAGAAAGAAGCAGCAGCAGCAGTGACAGAGGAAGCAGCGTGGCAGCGTGGCAGCGCGGGGGCAACAACTTGTCATACAAAGCGGCTGGCGACAATCAATGGAATTCATTTGTGCCGCACAGCGAAACTGAACCCGAGTGCCGAAATGCTCCTTCAACCTCGTCTCCCCCTACTCTCTCTCTCTCTCTCTCTGTGTGTGTGTACTTAAGCATTTTTAACGCCATTTGATGCCTTTTCACACATCACGAGGAAGCGAAAAACAAACAGCCAAACTCAAGAAACACTTAGCCCGGCGACCACGCCGCTCCTGTCCCTCTCAACGCTAGTATGTGTATCCTGCACACACACACACACACACACAGCGTGAGGGACAACATTTGATCCTGCCTGGCAAGTCGCCTAATGCCTTCTGTGGTTTTCTGTTTACACTCAGAGCGTAGTATAACGCAATCCCAAAAAGCAAACCCCAAGACAAACCCCTTTGCAGCTCCCCCCCCAGCTACACCCACTGCTGTATTGAATTTCACGCATCATTTGCCAAAGGCTGCTGCTAGCCATGGCAGAGGGGAAAGCAGTAGGCAGCTACTCCTACTCCCACTTCTACTTCTGCCGAGGCGTGGGCAGACTTGGCAACTTTGCGACTTTTTGTGAATGTTAACAACAAAATTAAAACAAATAGACACACGACTCAGAGAAAGAGAGCGTGAGAGTGAGAAGGGCGAGGAGGGGGGAGAGGTTACACTGCGGTTAGGTGTTGCCCGCTCGCATTTAATTTCAGACAGGTGCACGACGTTGTGAAAGGTTTTGGGGGAAATTTAATACGTTTTTGCATATTTGGCAATTGGATTTGGGTTTTGGGCTCGGACTACTTTGCGGCTGCCCAAAATGAAGTGGAAAGCTAGGAAAATGCGAGGAAATGGCCAGAGCAAAATTAAAGTTTAGCAGGTGCAGAGAAACTAGAGGGAAAATGGGAGTGGGCGCTTTAAGACTAATTTGTTGCGATTTTGTAGCAGGTACTTTGCACATTACATTATTATATAAATAATATTAGAAAATAATATATAATAAAAATATTATATAGCAAAGGCTGTAGATAATATACATTATTATATATATATAATATTAGCAAATAATATATAATCAAAATATAATATAGTAGAGGCTGTAGAAAATATACATTATTATATATATAATATTAGGAAATAATATATAATAAAAATATAATATAGTAGAGGCTGTAGTATAAGCGTAAAAAAATCTAGGATTAAAAATTGTATGAGAACAAATTAAATGTGAAATATGATCCAAGTGCAACATTGAATAACTGAAACTTATAGACTGATGCGACTTTCTTTAGCTTCTAAATATATTGCATACTTTATATAAATTAAATTTATACAATCTAATTTAATTAAATTTATATATTCTTTATAGAAATTAAATTTATAAAATCTAATTTAATTAATAATATATAATCTAATTTAATTTATATAAAGTATTCAATATATTTAGAAGTCAAAGAAAGTCAAAAAAGTATAAAAGATATATGCTATAAACCTTAATTATTATAGTATGTATAAAAGATATATGCTATAAACCTTAATTATTATAGTATGGTGCGAGAAACCGAGTAGAAACCTGGTAAGGGACTGCAGCTATAGCCGGTACTACTGTGGGCAAAAAGTAAGGTGAATATTTTTGTTAAGCCAAAATTCTTTATTTATTTATATCAAAATTATATACTACAATTATGGAGTTAATAATATAGAAAGTGTGTAGATTATTTGGCCAATCTTTCTGCCAACTCTAGTAACACGCAGATATACCATAGATTAAATATATATACACTATAATATTATACACTACTCTTTTATCTACCCAAAAACCGCAAACAGCCGCACCGTAATTAAGGCAACACAAAGCGCTACGCTGCTCAATATCCCACTATATGTCTACCATACTATATATCTATATATATATATAGCTTCGTCTGACTGCATTACTTTTCCCAATGCTGATTAATGTCGATTGCGCGCTCCAAATGTGTGCGCGTTAGCATTAAAAATTGTTCAACTTTTATTAGAGCAATTAAATTGCGGTTGGACACAGCGTCGAGAGAGACAGAGAGAAAAGCAGGAGAAGAAGAGTTCATAAAACTATAAAGCGGCATTTCAGGCTGGTAAATCGACGCCAGAGTTGCCATTTAATGTGCAGCAATTTTCACTCGACAACAATGGAACTGTCAGGTATTTACACTATACAACACAAAAATGAGGAACGCACGGTGAGAGGTAGAAAGAGAGAGAGAGAGAGACAGAGACTGACCGAGCGACCATTAGAGAGAAATAGAGTTATTTTCGGGGGCGCTGATAGCACTACGTATAGCAGGAGCAGGGCGCGGGCGAAGGCAACTGCTCAACTAATTAGCCATCATCATCAGCGGCGGCTCCTCAGCTAACTGCAGTGGGTTCTGGTCGGCGTCGTAGTCGGAGTCGGGGTACTGCTCTAACCGCAGGTACATGAGGGTCTATTCCCGTTGCCGGGTGTTGGTAACTAAATTAGCGGCTCGCCAGCAAATACTCGACTCGACTCGGTGTTTTTTTTCGGCTATCTCAACGTTCGCTTTGCTTTTCTTTTTCCACTGCTTTTCCCCAAATGCAACCACAAATTATTGAGCCGCCGTCTTGTTGCTATTGTTGTTGTTGTTGTGGCTCTTCGTTATTTGGCTTGTTCGCTTGTTCCATTGTCTGCCGCTTAATTTCCAGTTGCAGTCGCCGTCGCCGTTGCCTTCGACTGGCTAATACAGACATCTCTTCGTTGGGTCTGCGTCTGTCGGACACTTTTAGATAAAAGGTTTTTCATGTCGTCTCCATTTCAAAAAAAAAAACAAAAAAAAAAAAAAGAAAAACGGAAAAAAACAAATTTCATTCTCATAGTCGGGGTGCAAAAAGCATCTGCAAGAAGTCGAGCTAGAAGCAGCAGCACTAGACTAGATCGACCCTAGCACACACACTCTCTCTAGCTCCCTTCCCCCCACCAGCACAGCAACTCTCTCGTCACTCGTGAAAACTTTTAGTGGAAACCGTTGGACAGCAAATTATGCATGCAGTTGTTCTATGTCTATGCAGAGAAAGAAAGAGAGAGAGAGAGTAGGAGAGAGAGGGGAAGGCGAAGAAAGAGCGTAGGGTATGGAGCACACTTAAAAGCCCACAGTTTATTAATGTTTGTCCAAAATTTAAGTGTCTGCTGGCATTTGGCCTATGTGTGCCACTCCTGCCTCACTCTAGCTCGTGCGTCTCTTTCTCTCACTGCTCGGCCAACTGCGCTTTGATGTGATTCGAGTTGGCTAAAATCGTTTCGTCTGTCATTAATTTACCCGAACGTCAAAAGCGAGTTATTAGCCGTGCGGGTCGACCAAACACGTTTCTAGTTAGCCAAGCAGCAGCAGCAGCAGCTGGAGTAGTAGAGGCTGCGAGGGGAGATGGCAGTCTCGCCAGAATCGCTGCAGGCCCTGCTATCTGGCTGTCTACTGTCTACTGCAGAAGCTGCCGTCGTCGAAATGACAACAAATTAGACAGTTAATGTTAACAATCTCTTGTGATATTTACATTTTGGAAAATTGTTTATTGTTTATGCGTGTGGCGGAGCGTTTTGATGCATCGTCAGGAATGTGAAACCTTTTCATGGGTTAATTAAAGCCACAGCTGGGAAAGTGGCTGAAAGCTTTTAGTGCTCTTACTTTATTTGGGAAAATATCACAGCAGCGTTTTAAAAATCCTTCTGCAAGCTGAGAAATTGTTTACTAAATTTTGGTAATAGTTTTAAACAGTTTTCTTGCTCTTTCGCTTTTAGAGTTCTTACTTTATTTGGGAAAATATCACAGCTGCATTTTGAAAATCCTTCTATAAGCTGAGAAAATTTCTACTAACATTTTGGTAATAGTTTTTAAAAGTTTTCTTGCTCTTTCGCTTTTAGAGTTCTTACTTTATTTGGGAAAATATCACAGCAACGTTTTTAAAATCCTTCTGCAAGCTGGGAAAATTTTTACCAAATTTTGGTAATAGTTTCAAGCAGTTTTCTTGCTCTTTCGCTTCATTCGCTTCTAATTAGAAGCTTGTTGCCCGAATTAGAAACTCAATATTAGCCCGATTTGGGTCAGCCATGTGTAGTTATTACAGCTACACTCTGTACGCCAGTCCCTGCCCCTGCCGCTGCCCCTGCCTCCGTTCGTTCGTTCGTTTCCCTTGCAGCTGCTGTAAGCTCGCTTAACTTATCGCAAAACTGTCGAATCGCTGCCATTTCCATTATTTCGCTTGCTTTGCAATTTGCGTCGTTATTTCACTTCTTCTTTTTTTTTCTATCTGCGCTTTTTCTAGCTACTTTTTTTTTGGCCATTTTAAAGTAGAGCAACGGCCGGGCGGGCCATCAATCATTTTTGGCCGGAAAAAAAGTCCGACGCGCTTAGCCTCAGCCCCGACGGCGCGTATCAGTGCGCTTCGTATCACATGGCCATGTGCCACGCCCCGTGCTTTTCCCCTCTCACCCCCTCCCTGCCAACGCGTCGCAGCATGTCAACAATACAAATGATGGGCGCGTTTTGCCGAAGCATGGGCGTGGCAGCTAACTGTAATAGAGATAAATTCGCATCATTTTTTGTCGTTGTGATAAAAAAAAGCGCAGGCAGAGCCGGAGACAGTGACAACAAGCAGAGCACGCACACCAGCAGGCGGCGGGTAGAAGGTGTAGCTGTCACTGTTTTGCTGTTGCCCTGGGCTACTGCTGCTGCTGCTGCTCAATCTGCGCTCCAGCCGTACTGACAATGTCATTTGGCAAGCACTTTTAATGACGCCGCCGCCGTGGCGCAAGGTGTTTGCAGCAGCAGCAGCAGCGAGAGCAGCTGCTGGGCATCAGCGTGTAATCCGCTGGCCACAAACCAAGTGCTCCTCCTGCTACTGCTCCAGCCCGTCGCCCCTGCTACGTGCGATTATTATCATCAATTTTGTGCCGACTGAGTGAGTGATGATTGTGCTAAAAGAACCTAACGGAAACTGCCTGCCGCTTGTTATGCTTCTACTTATTGTTGTTCACGTCGGAGGAAATGAAGCGGGCCAACAGCAGTGGGTAGATGGCAGACAAGAGCACACCTACCCCTCCACCCACCCAGCACCCCCAGTCCAAATCCAAAGCCAACTTCAACTTCGACGACGACGACTCCTTGGCGCGGCTTGAAAGCGTTAAAACGAACTCAAGTGGAAAACAATCTAATTTGCTAAAATTCCTTCCGCTTAAGCTCGCTCCACCAGCCGTAGTCTCCCTCTCTCTCTCTATCTGCAGCACCCGCTGCCACGCCCCTTCTTACACTCCTGCTGCTGTCTGTGGATATTTGTACCGTTGTCTCTCTTCCTTCAACTCAATTAAAGTTGATGGCAATTTTGCTCAGCCATCGTCGACTTCGACCGGGCCATCGTCATGTTTGTTGTTATAGCTGACAACCATTACAAAAAGGCTAAAAAAGGGTATATTCGGTTTGTGTAAATCTATGTAATAGGCAGTAGAAGGGGTGACAGATCGTATATATATTTGATCTGCAATAGTAGGCGAGCGCAATTCTTTATGTTCTTCTGCCTGTCTGCTCGAGCGCCTTTATAAGACCTCAGATCTCAGCTATAACAAAAGCTGGAGTTATAAAATTTGGTATAAACATAGCTGCATAGCAAACGCCTCTGAATAAAATCTCAAACTTTGCCTGCCACGCCCAATGCCCCTAAAAATCAAAAACAAATATCAAAATCTGAATATATATTCTCCTACTAGCTGAATGGTATTCTACGGTCGAGTATGCTCCATTATAGCTTTCATTACTTGCTCTGCCTGCTTTTGCTGCTCTTGTTGTTGTTGCTGTTGACGTTTTCTTAGCCAATATTGTTAACTGCTTTCGGGTTTATTTGATCGACTGCTGCCTGTTTTACGAGCAAATATATGTATATAAATTTATTTGCTTATAATTTAATTGAAGCAAGTCAAGTGAAGCCATTATGAAGGCCAGCACAATGAGGGGTCAGGTTCAAGTTGCCGGGAAAAGGTTAGGGCAAATATCTGCACATGTGTTCACCTCGATAGTTTGTTTGAGCCCTCCACTTGGAGCGGCGCTGGCAGAGATGGCTTGATAAGCTGTCACAATCGAGTCTAGTTGAGGCTCGTATATCTTTTTACCATTCTCTCTGCGCTCACACGCTTGGGCAATTTCTCTATTAGCTGTCCGTCTGCCTTGACCTTTTGGCCCCGTGCCGCACAGACCGAGCAGGACATGCGTTAATCTATTGTTTTCGCAGGCAGGCAGGCAAGCAGGCAGCATGCGATGACATAGCCAAAAGCATTCCATTTCCCCCCTATCCCGCCCCATACGAGCAGCTGGTATTATCACTTTTTGCCTGACAAAACAAAAATGCGAAAATACCAAATATATGGTATATAAGGCAGATCGCAATAGATAGATGTTGGCACTAAATTGTATATGGATAGGGGCTGGGTGGCCAGTTCTCGTTGGCCGCAGAGAGGGGGAGCACTGGGTTTCAGCCTAGTTGTCGGCCATTAATGTCATGCGAAAATGTTTTGCTGGCGATTGGAAAATTGTTTGTCTTCGCCCCAGCTTGACATTGTGTTATCCTTGTGCCCGGCCAGCACAGTTGTTGACCGCTGGCCAGAGTGCTGCAAAGAGTTGACGGGAAGAGCTGGAAAGCAGAGCAGCAGCAGCTCTAGTTTATGACTTCACGGCCTCTTGATATATGAGGCATTTGCATGTGCTATAAATTATTTGCCAGCGAGGTCGAGAGCGCTTGGCTCTCACTCATTTAATATTCATAAATTTTCAGTTGGCCAGCAGCAAGAGCCAAGGAAAAGCACACAGAAAGAAATATATATATACATATATAAATATATATATGTGTATATGTGTGTGTGCCTGTGTGTATCTCTGTGTGCGTAAGGCTGACTAATTTGGACTGCCATTTTGTCATTTGTTTCGGACGCCTCGCTCTAAGCCATATAATCCGCCTGCTGTCCACCCATCCCTCCCTCCTACCACTGCCCCCCTTGCTCTCTACCATTCCTACGTCCTTGTTCCACGCCCCCAACTCACTCCTGTGCTGCTGCTAATTGTTTTATGTGCCAAGATTTGTGTCTTCTGTCGTGTTGCCCTTGCCTTTTTTGTGTGCGTGTGTCTCAGCCGCCCTAAACATGTTTCTTGCATGCCACGCCCACCCACACACACACACACACACACAGAGCAGTTATTGTTATACTCTCGGCTTGAGCAGGGAGGGAGGGTAGTTGATTTGGTTTGCAGTCCTGTTTTCACTTGCTTTTCGATTAGACTGCGGGCTTCTCTCTGGGCTAACAACATGGAATTAATTCGTTTTATGTTTCCTGTTCCAATGGCTTCAATGTATTTGCGAGTAGCTACACTGTGCGAAAGTAATATATTTTTCGTATATAATATTAATTTTGTTTTCCAATTTTATTTATTATTATTAAATAATTATTAATTATATAATAATATTAATAAAAATAAATATTTTATTTTATTTTATTAATTTTAAAATGTTTAAATTTTATTATTGACTTTTCTATTCTCATCATTTATCGGTTTCCTTTCTCTACGTCCCACGAAATTTCGCTCAGTGCAGTTTGTATCTGTATCTCTTGGATACGCGCACTGCTGCTGCGGCTGCGACTGCGGCTGCTGCTTACGCCTACATATTGATTTTCGTATTTATTTTGCGCTTTCTGCTGCTTTTCATTACTTTTCGCTGATGATTTCTATTGGCCCTGGACCCAAGCAGCTCCCATCGACCCGCTAACCCGCCAGTCTTTGTAAGCGAGTGAGCCTCTGTGTGTTTGTGTGTGTGTGTATCTGTGTGTGCGCCTGCAGGCAGCGGCCTTTGTGCGTATTCTCGCAATCTTTCTCTCTTTGCCTGTATTTATGTTCAGTTTTCCAGCAGGCAAGAAAAATGATTGCAAGCAAAGTGCCTGGGCAAAAGGTGAGCAGCACCTGGAGCCACAGAACCTAACAGAACCTCTATGCCGCCTTCTCCTTCTGCGCTCTCTCGCCTCCCCTCACTCCCCTGACAATCCCCGTTCCGGTCCTGTGCCTGGGCAGGGCTTTGTAAGCGCTCGCTCCTGCTGCGTGTGTGGCCCGCGGCTGCCAGGCGAATCTATCAACTGCTGCCAACATATACTGGCGGGGACCTCGCTCTGACTCTGACTCTCCCTCCCGCTAGACCGTTGCACGCCTCTGGCTGGCTGCTTTATTGAGTTTGTGCGCCAGCAAATTGCATTAGACACTCGACGCTGGGCTTGTGGCAAGCTTTAAGAAGCTGCTTGCAACTTCGCCTCGCCAGCTGCAAGTCCAAATTAGATTTTACACTAACCAAAGTGAGGGTATCACAAGCATGCAGAGACCCGACCTGGCAACTTCAAGTGGAGAGAAAACTGAGAAGAAAAACACAAATAGAATTTTCCATTTTTTTTATGGCTGCGGCTCAACAAGTGTGGCCGGTGTGTGTGTGTGTGCGAGAGTGTGCGTGTGGCATCCTTTTTCACTCATCAAAAGACGCGTGGAACAAAGGCAAAGGCAGTGTTCTGTTCTGCATGTAACTCGATCACCCACAGTTTTTGCCCCCCTCCCTCTCTCTCTCTCTCTCTCACTGTCTGCCTTCCCCCCACTCCAGCTCCCGTTCACGTTTGCCACAACCCCAAGGCAAAGCCTCTTCAAGAGCTGCTGAGCTGTGTGTGAAGCTGAGGCATTAATGTCTTATTGACAGCTCGGGATTAGAATGAAGCCAAGTGTCTGCTCCGCCTGACTGCCGGCTACGTCTCCCTGCCTGCCTGCCTGCCTGCCTGCTGTGTGTGTTTGAAAAGGGATTATAAAGCGATTTGTTTGTCGAAAATTATGAATCTGGGAGCAGGCAATCGGGGCAGACTGCGAGCAGCAGCTCAAGCAGCTCCCACACGCAGCGCGTGTGTGCGTGTGTGTGTGTGTGGTGTGTGTAGTGTGTCAGTCAGTCTGTCAGTAAGCATCAGTGGCCAATCCCCTAAGTTGTTGAAATTGTTCGGAAGCCTGCTTTAGCTTGTTTATACCCTGTAGAACGGGCTTGGGTTTGGTTATGCTGCAGCCAGAACTAGACATAATAAATAAAATAATAATAAATAAATTTAAAGAATTTTCCATAGTTCGTTATTCCTTTCAGGGTATTTTTAAGTCGAGTATTAAGCAGTCAGGGGCAGTTCTAGCTTATCTAAATTAGATATAGACATTTAACTAGTCTTTCTAAAATTTATTTCCAACTTTTCTCATAGCTTCTTTTCAACTGCAAGGTATTTACGAGTGCTACAAAATTAAAAGTTATTTAATTAATTTATTTAAAGCCTTAATCTCTTACTTTTCTTATACTCAAGTTTAAAGCAAAACAAAAAAATTTGCAGAGCGTATAAGTTATCACAAAACATCTAAGTAATTTTATTTTTCATCAAAAATATCATTCAGCTCAATCAATAATTTCCCTCCAACTGCAGGGTACTTGCCAGTGTACTAACTGCCACTGCAGCATGCCAACTAGTTTCTACTGTATGCACATCTGATTAGTTTTGACTTGAGCTACGACTTAGGCAAAATTGTTGCACTGCAGTTGGCTACAGCTTCTCTCTATAGAGACTCTGTCGAGTGTCGCTGGAGGCGCAGCTCTCGATACGATACCATACGATAGTTGACTCAACTATGGGGCATTCTCTGCACTGCGCTCGGGGCTTATCTCTGCAGCTGCGCAATTCTCTCTAATCCCAGCAACAGTTTTATAGCTCTATTTAGCCGTAACTGGAAACGAGACAATTCCATGCTTAACTAACGTCTTTGGCTTATCTAATCTTTGCTCTGAGAGACTGCCTCCCTCCCCTCTCCCGCTTCCTTCATTATCTCGTGCATATGCTGAACGGTCGATCGGGGCTAGATCACGGGCCCTTCATTGATTTGAATGCGAATTGGCAATAAAACGTCAAGTTTATCAGTCTGTTGAAGTGTCTCCAGATTTCGTTTTCCAGTTTTTCCGGTCGACTTGTTGCGACAACTCTATTAGTTTTCCCTACTTCGTCGCGCATACGAAATCGACTAATTTGCTTTCGAAATGCAAGCAGTACGTACGATATAGACGACTCCACTCGGGTCTCGGCATTCCTTCGGGCATTTCGGGCGCTCTCATAATTAATGTAAATCTCTTTGGTCTGTTCGAAATTTTCTGGCATTGTCGTATTGTCGTTGTTGCTGTTGCTGTTGCTGTTGCTGTTGCTGTTGCTTTTATCGCTTTGTCATTTGAATAAAATTTCAATTTTCATGCATTTCGATTTGGACGAACGACTACTCGGAACTGAAGGTTTAGCCCCGTTTATCATTGTCTTCGAGTCGTCAGTATGACTCGCTCGCTGCAAGCTGGAATGGAATGCCATTATATTTCTGCTAGTTAACTCAATTACTTGGGCGCAAATGCTCTGCCATTACCTACGACACTTGGCCAGGCCGAGGACAGGCTGGGGCCAGGCCAAGGGCAAGCTGTTTGCCTGCTGCCCAGTCATCATGACAGGCAGGCAGCAGTCCATTCGAAGTGGAGTCGAGTCTCTATTTCCCAGTTGGTTCATTATTAGTGCAAATTATGGCATCAGCTCCTACTCGCCTCTGCTCGAGTTTGTCTGTCCTTTGGCTGTTGTTTCATTCCTTGGGAATTGAGTTGATGATGACTCGCCCACAGACCAAAAAGTTGTGCCTAACAAACAGCCAAAAAAAAAAAAAAAAAAAAAAGAATACCAAATTCCAGGCACGTTCAATCACTCTCTGCCTCTGCATCTCTCCCTCTTCCTCGCTATATCCCTCTGTAGGCTGCTCCTTCTCTTGCTTGTTCGCATTTTGAGTCTATGTTTTAAAGCCCGAGTGGAAATAGACAAGCAAGTGAAATCAAATTTGATTGTGGGTGGGTGTCAGCCAGTCAGCCAGTCCTCCGGCCTCGACCTCTGACCACTGGCAGTGCCAAAAGTCTACGCCCACACACAAACAGCTCTGCTGAAATGTTGTTTATGTGCTCGAATTTGACGCTACATTATATAATGCTATCTGATGTGAAAAATGGCCAAAATATGAATTCCATTTTATGTCTAACCAATGTTCTCTGCACATTCAATTTCCACAGGCTTATCTTTTTAATTCTATTTATGGATTCGCTCTTTCTCTCTCTCTCTGTTTCCAGCTCTGTTTGAGTTTGCCTTCTGCCTTCTAAAGCCAAAATAGCTCTCAATTTGCAGAGTTGAGTTTGCTTTAAGTTTTGCGACTTGCTTTAATTATAATTAATTATTTGATTTACGACTATTATTGCTACGTGCCCAATTGCCAATTTGCGCAGCGCGTGTTTGAGCAGGGTGAACCAGAGCCGGAGCCGCAGCTACAGCCGGAACCAGAGCCAAAGCCAGAAACAGAGCATTTTTGTATTAAATTAAAAGCCAACTCGCTCCGCAAACATTTGGCAATTCTCCATGTTTATGTAGTTATGGTCCAGGGTGTATAGTTGTTGTGTGTGTGTGTGCGTATAGTTGTTGTGTGTGCCTCGGTGTTCGCTACGCTTCATCGTATTAAATTTCAATATGCAATGGCCCCGTTCATATTTACACACATTTTATGCGACTCTGAGCAAATAAAAATATGCGAAAATAATGTTCAAACATTTGCACTAATTAAAATGCTGTGCGTGAGTGTGTGTGTGCGTGTGTGTGTGTGTGGGTGAAGGCCTGTGTAAATACTCTGAGCACAAATACAAATGCAAGCGAGCGTGCAGGCGGCAGTTGTAGGACATGTGTAATTGCTTTTCAGCCAACAATACAACGAGTTGTTTGGTCGTTATACCATTGACACAATGAAAATGCGCAGAAATGGTAGATTAGTTTTATAAACATCTAGGTGACAGCTGGTAAGAGAACTAGAATATCATATAAATTACTTATGAATATATTTAATCAGTTGCAATAAAGCTTATCCGCTTTAAAAAAAACCCTAGAATTTAGTTATTTTAAAAGCTCGATCAACCAAATTTTTTTAAATATTTTTTAAAATATTCTATACCTTGCCCACTGTTTCAAAAAAAATAAAAAAAAATTGCAGTTTACAATACTCCGAGACTAAGTGCATAGTATCTAATAGTCGAATGCGCTCGCTTGTATCTTTCTTTGCGTATTTATTCCTGTTGTTATGTAACGTGTAAACCAACACATACATATCTTTAGTATGTACGTGTATAAATACATTTAAAGGTATTTGTTGTTTTTTTTTTTTTGTTTTGTTTTTGGTGGGCGGCTCCATTCAATTGGCAAACATAAAGAGAGCCGCGGGCGCGAATCCACCAAAGCGATTGAAACTGAAGACGTTTTGGACATTGGACGCGCCGCCCACGCACTTGCAGAGGGGAGGGGCATGTGGCAGCTGTGGCAACTGTCGGCAACTGGCAGCTGACAGCTGTCGCAACATTTGCCCAGAAAACAGACTCCACTCGACAGCGCCTGCCATATCAGAGGCAAATCAAACAAGAAAGCAAAAGCAAGGCAAAGCACAAAAAAAAAAAGAAACTGCAAAGCGAAACACGCACACACCGGCACACACACTGGCACACACCACTCACGTGACTTTACAATTTATTTGAGGCATGCAACAAAATAAATTTATTAATAGCCAGCGTCAACGGCGCGTCGCGCAAAGAGGAATTACAGCCACCCACACGGCTCGAGTCCCGTATCCGAATCCGACTCCGAGCCTGAGCCGCACGCCCGGTTCAACCAGGTACAAGTACACTCTTCTGTGCATGTGTGTGTGTGTGTGTGTGTGCGAGTGTTCATTCATTCAAAAAGATTCATTCGCATTCGCATGCGCTTGCGTGAGGCAAGTTCTCTTTCCCCGGCGTCAATTTATGCGCATCACGTTTTCTCATTTTCGAGAATGACTAAATATCGTTTACTCCGCTGCAACACCAAGCCGCTGCCACGCCCCGTCGCCCCGCTCTCTCTCTCTCGCATTGCAATTGCAGGCAATGGCAAAAAAATATTATTTAAGCATTTGCCAAGTGAAAAGTTTGCAGCGAAAATTTATATATATCTGGCCAAGTCTCTCTCTGTACATACTCCTGCTGAGGGGTGTGGCAGGTGCAACGGTAGTTGCGCAGGTAGTCTCCGGCCGCGTCGAGACCCCACCTGCAGTTGCATTTTTCATTTGGCGTTGAAGTTCGGCAACTGCCCCGTCTGCTAATGCCAGAAACGTGCCGACTGAAGCAGCGAGCTGCATGTCTTGCCCTAGACAGTGGCGTCGCCTGCAAAGGGGGCCCCAAAAAGTTTTTCCCAAAAAAAAAAAAAAAAAAAAAAAAAAACTGTCAAGTTTGTTGAGCCGAAATTGAGTTCTGCGGAAAATATTTACAAACTTGCTACTGTGAAAAGTTGAGGAGCCTTTTAAGCAGCTTTGCAGGCAGTTGAGGCTCCTTTTTACTGTTTGAGATAATTTTGCCATAGCACAAACTATAGCTATACATAGTAAAAAGTTAAGGCGCTTTTATTATTTCAAAATTATCTCTAGACCTAAGTTTTGTGAGTTTTTATCGCTAGGGAATGGGCCCATCTCCTTTAGCCTTCTGCCATGTCAGATTTAAAAAAAAAAATAAAGTAAATTATGCAATTTTTAACTAGAGTTAGTGCTACTTAAAGGCTCTTAAAATAGCTTAAAGCTAATGCCACCTATTCATATTTTTGAGATTTAAGTACAAGAAAGAGCTGCAGCTTGCTTTTACTAGTTGGAAGCTAATTATTTTTTTTTTTTTGCAAATTTATATACTAAAAAAAATATATATACTATAATTAGTATATGGTATTTCCAACATTTTCTAATGCTGCTTGTAAGTTTCCCATGACTTCCGATTCCCACGCAACTCAACGCTATTCGCACCTATTCATTAGCTTATTTAGCAAATGTCTATGAAATACCAGACAATCCCCTTTCCCTGCGCCACTGGCTGGCAACACAAAAAGCAGACGCCCAGCCCCCTCTTCTGTCTCTTCGGGCGCTAAAGTCAAATGAACAAATGCTGCACTTGGCGCTTGCAAATTAGTGTTAATTTATCATGATTATTGTTTCACAACGATTCGCAAATTGAGTTCGCTTAGTCAAGTGAGAGAAGCAGGGAGACAGACAGGAGAGAAAGAAAGTAGCTGAGGGTGTTGGTTGAGCAAGGTAGAGCTAGTTCCAAAACTCGGCTAGGAGTAGGGGTTATTTTTAATATAACGAATTCGAGTAGCTACAACAGGAACTGTAACTAATGCTGACTTTCAGACTGATATCAAACTGTCAAGCTGTCAATTCTCGTTTGTCTCAATGGAGCTGGGGGGCGGGTCGCTTGTACCTAGCCGAGCTGCCAATGCTGCTCAAAAATTCAATTTCCAGCTGAAAAGATACATCGACAGCAGCGACAGCGACAGCATCAAATGGGGGAAGCTATGTGTATGTTCGGGGGAGAGAGAGTCGCTCGCTCGTGTATCTGCGAGATACAAATTGGAAATAGGTACAAAACCGTCATTGAAAAACGATTGCTGACGCTGCTCTGGCATGTGATGCATGACTCGCACACTGCTCCTCTTGCTTCTCCTCCTCCAGCTGCCTCTACCTGTAGCAGGGTATTAGCACAAGCTGCTGTAGCTTAGGCTGAGCCGAGAGATATGAAAAATGTGAAAGCCTTTAAGCCTTCGCCTGGCTTCGCCTTATTGACAGCACAATTAAGACTTTAATTGGCCCCCGCAACGGGGGCAAAGACAAACATTTACCAATTCTTTCTCTTTTTGTGCTTTTCTCTTTTACAGCCGTTCACCATGTGTCTCTAAGTGCCAGCCAAAGGATTGTTAGCTCCAGTGCCAGCTTCCAGCAACTCCAGTTGCTACTCCCCCACCCGTACTACCGCCCCCCCGTCTGGCTGGCCCTAGCCAACTCGCACACACAGCATGCCATCGATAGCCAACATCAGCAGCACGGCCAGGACAATGGTCAACTTGCTGCCCGGCCAGGATGCGCGTCTCAGTTACATTGTAAATCAAGTCGCATCGTCGTCGCCCGCGTCTGCATCTGCGTCCGCCTCTGCATCCGCATCCGCTGGCACAGCCGCTACAGCCTCCCCCGCTCTGCCGACATTTAGCCCGCCGCGGATTGAGAGCTTGGTGGCGAGCTCAGCGGAGCAGGATTTGAGCAGCTTTGGCGACGTGACATTCGACATCTTCGATGACGATGACGATTTGTTTGGCTCGCCCATGGCCTTCGATGCCAGCGAGCAGGGCCTGTGGAACGGGCGCTTTGTGCCGCCGCCCCCGCGGCCGCCCTTCTTCGTCGACGAGCCTGTGCTGAGCGATGGCCTAACCACATGTGATTTATGCTCCTGGGCCATGCCCACCAAGAGCACATTCATGTTCGAGGGCACGATAGGTAAGCACACACCTCCTCCCTCTCACAACTCTTTGTAGCTCTTTCTAACGATATGCTCGCTTTTTTTGTCTCTCTCTCTCTCTCTCTCTCTCTCTCTCTCTCTCTCTCTCTCTCTTTGCAGAAAAGGCCACAGAACTGGGCTGGCCGCTGACGTTGATCATTGTGTCGGTGCTGTCGGCGCTGTTCGGTGCCATCATCATGATTGCCGTGGTGCGTTGCCGGCGCAAAAAGAGCTCCAATAATCGCAATGGTGAGTACAGCTGCAGCTGCAGGTGTCTGTGCACAGTGCACAGTGGTTAAAACTACCACTGACTGCGCAGGCTCAAAAGTAGTTTAAGCCAAATATTTACACTCTAAGCAGCGCACAGTGGGCCTAGTTGGGTATTATTTATTTATGAATTAATAAATAATTATTTAATTATTTTTTTTACCAATGGGACTTAAAACAGTCTCCATTGAGATTAAAGTAAAGTATTACTTCTATTGTGGCCGCTGGCTGGAAAAATATAATATCATTTCTATCATTTATATGCATAGTAGACCAGGATCTCTATTAAAATCCAAGCCAATTTATGATTTTCGCACGTTTAATAAATTTCTTAAGCCACAGTGTGCCTACTTAAGGCATGCTTTTTAATTAAAATTAACAATTTCGGCATTTTATTCAATTAAAAAATGACTTTATAATTTTATGCCACACATTCTTGGCTTGCTAAAAAAATACTATTAATATCAAATTCAACTACAGCAATTTTAACATTTGCTTCTGCTACTTTGCCCACTGTGCGCGCTGCTGATCTTTTGTCTCTCCCATTTGCCTGCCCCAATTGCCAGCAATTTGTGCAACTCTCTTTGCCTCTCTTCTCTCCCCCCACTCGTTGCAGACACTCACGTGCAGTGGTGGTCGCGCAACAAACGCGCCCACGGCAACGGCGCGGGCAGCCCGAGCGGCGGCAGTGGCGCTCCGATTGCCGACAGCAGCGCCCACAACAACAACAATCATCTGAGACGCAGCAACATCTACACGGCGCACCCGGCGGACAGCATACGCGGCCTGCAGCCGCTGCCGCTGCCGCTGCCACTGCCGCCTACGCTGGCGGCCACAAATGCGTCCATGTTGTCCGTGTCAGCGGCAAGCCAACAACAGCAGCAACAACAACAACAACAGCAGCAGCAACATCAGCAGCCACCGCACTATTTCCATTCATATCATCACCATCATCATCACGCAGGGACGCAGCCGCCGCCGCCGTTGCCATTGCCGCTGCCAACGCTGCAGCATTACCCGCATGACTGCGACGAGGATGCCGCGTATGAGGAGCCCGAGTACCATCAGCCACAGCCGCTGCAGCAGCTGCCATCGCACAGCAGCAGCTCCGTTTCCATGTCGTCGCTCACGTCATCGCCAGCGCAGCGCAGCAGCCACTGGCCACCGCCGCCGGCCACCGTTGCCAGCTGAGAAGCGGCCGCGAGCTGCGCCTGGTCGCCCAGTCCAAGACATAGTCGCCGTCGTTGGCGTAGCCTGAGCAGCGGCTGGATCTGGCAGTGACATGTTGCAAGTCGAGCAAGTCGAGCGAGTCGAGCTGCTTGAAATGCAGCGCACAGATTCTGGTGCAGATCATAACAAGGATTACACGTAGCATTTTGTGAAGTTTATTTTCTGTGTCGAAACCAGTACATAAGCGTCTAAGGATACACAGTGCCACACACACACCCACACACACACACTCCCACACATACACTCCAGCGGCCGTCTGTGTGTCTGCAATTGGGAAAACCGAAACGAATTTAGTGTCACTTCCACTTCCGTTTTTGCAAACTATCGAAAACCCGAAAACCCGCAGACACACACACACACACACACACACACAGAGTGTGTGTAAGATGGAGTGGGGTGTCGGGGGCTTGCTGCTCGTTCGGGTTATGTGGCAGCCTGCTCTTTACATGCCCGGCACGTTTTATCCTTTATTGCCGTTCGGCATTAGTACAGGGATTTTGTCAGATTAAAGCAAATAAAGCGCGTGCTTTTTGTTTGCCTGCCACAAGTTTAACTGGTGTAAGTGTGTCTGGATGTCTGTGTGTGTTGCAATTCAAGGCTTAACAAGGGGTATGCACATAGACATAAACATGGATATTGATAGCGCAACAAAACTAAGCGCTACAAAACGATCCAATAGCAAAACGAAAATTTCTGCTTATATTTCTATAAATTGTAGATACTTCGATCTCTTACGCATTTCCATCGAGCTCGTGATTAACTATCGTAATAATGAAACTATCGTGGTAAAATTTTACTTTTTTATAGAATTGTTTTTCCGATGGTATTATATATATATATATATTGGTTTCAAAGTTTAGACTGCTATACCCATTACAATACTCATTAATAGACTCCACGAACTGCAGCGATAGTTTCGTAAAAATGACTACTATCGTCTTATTTTTTAAATTGCTAAATTTTAAAATATTTTTTTATATTTTATAATATTAATATTTTATAGTATTTATATTTTATAATATTTATATTTTATAATATTTATTGTTACTGATTTTTATTACTTTTGAAAATTAACTAATTACCACTTCGGCGATAGTAATACCGATAGTTTTCATATCGCTATCAAGCGCTTTAGCATCTTCTTCAAAGTATAACTTAATTCTTAAACAAATCGGTTTTTGCTACTCATTGAGCGATAGCCATGCGATAGTTTCACTGTTGGTTTCCACCATTCGTGCATTTCTACTGTGATTTTGCCCTGTGCCACTGCAGGGTATAGCTTTGGCGCACAAGTGCAGCACTTGCCATTTTTCGGGGGCCCCAAATGTGTAGACACATTTCGTTTAAAGCCATTGTTACTGTGTCTGTGTGTGTGTGTGCGTGTGCATGTGTGTGTTATCTGCTATCTGCCGGCATGTTCTCGGCTGCAAATGGCAGCAAACTTTGTGGCTTTTCACTTCATTCCTCTTGTTTTGTAATTACAAAAGCAAATAGTTTAGATTGCCACAGCCAAACGAGCGAGCGAACAGAGCCCCCAAAACAACAAAAGAAAGCAAAAACAAAAACGAAAAAAAAAAAATAACAAAAAAACAAAAACAAACACAGAACGAAATACTTAAACTCGAAAATGAAAAGCTTTGCAAATATTGGCAAACGTTCTTTGGGCCTTTATGAAAGGAAACCTGCAGAAAATAGCGCTAAACATTTTTCCAGTTAAATCAAACTTAAAGTAGACTCTTCTCTCTCTCTCACACTCCCTAAGCATTCGACACAAGTTATTAGAATAAATTCATGTCATGCATATCAAAAGTAAGCTTAATCCACAACAACAACAACAAGAAAGTACTTAACTTGCGCCATTGTAAATACACTGTAAATATTTATATAGAAATATACGCGACGTACACTTATGCGCGATTTGCTCCAATTGGCAATGGCTGAGAAGTTGCCACAACTAAATACAACAAGAGTTATATAGGCTGGCATAACTGGCCAACTGGTACACGGTACATTCCTCTTCAGAGTTCAACATTTCATTTGTTTACACAACAATAACAACAACAACAACTTACAACAACCAAAGACTAGTCATTTAAGTCATCAAGTTGCTATGTACAAACAATTTAGTAGTTAAACAAAGGAAAGCCAGCGAGAGCGGACAAAAAATGCAAATGAAATTAACTACAAAGTTTACAGTTAATAATTCGATAATGCGACTATTCGACTCTTTTTTCATAAGCTCATTCTATTAGTTATACAAAAGAAGAAACGGAAAAACCAACTGCAATATTGTATTTTAAATATTTATTCAATAAATGTGCACCCCACAAACGAACATTTCCCTTAACAATAACATAATGTTAACGATAATGATAGCGATTACGATAATGATAACGATAATTAGCGACTATAATTAATAACGCAAACATCAACTTGAATAATGAATAAATAGCAAGCGAATGCAACTACTAAACGCAACTCAGAATGTTCCAATTTAGCCTAGCCCAACTAATTATGTGGAAAATGTAAACAACAACAAATGCAACAACAACAAGTACTACAACAACTACAACTACAACTACAGCAAATTATTATAATTCTCACAGTAAATTCGATTAAATTGTGCAACAATAAATTAGGCACGCGCAAACACAGAAAACAAACACAAAAGACAAACACGCAGCGAAAACAATGAAAGAAAATTAATAAAACGAATCAAATAAATAAAACATTTAAAACAAAAAACAAAAAAAACTCGTAAACGCATTGTTTTAATTTTACTGCAAAACCATTTAGCAAATTGAACCAATGAATAATCCATTAAAGTGCCCGATTTTACATTTCTCAACTGATTTGTGTAATTCTTTACAGCTTAATCGCGCTGTGTGAATCTACAAATTGATTTATTAATGCAGTATAATGCAGACAATTTGTAGTCAGCAGCAGATACAGATAATTAAATTCATTTATTTATACCGATCGGCATTCAGCCATATTTTATACCCAAGTATATTCAGCGCTATTCATCTAAATCTTTATACATACATATCTTTATCTAAGGCCCAGTAAATTCAACCCTTTCTATTTCAATCTAAATACCTATGTATCTAAGTATTCGTATCATTATCTATCCATATCCATATAAATATATATAAATATATTTATCGACCTATATTCATTTATACCCAAGTAAATACAACTCCATCCATCTCAACCTATATACATAAGTATCTATCTAAATGTGCTCGTATCTTTATCTATTAAAATCCATATCCATTTTTGCCGCTCTATATTAATCTATGCCCATTTCCATCCACTAATTTTCAACTCCATCTATCAATATTATTGTATACCTTTTATTATATAATTAACTCTTTAGTTGCTATCGATTCACCTTAATTGATATTTCCATAAGGCTCTCTTACTTCCTTCTCGAAGCTCTGCCTCGGCTTTGGCTGCAGCCTGAACCCGGAGCTGCCATAAGTCTTATCGCAATACGCCTGCGATCCTCTCCGACCCGAAATGCATAAAAATGAAAAACGATTTAATTTCATTTTCATAAAAGTGAAAGTTTCGATCGCACATTGTTATAATTTTTCGCTCTTCTGGGGCGCATAATCAATGACAAGCCAGCAGAAGCGAAGAGGAAAGAGAACGTGTGGAGAGACGGAGATAAAAAGAGTGTAAGAGAGAGGGGAGGGGGTAAGGTTGCAGTGGCTCAAGAGATATTTAGGTTGCCCGGTCAAAATGGAATATTTATGCCATTTATGACACGAAAGGCCCTCGAAACGTGTGCCGTGAACGTGCGTCCGTCTCCTCTCTCCCTCCCACTATTTTTCTCTCTCACTCTGCCTCAGACTGTCTCTATCTCTGCGTCTCGTTCGAGTCTTACAACATTTTTGCATATTTGCAGCACGAAGCGAACGAAATGAAATGCACAAAAAATCTGTTGGCCAGATAAAGCTAAGCCGAAAATAAAGCGCAGCCAGATTGCCCAGCACCCGCGCTCCCTCTTTCTCTATCTCTCTCTCTCTCTCTCTATCTGTCTTTCTCTCTCTGTGTGTCTGCCTCTCACGCTGCTTAAGCCACGACGTCGTAAAGCCAATCGAAAGCGAAAGATCTCTGAGACGATATGAACATATGGACATATGGACATTTGGATCGTCGACTTGGTACTCCTGCGCATCGTCGCGCTGTCTGTGGGTGGCAGCGGGCGGCGGTCCATTTGCATATTGGAACGATTGAACCAGGTCCAGGCTCGGACCAGACAATTGTGTGTACGACAGCGCCCAAACACAACACGAACACAGACACAGACACAGACGACAGCAAGGATCGTCTGACTGCAAAAAGTGAGATCTGTTTTTCGTGTGGACTCTGCTGAGGAGGCAGCGAAAATGTCATGCGGTTTTATGACTTCATTAGCGACAACCGTCCAGGAATTTAATGGACCCAACATGCGCTCCCCGCTCGCCTCTCTGCTGCTCTACCTCGACTTTAACTTTGAGTTCCACTCTCGGAGTTGACAAACAAATTTGAGTTGGTTTTTCGTGTATTTTCTTGGATTTTCGTGCATTTTCCATGCGCTTGATGAGCAGCAGCAAAACGAAAGTTTGCGCCGAGCCACAAACTAATCAGAAGTTTTGGCCGACCAATCGGCAATGTCTAGTCCAATGGGACCCCAGACTTGTCACGAGCTGCAGCAATGAGAGTGCTCCCAGCTGATGCTGATGATGCATATGAGGTCGCCTTCTAATCAAGTCGTGCATGCCATGTACCCATATACCATATGTACGCTTGGCTGATTAACTAAGCAGCTCGCTCAACTGAACAGTTGACACCTTTTTGTTTTCTAGGCCGACGAGCAAGAAACGAAGCTAATGAGTGGCGGAAAGTGATGGAAAATTCTAAAATAAATTGTAAAAAAATTAAAAACTATTTTTAAAAGTACTGCAAGCTTCACTTGCAGCTTAAGTTGGGCGGAATATTGATTTATAGAAGCTAAATTCATATTACAAATAAAATAAAAATATTTTGATTTTAATTTTTGTAAGCCAAAATAATTTATCTCAATTATAATAAAGTTATAATAAATTTTCAATGCACTCCTACTTCAACTTCTTTTGGAAATTTCAACTTTTTGGGTTAATATGATTTAGATAGTGCTAATCTTAAGCTTTAATTACGCCAAGCCTCGACTCCTGCGACCCATTCGATTCGTTTGATTTATTACGGCAACCCAATTGAACTGTGCCACCTTCCGAGCTGCAGCAATATGTATATTTTTGGGAAAACAAGGCACAATAGATTGACGTCTACAGGCTTTCAATAACTTTCCATTGGCCGGGGCAAGCCCACACCGTCAGATACATTGTCGGATAAGCAGAAGTACAGAGCTACAGAGAGACAGATAGAGAGAGAGAGAGAGGAGGAGAGGGAACGACTTGACTGACATCGCTGACTTCTGACTTGAAGCTGACGATAATGTCGTCGTCGTCGATGCCGACAGGCGAATCATCGGGCAGAGTCTATCTGACTGCTCTCTACTCTCCACTCCCCACACGCTCCACTCGCTCATCATCATCATCATCATCATTATTATCATCATTGTCAGCCGCATGCAAGCGAAAAATCCAACTACTGCGCATGAATGAATCACTGAGGCTGAGTCGACTACATTGCAACATGCCACATGGTACTGCGCTGCAGCAGGGGCACGCCGGGCACGGGCACGCCGTCTAACGAGATCGCTGCTTAGATGCAGATGCTCAGGCGCAGCCGGGCAGCAGTAGGTTGGGGATAGTGCCGCATGCAAACGTCTAGCGAAAGTCGCGACAAAACTCTCATTCAGACCGCGAGAGCCGTGCAGGCAGGCAGCCCGTGTAGCTCCATAATGATGAATTAGGCTGCTGTCATGTCATGACAAAGGCGCTGCAGCTACATGCGATGCACAGTGGGGCAAAAGCGTATGAGCGCGTTAGAGAGAGAGAGATGTAGGCAACATTTAAAAAGTAACTGCAGCTTCTCAACTTAAATGTGATTTTTGCAATAATTATTATTTAATAACTATTTAGTTTCTTTTAAAATTGTGTCCAACTTATACAGGGTTGCCCATATTCGACGGACCCATGCAGCATTTTCCATCGTTTTCGCCAATATTTCGGCCGAAATAGCGGCTATTTCTTCACGAATGTTGTCCTTGAGCTCTTCTAGGGTCCTTGGTTTGTTAACGTAAACCTTTGACTTCAAATATCCCCACAAGAAGAAGTCAGGCGGCGTCAAATCGGGCGAACGCGGTGGCCAGTCCAAATCACCATTTTTCGACACCATTTTCGTCCGATCGCCTTGGTCGACTTTTATTTGGCCTCTTCGGATTAGAAAGAGCCTCACCAGTCGTAAATTTTTCGTATAAACGCTTAATGGTGTTCTTAGAAGGCGCACTTTTCACATGTTTTAATTTTTTAAAAGCACGTTGAGTTTTCACAATTGACTTGTTCTGTTGAATGTAAATTTCAACTATTTCAGAGCGCTCGCGTGGCGTGTATTGTTCCATGGTAAAAATCTGCTTGGACTGACGCTTCAAACGCGGTATGTCATTAAGCGATCTGGCATCTCTGTCAAAAGTTATGGCGTCGTCAGATGGGTCCGTCGAATATGGGCAACCCTGTATTTGAAATTTTTTATTTATACAAAGTCTGTTCTTGAAACTCCGAGTCTCTTTTAAAATAAGTCCCACTTTGAAAGTTCTTAAACTTATGCGTAGTTATAAAATTGTATTGCAAATTTATTGTTTTTTTTCCAAAACTGCAGAATATGTACTACTGTGGGCAAAAAGTAAGGTGAATAATTTTGTAATTTTTTTTGTATCTATCTTGTTCCCTTCAAATTATTTTCATTCTCTTTAGATATTTTCTACGTTACTTATCTTCTATGAGCTCTAAGTTTATTATTTATTTACTTATGTATTTATTAAGCTATTAATTTACTTATTTATTTTATTATTATTTGTTTTATTTATTTTCTTAATTATTTTTTTATTTATTTACATATTTATTTATTTACATATTTATATATATATATATTTTATGTTTTCCTATTTCAACTCTGCCACAAATTCAAGCAGCCCACGCCACTGTGCAAGGAGTCGGAGCTGCGCCTGTGCTAAGTAAGTAAACACTGGCAAAATGCAATTGCAATTGCGAATATTCAAACGTAAGTAGGAAGTGAAGTCTTAAATGAGCTGCAAAAAAAAAAGAAAGAAAAACCAAGCCGAAGCCGAAGTTGTAGCTGTAGCTGAAGAGATGCCTGTCTGACAAATCGTTTGCTGTTCGACTTGGCCATCGTTTACTGTCGACTGTCTGCCGTCTTCTAGCTGGGATTGGCTAAGTGAAATTCGGTGTACAATATGCGAGAGCCTTTTGCTTTTTACTTTTTGCAATTTGCTTTTTACTTTTCGCCAGGGCACGTCATGGAGGCTGGCGATCCTCTCTGTCTCCCGCTCTCTCTCTTTCTCTCTATGTGGCACGTTCGTGCGCATGCAAATGCGGCGTCTACTTGCCCCGCCTGCCTGGCCTGATCCGTTGGCGTTTGCTAATTAATTGAGGCGACTTGTCGCTGGCAATTAGTTGTGGCATAAGCAGATGTGACATGTTGTGTCATGTGTCATGCTGCATGTTGCAACAAATGAAGTTATTATCCATGGCTCGCTCGGTCGGGATGTGCTGCTGCTGCCGCTGCCGTTGCTGCTGCCTCATGGCTTGGCCTCATAGCTGCTCAGGTTAATTGCCAACAATAAGATTCAATCAAGCTAATGACGGAGCAGACAGCACAAAGCAAACGAAACCAAGCCAAACCAGCTTCCAGCTCAGTGGAACAGGCGCTCCATGCTGCACGCTCCACACACACACAAATGCAATTTATGAGTGGCTCCAACTCTGCAAAGACTGAGCGAGTGCCGGGTGAGGGGTGAAGAGATGAGGAGTTGAGAGCGACCTTACGGGGTCGCATGCATAAAACGAAACCTCGTTGCAAAACTTTCTTCGGACGGCCCAAAATTATTGATAAGTAGTGGCAAGAACGCGCAGGACTTGAGCAGGTCGAAGTTGGGATACGCTATCTATTATAGAAAATCGTTGCTGTGCAATAGAATATAATATAATTATATTATTTAAAATTATTTGTACTATATCGCATAGGTTATTTAGAAATAAATTGGTAAGATCAATGAGCACTCTATAAGTATTTAAACTTTAAAGCTTTAGAAACTTAATGAGATATCGCGCATACCCCGCACAAGAGCAAAGCAAATGCCAGGGTAAAATATAATTTGGAAAACGTAAATAGTTTAGCGGTCAACCACTTTGGCTACCAAAATGAACCCACTGCCAATTGCTAGCAGCAGCAGCGAGGCGGATGCGGCGGTATTATTGCATTATTTTATGAGTCGCGTTTAAGCCAACTTGCAGTCAAACTTAGTTTAACACTCAACAATATTTTATTTAGCCACAGAAAAAAAAGACACAACTAATCCAGATACTCCAGCAGAAACGTCAATATGCTATAGCATTGCTTGACTATCTAAATATTTAGAAACATATATATATAAATAATGGATGTTTAATTAACTATATAAATGCTCAGACTTACAGCCATGTTGCTGAGCAGATTGAAGGGCGGAAAGGGACTCGGGCCCATGCACAGTGGTTCCTGTGCGCGTTGCATGATCAACTTGATGTCCCGCTGCAGCTCGGGTATGCCGGGCGAGCCTGCGTACAGCTCGTACGCCTCGAAGGCAACCTGCTGCGACTGCTGAGTGACCACATCGCCGGACACACACCAGTATGCCAGATGCACAAATGACAATATCATAAAGACGATGAAACGCAGCGCGATGAAAGGTTCGTGGCGGGCCACCAGTGCCGACAATGTGGACAATGAGATGGTCTGGAATGCGGCAAACAGTTGCATAAGCAGCGGTGCGTAGAACACCACATTGGTGCGCTCCACGAGCGCGATCATTCGCTGATGTCCAGCTATTAGACGCCCCAGCTCGAAGCGAAATTTACGGGCATCTTCGACATCACTCGACTGGGCCAGGGCCTGAAACTCCAGACAGAGTATCTTCAGGTTACTGGCGAGCTGAAGAAAAGAGTGCGCCGAGAACAGATCGATATAGATTATACAGACCATGTTGTAGACCGTGAAATAACTCTGCCAAAAATAGAGCATCAAGTGTGCGATGGGATGCTTGGCGGGATTATGCCACTCGAAGGGAAACCACGCGTGAAACGGCAACGCCTGCGTGGTCCACGCCGGCTGCGAGATGGTCAGCACAATAAACACGAAGATGAAAAAGTGCCAGGCGAGGCACAGAAAGGACTCCAGCAGAAAGCTGTGGCGCTGCTCCATGCGTATGGCATGCTCGGCGGGACCGCACTTCGACT
The DNA here is from genome assembly GCA_035046045.1 of Zaprionus bogoriensis. Classification (NCBI taxonomy): domain Eukaryota; kingdom Metazoa; phylum Arthropoda; class Insecta; order Diptera; family Drosophilidae; genus Zaprionus; species Zaprionus bogoriensis. The sequence continues at coordinate 864,273 of JAWNOI010000095.1, read as the reverse complement.
CGCAAAATAACTGATCGAGCTCATCGATGATCTCGTCGGCTTCGTCCGCAAAGAAGTAGAAGTAGTGCCACTTGAAGAAAATATAGAATGACTGCAAGACAAGACAAGGCGTCGTATACTTGATAAGACTGTAAGCAATGCATGAGCACATTTGCTAACCCCACATATCCACAGCAGATCCTGACCGAAATCAGCAATATTATCCATGGATTCGGGAAGCGCCAATAGCAGTGTGACAAAAAACAATTCGCACTGCAGCAAAAATATCAAGTACCAAACTCGACGTATGCCTAAGCAACTCTCTTCCTCATTGGGATAATTCCAGAGTATACTGTACAATTGTAGAGAGTTTCGTGAATTCGAAATTCGATTAGAAAAAATTAAAGGAAAACAAATATTACATGAGTTGCAAGCGATTGTAATAGAGTGTGCAATGCTTGGGTTGAGTTTGCTCAAAGAAAACCGCTCGAAGGTCCTCGAGATGTTCGCAGAAGCGTTTCCAACGCTCTTTGCCATCTTCAATGTGCCCCATTGAACAGGTTCCCAAAGCAGACTGACAACTGCGTAGCAGATGAATTGCCGCTTTTATAGACTGTTTTCAGGGCTGGCAGCACATTGTAGAGCCACAAGAAATTAAGGAAAATTTTTAAATAAAAAAAATAATTTATTTAATTTTTATTTAAAAATTTTATAATTTTTTTAAAATTTTTATAATTCTTTTTAGGCAGTTCTATAAGTTTTAATAGGGATTTTATCCATACCAATCCATTATTAATCAAGATTTTAGTTTTTTAGCCACAAGAAATTAAGGCATATTTTTAAATAAAAATATAATTTATGAAATCTTAACATTTTTAAAATTTTTATAATTTTTTTAGGCAGTTCAATCAGTTTTAATAGGGGTTTTAATAATCCATAATTAATCAAGATTTTAGTTTTTTAATTTTTTAATTTTCTAGCTTCGTTCTGTCTATCTGCATCCCTGTCTCGATGACTTTCCCAAGCAATTGGCTGCGTTACGCCCACATAATGACAATTACAATAGAATTTCCCAGCTGCACTCGCTCATGATGATTGTTATGGCATTCGAGGCATATAAACAATGCATATAGGAAAATTATAGTGCCGGCCCCTAATTAGGTTACCGATACGCAGTTTGTGCTATATAAAGAGGCCATAACTCGCATTTCTGCATTGAAAATAGATTTCTCAGTCGACCGCCTGCTGTGTGCTGCGTGCTGCATTCGAGCCTGAGCCGGTTCTTTCGCATTCTCTCTCTCTGTCTTTCCCTCTCCCTCTCTCACTCGGATCTGCAACAAAGTTTGCACTTTTTATTGTGCGTTTTGCTTACTTTTTCCTGGTGCGCTCCTTTTAAGGCTTGGAAAATGCCATTTTACAGTTTTTTTTTTAGCTGGCGCAAATCTTTAACGGCTTCGCAAAATATTGCCAAAACCAAATTTGGCTAACGTTATCGAAGCCTTCTTTTAGAACATTGCGTCGTGACTTTTGACTTTTGCTATCTTTCGACCTGAACTCGATTCGCTACTCAATCACACACACACAATCATACACTCACACACTCTTTGGGAGCTTATTAATCTGGATAGCGTTTAGAGCAGACTTGTCGCTGCATATTTGGAAAATGGCCAATGCAGCTGACATGTCGCTGCTTGTCCGTGTAGGCTCCGTAGCAAATGTCGCCGCTTCATTAGGCCCCGGCAACATAGCCGAATCGACGAAATCAACGACAGCTTCGCGACAGACAACTCTGACAATTTCCATCAAATTCTGCGCAGGCTGCTGCGAGTGAAATACCCAAGGAGAGGGTAGTCCGAATCGGCTGGAAAGTATGTCAAGTGCGAGTAGAGGTTTCACTGAGCTCTGGAGAGTAGGTCTAGTTTAAGTTAAGATTTGTCTGCATTTTAAAACTACTCACACTCTTCATAAATGAGTATAAATCGGGAACTCTTCAAACATAACTCCTATATTCCATATATGATTTTAAAATTTATTTTTTTTTTAAATAAAATTTTTTTATTTATTAAACCTAATTCTTCTGTAATTTCGGCTACATAAAAATATAGTCTAGAATACTATATTTTAAAATTATCTCAGTAACTGTTGTAAAAAAATATAAATTTTTTAAAACATTTTATTCAATATATAATTATATTAGATATTAGATATATTAGAACTCCAACTTTTTTAATTTTGGTTTTATTTATTATTATATTTTGATTATATTTTTTCTTAGTATTAAATTATGTTATTTATATTTTTTATATATTATTTTCAATATAGCAATAATTTATTCAGTATATAATCCCAAAGCCGCTTAAAAATTCTCCACTCTCTACACTGCGTATTTTTTCAGGGTTTACATAAATTCAGGCCTATCCTAGCAACATGCCATAAATACTGACATATGCTATATATGTATAGCTTCCATAGGGTATTGCTGCTTCCACAACTCAAGCAACGAGTCTCTACTCCTTGTGTGTTTGTTTTGTTTTCGGCTAGACCAAACGTTGATCGAGATTCAAGCTTTCGCCTTGGCCTCCACTGGAAGCTGCTGCTGTCGCGCATCTATCTGGTACCTGGTACCTGGTACCTGGTACCCGGCACAGGTAGCACTACAATTTGCGCGCTTGTCAAGTGTACGACAACATTACGCGCAATTGTTCAATGTCAATGCATTTGATGGGCATGAAATGCCTCTCCAGGCACAATTGATGTATTGTTGCTGTTGCTGCAGTTGTTGTTGTTGTTGTCCCCATTCATTGTTTTAGGCGGCATCTTCAGGCGCGCAGCCCAACAATTCCCATGTGCTGACATGTTGTGTGATAACGAAGCTGCCTCCAAAGTGCGCTATTGTCGTGGAGTCGCAATGTCAGCAGTGCAGCCGCTTGTTGCACCAACATGTTGCACAGCCTATGAACTCAATTAAGCCCCGCTCTGGCTCCCAAGTCTGACCATACGGCAGATACGATACGATCGGCATTTAAGCCAACTACTTGTTTACGTTTGGAAAACGTTTTCGGCGACCATTCAAAAGTATTCATGATGATAGGTTCGAGTGCCTGCCAGCCGTAAAGGCACAACTAAACTTTTATGACGACTGATAATAGTAGATCTGCAGTAGCATAGAGAGACAGAGAGAGAGATGTACGTCTTGGCCTGCGGCCTGTACTCGTACTCGTACAATGTTTAAAAACCGCTCATTTGAAGTGATTTTTCGGTTAATAAATGCATCAAAATGTTGAATCTAAAACATTTTTATGTCGTATAATTAATCACAATTATATATTTCTATGGGCCAAGTAAATGGCCGGACAATGGCCAACAAAGCGAAACGACTTGCCCGGATCGGGCAGCGAGAAAGACCTGCCACTTGGGATGCGGTTACATGTCCAAGGCGCCACGGGGGGTTGGCCGGGCCGGCCATAGAGTAGGCAAGGAGCAGCAGCGGAGTAGGGGGAGCGGAGAGAGGGATTTACCCAAGCGGCGCACTAAAATTTTATGACTCTATTATGAGAGTGGCGGCCATTCAGTTCCAGCTACGCTCCCGCCACCAGCTCCGCGGGTCCATTGTGAGCGTGCCTAGGCTATTGTTCTAGCAGGGAGAGCAAGGCTAGTGAAAGGTGGAGAGGGGAGGCAGCGGACAGGGGCCGGGGCAGGGGTGTACTGTTGGGTGCCGAGTCTGGAGCTGCACTTGCCTTTGCTGTGGCCTCTGCATATGCGCAAGTGGATGCCAAAGATTTCAGCACAAAGATTATGCAACAAACACACTCACACGCACACACACACACACACACAGAGGCAAGCACGTACTGCCTATGGGGCGCTGTAATTTATAACTGAGCTAAAAGAGCCGAGAAAAACGCTTGGCGGCAACCAAAAATAATGCACACAAATTTGCGTTAAACTCGAGAGTTGAGTTTGCAATTTCCCCACCTCCCCCCCCCCCCCCCTGCCTTCACAGCACCCTTTCCCTGTTCTCCACACTCGCTCTTCACACTTGCATGTGTCTCTTGCTGCCACGCCCCGGCTCCTGCCCCGCACAACAACAATAAACTGCATTCCTCGGATATTAATCACAGCAGCGCCACGCTTATGAATAACTCAGAGAACGCGGCTCTACCCGACTCGCCACTCCACTCCACTCCACTCGACTCTACTCGCATCGATTCTCCTCCATCGAATCTCCTCCTGCCTCTTGACTGCAGGCCACCAGCTTCTATCCCTGCAGCCGCTGAAGCTGCCACTGTGAACCTACAATCTGTGAATTCCTGTGTTCTATTGGGAAAGCGTTTGCTTTAAGAGATGGAAAAAAGATTTTGAAACATTTTTATAGGAAATAGAGAAAAATACTATGCTATATATTTACATTTATTTTCTATCCTCATATATTTATCGCTTTTCTTTCGCAGAAAATAAAGATTTTAAAGAAATAGGAAAAATATTCCATATATTTATTTTAACCAAATTATTGGTATTTTCCTACCTTAACAAAATACAATTAAGAGATTTTAATTTCATTTTAAAGCTTTTTCCCAGCAAATTTAATAGTTGTAATTAAATTAATAATTATAATTAATTTATACACATATATTTTCGCAATTTCCTGTCCCCATCAACTCATACAGGGTATCGGTGCAGTTGTTAGACCAGCTACACACGCTGTACTATGACTGCAATCTGGAATATTTATTAACAATATTGGCAACTTGTTGTTGTTACCCATGTCGTTGTTGTTTTCCTAGTTGCTGCAGTGTTTGTTGTTGTTATTGATTCGAGTGGAGAGTCTGGCCGGCCGCTAAGCAAATGCAGCTCGCGTTCGATCGATTGATAATGGCAACAACCCAAGCAGCAACAGCAACAACAACAATAACAACCACAGCAAACACTCGCCACAGGCACAACACTCACACACACACCGACGAGACATGCAAAATTAAAGGCAGTTCCAGTTCCTGAACCGCGCGTCCGGGCCGCGTCCCAGACACCGAAAACACAATTAATATTTATGACCTTGCCTGCCTGATATATTTACCTGGGCGCACACACGTAAATGCCGCGATATATCATAGTCATAGTCATAGTCATAGTCGCAGTCGCAGTCATAGGCAAAGGCATAGGCCATGGTCTGCTCTGCTCTGGGCTCTGCGGTCTCGGGTCGGGGCCGGGGCAGATACAGCCACAAGGATAATAGAACTGTTAACATGAGAATAAAATTCAAATCATATGCATGCCATCTATATCTATAGCTCTATCTCACTCGCGCGCTCTCTCTCTCTCTCTCTCGTAGGGGTTAACTTTAGTTCCCTTTATTCTCTATCTTTATCTCTCTCCTCTACAGTAATTCTAACTTAAATTTCCCTTCAAAAATATTCTTCAAGTTTCTCTCGACGTTTTTTTTCTCTCTTCCACTTTTGGGCAGTTAAACAAAAATTTATATAAAGTAGAGACTTGAGAAAAGTCTTTCGATATCTTTCTAGAACTCGAGTTATCTTTTCTCTCTTTGATTTCCCTTTGAGTTTGCTTCCCTCTCACTGTCAATCTCTTGAGAGTTTGCTTTCTCTCTCTTTACCCCTCCTCTCACTATCTTTTACTACTTTATCTCACTCCCATTCTAATTCCAAATTCAGTTTTCTTCCGTATTACTTTAAATATATTCAAATTTTCCTAATTAGCTGCCAAAAACAGAGGCAAGAAAACTCGGGCTAAGCTCATGTTGATGAGGTGAGGGCAACCTGCAACTGCTGCCGTTACCTCTCAAGTGTGCACCGTGCCACCGTCGCACTGGGTGGCTAATTAAGTCAACTCCCGTGGCAGCAACAGCAGCAGCAGCAGCAGCAGCAGTAGCAACAACAACAACAACAACGACAAGTGCATGCATATTTCAGCATGTAAATATTCATAATTAAAGTGCGTGAGCCTCGACACAAGGGTGTGCGCAAGTGTGTGTGCGTGTGTGTGTGTGTGTGTGTGTTATTGTAATAGCATAATTAATTTATTAATTAGTTTTGTTTTTCTTGCTGCCGCACTCGCTGAAGCATGAACCCGCGCCGCGCAGCAGGAGAACGCGTAATTGAAGCTGCCCACGCACAGAGACGCCTGCTGCAGCCCGCTACCCGCTGCCCGCTGCCCTTCACCTTCGCCAAGTCGAGTTTGTCTCACTCTGTCAGCTGCCTGCTGCCTGCCGCATGCTGCAGTTGCCAGCCAGGTTCAAGGCGGTTAAGAAGCGCATAAACGACAACAATTAAATGCTTTTTGGCCTCGAACTTGGCAGCGTTTTCCGGCTGCCCATTCAATTCGTGGCTCAAGACTTGAGACTCGACTCGCCTCGCCTCCATTCAATGGCAATTATCAAGCCGAAAAGCCAAAACAGATTTTTGTATGCAAGTTGCAAGTTGAGCGTTGCGCGTTGCGCGTTGCAAGTCGCAATTTGCGGCGCTTTTCATTGTCGGCTATGCGAGCAATGCGACGACCTCCATCGTTGTCGTTGTCATTGTTGTTGTTGCTGTTGTTGTTGCTGTTGTTGCTACTGCTGCTGCTGTTAGTCGAGAGACAATTGCAAAATTGTCGCCAGCTTGAGCAGCGCTTCTGCAGCTGAACCTCAACCTGAACCCCAGAGTCAGATCTCATAGGCATACCTGTCGCGCATACCCCAAATCGTTTTGCAATTGACTGACGATTGTTGCTGTTGTTGCTGCTTTTGTTGTTGTTGCTTTTATTTTGGGCTCACAAAAGGCCATTCGACTCGAAAATGCTACGCGTTGTCTCCCAGTCTCCCAGTCGAACTCACTGTCTCCCGCTCGTTCAGGGCCAAGTCTGTAGTTAGTGAGCCACGGCCCCGGCTCATTGTCATCTGCAAGACGCGCCCAAATGGCCAACTTGCCAATGAACTACACCAATTTACGTAGATCGTGTAGACTATTCAGATATATAGTTAATGCTTTTTCTATATAAGTACTATGAGTGTACTACGATTTGCCGGAGAGGCACTCAGAAAAATGCATAAGTAAATTATATATTTTTTTTATATTTTTTACTTTAATACAAGAAAAATAAATATTCTACAATTATATTCTACATACTCCCAAGTATGCTACTCGGTTGCCTTAAATTTAATTGCAGCTGCAACCAGAAAATTGTATATGAAATAATTAAGTATAATTGCATAACACCATACTTCAAATATATACCTTTGTATTTTTAGCACGTTTTTCTGGGCAAATATATAGTCATAGCTTCAATTACATATTAGATTGGAATTTTCCTGAACCTGAATTTGATTTAAATAATTTGTTGAATTAAAAAAAAAAGGTGCAACAGAAAATTATTTTATTTTATTTTTCCTAGCGATGGTATTTCTTGGTATACCACAAATATACTTCTATAGTTCTCGTTCTAGTTCAAGTTCTACATATGCATCTTTATTTAATTATGTCGAGCTTAAATTGTTTTGCAACCTTCTTTGACTTTTAAAAAAATTATATATAAATTATTTAGCAAATTTATATAGTTTATTTTATACGCAAAATTATTATTGTATATTTATGCAAATAATCGCAATAATCTATAGCCATAATCGGACTTGCCTTTTTGCTATTCGCTACTTCCGCTCTTTTGAGCCCCATGATATGCATGTTCTCTCACATTATTAGCTATCTGAGAATTTCCGATCAAATGCTTTGCATATGCCATGCCCTCGCTACCCCGCTCCCCTCGCTATGCAACGCCACACACGCACATACACACACACACATGCGATAATCTCCTGCAGGTGTGCCCCCTGCCCGTGCCCTGTGCCCAGCCTGCTACCGTTGGCGCACAACTTTTTGCGACTTGCAGATCGGGGAATCTGAGGAATTGAGACAATTATTTGCACATCGTGTATGCGGAGACAAGTTGCAGGGGAACTTGGGGCCTGCCACGCTGTAGCAGTCGTCGCCAAAGAAGCTGCGACTCGGCCTGCGCGCCTTTCGCATGCGTGAGATGCTGCATCAAAAAATTTGCGAAATTCATTAAATAAAAGTCGTGAAGTCGACGACGACGACGACGACGATGGCGGAGAACGTTGGCGTAGAAGCGAGTAGAACGGCGCTGGCTGGAGGCAGCATCGCTCTGCGAATAAATATTTGACAAAACGCCACTTGCGAGACGCCGCCGCGGACGTGGACGTCGTCGTCGTCGTCGTCAACCATTTTTGGTTGCCCCATGCGGTAGGTAGGCAGTCTGCCGGCCGCCTGACTGCCTGCCTGCCTGTCGCACTCTCCTCCCCTATACTGCTTTGCCTCCTTCAGACCGGTGGCAAGTTCAAGCATTGCAGCCTTCAACTTGCCACACCGCAGGAGGTTAGTAAGTATATCATAAACTTGCCACGATATCGATATATGTAGCTAAAACTCTGGCGATTCTTAGATCTCCAGCCACGCCCTTTTCGTGTTTGGCGTTTCTAGGCGATTTGCTAATTGAATTTTCGTTTTTGTATTAGTTTTGGCCTTGAGACGGAAGTGCTGTCCGTTTCGGTTCTCCGCTCTTTTGGCCTTTTTCTCTCTGGCGCGTATTAGACACGTTGCATGTTTATGCAAATAGCCGGAGCAACCGTCTGTGCCTCCAGGGGCTGCGCGTAAGGCGCGAAAGCAGCGCCCAACTAACGCCTCGCAATTAAAGCGAAAGCTGCGGCTTTAGGTTTAGGTTCAGGTGTTGCTGCAACAACAACAGCAACAGCAACAGCAACATGTGCCCGTGGCAAGTGCCAATTGGAGCAGCTGCATGCGCCTCGTGCCACACATTTGCGCATATATTTGGTTGGGTCAACTTTATATGCATATGAAATTACAAATGGACACAAATATTGCGAGGGTGCATGCAGCATGCGGCATGCGGCATGGGGCATGGGGCATGGGCACAAGCTGCAACTGGCGCATTTATTTGTGCTGCATTTCCTGGCCGTGACAACTTGTTAGTGCCATGTGCGCTGTGCGCCAAATTCATGCGCATGTTTCTGCCTCATTTTTGGACATTTTCACTGGCGACAACAACAGCAACAACAACAACAACAACGCATCGGAATTGGCATCAAATGTGCAAGGGCAAAAGTTTCGCTGGCCGCAACAGTAACAGATCCGAACCCGAACACCGCACTCGGACCCCATGTCCAACGCATAGATATGCTCGCTCACGCATACAAACACACACACACGCACCGAAACAATAAGTCAGCTAGCAGTGAGCGACTAAGTAATACCCTATAGAGCTGAATATATAGGAAAATAAATTTAATGTTTAATATTTCGATATTTGTTTAAATGGAAAACATCCATAGCTATCTATATAATCGGCTATAAAATATATATTGAGCTTTTATTGAAGATCAAGAAATATTTTTAATTTTCAAGCAAATTTTGCAATAGTAAATTATTATATTAAATTAAAATTTTGAAGTTTTGAAATAGCTCTAGAGATATTTTCCTGTATTTTTAATGCTCACGATATTATTTTTCCAGTATAAGAAAAACATAACTGCCTAATAGATATAAGATATGAAACTGTTACACACTTAACTCTAAATTTACTGCCCTATTACAGCTACCCATTAAACACAATGCCATTTTCACAGGGTATTGCAATATCTATATGTATATATATTCACATAGCCATGCATAGTATATCTCCATATAGGATAAACGCATTTAATGTATTCGCCGTTCTGCTGTTTGTTTATTTGCCTGCTTTGTCGTCTGTTTGTTTGTCCGTTTGCTTGTCCGTTTGTTTGTCTGTTTGTCCGTTTGTTTGTCTGTTTGTGTTTAGCTCTCGCACATCGTTTTCAAAAATCGAAATTGAAATATGAGCCCTCGCTCGAAATTTATATGAGAATCATTGGGGAGCAAGGAAGCGAGTTGGCAGCGGGGCAATCGCATAAGGTCGCATACCTATGCATTCAAAGTATATTTGTTGTTGTTGGCTCTTGTAGCTTGTCTCCTTGTTTATGCGAAACATTTTTTACTTATCCCCACGAGAGAGAGAGAGAGAGAGAGGCAAACACATGTCGAGCCTGTCTTCCCATTGAAAACAGGATATAAGTGGGCTGAACGAGGGCAGGCGCAGGGTTATGCGTGCATGGATTGAACTCTGAACCATATGCATTGCAATATTTAACACTAAATCATTTTCGAAATTGCCAATAGGTTTCGTATTATTATTTATCGCTGCAGCAGCAAATACTGTATGCTATGTACTATTGTGGGGCTTTGCAGCGGATTGACTACTTATCAGTACATTGAGAGAGTATCAACGCTTGCTTCAATCATCCCAGAGATAGTCTATGAACTGGATCCCAGTAGTAGTGACCCACGTTGTTCCTGAAGTAGTGCTCTCTGTAGTGCTTTCAGTCGTCGAAGATGAAGTATTCGCGGTAGTGCTCTCCGATGTCGAAGAAGGAGAAGTAGAGCTCTCGGTAGTGCTCTCCGCTGTCGAAGATGGAGAAGAAAAGCTCTCGGTAGTGCTCTCCGCTGTCGAAGATGGAGAAGTAGAGCTCTCGGTAGTGCTCTCCGGTATGGTAGAAATTGTAGTTGTAGTTGTCGTATAGCCCTGTGTTGTCACTGTACACAAAGAGTTCTCTGTCACTAATTACTCGATAACAGTCTGAGGTTGATTACCTGGCGCGACAGTTGTTATTGTTCTTGCCGGAGCATGTGCATGGTGTTGGTGCCTCCAAGACGAGCCAAAAGTGTTGAAAATAAGTGGCTTGAACATTGCAATATTTTGGTTGATATTGTGCTGAGTGCTAGAAGAAGCAGAATCAGCTGCAGCAGCAGTAGCTACAGCTTCATGCAGTGCACTGTGAACACATTTCTGTTGCGTTCCATTGAAATGGAAACCTTCATCGCAATTATTGTGAATTTTGCCTAGAACTCCTAGGCACAAGTAGTACGACTTGGGATTCTGCGCATCGAACTCTCTGTGCCCGAACTGCTTATCGCTGCAGATATCTAGAGCAAGCGAAAAGTTAAGCAGACCGATCCAGAGTACGATTACTATATCGATTATGTAAGATATTAAGCAGATCGCAGGAACACATCAAATTTACCCACTTACCCAATCGCATTTTCGACTATTGTGAAACATTTGAAGGCAACACTTTCGACTTTTATACTCGACTTTGGCAGCAATTAGCTGAAAGCGCAAAGTCAAGTGGTTCCTAGAACAAACATCCCATAACTTGGAAAGAGTTTTTTCCTAATGAAAAGTGCAACAAATATATTAAAAAAAAATATTAAAAAAGTATTTCAGACAATAATGTGCTAGACAAATACAGTTAGTTCCACAGCCACAACAAGAGTCGAGCAGCCTTTGCTTTGTTGATATCTGGGGCCTTAAATCGGTTTCTCTGATAGTTCGACTAATTTAAATATCACGCTGTGAGCATAAGGGAAACATGCATTTTTATATTTCTATAAATGCATCATTACAACGGCATTTTATTGGCAATCAAACTATGTCAGAGACGTGGGCAGCAGCGCCCGGTGGATACCATCCTCATATACATTACTGATTTACGACTCTGGACTATTCATTAAAAAAAAAACTCCAACTTTTTCTCGTGGAAAAAACATTGATTTTATTCGATTTTAATAGCGCCGCCGTGCTCTGACTCTGGTTCTCGGCCTGGCGCAGAGCTATTTATCTGCCGTGGTCAACTATAAATCGGTTATAAAATACTCGAACCGCTGGTGTGTGGACAAAAGAACCGCAAACGCTATCGACAGCCCCGTCCAAGCACTGCATCATTCCGTCTGCGCACACCTGAGACTGCAGAGACTGAAAAGCCTCCAGCCTCCAGTCTCCAGCCTGCAGTCTCCAGCCACCTCCTCTGTCTGGGCCATAAATTTGTACAATTAAAAATTATGGTGAGTTTTTACAGTTCATATTAGAAGCAGAAGATGGAGAGAGCGCTTGAGAGGGCGCCAGCTGAACGGGGAAAAAATAAATCAGAATAGGAAAAATCGTAGTAAAGCGTTTTTCCTCTCTCGTAAAAACGCAAGTGTTGCCACAGGTGAAGCGCTGTCCCGCCGCGTCGACGCTTCTAAATGCCACACATATACTATGGTAGAGTCGCACAAAATTTATATTTATATTTCTATTCGGACAATAAATCAAAATACGAGTTATTGGGTTTTCCCTACACGCTCGGAGATCTTGAATATCGATAGTGAACAAAGCGCAGGCACGCTTAAAATTTTAATTAGAAAATATTGAAATTGAAATATTTTCGTCCGTAACCCATTGGCCCGAACAGTCTAGGCGGGGGGGCCAAACCCCATAAGCACAACACTCCTCCTCCTCCTCGCTCTCCTTATGCGTTCTTCTACTCTTCCCACCCATTGACAAGTTCGTAATAAAATAATTAGACCGCACGCAGCGCTGCCAACGCAGGAATTGGAAACTGGAAATGCAGCGCCGATAAGCCTATTAAATCGTGACATTCCTCATGGCCCAATCGTAAATCATATCGCCCAGTACGCTCCGATCCGAAGCGAACCGAGCACACATAGATCAATGTGACTCGATAGTTCGATTGTTCGAGTGCGTGTTCGATTTTTAACGAGCGAAAACGACGTGCTCCGCATTTGAATGCCAACGACGACGACGACGACGTTGACTGCAGTTGAGACTGCAGTTCAAATCAAGCATAATTATGAGAGTATAAGCGGGGTACATTGGTTTTATGCAAGAGTATGCTACATACTAGACTGAAGTCCAGCATAATATCTGGAGACAAGTTTAACTTTAAAGTGAAATTATTTTACAGCAGCTTAGAGTTTATTTGGTTTTTTTTTCTCAAAAGAGAACAGTTTATATTATTTTTTTTATTTATTTATTTATTTTTTTATATAGCACAGAGAAACACAACTTAGAAAATATAACTTCAATCATCGTGAATTAATTTTACAAAATCCAGATGCACAATATTTTCAGACTAACAATTATCAAGCCTTATCTTAGAGCCATTATATCCGCCACTTTCCGCTGGCAGTCTCAGTCTCATGTCGACAATTTCATTGTTATGTCTGGCAAGTTTCGGGCACTCGAACAAGCCAACAACAACAACAGCCCCGCGACTGTCCGTTCGTAACTCATGCGACTCTCACGCACTTACCCAAATCTTGCATGCCCAATTTCAAGTGTCACATCGCTGACATCGTTTGCCCGACGGCTAATGCCGTCCACTTGACAGCTAACAACCACACGATAAATCGATTGAATATTACTCTCTTCCCTCCCCGCCCCATGATCTTCCCCAAACAAGTGTGGAGGATTAGATTTTGTATTTTTTTTTTTTTTGAAGATTTTTTTTAAAGGGAAAGAAAGAAAAGAAATAAATAAACACGATGCGCATTAAGATCAAATTACGTGATAACCGGGCAAATGCCAATAGAGGCAGGGCAGGGCACCACGGAATGTGGTGGCAATGTTGTTGTCATTTGCCTGGGGAGAAGGAAAGGGGAGGTGGTGTCAGCAGCAGTAGTAGTAGTAGTGGGAGTAGTGCATATCAACACTCAACGATCGACGTCACAGAGGCCAACGGCGAATTGTAATGCGCTGATGCGTAGGCCGGGCGAGTGATCAACACCCGAAAAGCAATGCGACGTGAAGTGAAAAATGATTATTAATAATGCCTGAACGAGATTGGGAACTGCATGCGAGATGAGATCAAGAGGCCAAATATGAGCCACAGTCGGAGCTGAGCACAGGCAATGAAAAATAACGAGCTTGGGCTAAAATATAACTGAACATAAAATCGAAATGGCGAACCGTTAATAAAAATGCAGCCGAAGCAGGACGAGCTGGCCCCTTGTTATACCGTGCACCCGCTAAAAATCTATACTAATGGTATATTTGCTCTGTGTAAGTCTTGACCGCCTATCTGTCCGTCTGGCTGTATAAACATACCAAACTCAGCTATTAAAATAGTTAGAAGTACTAAATTTAACAGGTAGATTCTAGCATTCTTCAACTTTAATATGCCACATTAATTGCCACGAAAAATCGGTATTTTCTATTTTGAATACGAATATTTTAATATATATTTTAATATATTTAATTTAAATTTTAATTGTTTTAATATATATTTTAATATATTTAATTTAATTTTTTAATTGTTTTAATATATTTTTTAATATATTTTATATATATTTAATTTATTTATATTTAATATATTTAATATATATTTAAATATATTACTGGAATTTCTTAAAATATAATTTCCCAAAATTAAAAAAGAAAATGCAACTAGCTGCATGGTATTGAATAGTCGAGTGCACGCAGCTGTTGCATTCTTTTACTTGTTGTCGTTGCCGTTGTTGTCGACACCAGCAACATATGGCCGGCCTGCCCGGCTGGGATTCGGATTCGGATTCAGTCTATGAGGCTGGGGATATGTGAAAATGTTTGCGATTGAAATCAAACGCCCACTGGAACTCGAGCTGCAGCTTCAGCTTCAGCTGGTCATGGCCATGGCTCTGGGTCTGACTCGGGCTGCTGCAATTTGCATAAACCCTGGCCAACTGACAATTGACAACAACAGCAGCAGCAGCAGCAGCAGTCGCAGGCGCAGCAGCAGCAGCAGCGACGGCAGCAACTGTTGCCTGCGCATGCGCAGCGAAATTGTCAATTCGGCAACATGTTGTGGCAGAGAGCGTAGTGCAGTGTAGCATGGTCAAGTGCAGTGCTGAGCTGCAACAGGAGAAACAGGTTGCCACGCGGTGGCAGGCACTTCCTTGTGGTGTTTGCTGCTGTTAGATGCTCAAGTGCAGATTGCTGTCGTGCCTGCCTTTTTGTGCGACGTTGAAATTTGTAGCAGTCAGCAATCACACACACACACACACACACACACACCAAGACACACACACACACACAAAACTGTCGCACAAAAACGTTCTGGGTTTGGGCTTGGGTCCGACGACTCTGGGGTAATTGTTGCCAACGCCAACGTGCCTTCTACACCGGCAACATGTTGCTGCTGCTGCTGGTGATGTTGCTGCTGCTGCTGCTGCTGCCGCTGTTTGTTTTGTCGATTGTTTGATAGGCAGAGACTGATGATGACCATCAGAATGATGCATTTGTACACCCATGAGTTTTGACGTGAAATCTGCACTCGTCGCCTGTCCCCCACTTGGCATAAATTTCGTCTGTGGCAAGTTGTAAGTTGCTGGCTGCTGCTTGCCGCTTGCTGCTTGCTGCTTGCAACACGAGCTAGCGCCAAGATTAATGCGCAACTCAATTGAATAGCAGACTGCTGCTCCTGCTGCTGCTGCTCATGCTGCTGCTGCTGCTGCTACTCCTCTCTGGCAATTGAATGCCGGAAGCGACGATCTTGTTAATTTGATAGTCTTGTTGCTGTTGCCGTTGTTGCTGCCACATTGCCTGTTGCAGCTTGCCTGCTGCAATATTTCATCATTAGAAATTTGCGAGCTTTCGACGCATTCAAACACGTACTTCATAATTGCCAAGCAGCGCGCCTCTCTATGCTCTCTTTTTTTCTATCCTTCTCTCTCTGTTCATTTCTTGGAGATTTCCTCTCACGCTCCGCCCACTCGCCCACTCCAGTGCCCCACATTCCACCTGGGTTACAGTTAGCTCATGTCCACACGAGCACGACGACGACGCCTTCAACTCCTGATTCGGTCTGGCCTAGTCGTGGTCTGGCAATTAACACTAAAGCAGCAACAAATCAATTTGGCGCGCTCTGCAACTGCAACTGGAGCTAGAGTCGGAGTCGAAGTCGGCGTCGCAGTCGCAGTTGGAGCTGTTGCCGTTTCCGCAACATGTTGCAGGAAGATGCGTACCAAATCGATTTGAATGCGCTGCCAATGCGAATGTCGACGTCAATGGGGCTTGGCCAGGCTTGCCCCCATATGCATTGATGCATTGCCCCCCCCACACACACACTCACACACAGACACACCGAAATCCCGAAAAAAAAAATCACAGCAACTGTTGCTGCTGCTGCTGTTGCAGTTGCAATAATTGCTCCACTTGGCGCAGCAACAAATCGCCAGCCTTAGAGTCACTCTCTCTCGCCAGGCTTAGGCCTTCCTCTGGCCGAGAGGAATGTTCCCTCGCTGGCGAACGCCTCGCGCATACAAAATGAGACAGCAATAGGAGTTGGAGTTGGAGTTGGAGCTGGAGCTGGAGCTCAAGCTGGAGCTGCAGTTGAAGACGTACGACGGACGCGTTGAATGAAGAGGTTTTCCGTTGCCATTTGGCTAGCCATTTTTTTTGCCTTTTCTGCCTTTTTTCTGCTCTTTGCTTGGCTGTCTTCATGTTGTTGTTATTGCTGTTGCTGTTTTCGTGTGCCTTGTGCTTTTTTCGCGTTCATTTCCATGCTCAATTTTCCAATGTTTCCTGTGCCCAGCTAACAGCAACAGCAACAACAACAACAGCTACAGCGGCGGCAGCAACATCGACGACAGCAACAAAGCAGACGCCGGAATGCGTTGAGGCTGCACAAGCTGCAAACAATTGTGATTATCGAACGTGGCTGTTGCTCCTTGGGAATACACTAACTTGGGGTAGCTTGACTGGCAGTTAAGCTTCGAGTGAAAATTAGTTGAGCGGGAATAACTAAATTAATTTTAGTAGGCATTAATAGTAATAGTAACTTGAAGAAGAAGTGCAGGAGTGCAGTATTATAAAATACGTATTTTATACTAGTTGTAGTAAAGGCAGAAATCGCCGACGAGGCAATAAAAGTACTAGCAGCTATAGAAGTAGTTGCAGAAATTTCCTTAGCAGTTATAAAATTAGTATTAATATTAATACTAGCAGTAGAATAAGTAGTATACGAATCTGTAGCGGAGGTTGTCGTTGGAGAAGTATAAAAAAAATGCCATAGGCTATAGCTAAAGGGGAGCTAGTAGCATGAAAAGTAGTATAAGCTGCTATATAGTAAAAGTAGTATTAAAAAAATAGTAGTACAACTTGTAAAAAATTCAAAAGTGATCAGAGACGTTGAAGTTGTTGCACAAGTTATAGATAAAGTCTGAAAAGTAATAGTAGAAGAAGTTATAGTAGAATAAAAAAATTAAGAATTCAGTTTATTTTTTTATACTATACTACTATATACTAAATTACTATATACTACTACTATATACTTTATTACTATATACTATATTACTATATACTAAACTATTATATACTATACTACTCTCAATCAGCAGCCTCTATAGAATGCATCTTTACTACAGCCTAGAGCATTGCCGCATCGGCTTGATCACTTTTGGCTAGAGTTTTGCCTGTTGCTGGAGAGGATCGCCAGGTACGCCGGTGGCAGTTGGGGCAGTTCAAGCGGTCGATGCGCGGATAGCAATCGTATTTGTGTTGCACTCAACCTGTCTATTGTTGTTGTTGCTGTTGCTTGTCTGTGTGTGTGTGTGGGGCAGCACAGCAATATAAATTGCAGATTTCTAACGCAATTTTCATAGTTGCATCCTCGCAGCGTCTTTGACATTGCCATTGTTATTGCAGCCAGAGTTCTTCTTCTTGTTGTTGTTGTTGCTGCAGTCTATATTGTTGTTGCTGTGGTTGCCGTTGTGTGCAATTGGCGCTGGCTTGTTGCAAATTTCCAGCATTTTTACTCAATTGAATATCTGCGCGTTTCTCTCTGCGAATTCACAATAATTTTTAGTTATGATAATTTTTGGTTTGCTGCCACAACAATTGCAGATGCCTGCCAACTTATCGCCGATCTAACCCACATTTCCGTTAAGGAACATCACACACACACACACAGGCATAGCCAGTGAGAACTACAAATATGAGTTTCGGCTTAAAGTTGCTCGGAGAAAGCTGCAAGTGCTTGGGTCTTTAGTCAGCATTTCTTAGCACTAGAAAATACCAAACTCTTTCAAGTTTTCTCATTACTGTCAGGTGAGCAGAGCGCTATACCTGCTGGCCAGCTGGGCTGGTGCGATTCCTTGGGGGACAACTTCGAACCACATAATTTAGCCAATTTGCAGTACGTGCATGTCTTGCATAACATTTCCTTCATCAATGTGCCCAGATGCAGTAACTCAAGCCAGCGCGAGATATACGAGTTCGTGTGTGTGTGTGTGTGTGTATGTCTGTTTGTGTGTGTGTGTGTAGTGAGGCGGCACACGCCCACGATAATATTAATTGGCCATTTGCTATGCAAAGCGCAGGCGATGCAATAAGAGGCCCCGCAAGACAGGCGACAAGACACAATGACAAAATACACCAGCAACAACAACAACAACAGCAGCAACAACAATTGCAACAACTGCAACAACAATTGCAACAATATTCAATAAACGACAATAGCCATTCGCATTGTTTGACTGCCTGCGAGTTTTGCCTCCGGGCTACCTCTGAGTACTGCCAGCCTTTGCTGCTATCCACAGGTCCGCCTCAGCTGCGCCTCAGCTCCAGCTCAGCCCCAGCTCAGCTCCAGCTCGCTGCCGCCTCGCAGCTCGTGCTCGGCAAGCAAAGTTGTCGCCGCATGGCAAACAATATTTGACGGCGTCTGACAGCAACTGTCATTTTATTAAATATGCTTTTTTTCTTGACTTACCGAGCCAACGAGCCAACGAGCCGACCAGGCGACAGACCGCCCACTCTTGCCACAGCAACTGCATGCAGGCCGCCCGCCCCCTTCCGCCTGGCCTGGCATATTCCATTACTGACTTTTATCAGCGCTCAAATCCCGTTGTCGTTGTCAGCGTTAACAAGTTATGCGCGGCGGCGATTAACGGCCAGAGTGGGCGGTGCACAAATATGGGGGGAGGGGCTGACGGTGAGGGTGTTCTTGTTGCAGTCAACAGGTGTTTGTTCTCTTTCACTCTCTCTATCTCTTTCCCACTATCCTTCTGCTTACCTCTCTGTCTTCCCTCTCTCTCTTTGTCTTTCGCTCTCTCTCTTTCACTCTCGCTCAGTTGCCACGTCACGTAGCAGCTTGCAACGTCAGGAGCAGCAGCTGGTAATTGAGGTGGCAGGCGGTCTGCTGCCTTTTGATATGCAAGCGCTGCTCTGACGCTTATTATAAAGACAAGTTTCCTCTCTTCTCTCTCTCTCTCTCTATCACTCTTCCACTCCTCATCTTTCTCCCACTACCTGCTACATGGAATGTTAATATGTTGCACTTGTTGTCGCTGCTCCAACAGGTGCTTGTAGGTGGCAAGTGTCGGATTAGAAATGGCCCACGCAGGCTTAGCTTCAGTAGGCTGGGAAGGGACTGGAATATCCCATGGTAGAGCACTGTAGAACACCATATTGTTATACTCAGTGAAATTAGAACTACTATATATCAGTGGTTGTCAGTTGTCAGAATCCAGACGCCAATATTATACGTAGCTCTGGCGCTTGTCAAGTCTTGATCCGTATACAAATCTGAAGAATCCTTCTACTTTAATTAATTTTTTATTTATATAATATTATATAATTTTTTATTTATTTATGTATTCTGATGTATTGATCTCTCTTTCTTTTCATTATTTCTGCT
The DNA here is from genome assembly GCA_035046045.1 of Zaprionus bogoriensis. Lineage (NCBI taxonomy): Eukaryota > Metazoa > Arthropoda > Insecta > Diptera > Drosophilidae > Zaprionus > Zaprionus bogoriensis. Next base: position 844,745 of record JAWNOI010000095.1, on the reverse strand, counting down.
CTAAGTTCAGGTATGCCTAGCGAATCTATATAGTAGTATGTAGTGATGTGAGAATTTCAATCCCGATAATATATCCAGCTCTAGCTTTTTTTTGCCTTGACTTATACTATAATTCTATTATTATTATACATAGCCGCAATATTTATAGACGTTTTAAGAACAGATATATAGTATTTTGCAGCTGAAAAATTAAAACAAATTCGAAGTCTGCAATCTAAAATATTACTCCAGCGTTATTAATATCTTTCTCTTCTTTTTGATGAGCTTGAACCATGAAACATCAGCTGTTTACTGTTAGACTTGTAGCTATATCTACCAATCTCTTATTATTGTAGAATTCTTCTACTCCAAATTAAGGTACATTTAGATTAACTATAAATTATGTAATCACTCATAACTTAGATTTAATTTTCATAAGGAGTGTAGGCTGATCATACTATAAGTTGCTGCCTGGATCCTGGTATATTGCTCTAATGCTGGCTCTTTGCATTGCTTGACCCAGTTTATAATCTATTGCTCTTCTAGCTCTTTCTGCCTCCAATTCCTTATTGACTTCCCCCACTCTCTCTCTCTACATCTTCTCCAGCCCACGCCAAGTTTCCATCAAATGCTCAATTTATTCTCAGCCTTTTCTTGTGGCTTTCAATAACTCCGACGCGATGGCTTTATGCTGGCAATCAGTGCTAAGTACGCTGTCCGCATGCGGGGCACAACAATGCACATATGCAGCGCATTGCTGCATGCTCCAGCGGTTGCACTAATTGCGCTAATAATGGGGATTACCTGCAAGCAAGCAGCGGTCCCAAAAAGAGCGAAGAGGCGACCCCAAAGCGCAGAGCAGGATGCCAAGGAGCACAAGGCGAGGATGCCAACGCCAACGCACTAATGGACTGGCTTTTGTGGTCTGCCTGCTAACGATGACAACTCTGGCCCAGTCTCCTTGCACTCCACCACCCTACACTCCCCTACACTCTCACACGCTGTTGAACTAGTGCTCAACCAGTGCGCGCCTGCTGATTGCGCGGACAACGACGGCGGCGGCTTTTGCTGCTTTGCTGCGAGCGCGACGTGCGTTTATTGTAATTTCATTAAATGCAAAATAGTCACAGCAAAAATACAGCGCAACCACTGCGCACCGTGGTACTAATACTGAATATACTCAACTGATTTCAGTTTAATATTTCCCCATGGCTGCTTAAATTAATTATAAATAATTCTGGTTAATATTGACACTGGAAAAGGCGGCTAAATGAGGACAGACTTTAAAATGCGAAATTTAATTTTAAAAATTTTAAATTTTAGTTGGAGCTTTTTTATAGAATAAAAAAACAATTTATAGCTTTTCATGGCAGCTTAATTATATTTAAAATAATATAAAATTATTTATTTACTTTTTTAATTATAATGCAAAATTATCTACTTTTTTTGACCACAGTGCAGTATTGCAATTAGAGCTGAAAATTATTACGCCGGGCGGCTCTACCTCTAGCTCACCCCCCCTTCTATCTATAGCTGCCTCTCACGCTCTCTCAACTCCTGCCAGTCTTTGCCTTTGCTCTGCTTAAATAGGCTACAATTTATGACTGGCAGTTGCCAGTTGTGGTCCAACGCGTGGGCTTGTGCTTGTGGGCGATTGCTACCGGTTGGCGGCTACACCACCACCATCAGCAGCAGCAGCAGCAGCACAGCCAGCAGCAACAGCGCACCTCCAGCTCCAACTCCAGCTGCACCACACCTCATGCCACACGTTGACACAGCGGAGTGAAAGTGGCGTGTCGAATCTTTAATGCGAACGATCTCCTGGTCATTTTGTGGTCAACTCAGTGACAAGCGTCTGCACAATTTATCAACCGCAAAACAGCTAACCCTTTCTCTCTCTCCATCTCTCTCTCCCTCTCTCTTTCTCTGACTTTTCACTGCACTCTCTGGCTGTCTTTCATCATAACAAATTAAAGTGCAATTTATTTTCAATTAGCAATTTGCGTGCTACGAAAATGCCCAAGCAAAATGGCCAACGCCGCCAGGCCTGCCAACTGCTCTGCGTCATTTTGATGCAGTGACAAACTAATGCCGATTTACCCCCTCCCCCCTCCCCCCATCCCTCTCGCACTATCCACCTCTTGGCCGTCTCAGCTGTCGGCCCTTGTAATGGTAAAGTTGCATGCAAATTGCGCAAAAACCGCAGCAAATTCATTAAAACAATTAGGGCGGACGCAGCTGTTGCACGGACACACACGCCTCTGGTGGCAGGCGCAGCCAGCCAGTCGGGCCTATGGAACAGGTCCCACTTCCCACTCCCAGGGCAGACTGACTATAACTGCACTTCAATTAATTGGTATACGAAAAAGTATAACTCCCCGCAAGATGTTAAGTGTCTTCAAGGGGTTGTCGTTCAGCTCCGCAATTCCTCATGCAAACTACGCAGACAAAGGGGAAGACAGAAGCACAGCAACAACAACAACAAGAGCAGTGCCAGAGCCGACAGTGGGTAGAACATGTCAAGTTAAGGACAGACAGACAGTCCGTTGATTGGCTGGGAAACTCGTCGAGCGGCGCAGAACAGCGAATGAAGAGGCAACATGACAATCCATCTTTCTATACAGAAGAAGAAGGAGGAGCCTATACTACTGAGAGTGCGAAGAAGAGGAGAAACAACTGCACTTATTACTTGCAAATTGTAGGCAAATTGTAACAGCATCGTAATGATGGAAATTGGCTAAAATGTCAGCTAATTCTGGCTGTATTTAATTATAATTGGCAAAATGCTTGCATGACATTTATACAATTCTTCTGACTAGAACTGTATATGTAAAATAAAAGCTAAGTAAAATAAAATTTAATATTATTTTTTTTTATTGTAGAAATTTTGAGCTGGCCAAAATGGTCATAAAAATGAGCTAAAATGTCAACCAATTCTAGCAGCATTAATGCAATAAAAATTAGCCTAAACGTTCTCTATTTCGCAACTCAAATTTAATGCTTTCGCACAATGAAATTCAATTCTTTGCAAAGATCTAAGCGATGCCGTCGATAGACACATTTTTTATGGTTTGATTGGGCAGCAGACAGCGCTCTCAAGTGTCTTCCCATTGAACTTTCGGACTATGGACTATGGCTAAAAGTTTGAATGCAGGTGCCGACTGTGGCTCATAAATGTCAGTGTGTCTAGTTTATGTGACAATTAAGAAGGCAACTGCAACTGCAAGTGCAGATAATCCTCGCTCTGGCGATGACTTAATGACAATGTCTACGACGCGTGCGAAAAGCCAACAACAATGTTGGCAACCAAGTCGGCAGACTGCCGACTGCAGTTGATAGCGACGGCGGCGGCGGCTGCTGTTGCTGTCGCCGCTGCCGCGCAACGGGGAGTTGTAAAAAGCTGCAATTAAAAGTCAGCAGAAGAAGAGACACAAAAAGAAGCAGCAGAAGAGGTGGAAGTAGCAGAAGCTGCAAAAGCCGAAGAGACAACCAAGAAGCGCCGTGCCGCCTCGAAATGTTAACAAAAAAGGCAGCCACAGCTGTCAATTATTTCGAGTACTTTTCACCAACGCCTCACGCAGTGCAGTTGGCAGTCCGACTGGACCGGAGACGGCAGACAGTAGACAGGAGACTGCAGACTGCAGACCGGAGACAGCAGACAGCCAAGACTGAATCCAGCATCATTTGACAGGCAGCAGAGCTCACAAAAAACAGCAAGTAGCGGAAGCTGCAGCGGAGCACACTCGACTGTTAGATACTGTTCATTTATTTAAGTCGTTGAAAATGCACTTTAAATATTAAGAACTATTTTTAAATTTATTACAGACGTTTACTTATTACCTTTACCTTTAGTTAGATATATTGTAAATAAAAATAAAATAAAAGTAAAAAAAAATACAAAAAAAAAAATTAAAAAATAAATAATAACAGACGTTTAAGTAATTCTTCTGCCTTTAACTTCTGTTTGTATTTTCTCAGATCAGATTGAAACTTGCAGTGAAGATCACAATTATTGTTAGTTTTAAGTGTGCTATAGCAAAATTATATGGCTATTTAAATTTGCTTTATATTTGAATACAAAATAAAGACAGACGGACATTATTAATCCAGAAATATAGTCCATATGCTCAGCAACACTTCCACAAAACGAATACACCATTTCAAGGCACTTCCAATGAGTGAATGGCATAACAACAATTGCAACAACAAGAACAGCAGGAGCTGCAGAAAAACCTGGCGCAGAGCAAACATAAATATTGGCAACATACTCGCATGTTGCCCCAAACTGTCAAATTATTTCGATTCATGAATATTAACGCCCATCTCGACGAAGGCGGTTCAAGTGCATTCAATGCTAGCGGGCGTCAGGGAAGGCTGCCAGAAAAGGGCAGCCTGGGAATACAGCACACACTCACACACACACACACACACAGCTTCAGCTCCAGCATGGAGGAGCCGATGCTGCTGTCCTCGTAATTGACAGCCGCACTTCTTGCTGCTCTTCTACTCTCCGCTCCGCACCGCTGCTCTATCCCTTGCATTCACTTCATTCACTCCCGTTTTTTGTCTGTTTGCGTTGCTCCTCGCTGCTCTTTACCGAATTTATCAATTAATTAAAATTCGTGCATTTTATATATAAAAATGAAAAACTGAAAAAATGAATATATACGCATATATTGATGCCGACATTCGCTCTCCCTGTCTCCAGCTCCCTTTCTCTCTCTCTCTTCTTGCCGTAAATGACATTTTATTACGGGGCCAGGCGACTTCACACAAATTATGCAATTTTTTCGCCACAATTTTAACTCGTTTTCGGTGTTGGTAATAAACCGCATGCCGATTTTTATACCCTGCACACACTAAGTGTTGGCTGGCTGGTATGATAAGCTAGTAAACATGACAGATTTTATATTCGGCAAAGCAGCAAAGCGCTGGCTTCTTTTATTAGCTCTCTTAGTTAGTTTTAATATTTTGTTTCATTTACAGGGTATCTTGGCAGTTCACCGACGCCCCACATAGGCAATTCAGTTTGTAGTTTTTTGTTGGTTCTTTCGCTGTCTCGCGCTTTATATGGCCAACTGTCAAGTGAATGCGGTTATTGAACTTTATCGAAGTTATTAAACGGTCCACATCTTGCAATTGTCGCCGGGGGAGTTACATAACAGAGCTGCAGGGCAGGCAGGGCAGGCAGGCCGAGATCGTATGAAAATAAAGTGAAATGCACTGCAGATATGCACATGCATGTGCCCTTAATTACGGTGAGAAATTGTAATGGCTTGCAGAGGGCAAGCGAAATATGATTATAGTGGAAATTTCATATTCAGAGGCTGAATGGGGAAAATCTTTAGTTAATGGCGGAAAATGTGGCCATATTAACCCATGCTCTTTCTGTATTTCTTCATCTCTCTATATATGTATCAGTTTTTTTTTTTTTTGACAATTTCTCTTTACTTATTTCCTGTCTCTCACTCTCTACCCCTCTTTAACACTCATTGTAGTTTTCAGTTAAAAATTCTATATATATATTTATATTTAACTCTTTCTCTATAAATTTCTCTACTATTATCTCTCTCTCTCTCTCTCTCTCGGAGTCTCTCCCTCACGCCACGTTCAACGAACTTTGTTCTATAAGGTAATTGGGCTGCACTTCGTGCCGAGCCTTTAGCGGCCTTTTAGAAAGTGACAACGTGCAACTTGCTACAGCAGGTTCACTGACTTTGCCACTACCGGCGGCCGGCAGGGGAGTAGAGACGGGAAGAGAGAAGAGCTGTTACCAAACATGGCATTGCCTAATTTTCCTCGAGTTCATAAATCAATGTCAGACGCTGGCGCATTGATTGTCTTCAATTTTGCGATGCCTGCCACATTGTGGCTGACCCAAAGCGAAAGCAGGCGGCACCACCTAAAGAGATGCAACTGCAACTGCCACACAGTGCAGACCATCAAGCAAGCAGTACTTGCACGAGCTGCCGCTGCTACGTGTGGCAATTATGTGGCTGCAACTGCCACTGCAGCAGCGCAGAGCATAAAACAAAAATCTCTTGCAATACGCCGGGGCACTAGAGCCATTAGCATATTTGGCCATTTGCATTAACACCTCGCCTTCGCGGGAATTATGTAATGCTGTCGTCTCTAGGCCCATGTCCAGGGCCATGTCGAAGCGTGACTTTGCTCGGCTTTCCCAAACATTTATTGTCCTTGTCGCGGCGCGGCGACACATGCTGCATGCCCCATAGTTAGCTGAATTATTACAACGCCGGAGCGTTCGTTGTTCGCGATTCGTGAGTGCATCTTATAATGCTATTAATTATTTGCATGTTGCACCTTAGAATGTCGGGGCCGGCGAATGCGTAGCCCGTAGCCGGAGCAGCGCGAAATTTATGCTGGCAACGCGAAGAAATTGTAACAACATGGCAATTTATTCCAAGGAGCTGCACAGCCAGAGCAAGTCTCCGCCACCAGACACCACCAGAGTCTGCCGAACTCCGTCAGACTCCACCAGACTCTGCTTGATTATCTTTTATTGTCGACTGCGCGAAAGGGCGGAGCGGGCGGCTTAAAGTGCCCCAGTGACAAGTCGCCATTCCCACTGGCCTGCCTCACAGATCCAGCTCCGGCGTCCTCTGGCCCATCGCGAGTTGCTCGTCTCGGGTCCCAAGGTATTTACCTGGGAGCTACGATGCTGCATAACATATTCCTAGACTACCGCGCCAGTTGCACAGCTTTTTGCCAGTTAACCAAGCTTGGCTTTTGTCTGATTGTGGACAGGAATTGAGCACGGGGAAAGGAGAGTGCAGGGAAGTGCAACTGTTGCAGGCGCAGTGCATATGTGCTGCATATTTTGCGCCCAATTCAAGGCACTCATTACACTTGCATTGCGAATGAGCCGCGTGTTTGGCCGCATATTAATGGCAATATGGAAATCAGACAAAGTTATTCCAACAGATGTGAAGATCTTAATCAAAAAGTACTGCAATTGGTCTTAGAAACTTTTTGTAGTAGGTTGCCTTTTGTAAGAAAAGTAAATTAAAAGAATTTTGGGAGTATACAATTTATATTATAAATATTTATAACTGTGGGCAAAAAGTAAGGTGAATATTTTTGTAATAAATTAAAGAAATTAAATTAAAGACTTTTCCAAGCATATACATTTTTTGTATTAATTCCTATATTTCTATATCTTCATATTTTCGCATTTTCTTTCATAAATAAAAAAATCCACGAAGTAAAGAACATTTTTCTAGTGTACTTCCTCAGCTCGTTGAACTACCTTTACTCTTTTGCGTTTACCTTCAACCACACTATAAGAAATGCACCAAATTAAGAAAATTCCCTTGAGCAGGCAGCATATGGTTTTGCCTTGATTAAATGCAGTACTGCAATCCGCACGTGTGTGGGCCATAACATGAGCAGCAAACTTCAGAATTAGCCGGAAACCAAGCCAAACCAAACCAAACCAAAAACCAGAGCCAAAGCCAAAGCCAAAGCGTAAGCATTCATCTTTGCCAATTTGCATTTCGCAGCTGCAGCATTCATTCCCATTGCCATTCCCAATACCATTCCCGTTGCTATTCCCGTTGCAACCACATGTCGAAATTACCTTATATGCCGCCACGTCTGGCTGCCGGGCTCAGTCCCAGGCCCAGACCCAGGGCCAGCCGGAGCTCGAGCTGAGGGCACACTTTGCTAATTAGCCCGAGGCTGTTGGCGCGTCAAATTTGGGTTAACAATTGCCTAGCGCAGCAGCAAACATTGTCAGGGCAACGGAAAGGGGGCTATAAGTGTGCAGTATGCACTTTGGCATCAAATTAATTAAGACGGAAGAATGCGCAGCATGCCAGCCGACCAGTGTCTACCCAAATAAAGTCAAAACTTGGCTAAGCTCAGGAGCAGCTTGGCGACTAATTAGCGATTATGATGCAACTAATTGCAGGCGAGAGAAGCGAACCGAACTCAACCGAACCAAACCGAACTGAATCCAAGCGCACCGAACACTCAGCGGACCACACACACGCTGTTGGCGCTGACGTCACAGAAGGACAGCAACAAATTGACCTGCAACATGTTGAACAACATCAGCAGCCATAAAGACCAACAACACGAGCAGGCAAACAAGGGCAACAACAACTAGAAGGGAATGTTACCTAAGCCACGCCGAACGTTGTATACCCTTGCAGATTTTTGCATAGGTTGCATCTGATTGTTCCTTCCGTTTATATAATATATACATATTTATATATTTAGAACGCAGCTAAAGTGTTGCAATTATCAGATTTATATTTTTCTAGTCTAAACAGAAAAATCACCAAAAAATTTAAATTAAATACAAAATACATATTTATATATTTAGAACGCAGCTAAAGTGTTGCAATTATCAGATTTATATTTTTCTAGTCTAAACAGAAAAATCACCAAAAAATTTAAATTAAATACAAAATACATATTTATATATTTAGAACGCAGCTAAAGTGTTGAAATTATCAGATTTATATTTTTCTAGTCTAAACAGAAAAATTACAGAAAAATTTAAATTAAATACAAAATACATAATTATATATTTATATATTTATATATTTTGAACGCAGCTAAAGTGTTGCAATTATCAGATTTATATTTTTCTAGTCTAAACAGAAAAATCACAGAAAAATTTAAATTAAATACAAAATACATATTTAAATATTTAGAACGCAGCTAAAGTGTTGTAATTATCAGATTTATATTTTTCTCGGCTAAACATAATATTCACAGACAAATTTAAATCCCATAAAAAAGCTTTATTTTTATCGAATCGATCGTATAAAAGTTTTATTATAAATCAAACCGATTTTTTAGAGATTGAAAGCTGTTATTAAGATGGTTAACATCTGGATAAAATTATTATACCCTCTAAAAGGGTATAAAAACAACAACAACAGCAACGGGCAACCACTTGAAACGCCGAAAAAGAAACATGTTGATTGCTCTATCCAAAAATTAATTGGACCACACACGACGAAGCCACGCAGAAGGCAACCACTTGATGCCAGGGAGACACCCAAAGAGACAGCGAGAGACAGAAAGAGGCAGAGAGTGTGGCAACTGCGGCTGTGTCTAATCAGTGCGAGCGAGAGAGAGAGAGAGAGAGAGAGCGCACTAGACGCTGCCGCTATATAGCATCGCGTCGTGGTGCTGTGGGTGTCACATATATTTTAATGACCGTCGCCAACGGGCCACATCGATGGGTTTTTGATAAGCGCAGCCAGCGCGACGACCGCAAATGCAATGGCAAAAAGAAGCACAGAAAAGGGAACAAAAGCAAAGCAAACCCAAAACAAAACAAAACCGAAAAGCGGCGCGAATGACTGCATAAATCCATGTGAAATGCAACTACGATGCGATCGACCGACCGCCTGACTGACTGCCTCACAAAATGGACCTCCTGCCCAACTGACGGCTGTTCGTCTGTCTGCTGGACTGGTCTATCTGGAAGATTTGCCTGCGCTGTCGCTGTCGCTGTCGCCGCGCCCAGGCTCAGTGAGTGGCACTCGCCCGAGCTCGAGCTCGAGCCCAAGACGAGGCCAGGCCAGACCCCGTCTCCAATCGGCGAGTCGTTAGGCTGCAAATGCAAATGAGATTTGGCATATGTAGGTCTCCTGGGTGTCACTCTTAACCCTATTTCCAGGCCTCATAAATGGGGGCAACTGCGCGACGCTGACAATGGGTGGCCCAGGCGACAAAAGCCGCTAAAAATAGCAAACGATTGTGAGAATTGCAAAACAGAGAGAGAGAGAGAGAGAGAGAGAGAGATGGAGAGACAGATCACTTCGTATGGGATAAGACGTTAAGACCAGTCCGCAGCACGATTGATTTGTCGCCAAGTGAGAAGATCTGCCAAATCAATCGAAAGCTGGAAGGAAACGCTAGGAAAATTGTATAGTACCCTGCAAAAGATGCAGTATATTAGCAATTTTAATTTAAAGTATTTTATCTGTATTAAAAATATTTTAAAAGTTTAGAAATTCATAAAAATTATAAAGCAATATTATCAATTTTAAATTGAATATAAATTAATACATATTTTAAAGAACAAAAATTAAAAAAAAGCAACATGTGAAATATTAAATGTTCTTTGATATATTAAAATCGTAGACCACACTAGATCATATAGTATATGTGTGGTATATATGTTGGACATGCTGAACGCCATGCCCCTATTGTTGACTTGCCTAGTAACAGCAAACGCCCACTTTGCGAGCGGTTGGCGGTTACGCCCCCCTGGCGAAGTAGCAGCCCTCAGTGGTTATGCTTGCAGTTGCGGCTGCAGTTTGCAGTTGCAGTTGCAGTTGCCGCGTCGCATCGTAAACTCAGCACGTAAATTATGATCAGCCAACGGCGTTGAATATTAATTGCGCCGCATCGAAATGAACAAAGGCCGCCACAGCAGCGGCGGCAGCCACATTCCAGCTAGCGCTTGCCACATGTGCCTGCCGCAGACGGTGGCAAGCATAGCATAGCAGAGTGTAGACTCCTCTATACTCCATAGTCCATGCTCCATGCTCCATACTCTATACTCCATACTTGGCGGTGGCCCGGCCGGCGCATGTGGACGCGCGCATCTGTAACGGTGTCTTTGATAAGCGTCGATAATTATTGAGCCAAGTCGGCAGTCGGCAGTAAGTCTTGCTGGCTTTCGGCCAGTTCCCAGTTGCCAGCTCTCTCGCTGCTACTGCTGCTGCTGCTCAGTTAGAGCTTTAATTAATTTCCAGGAAGTTTTGATCGCGCCGTGCTTGGGTCTGTCTGTCTTTCGGCTCTCGATTTCGCCATTGTCGCGGTCATCACTCAGCTGGAGCTGAAGTCCGGCTCCGGCAGGCCATCGCCCTGGCCATCGCCTCTGTCCTCTGTCAGTGTCAACACAGCGGCGACCCCCGCTGCTCCAGTGCTGTCTTGCTGTTTGATGTATTGTCGCCAGAATGCCCAAACAACAACAACAACAACAAGAAGCAGAGTCAAGGTGTGGTCCAGCATCGAATTGAGCTTCAGCACTCAGTCCCTACTCCTCCACTGCTGCTCCAGCTACACTGCAGTCGCAAGTCCTTCGAGTGCTGTCATAGTTGTTTGCTTCTAACTTGAAATATTTGTGGCGGATGCGCCGCTTGCCTCTTGACAGAGTGCCAATGAGTTGCAAGAACAACAACAACAGGCCGAACTGCGCGCAAATTGTGTCTTAAATTGTTGACTCAACAGCAGCAGGGGCAACAACTGCGACCTGGTTGTGGCCTGGCATTTTGTCCTGCGGCCACCAGAGCAGAGAATGCTCAGCCAAAAACAAAAAAAAAGCGAAAAAGAAACCTGAAAATGGTTTGTGTATTTATCATGGCCGACAAAGCGGCGCAAATCTCTCAGCAGCGAAATCACAAGGCTATCAAGAGCTACCAGCAGCAGCACAAATAAAAATGCCAACCGCAGTTGGTGGCTAAAATACACCGCAACAAAACTCGAGTCTACACAAAATACACAGCAAACAAAATAAAAACAAAAACGTATAGCAAAACAAAAAGCCCGGAAGCTAAGTTGGAAAAAAGTTCAGTTTATTGAATTCTTGCTACGATCCGAGACAACGGAACAGTTGGCGCAGACAATGTATAGCTCTAGTGGCACAGCACAGTGCCTGCCGAAAGTCTGCGGGCAAAAGGGCAGGCTTTTAAAGTTATTTAAAGTTTTGTGAATTTTACACATAGTTGGAACATGTACATAGCTCTCACTACATGTAGATTATACCGCTTTAAGCGTTTACTTCTCACACTCACTGTAACAAACAATCTCGCAGCAATCCACCTTGAGTAATTAGGCACGATTTAAAGAATAATTACCACCTGGTCGCCAGGCCCACATGTTCCACACAACAAATTGCCGCCGTTTTCCGATATTGACCGATTTGTTCGTATCTCTGTTTTATTTTTTTTTTTTTTGGTTTTTGAAAATTCCTTGTAGAGAACCCCCCGAGCGAGTCATGAGCAAAACGCTCGTAGTTCGGAAGCGAATTAAGCGGCAAATAATAAATAATTTGAGCTCATAAAATGCAATAAAAAGCCGCTCATAGCGCTGCGATTTATTTCACAAGATAATTTCAAACTAATTTGGTAGCATTTAGTTTCGAGAATTATCGCCCTCCCCACGCTCGGCTCGACGCGAGCACAGCGGGCCGCCGTTGCACCACCAGCAATCGCAGTCGAACGGACCACCAGAAACCACAGCTGAGTAATGGCATTGAAAACTGCATAAATTTGCGCAGCCATGCAGCCGGCACGCCCCTTTCAAATCACTCAAACGACATCGGACGGCGAATAAAATATGCAGACATATGGCGGAAAATGCAATGAAAATCGCTGGGGAAGCAGAAACAAAAAAACAACGGAAAATCTGAATATTTTGAGGCAACATCGACTGCCAGATTTAGTGGCGCATAAAAAAGATTTAGCAACGTAAACTGCTTTAAGGTTTCCTCCGCCAGATTAGAATGAGTCTTGGATTTAGTTTCCCTCCCCCTACCCCCCGAGTATGAAATTACTTATGCAAATCGAGGTCCCACATCAAGTCCGGCTGTACACTTGACGCAATCGCCCCGAAACCCGTTCTGTGGAACGCCTAGCTGTCAATCTGGCTGTACGACAGACTTGGGGACACCGCAAATGTCCGGAGAAAATCATATATTTGCCTTGAGAACAATTGCATCTGGATGGTTACAGCACAGGGCTGGATATGTGACGAGCTGATATAAAAGCCGTAACTACTTTCACCAGCGGCACAGTTATTTTTTTCAACTTCTGCAAAAATGGCATTCAAATATCTAAAGGACTTTTCGGAGGGAGAGTTTTTCCGCTCTCGTTTTTCCTACAAGTACTTGGACGTGGGCATGCAATACGTTGGTTGGCTGCCACCAGCTCGCAGTCATCGCTTCTACTGGCTCTACATGGTCTACAGTGCCTTCATTATTTTTCTCATGGTGCTCTATTTACCGATTGCCTTCTTCTCGAGTTACTTCATCGACTTTCAGTCCTTTACGCCTGGAGATTTCCTCACCTCAGTGCAGGTGGCGTTCAATGCAGCCGGACTCGGCTTGAAGATCATAGTTGTGGCGCCCAAGATGTGGCGCTTCGAAAAGGCCAAAGAGATTCTCGACGAGATGGACAAGCGTTGTGTCACCCTAGACGAACAAACCGAAGTGCACCGCACGGTAGTACTCTGCAATTCCATCTTTATCTTCTATCAGTGCATCTATACGGGGTACATTATCATGACCTCTCTGAGTTCGCTTATTACTGGATCCACTCCCTGGGGATTCTATCTGCCCTATGTGGACTACCGCAATGGCGTTAAGGATTTCTGGACTGCAGTCGTAATGGAGTTATTTGTTGGCTCAGCTGCAGTCTATTCCGATCAGATGATCGATATAATTCCATTGGTTTTCAGTTTCCTTCTGCGTACCCATTTGAAACTGCTAATAGAGCGCGTTAAGAGACTGCGCACAGTGGCCGGAGAATCGGACGAGGAGAGCTACGAGGAGTTGGTGCAATGCGTCAAGGATCACAAGCTTTTGCTGGAGTAAGTTAGGAAATTTAATGGTTGGACCATTTACCCTAATTGTCTATGCAGATATTGTGATCTCTATAGACCCATCATATCGGGCACTATCTTCTCCCAGTTTCTGGTCATAGGCGTAGGCCTTGGATTGGCTATGATGAATCTGCTCTTTTTCTCAACCCTGTGGACAGGCGTCGCCACTTCTATATTCATTTTTGTGCTCATGATTGAAACATTTCCCTTCTGCTATCTCTGTGAACTAATCGATGACGATTGCAATGAGTTGACTTCGTGCATATTCTACTCGAATTGGGTCACCGCCAACAAGCGCTACAAATCGACGATCATCTTTTTTGTGCACCAGACGCAGCAATCGATCAAGTTCATTGCAGGCGGCATCTTTCAGATCTCGATTAGAACCAATATTGAGGTGAGATACGCAAAGTTCCCAGTCTGGCTAGACTGCGCTCATAAAATAACGAAATTTACAGGTTGCCAAATTGGCCTTCTCAGTGGTGACCATCGTCAAGCAAATGAATATAATCGAGAAGCTAATGAAGGACTAGATAATTCGGGTTTTGAATATCTTTCTTTTTTTAGCACTATTTAGCAGCACATATTACAAAATAATAATAAATAAATTGGTAATACTCATTTGCTATTGCCACAATATCTGCCCTCTTCATTTTTCACATAAAACGCTGTGTAAACTTGTCGTTTAAATTTATGACAAAGGCTTGAAGAACTGAGAAGAATCTACGCTTTGTGCTGTCTCAAATCCCTAATCGCCCATTTGCCAGTTGCTTACGATCGATTCTTGCTCCAAGGAGAACGCTTCTCTAAGTCATTGGCCAATACTGAAATGCATCTATCAGTTTTTTGCCTATATTTTTATCTCTAAGCAAGCTTAATTATAATATTTAATTTTGAAAAACATCATACATTTTTTGTTTCTTCTAATAATGAATAATTTATTATAAATTAGAAACGATAGCTACGCTTTAGTCAAAGGAAATATAAATTAAGGTTATAAGAACAAGAGCCTACATCACGTGCAGCTGTTAACTTGACGCAATTGCCCCAAAGCAATTCTGGCAACGCCTAGCTGTCAATCTGAGCCATATTCTTATATTCAATAATACTTTGTGGACAAAACAAATGTCAATAGGAAAGCATTTATTTTCTCTGAGACCGATTGCAGCTGGAGTATTACGCTTAATTAAATTGATTTAAAAGCTTTAAATGTTTGGAAAATTGCACAGTTATTTTTATTTATTTTATTTTTTTTTATTTATTTATTTTATTTTTTAAATACATCCATCATACATTTCAACATAGTTCAGCAGCACAGACTAGCTTATACGATATTAAATAAATTGGTAATATTTTTTTTTATTCTCGGAATTTTTTCTCTCTTTAACTTGGTCACAAACTCGCATCTATCTTTGCGAATCTGTGAGAACTTGTTGCTTAAATTTATGACCAAATCTTGCAGGATTGACAATAATCTGCGCAGTGTCTTGTGTGCTGTCTGCAAACAATGCACATCGATCCCTAATCGCACATTTGCCAGTTGCTGCTGCGGAAACCACGATCGATTCTTCGTTCGCTTATTCCAAGGGGAGACGCGCTGCTTGATCGTTGAACTTTGTCGTTGCGACGATAAAAATTGCGTATACGCAGTGGCGGCCCGTTTGGCAGTTGGCAAAGCCACAGAGAACCTATCTATCTCTGGCAGATCTTGGCTACATGGCAAGAAACGTGTTGTACGTTTAATGTCATCATTTTTTATGGGCCTATAGTGGGGAACCGTTAGGAACCTTTAGGAGGCCGCTTTATGGGTCAGAAGGAGAGCAGGAAAATTGAATGTTAAGACCGACACGTACCAAATAAATACAGCATTAGCTACAAGCTCTGATTTTAAGACGGAGATATAGTGAGGGAGAAAGAGACAGAGAGAGAGTGAGACACACGCACAAGCACACAGCAACACACTCACATGTTTGCTGCATAAATCTATCTCTCAGATTTATGGCGCACCAGAGCCGCTTTAATAGGCAAATCAGAGAGTATGAGAATGGTGTGTGTGTGTGTGTATGCGTGTGTGTGTGCTAGTCAGGTTAACAGTATGCTGTATGCTGTACTCTAGGCCAACTTGTGAAATGGTAATAAAACTTTTTATGCGCATTCACGGACGTTTTTTATGCCTGTGACCGCGTTGTCTTCAAAATGAATTATGAAATATTTGGCAACGTATCCAAAGAGTGTGTGAGAGAGAGAGGGAGAGAGAGAGAGAGCGCGGCAAGTAGGCATAGAGGGCAAGATTCTCTCACCGGCATCCATTAATCATGGCCGTGTCGGTAAAAGGACATGGCCAAAGCTATCTGCACATAGATAAATAAATAACCGCAACTAAAAACCTGTAGCCCAGGGCCATAAAATTGAGTTATTAAAAGCGGCCAGGTGCGACAGGTGTGCAAACAGAGAAAGAGAGATGGAAAGAGAGAGAGAGAGAGAGAGTGCGCGCAAGCATATGAAATAAAAACTTTGGCAATCTGTGCTGGTACAAGAAATGCAGGTCAATTGCGGGCAGCTACTGTTAACATACTTATTCGCGTGTGTTTTCATTTCAGCTTACAAATGTTACCAATTTTGCCCGCACAAGCGAAGCGTGCCAAGTGGAACAATGGCGAATTACACTGGACTGCAAGTGTTTCACACAAGTTTAGTTTTGCACTTGGGAAAGTTGCGCACAAGCTCTTACGTAATTATTATACAATTTGCGTTTATTATTTAAAGCACTTTCGGTACTGCTCACTCCCTTGTAGTCCAGTGTTGTTCTACTGCGCTTGCACGAGCACGCGAAAACTCAACAGCAAAACAATTACAGCTGCCAGTCGACTGTTGGTCCAATTACGAATGCGGTTCAACGGGGAGGTTCACTTGGCCCGGCCCAAACCATCAGCACGATGGAAGGACGGACGGGCAGGCGGTCAGTCTGCCATGGAGGAGGCGTCGCACTGCGCTGCGCTGAGCTTCGCCTGTCGAATATTTTCCGGCAAATGTCGAGAAAGCGCGATAACATTTTAACACACAACGCAAATTTCATTCACACACACACGCACAGTCTACACAGTCATGCTAGAGCCAGTCTGAAAAAAGAAACTGAAGCTGTTCTCATGTGCAGCTTTTTATCAGCAGCAGCAGCAACAACAACAACAGCAGCTGAAATTGTAGTAGCAGCAGCAGCAGCAGCAGCTGCTTGACTGCGTCCCTGCTGCTGGCCAAGCACAATATGACCCTTGGGTCCGCACTGGGGATAAGATAAACGAAATGGAGTTTCAGCTCAGTTCCGTTTCGACTATGTACTCGATAATGCCCTTAAGTGCCCGATAGTCGATAGCACTCGTTGCGCTGCGTGAACTCTCGCTTAACCCTATCGAGTCATCGCGTACTCGTATGGCTGTATGGCCATGCTAATCATATCCTTGCCATAACTGTCGTTGTGCCATATAGCATATATGCCGTATGATATGCCGCCGTACAGCAGGCTGTACTAGTAGACTGCCTCGGTGGCTGGCTCAACGGCTTCTGTGAGCTGACCCATTTTGCACATTTTGCACTGCGCCACAATGCCAATAAATTAGCATATAAGAAGAGACAGGTAAGGAAGCCAGAAATAAAAACATAAAAGGCAACGGCACAAACATAAAATCTGCACATGAAAGGACTTTCGGAACAAATGAAAACATAAACATGCGCGACTCCAGCGAGTGTGTGCGACGGCGAAAAGCCCTATAAAACTAGGGGGCGGCATCGCGTAAAGAAATAATATCTACAAGAAAGTACATCCTAAAAGTAGACCTCGCTTTTTGCAAGTTATTCCAAGAATATAAACAACGATTGAAACACATATTTAAATTTATATATATATACGCTTAAATATTTATTTACAATCTACATAATCCTTTCGCTTTATTTTTTACTCCCGCTGCGCTCGTTTATCTGGCTACAGGGTATAAAAATGTAAAATTTATTTAATTCGAAATATTCGTGTGGTGTTTTCCTTTGTGCCTTTTTATGATGCATATACAATTTGCCAAAAGGATTTGCTTGGGAAAAATTCGCAATGCTTGCATGTAAAATACGAAATACAAAAGATACCAAACACAGCGGGAAGAAAGACAGCAAATTGCTGCACGCCAAAGCCACTGCCAGATACCTTAGAAGTGTGCCAGAGTTGTAAGCAAATTTTTACTGAAAGGTCAGGATTTTGGCCAATAATATTAAAGGCAACACAAAGTTCACAATGTTAGCATAAAACTTGCATTAACAACTTCTATTCATAAGTCTCTACTGTTAGGGTATTCAAGCTGCACACATGCAGCTTCAATCAACTGAATACACACACACACACACACATACACACTGGTAAAAAAGCACTGCAAACAGACAACGAACAGCGAAATTTACAAATAACTTAACAATTTGCTTTTAGCCCTGTTGACGTGGGCCGCTCGGGCCAAGGGTGAAGGGCAAGCGACGACCAAGTCATCACGACGATGACGACAACAGCAACTGCAACAGCAACAGCAACAGCAGCAACAACGACAATATGTAACAGCAACTGTTGGTGAAAGTTGCGGCCAATCATTGCAGTCAATACCAACACAGCGCCGGCAACTGCATGCGCTAACAGAGACGTGAATTTCAATACGAATACGTACAAGTTAGTTGGACAGAAACGACAACAACAACAACAGCAACAACAACAACAACAACAACTACAACTCGGCTTGACATCTGCTGGCTGATCCGTCGATGATCATTCGAAAATCCCATGGTACGCAAGCCAAAAGTCGCTCGTCATTGGATCCTGCTCTGGCTCTGCTCTTGGGCAATGCTAATTTCTGACATTCACTGGGAGTATGATCCGAGTGCCATATAAGGCAAAGGCCCTGCGCGCATAACTGTTAAATATTTCAGCCGCATTTAAATATAGAAATGTAATTTAGAGTTGCCTTAAATGTCAGTTCATTCCACTAACAACTACCTGTAGTTTTACTATGAACTTGGCCATAACTTCTTTTGTATAAGCCCCCACAATATACTCAAGAATTGAGAGCTTGTTCTATATACTGTAGAGTCAAGTCGGGTTACCAGTGCTTAGTTAGTATGCTAGTCTAATTAAGTCAGTCAAATTAGTAAATAATTAACAGCTTTACAAGACTACATACATTAAAATTAATTTTTATATCCTGATTTAAAACTTTTGTACTAACTTTTTCAATTCAAAACCTACTCAAGTGCTACCAATCATGTCTTTATGCGCGTCTTGGGAAGTCATCAATCAATATACCAAATAGTAAGTAGTTTTAATAGCATATACATAGAGAACTTTCAGTTCAACTCCACACCAGGTATCTGGCCATCGAGCATGGTCTGTAGGTAATCTCTCCTCCCTCCTCTGCCTTGTGCATACTCATCTCATCCGTTCCTATCTCTCAATCAATCGCCCATTTTCGACTTGAACTCGTCATAAATTTTAATACACATTTTGGTTTGCAAATTGCTCGAAAGAAGCGTTTCTCGCGATGCTTCTTCCTCTGCTGCTATCTCCCTCTCTCTCTCTCTCTCTTGCTCTAGCTTGACTTCCTTCTCGCTTTTTCGCTCGCTCTGCGTCTGCCTGTTGTCCTTTTGCAGCAGCAGCAGCGGCAGCGGCAGCGACAACTGTGACGAGCCCGTCAACTTTTGATTGACTGGCTAAGTTCAACCGATGTGGTTCTTGGTTCTTGGCTCTCGACTCTTAGCTCTTGGCTCTTGGCTCTTGGCTCCTTCTGTGCCCCTGCACTTTCTCTGCGCCATGCACCCAACGCACTGGCATAGAACGGCAGCAAATTGCATAATTTTTACATAAATATGCTGACGTGCATTCATAATCATAAAAAGGGTTAAAATTCCTTTCTTTCAGGGCTTTTGTCTTCCCCCTCTCAGTTGTGCTTGCCTCTTCACTCACTCTTGGCCTGTTATTTATTTGGCCTCATGCCTGCATACATTGCGCTCGCATATTCCCTCATAATATGCAGCCTAATAGGCATTCGCTGTAAGGTCCGCAGCTCGAACTGACAAAATGTATGCAAAGCCAAGGCAGAAACAACAACAACAAAGCCGACAGAACACAACAGAACCGACAGAATCAACAACCACAGAACGGTGCATAAAATATTTATGATATCGCATTGTATTGGCATTATTTTCAGCTTCAATGCCGGCTTATGAGTCCGAAACGACTGCCAAGCCAGATTACCAATGCGTAAAAATGCAGAATTCGCCTGATAATGCCAAATATGTTTTCCTCTACAGGTGCAGGGAGTACGCCAGCAATTTATGGGCTCATTTTGATGGCATACTGAGCGCTTGCTGCAAGCGCTTGTTCTAGACTTCTTCTTCTCCTTGCTTATTTTAATATTTGTTCATATTTAATAACGATTAATATATCCAAAATTGCTATTATGAACTGTAATTTTCAAAAACTTCTTAATACAATTGTCGAAAATATTGAATTTAAACTGTTCGCGCCTATGCCCATTTTGACTTCCATCCCAACTTCTAACGTTCGTAACTTTGTCAAAAATCAAGCGATTTTGGTCGGGAATGTCATTTTCTTCAGGATTTGAACTCTTTAATCATTCTGCATCAAAATATTAGAAATGTAGAAAATCGAATATTTTTCGATATTTTCCATGCCTACCCCTTTCAAAATTTTGAAAATTTTTGAAAAATTTTAAATTGTTAGTTTTTAATTGCAATCGTTAAAGCTACTTAAAATTAGAATAAAAATCGATTCCAAAACATTTTCCGACTAAAATTGTGGAAAATAACGAATTAAACCTGGATTTTCCCTTTCTCCATTTGGACTCCAAGCCTGACTTACCCCTGCTATAACTTTGCCAAAAAATTAATTTTAAAGCAATTTCTGATAAGAAACCTCAAAACTGTACCCTGTTTTCACATTAAACTACAGCGTTAGGTAATAGTTACGGATACAAGCTTTAATTTGCAGCCTACAGTTCCATCAAAAGCACATGATATCCTGTATCTGAGTGTGTGTGTGTGTGTGTATGTCCCTGAAGCTCATCCATAACGCACACTGCGACAGTGAAAAGCAACGAGCTGTGAGAGTCAATTGCATGCAAAACTGTGCCATTGTCAGTAGATGTTGCTGCTGTTGCCGCTGCTGCTGCTGCTGGCGTGATAAAGGAGTAAGGTTCTGGCCTGGCCATGACTGTTTGTCGACCTAGGACCGTCACAATGGGCAACTGGGCCCCGCACAGCAAACAAACAAGAGCCAACCACAAAATGGCCACCGCAACAGCAACAGCAGCAGCAGCAGCAGCAACAATCGCTGGCAATAAACGACATGTGCGGGTCAAAAGGACGCCCACACAGCAACAGCAGCAGCAGCAGCAGCAGCTTCAGCATGATGGCGAGAACAACATGCACACGGGCAGCACCACAGGACTTCTCATCCACATCCTATGCCCTCCCTCCTGTCCTCCTGCCAGGCAATTGTCGTTATAAATGACCGTCATATAAAGTGGGCTAAATGCCCAGACTGGGTCTCTGTGTCAGCCGGTGTGAAGTGTGGCAAGTGCCAATTGGCCAAAGTAGTTGATAGGCCAGCAACAGGAGATAGAGTGAGAGAGAGCAGGGAGCCGGGCATCGGGGGAGGAGGTCATGTGTTGATTTTGTCTTGTGGCTGCTGCAAAACTAATTACCAATAGTTCAAGGGGTCGTCGAAGACTACTTTAAACAGCAATTAAATGCCACTTGGAAAGTTGAAGCGAGGCGATTATAAAGCAATCAAGCGAGTGGCTGCCCCTCTGCCGATCCCTGCCGCTGTCCCTGCCCCCTGCCGCACTCACATCATTTGCAAAATCATAATTCGCGTGTTAAGCGCGCATTAGTCTCACGTTGATTTATCACAGCAGGTACCAAGCTCGGGCTATAGAAACTGGGTCTGGGTCTGGGTCTGGATCGAAGTCTGAGCTGGGAACTGGAAGTGGAACTGGGTCTGCGCCTGGATCCTTGCACTGCTTCTCTCTCCCTCCCAACTTCCTTCAGCGCTTTTAATAACCGAATTCGCAGCTAATTTCAGGCGAAAACTTGAGCTGGACGCAGTGCCAGCGGCATGTGGGTGCCTTGGCGATGACAACGTGAACTAGGGCTGCAAAAACATTGAGTTCTACCAAAACTATTCCATAAATAATATTTAAACTAATGCTTTTTCAGTAAAATTGCAAAAAAAGAGAAGCAAAAAACGCTCAGTTCTGCATGTAAAATTATGTGATAATTTGTTTAGCTAAAACTCAATTAATAAATAAAAATAAAATAAATTAAATAACTTAAAAAAAAAATAAAGAAATGAATGCAATAGCAATTTTCAATGTTTCCAGCCCTGTGTGCGTTGGCACTTGCCATTTTTCGGGCAGTTTAATTAAAGCCAGTCCAGCAACAGCTGCAGAGCTGGTCGAATTCCAGCGTTCCACACGCTCATCTCTAAGCCGGCAGCGCGTTGCCAGCTGCGCGCATTCGTTAAGCCAACGACTTGGGCTTCGAGACGGCGGTGCCGGTGGTGCTGCAGCGGAGCAAAGTGGAGCAAATTTATGCCCAATTTCATGCGAGTGGCAAATGATTTATGCGACAGGCGGTTGCAATTGCCAAAAAGGATATGTGCGTTGATTTCGCCGGGCCTCAGGACAAATAACTTCATTATGTTGCACGTCTACACCCTTCTCCGCTCCGCGCCTTCTCTCATCGTTCCGCTCTCTATCTCTGTATAGCCCCTTCTTGAAGCGCTGGCTTAACCCGAGTAATGATGTGCCTCGTTGTTGTTGCTGGAATTGGGCTTGGGCTGATTTCAGCTCGTTTTGTTGTTGCGCTTGCGAGCGAATTGTAAAATATATGCAAGGCAAATCGCACGATTCTCGTGATGTTGCTCATATTTGGGCACCGTAACAAGCGATGCAACACGCGACAACAACAACAGCAACAACAACAACAACAACGGCAGCAGCAGCACCGCCACCACCACCAGCAACTAGTTGCCGAGTCACAGTGACAACAACAACAACAACAGTAACAGCAACAACGCGCGAAAATCGCATTCTACTTATGGCGTGAATTTTGCGATCGTCTTCTGCGCTTTCCCGCATTGCATTTGGCGTTGGCTTTGGCTTTGGCTTTGGCACTTGGCACAAAACGAAATTCGATTCAAATTCCCAAATTCAAATTTAAATGCAACAGCAACGACAGCAACAGCAGCAGCAACAGCTAGTAGAAAGCGAGAAAGAGAGGGAGAGAGAGAGCCCAGAAATTGGCAGGAAGTCACGCCATTTGAACCATTTGTTTGTTAACAATAAACCGTTAGCAACATGACGCTGATTACACATGCAGCCCAACTAAATGACAACATTTATCATTAGGCGGCCCAAGGCAATAGCAAGAACAGCAACAGCAACAGCAACAAAAACAAAAACAGTACCAACAGCAGCAACAACACACAACAGCAACATGCATGGGCAACAGCAACGAAGAGCTGCAACACTCTACAGCAACAACATTTGCTGTTAATTGCAAATGCATATGCAGATTTCGAGAACAACAGCAACAACAACAAGCTGAAGAAGCAGCAGCATCATCGTCCATAAAAGAACTTAAATTCATCGCCAACTGTCGGCTTAAGGGATTTTATTGACAGCCCTCGCAATGGCGCAGTCAAAATGTCCTTAAGCCCCAATGGCTGCAACAGCCTCCTCCGCCGCCGCCGCTGCAGTTGCGGCTTTGCACGTTGCACGCACTTAATTAAGACGACAAGTGAACGACCTCAGCTGTCAGAAGGGGCAAGCGGCAAGCTGCGTGTTAAATATTAAATATTGCCAAAGTGCGTGGAGATCAGAAAGAGAAAGAGAGAGAAAAATATGCAATGAAAGCTGCAGTTGCGACTCACTCGACTGTTAGATACCATTCACTGGATTGTACATTTACGGCAGCATACAGTCACATGCTCCCATATAAAACATGCGAAATTATTTGTTTTATTAATTTTGTGTTTTCAATCCGATTGAGTTTAAATTTAAATTAAAAACCAGTACTATAACTATCTTCGAGTATACCAAAATTAATTAATATACCTTGTATAGTTTGTTGAATATTTTGTTACGAATTATGAGATTTGATTTTACTTAAAATTAAAAATAAATAAATTAATTTACATTATCTATGTAGTAACCTGATTGCCATATTTTATTTCTCTAGCTCTTATAGCTGAGTTCTGTGGGACAGACAATCGTAATGTCTGTCTCCTACAAAATGAATATACCGATTTGCCCATTATCAATGGGTCAATGGAACGAAAAGCGAGAAAAAGTGCCATTAATACGCACAAAGAGTGATAAATCTGTGTGCAGATTTCACTGCTCACTGCGCTAGTTAAAGCTTCGTATTCAATTCTCTCTTTCTCTCTCTCGTACTTCCTCTCTTCGCACCTTTCATTTCCAATCGATCAGAGCTGCCGTCGAGCTGCAACAACAAATAAAATATGCTTTGTGTATTAATAAAAGGCCAACAACGATTGCACTTCACACCTCATTGAGATTGGCCATAAAGATGCCTTAATAACTCAGCTAAGCCGCAGACGATGCCCCAAATGGAGGCCGAGCTGTTCTTGTTGTTCCTGCTGCTGCTGTTGTTGCTGCTGTTGCCGGGGATGTTGCTGCCGCTGTCAGTATCGTTTATGGCTGCCCATATTTAATTTGCCGCTTGGCTCGATGGCCAATTGAAGCGTTTCGATAAGGGGCCAAATTCATAAATATGAAAATGGCTTCATTTCGTGCGCACTCAAGACGCTCGCTCGCACAGGACCAGGGGACCAGACAGGGACAGGAAAGTGGACTGACTCGCCCTGCGTATCGCTTAAATTAAAACTGAAATTTCAACACTCGCGGCCAGCGATACGGGGCCATATTTTACGCGGCCAAAGCAAACAGAATGAAAATAACAACAGCAACAACAACAACAACTGCAACTCAGTGGCAAGCTGACAATGGGAAAGGCGTTGCAGCTTTATCTGACAAATGCGCGTATATCTCGAAAGTTGTTGCCGCTGAAATGAGGCAGCAACAGCAGCAGCAACAGCAACAGCAACAGTTACAACAGCAACAGCAACTCTAACTGACCCTCACATTCATTTATCAATGCTGCTGCAGAATGTGTCGCCGTTGCCAGGAAGAAAGTGCCTGCCCCTGCCACAAGCTGCACCTCTAACGGCGATCGTCGTCTTGGCCATAGAACTGAACTGAGCGTACCTACCTCAGTAGGTTGAGTGCCGGCTTGTCTTGATCTACCGCCGTCCAGTTTGGACTGAAGCAGCAGCAGCAGCAGCAGCAGCAACATCAGCAGCAGCAACAGCAACAGCAGAGGCAACAGCAGCGTCAGCAGAGGCAACAGCAGCGTCAGCTACTTCATCATCATCTGCAATGTGCGGCGCGTAGTCATGGGCTGACATTTTTGAGTCGACTTCGGCTTCGGCGTCGGCGTCGGCGTTGTCTATGCAGAGGCATAGCCCAACAGCAACAGCAGCAAAAAGGTAGCAACATCTACAGCAACAGCAACAGCAACAACAACAACAACAGCAGCAACAATAACAAACAAAGCAAACGGCCAGCGAAGCCTCTCAATGATTAATTGACTTTCAAAATTGCTGAAATTTTTAATTTATTATACGCGCCAAAGTGATTAATCAGTAGAAAAAGCTGCATTCAGAGGCGGGCAAGAGGAAGTGGCGGGCTCGAGAGAGAGAGAGAGCGAGAGAGAGAGAAAGAGAGGTAAGGGACGACGACGACAGCGACTGCCCAGGCAAAAGGTAAGCACAGCAACAACACTGCAACAACGACGATGAGATTGAAAGTGCTGGGCGACAAGTAACGACCCAACTCGACTGTCTGATACCTTTCATACAGCTTTCTCCCTCTAAATAAATCAAAAGTATGCATTTATGTATTTTAAACTCTTCAATAAAAATGATTTGTCTTATTAGATCGAGTTATAACTTGAAACGAAGCTCCAAAAAAAATATAAGCCTACGTTTAGGCTACATAAAAGCATTTTCAGTTAAAAACATTGCATA
This sequence comes from Zaprionus bogoriensis, assembly GCA_035046045.1. Lineage (NCBI taxonomy): Eukaryota > Metazoa > Arthropoda > Insecta > Diptera > Drosophilidae > Zaprionus > Zaprionus bogoriensis. The sequence goes on along the minus strand of JAWNOI010000095.1, from coordinate 819,019 downwards.
CTAAAAAACAAAACGATATAATTTATTAAGCCTTAGACTTGTCATTTAAAATTTTTAATAATTATTTTTTTAATTTTTTTTATATCTAATTTTTAATTTTTTTGTATCTCTAGCTCTAACAATAGCAGAGTTCTGTGGACTTATAAACACTGTCTGATCAAGCAAACAATACTATAGATTTATACAAAGCTAACATACCATATTTAACCAATTTAAATGAGTGTATGGTATTACAACTGCAACCACACTCACCAACACACACCGACAACAGTTGCTGTTGTGCTGCTGCCGCTGCTTAAGAGCGCATCAGTCAGCGTCAGCGACGTTTAATGCTTTTAATTGCCGCCACTGTAGCCACCGCTGCCGCTCTGGCTGCAACATGTGGCACTCGTGCTTGGCTTAGATTATGCAAAGGACTTTGATTGAGTTTCAAGTGGAAATGGAAGTTGCTTTCAGCTCAATCGATTAGAGAAACCTACAGAGAACATAGTTAATACGATTTGCTTACGAACTGAACCAAGTTGGAGGAATGCGATGCTCAAGTTATACCGTGAGGAGGTAGGGGGCGTTACTGCAGCTTTTGACCCGCCGGCTTATGGTCCATTATATTTGGCGTATTTGCCGTTTTTATGACTGCGCAAGACTCTGCAGCAAGCGGTAATTTAACGAGCGCGTGTATTAATTAAAGCCAGCCCAAGTGCACAACAAAGGAAACATAAATTTGCCAATAAGACACTCTCCTGCCAGCAGTGAGACGAGTACTCAAAAAACCGAATACCAAAAACAAAGACCAAAAGACCAGGCCGAAGCTGAAGTCAAAGTCAAAGTCAAAGTCGAACAAGCGAACCGCCGCACCGTTAGCTGAGCATTGCGTTCTGTTGCTTTTGATGTTCGGCGCACAGACACACATTAACATAAATATGAGCGAGAGATAAGTGTGTGGAACACACCCAGTGTTGTGCACGTCCCACCTCCCCACCTCGCCAGCGCTCTCAACTCGAACTCAGCACAATACCAAAACTAGAGAGAAGCATTGCCCCTGCCGAAAGTTGCATACTCTTGCAGATGCTCTATGGAAAAATGTTGTACCAGATCGACTCGACTAATAATAATTAATTATAATTAATAATAATAATTAAATATTATAATTATATTAATTTTCACACTATACATGGCAACAATCTGGCCAAAAGTATTATACCAGTTGCAAGAGTATAAGCAGCGGCCCAAGCTCACTGAGCGAGTGCGAGTGAGCACGCTGCACTGGGAGGGGCAACAGGGGGCGTGACCTGTTGCAGAGAGCAGAGGGAGTAGGAGCATCGCAATAGATGATCATCGTAAACACAATTACGTTTTGCGGCCAGGAAAAGTGGGTGTGGCACAGCCTGGCACTGCAAACGCCGGCAACACATATTTGACGCATCGCTGGCAACATTCAAATGTTGCAGCATCGGGTTAAAGATGTGGCATGCCACAGACAGCAAGACAACAGCTTGCAGCCTGGCAATCAAACGTTGATGTTGCTGATGATGCTGTTGCAGTTGCTGTTGTTGTTGCTGTTGTTGTTGTTGAAGTTGTTGCTGTTGCAGTTGCAGTTGTTGCTGTTGCTGATGAGTAGGACAATCTCAAGGCTTGTTGCCGTCGTTGATGGCCCAATGTTTCGGTCAGTTGCCATAACGAATCGCGCAACACATTAAGGGTTGTCTTCGGTCCCAGCACCAACTCGAGAGGCGGCGCAGCGGCAATAACAGCAACAGCAACACAGCAACAACAACAACAGCAGCAGCAACGGCAACGCGCAATTTATAAAATGTCTTAATTTTGTACGTTGCCATTGCAAACAGCAACACAGCAACAGCAACAGCAACACAACAGCAACAACATTCGGGCGGGCGTCAAGCCAAAACGCCGCAGGAAGGCCAAGTCCAAGTGCGAGTCCGAGTCGGAGTCCCAGTCCCAGCCCCAGTGCCAGTGCCAGTGCCAGTGCCAGTACCAGTGCCTCAGTGCAGCGCAGGCCTGTGCAGTTGGTTAAAATGACTGACGCTGATGCCTGTCAGTTCGTCGGACAGCCGGCAACTTGTTGCTGTTGCTGTTGCCGTTGCTGTTGCTGTTGCCGCTGTCGCCGTCATCAATTTTTCGCCGGATTGTGTTGCTGTTGTTGTTCTTGTTGCTGTTGTTGTTGCCGTGTTGTTGGTGGCGATAAATTGCATTTAAAGCGTATTTTCCCTGGCATTATTATGACTTTATAAACTCTGCGGGCTTTATGCCATCGCACAATGGCCACTTTGCATTTGTTGTTGCTGCTGCTGTTGTTGTTGCTGTTGTTGTTCAGTTTGTTGTTGCTTTCTCACCGCCCCATGTAACGCCTATTGCTACGCGCGCGCTGGACCAAGGTGTGAGCTATTTTTATATATAAAAAAACGAATACCCTTTGATTGCCAATGATGGAATACACACTGCAGCCTGCAGGTGGATGACCAAGCAGAGGCGTAACAATCAGTCAGGGAACGGGGGGTACAATGGCGCATAGGGGGCGTCTAGGGGCTGAGGGCTGGCCCGATCGGGCCAGTTGATGTGCTGCCTGCCATGTTGCTCGTCTGTGTTCGTAACAAGATAATTGCTTAATTTGATTAGCAATTGTTGCTGCTGCTGCCGCTGCTGCTGCGCTGCAACTGTAGCTGGCGGCCAATGCACCGCTGGGCGTGCAAATTGCTAACAATTTTGATATTTAAATTATTGAGCCTGTTGCCGAGTCGAACAGCTAAGGCAGCAACAACAACAACAACAACAACAACATGACAGCTCAATAAACATTCCATCAAGAATGGAGTGTAAAAATCCAATTTTCATAAGTGGCCGCCAGCCAAGCCGCCGCCGCCGCCGTCAGCCTGGTGACTGAGCGAGCGGTCTACTCCGACTACTGTCCACAGTTTTTGTTCTCCTGCTCTGCTGCTCTCCTCCTGCTCATCCTTCGCTTGGCTGCTTTGCATTGGCATTGAGCAAATGGCATAAATTAGCAACTGTTGCAGCTGCACGCTGACAAGCAGCTCCTCCTAATTATGAAATGCACTTTTTATAAGTGCACTTAATTTCTCAATTATACGCTTCGCCAACAGAATGGACAATGGCGAGTGCACAGCGAATGGAGAGTGTAATCAAATTAAGTAGCAAATCAATGAAAATTGAAAAATAATCGGCAAAAAGTGAGCAAAATTAATATCGAAACCAGTTTGAGCTACAAAAAAAAAAGAAAAAAAAAAAACAAAAAAAAAATATACTTAAACTGCAAATAGCCAATCCCTTTTGAGCTGCCTGCGAGAAAGTCTCGCGCTTTCCCAGCTCTTTCACTTGCCAAGCCTTGGTTCTTCTGGCTGATTAGGCTTATGGCCCGTTGATGTCTTCCGCGGAAGATTTAAATAAGTTTCCAGCACATTTTGTTGTGGGCTAATTGTATGCAGCCGCGGCAGCAGCAGGCGAGTTCTGTGATTTGGGTGGGGTACCACTCAGACAGCAACAGAAGGTTGGAGGAGGGGAAGAACGACATGGCCAATGCTCGTAATGCTTGTAAGATGCTTTCGCCAATCTTTTAATAAGAATCAAACACTAGACGAAAAATTTAAAACCATTTCGTATATGAGCGCAGGCTCAAGTTATCGCTGATCGTGCCGGTAGGTAGTACGAGAGACTTGCATACCCACACACAGCGAAAGAGACGGGCAGAGAGGGAGAGACAGAGAGATGAACAGTGGAAGAAGTGCTCATTACAGGCTGATCTGGTCAGCAGACTGCAGCTGAGAATGGCCCTGGCTCTGGCACTGGGCGCATGCCAATCATGCTTGGCTCTCTACCTCCTCTCGCTTCCTCTCTCTACCGCTCTGTCTTCATCTCCCGCAGCACACTCCCCACTTAGTCGCTGTCCGCCCAACTGTCCGTCCAGCTGTCCGATCGAAACAGAAGTTCTTGTCGCTTGTTCCTGCTGCTTGTTCCGCGCTCGTTGAATATTTCAAATTGCAATCAGTTGGCAGGCATCTGCGCTGCGCTACCGGGGGGGAATCGTTGATCTTCGAATCGTTTGGGGTTAGAGCCGAGTGCTCCACGGTGGGTGCCTGCTGCATTAGTTTTCGTTCGCGCCTAATTTATTAAAATATCAAATTTTAGTACCAGACTTTGCAACGATTTATCGGAAATTGGAGACTTTGCAGGAGATTGTCTAACAAGTGAAGCTAATATAGTTTGAATTTCTTATTGATTTTTCAATAATTTTAAGCAAGTGGAACTATTTTCTTTTCTAGAAAAAATATCCACTTTACTCTAACTTCATTTTCAGCAGCTTAAAAATTTAAATAGCATTATGAAATTTAAGTAGAAGATTTATAGAAAATAGAAGATTTGCAGCCATTCTCATATAGCCTTATTTATCCCTCTAATTTTCAGCAATTTCCTTCTGTTTACCCCTATATTTCCAACAACTTTCAACAGCTAGTAAAATGCCTATTCCCATATCAATATCAATATTATCGCATTTAACTACAAATGGAAGACTTTGCAAGCGCTATATATATATATACAAATGGAACTATTCCAATATTGCCTTACTTCTCCGGCGGTTTCCTTCACTTTACCGTTTTATTTGCACTTCATTTGCAACAGCTTGCAAATTGCTTTTTCCTGCTAATAACAAGCAACAGTCAATGCCACGAAGAATCTAGGCAATTTATTTGCCTCGACGAGACCAAATCATGAATGAAGCCTGCCCCAAATTGTATGTGAGTGCAGGTATGTGTGACTGCGAGTGTGTGCGTGTGTGCGATGTATGGAACGCAATGCAATTACTTATCACAGTAGGAGTTTGGGCTTAACACTGGCATTGAAATTACTTCACAGGCTGCAAAAGCCGAAAAGCCGTCCCAGTCGAGCGGAGAAGCAGGCAAATGCAAATGCAACTGCCTGCAGATGCCTAGAGATGCCTGTAGATGCTTGGGTGCTGCTCCTCGCCTGCTTGGCTGCCTGCCTAGGTGCTATGCGGTGCCGTGGACACGACTATTACCTGTCACATTGTCAGGTGATTGCGAAATTGTTGCGTTACGCCAGCGAACGCTTGGCCGCTCAGTCGCTACGCCGGCTTGGACGCTCGGCGGCTCGACCGCTCATCCGCTCGAGCGCTTGTCCATTGCCCATTGGGCGCGACGGCCTTTAAATTTGTGGGAAACATCAACTGCAACTAAGTGCCGGCCCATTGATGAGGGGCCCCCAGTTGGAAACGTGACTCGAACGTGACGTTTGTGCAAACAGGAAGATTCAACTGACAGCAGCCGCGGCTGCACCAACGGCAATGGCAACGGCAACAGCAAGAGCAACGGCAACAGTTGGCGCTCTTGGGACCAGCAACTGCGTCCGAGTCGGACAGTCACTGTCACAGTTACAGACAGACAGACAAGAGTTAATACAGTTCAACTCGAGATGGAGCTGAAGCTGATGCAGCACAAGCTGGAGATGGAGTTGGAGCTCGAGTTGAAGCTGATCTGTAGTTGACTTGATTGCCAGCGTTGCACAGTGGAGCAGCTGGGCGAAAAAATGTGCCAAAGGTGTAGGTGTTCGATATGGAGAGCGAGAGAGAGAAAAAAAAGAGAGTCACTTAGAGAGAGTTAGAATAAAATAGAGAGAGGGAGAATGAAAAAGACAGAAAGAGAGTGTATAATGAAAATAAAAAAAAGAGGAAGAGACAGTGAGATTAAATATTAAATTAATTAAATAAACGAAACGGATGTAGAATAAGTGATAGATAGAAAACCGAACAAGAGCTCCTCGTGTCAACCAAGCTGTTACCATTTTAACCCATAGAGCACACTAGTTACACCCACTGTGCAACGTTGCTGGTGGTCAAGGCAAAAAGGCAAAGCCGATACCAAAATCCAAAGCAAAATCCAAAACGGTATTCGCAAAATTACTAGTACTTAAACGTTTGTTGTTGTCTGTTATTGTTGTCTGTGGATTGTTGTTGCTGCTGTTGTTGTTGCATGTTGCTGGCCAAGACTTTGAATGCGTTGAAGTCTGGCCGAAAGCCGCAATGTCTGGGCCAAGGCGTTTCGACGGCTCTCGGCCCGAGCTGAGCTTGAGCCGCGTTTCGACTTTATCAGCGCGCTTACATCATGAACGAGCACAATGTGCCATGGCTTTCAAATCATTTGCATTGTAATATTTTACAATTTGCCAGCGCTCTGCTCGGATCGGATCGGATCGACTCTCATGCGTAGGCCGCCGCCCCAATCGAATGGGCCATGTCGAATGGAGTCGTGTAATTGATGAAAGCCTCCAATCGCTATTAATGTCATCGATAACAACATTCTAGCTGGCCGTTAGAAAGGGTGAAAGAGGCAGAGCCAGAGAGAGGCAGAGGGAGAGGCAGCTTGCGCACACATCTGCATCTGGTGGGTCTCGTCTGCGACTCTTGCTGGCCCATAAACATTGGCGACACAAATCAAAACATGTCACAAACAGTTGCTACGCCTCAAAAATTCTTAGAAGACATTTTACTTCCTGGTGCCAACTGTCAACATCAACTCCTAGGCTGCCAACCTCCCACCTGCCCCCTCTCTCCGCTCTCTCTCGAGCGCCTGTCTTGGCTTAAGGTTCTGCGGTCCCGTTGCGTTTGGCCCTTCTCGCTGATTTATGAGCCGCGTCAATTGCACCGATGCCTAAGTAGCTAGCCAAACAATTACCAACTCGTAAACGTGGCCATAAACCGAACCCGTACGTACACACACACACAGAGACAATGCAACTGCATTCGCCCGCAGAGAGCATTTTGCATCTCGACCGAGTAAATGACGCGTTCCACAAACTACTTCAAGTTAGGGCTGCAAAAACATCGATTTTGAAATTGTTCAAAATTTTAAAAGCATTTGAGATATGCAAAAAAAAAAAGTAATGCATAAACTTGTTGCAAAACTATGCCTATAGAGTTTAAAAATTTAAATAAAAATCAATTGTACAATAAAAAAATAAAGAAATCGCCAAATAATAAATATAAAATATATATAAATATACACAAAATTTGTTTAAAAAAAAACATACATTTTATATCTTCAGACTGTTTTAATGTTTCTGCAGCCCTGCTTCAAGCATCAACTCATCAGCTGTCCTGTTTTTTTTTTTTGCTTCACAAATGCAGGCCAACCGGCCAACGCCCTAAATCATCTGGTGAATAAACACGCGACTCCCAATGGCATCCCATTGTACTTATCAGCGGAAGAAGAAAGCCTTTTAATAACTCACAAAGGGCACACACCAGCCGTGAAGATCCTCCTCGTTTCTGGGCAATGTAATCACTAAATCAAAACTGCAGGCATGAGAAATATGAAAATTGAAAAACGTTTCAACGACGCGAAGAAACTCAGACTTACACTCCGCATATGGATGTGAGTTTAACTGTGCAGATTCCAGGAAACCACCGAAAGGAAGATGAATACAAAAAACAATGATGCTGAGGCCAAAACAACGAATATCTTGTACACTACTCAAGCTCAATGCACTCAGTTTTCAACAGCGCTAAAGCCAATTTACCAAGTATTAACTGCAGTTGCATTTGCTAAAGACTTTTGGTAAGCGTATGGCTTATAATATATATTATGATATATTGCAGCATATCTCTGAAGTGAGCCTGACATGAAGACTTGCAACCGAAATGGCCCAAAGCGCGATACTCGACACTTCAAACAAGTTTCTGACACCGAAACTCTGATTTGCTGCAGTCGCGAAAAGGGAAAACATTCTTATAAGTATTGGCCATTTCAATTATCTTAATGCACTTTAATATGCCAGGGCCCTTTTTTACCGTTCGTCCGTTGACGCACCTTCTCACTCAGCCCCCATTCAGTCTCTCGGTCTCTCAGTCGCAGTCGCAGTTTCTCAATCTTGCAGTCGCCCTTCGTATGTGATTGTGATTATCAGCTAATAAGGCATCAATAAATTTTGGTAAGCAGCAGCAGCGGCAGCGGCAGCCGTAAATGCCATGGGGTCTCGGGATCGCCTCGAGATGATGCCGCAGATTGCGCCGGGTAGATTGCAATTAATTTGCAATAACTTTTGATAAATGCTCAAGTGTTGCTCGTTCTTCTTCGTCTCTTGCGTCTACTCTTCTTGCTCTTTTCGCCTTTTTCGCTTTTGGTGTGCAGAAAAGTGGAATTACCGTCGCCCGATAAAGAGTTGACGCGATTAACAGCCAGAGATTGCGAAAATGGCCCGAGAGTTGCAGAACAACCGTTACCAAAAAACACTTTGTATGCAGTTCTTAGTTAAATATAAAAATATAAATATTCTTATATATATTAAAAATTTAAATAATTAATGGTTTATGCAGAGTTTTCAACATTCCTATCAGCATTGTAAATTGTAAATACTAAAATGATAAATACTGTATTCAAACTTCTGCTAAGCTTTCTTTCTATAATCCGCAGAGAATCGCAACATCGCGCAACAAGATTTCTGTTTCAAACTTTGGCGATTTTAAGCATTTCACATCTTTGCTACTGCAGCAAAGGAAATTGCAAGGCCGGCTATATAATAAAAATAACCCAAGCCCAAGGGCTATATCATTTTATTAACTTGCCATCAAGTTTTATGTGAAAAATGCCAAACGATCAGTATAAAAATCGCATGCGACAAATTTGCCATTGCATTGCAGCGGTCGCTGCAGTGCATTTTGCTGCAGCAGTTGCAGTTGTGGGAATGCTGGAAATTTGAAAAATGTCATCAATAAGCGAAAAGTTAATAAAAAATAATTAATTTAAGCGAGCAGCAGCACCAACTGCAGAGCTTGGGGCGGGTCTATTCGCACACGCTGCACGCTGCAAGCGCATTTAAATTGAATAAAAGTCGCTGAAAAGCCCCGATCGAAGCAGGACCTGGCCCGGCCCGGCCCCGGCCCGGGCTGGTCTGACAACGGCTCGAACCAGGCACAACGGCAACTGTTGCAACAGCAGCGGCAGCAGCAGCAGCGGCGGCAGTTGTTGCTGCCGTTATGCGCTTAACATCTTGGCATCCAATCAATTAGTTTTTATGCGCTTCATTGCCAGACCTGGCCAAACCCTGTCTCAGTTCCTGGCTCCTCTCCCCCATCTCTCTCCTTCTCGGGGCTAAGGCTAAGTCGTCAGCAGTGTCAGCAACAAATTGGCGAAGGGACAACGGCAACGACTACGACGACAACGAAGACAACTTCGACGACGTCGACAACTCGCAGCTGGCAACCAGCAGCTTTTGCCGTAATGCGCCATACTTTCTCAACGAAACAGAGCCGAGCAGCATAGCCAGGCTATATATAAATATATATATATATATATATATATATATATATATATATATATATATATTTAGCTGCATATATTCAAATGGCTTTCAAATGCCAGCGAAATGTGCGCGCAACTTTTGCGGTTTTCAACGATTGACAAATCAATTTGGTGTTTCGGCTCTGCCTCTGACTGCAGCTCCGACTCTTAGTTTGGGGGTCTTTGTTTGCACAGAGTGCAACACCTGCTGCTTGTTGTACCACTCACCCAATGAGAGTGGTATATTAGGTCTGTTGAAATGCATGTGGCAGAGAAAGGCGAGGCAATACATCGATTCTAAAGCAGCAAAGAAGTCCAATTATTATACTATCTAAATGAGCTCATTTAGAACTAAAAATATGTAATATTATATTTAAAATTATAAAACTATATATTATATTTAAAATTATAAAACTATATATTATATTTAAAATTATAAAATTATATATTATATTTAAAATGTTTAACTGAAAAACAAGCTGCATGGTATCTAATATTCGAGTGCGTTCAACTCCAGCTTTCGTTACATGTTGTTGTTGTTGTTGTTGTTATTGTCGGCTGATGGCTGTTGGCTGTTGTCGTTGTTGATTTGTACTTGCCGAAGGCCAAGAATACCCGCTAGCTGACACCTAACCAGCCGATGTCGATGTCGATGTCGATGCCGACGACTGTTACTGCCGCGGTCTCTGCCGCCACCTGCCCCCTGTCCAATGCTGCTGCTGGCGAGGCACGTCGATCAAAGCCATTGAACACTTGGCAAATAAATATATGCGCATTGGCTCGACAGTGGATCCAAAGACAAGCTGCATAAATGCATGAGGATGGGCAGCATCTGCATCTGCGACTGCGACTGCGACTCCGGCGTGGAGTTGCCAATGATGTGGCACGCTATTTTGGCCAAGTCATTGCCATTTGTTGTTGCCATTGTTGCTGTTGTCCAAACACAACTGAAGTGTTAAAAACATTCCCATGTCAGGTATTAGCAATTTAAGTTTAGCCTCTGCCTCTGCCTCTGCCACTCCTCCCTCTGCGCACTGTCGCAGCACTCCACACCTCTATAGATTACACCATTGACGCGACTGACGCTCTGCTCACGTCTCATAGGAAATAGAAATAGAAAAGTTACACTCGCATTGCCACAAAGTTGCAGCAAATTGAGGTTGCCTCATGCAGCTGACTAATTTAGCCTCTCTTATCAGTTTCATAATTCCCAATGGACTCTCAACATTGTAGTAATACAACACCGAAAGGATATCTGTATAGTTATGCAATGAATGAAGTATGGAATACGAATAGTTTCTGCTTTTCAGTGTCACACCACTGTGAGCAAAAAGTAAGGTGAATTTTTGAATTTAAAATTCGCGGGCTTAACATGGCGAACTAGTTCTTTTTTTCTCGAGTTGGCAAGACTGTTGACAACATTTGGCGGGAATTTCATGTCAATGTCAGTATGAGTTGGCATAAGTGTATTTTATCGGGAGGGGATTACTTTGAAGGGGATGAAATGGATTTAGGAGAATAAATAAAGAATTTTGACCTTACAAAAATATTCACCTTACTTTTTGCCCACAGTAGTAAGTCTTAAAGCTCTGCTACTCTGCTCTCATCGAGGTATTGACACCGATTCCCATCTATAGTTGCCTTTAAATCGCTTTCAGATTTCGGCTGAGAGTTTTCTCTACCTCATCTTCTGCTTTTGCACAATCTTTCTCTTCCTCCTTCTGCGGGCTGCATATATTTGCATTATCAAGTGGCAATGGGCAGTCAGCAGTCAGAAAGCCGGCTTGGGGTTAGGTGTAAAAAGGTTTTGGATACCGTAAAAGGAATCGCTCAGAGAGCCAGAAATAAAAGATTTTCGCAACTCAGCGAAATTGTTGTGTTAATTGAGTTGTTTGCAGGCTTTTGTTGCTGTTGCTGTTGCTTTTGCCATTGCTGTTGCCATTACTGTTGTTGTTGAAAGTTGCTGCAAGTTTTGTGTCCGGCGCTGTTGTTCTATGTCTTCTGTCCGCCGTCCGTTTGTCTTCTGTCTTCGTCTGTTTGCAATTCTACAGCAATTAGTGTTTGCTTGTATACACTGTCAGTTATTTCTCAGCAGATTTTCAAGTTGCCTCCATCCGTCCATCCTGCATTTGTCCTTCTCCTCTACGCTTTAGTCAGTGTTTTATCTGTCCTTGTTTTTTTTTTATTTTTCTTCTTTCTTTTCCCAACATAAGACATTCATGAGTCATGCACAGCCTTGGCAGGCTTACCAATTTCTTGACTTGAGAAATTTAAGTTTCAAGTCAGCTTAAGCGGCTAAAAGACATTTGGATGCACTTTTATTGTTTACCAGAGCATAGAAAGACTTTGATTGAAAATAAAGAAAGTCCATATCTAAGAATATGGCTTAATAAATCGAATATAATATTTGTATATGTGTTACAAAACCTGTCCCTTTTTTCTTCTACTTTTGCTGGCTTAAATCGCAATAAGTTGCACCATGATTTTCCCACAAACTGTCTACCATTCAGCCGTCCACTGAGAGCCCGTAAAATGCTGGGAAGTTATGAAATGAATTCAAATTTTCGTTAATATAAAAATGCATGCACAGGCGTTGTCTGCCCTGGCGGCAGGGCATTGAAAACGCATAGCGAACACGCCCAAAATTCGCCATAGACAAAGGCCTAAGCAAACATCCAGTCAGAGCCAGAGCCAGAGCCAGAGCTACGACAACAGCAGAGCCTCGACAGCAACAACAAACGTTTTGTGTCACAAAATATTTGAATGTAAAGTGCGCGACTTGCAACTTGCAACTGGCGACTTGCAACTTGCAACCGGCGACTTGCAACTCGCTCTGCTGTCTCTATTCCCTGCCAAGTGGTGCAGTGCAAGTGCCTGACGTGCGCCTGCGCGACGACGCGCCCGCACCAACTGCTCCGACTACACGCCCCCGCCCCCTTCCTCATCCTGTTGCTCCTCTACTCCACGAGCAACTCCTCAGCCCGTTCACCACTCTCCGCCCCTGGGTCGGATCACTAATTGGTCACGACAGCAGCGAGCGTTGAGTTTTGAAAAGCGAAAAGTAAAATCCATTGAATTTGGCAACGGTCGATTGCGATTTTTTCTAGCTTTTTTTTTATTATTTGGTCGTACGTCCGTCCGTTCGTCTGGCCGTTCAGTGCAGCTGAAACCTTCAATTTTGGTAGCCAGACAGCCAAAACAAAGCTCTGCCCGCTCAGTCCCCTGCCAGCCCCTTCTGATGGGGTCTTAAAGTTTAACGTCGCAATTGATTTTAGTCGTCAGTTTTGTTGGCTTCTCTTGCGGATGTTGTTGCTGCTGCTGCTGTTGTTGTTGTTGTTATTGCTCTGCTGATGGCGCAAGCTTTAAGCATTCAGCAACATTAAAGCGTTCGATTAGTTTTAGTCGTTGCATTTTGGGCAAATTTATAAGCGCCTGCATTTGCTTTTTATTATCGAATATCAATTTGAATGCATTTTTAATCATTGTTTTATGTCCGACCAAATTGAAAGTTATTATTTTGGCTGCGATTTCAGCGTTTATTGTCGTTTAATAATGGCCGGCAGCTGTGACGTAATGTCTGACGAAATTCTTGAGGATGTCTGCTGTGCAGCCGCACTTAACAATTAGTTTTAGTTGTGCTTCTCTACCCAATACAATGCTTTAGCCCTCTATGGTATATCTTATCTTCTGAGCTTATAAACTCATACTTGATCCTTTTGCATAAGGACCCAGTTTAGCACTCTGTCTCTGGCTGTAAATGTAATTTTCTGATTATTTATTGGCTCTGACGCAGCAGCAGGAGCCGCAGCAGTAATCAAAATTTCGGCAGCCGCCGGCGGCAACAGTTGCTGCCCGAGTTGGGGGCAAAAACAAAATCGACCAGCCGAAGGCAGACAACGTCATTCATCAAATAAAATTTACTTAATGAAATTAATAAATAAATTATGATATAAATCTTGTTACAATCGCCGCCGCCGCCAGTGTTGCTGGTGTTGCCACCGCTGCTGCTGCTGCTGTTGTTGCAACTGCAACTGCAACGGCAACGGCAACATATTTATTAAAAACTCTAAATTATTGGCAGTCGCATGCGACGGCTACGGCGCGACGGCGGCAACAAAGCAATCGAGGCTGGTCAACCCGCGGACGAGGTGGGCAGACAGACGCATGGACACACGGACAACTTGCCACAGACGGACTGTGGCCCGACGACGGCCTGGTCTGGCCTGGCCCGACCACATTAACGAGCAAATGTCAATTTCGCAGCAATCTTTTTGCAATTTCTGTGTTTTTTAGTTAATAATTTTTGCTGTCCAGCAGCAACAGTTGCCGGCGCGGCAGCAACAGTTGTCGGCGATGCGCGTGCGCTCAACTGGCAACAACAACAGGCGCAACAACAACAATAGTCGTATTTACGTAATGTGCTAAAGCATTTTTGTCTTGGCAAAATTAACTTAATTTATGTCTTTTTTGTTAAATTTTTTTAATTGGGTTTTTATGGCCATGTTGAATTGAGCTTAGCTTAGGAAGAGTTGCAAGATTTGCGATGCATGGCGCAATCTATACCTATAGATCATTTCGGTGATGAGTTGTATGTCATATATATAGGTCATATATAGCCTCACATTTTTAAAATTTTCTCAACTTATGAAATATATATATGAACGTAATATAATATTTTCTCTAGTTCAAGAAGTTTATCAACTTTTAAGCACTTTTGTAATCTTATACATTACTTTAATAATATTTTTATTTAGGTAATTTTATATAATTTAAAATAATATAAAATAGTTTAAGCATCATGTCAAGTTTTACTAAACAAATTCCATTTTAGCTCATCTTATATGTAGTTTTGCATTTGTTAGGGTATTGCAGTTCGCATTAAGTAACTCTGTCTGCCTGCTTTTCGTTTTATGAGTTTCCTTGATTTTTTTCTCGCATTTTTGCTGTGATTTTTGTTGGCACGTAAATGTGTCAAATATTGACAATTTATATAAGTAATGCACATAGGTGCCCCCATGAGGGGGTGCAGTGCAGCGAGGGAGCAGGGCGCGGAGGCATGGAAGGGAGAGCCTAGGCGACTGGCAAGAAATATGAGCTAAACGCGTTTTTTAGGTCGAAGCCATTTTTTTCGTACTCTGTGTGTGTCTGTGTGTGTGTGTTGTTCATATTGCTGCATTGCAATTTGATTGCTGTTGTTGGTTGTTGCTGGTTGCTGTTGCCGTTGCTGTTGCTGTTGTTGGTGCTGTAAACAGGAGATTGTTATTTGCAACCCGCTGTGCGTACACCGCAAACTGGACAACTTAATTTGGCTAAAGTCGCTTGTTAGTGTTGCCAGGCCGTGTTGCTGTTGTTGTTCTTGTCGTTGTTGCTGTGCTTCTTGTTATTGTTGTCGTTGTTGTTGTTCCTGTTGCGGTTGTGGTTTGGCCTGTGATTGCCGTTGTTGCTGCTGCCATGCGAGCAGCATCGCATCGCTTTGGACTGCTGCACATATGAGCGCAGGCCGTGAATAAAGATGAAGAAATCTCCCCCTCCCCTGCAGCTCGTCGAGTTGTCAAAATGGCAATGGAACAAGTTTATATAGAATTTTTTTGTTCCTAGCTCATGCTTGTTGTTCTGGAAACGGCAACAATTAGAGGAACATGCAGTTGTTAAACTTTATAGAGCATTGGTATGCGAGGCAGGAACATCTTCAGCCTGGGAACAGTTTGGAAAGTCTTTGAATTTTACTATACTTTCGATAGGTTCCTTAAAGGCGATTCTTACTCGAGTTTTTTCTCTGCTTTACCAACAGGCCGGCGAGTCTTTGGCTTGGGAATTGTTTAAAAAGTCTAGAGAATATAATTTTGATAGTTTCTTGGGAGACTTTGCCAATCCCTACTCGGGTTTCTACGCCGCTTTGGCTACTGTCCTGATCCTCCCTTAATTGCACATGTCTCTTGATTAATTTGTTGACTTCTTTGCCAGACGAGCAAAAACTTAAAAGTAAAGCAACAACAATAACAACAACTGGGAGAGAAAACAAATGCACAACTGCAGTGCGGCGACAGTTTGCCATTTGCCACGCCAAAGTCTGTTGCAACAACTGCAGCTGCAACAACAGTTGCAGCGGCAACAACTGGAAAGTTGTCGCGTCACATGCAACAAACGACATTTATCATGTTAACCTTTGAAGTGCATTTGTCTAGACGTCTTCAACGAGAGTTGCTGTTGTTGGTTTTTTTATACCATTTACCCATTGAAAATGGGTAAAAAATGGTATATTAACTTTGTGCAAATGTATGTAACAGGCAGAAGGAGGCGTGGCAGACCATACAAAGTATATATATTCTTGATCAGCATCAATAGCCGAGTCGATTTGGTCATGTCCGTCTGTCTGTCCGTCTGTCCGTCTGTCCGTCTGTCCGTCTGTCCGTCTGTCCGTCTGTCCGTCTGTCCGTCTGTATGAACACACAGATCTCAGCTATTAAAAGAGCTAGAGGCACCAGACTTGGTGGGAGTGTGCGTGTATTCAATACACACAAGAAGTTTATTTCAAACTTGATGTGCCACGCCCACCGCCTCCGCAAATCGATAAATGCGTATTTCGATTTTTTCCAAATAATTCAATAACGAAAAGAGATAAACGCACCAAATTTGGTAGGAGGGTGTCTTGCAACATTATGCAGAAGTTGGATTTTAGAATTTTGGATGCCACGCCCACCGCCTCTAAAAAACACATTTTTATAGTTTAAAAGAACACTAGAAAAGCTAGAAGCGCCAAATTTGAAAGTAAGGTGCCTGTTAACATTACGAAGAATGTTTGATTTTCAACTTTTGGATGCCACGCCCACCGCCCCCAAACTATTGCATTTTAAGAAAAGTAGGGAAATAACAAAACATTTTTTTTACCACTCTTGTAGCTTACCATAGTACAGATCTACCCCATAAATTTCAATCCGATCGGACAATAAACAAAGAAGTTATAGGCGCGAGAAGTTTCCCTTACATCAGCAGAGGCCCGACGCCGACGCCGACGCCGACTGCGCAGGCACAGTCGTCGCGTAGTCAGCGTTCAGTCGGCATGTGCCATTTGCGTCCATGCATGTGTATTATTTGACTTAGAAAATATGCGATGCGTTGTTTTTAGTTCGACGAATAAAAGTAATTAATATTAAAATATATCTTACTGGATGTTGCAAAAAAAATAAAAAAAATCAGTTGTGTTTGGCATTCGAACCTGGGACTCAATGTCACGGAGCCGACAACTCTCACACCAAGCTACCGACGGCAATCAAATTGCCGGTTACAAATTTCGTTCTAATATCTCAGTTGAGGCGCATTGTCTGTTTCTAGTAAATACATACAATGTTTGTGTTTATGTATGCATGTTTTAAGCGCGAAAATTTTTTCATACAGTAGAAGCTCGGCGTCAATGCTTGCGCCGCGCACGCACAGTCGCCGTGCAGTCGGCATGTGCTATTAGCGTCAATGTGTATCTAATTTCGGAAATATGCGATGCGTTGTTAACTTACTTAACTTAACTTACTGTCGAGTGCACTCGACTGTAGTTTTCTTTAATTTTTATACCATTTACCCATTGAAAATGGGTAAAAAATGGTATATTAACTTTGTGAAAATGTATGTAACATGCAGAAGAAGGCGTGGCAGACCAGACAAAGTATATATTACAATCCGTTCGGACAATAAATAAAGAAGTTAAAGTTGTGGGCGCTTAGAATTTTCAACTAAAATGTTGAACTGACGCAGCAGAGGGCCGGCATCAATAAAAATCTCATTTGCCGATCGCACTGTGTAACTGTGTGTGGTCGTGATGGTTGGCTTGCAAGTTTCAAATGCAGGGGGTCGCGGGTTCGAATCCCGCGCTGGACGATTTTTTTTATTATTATACCATTTACCCATTGAAAATGGGTAAAAAATGGTATATTAACTTTGTGCAAATGTATGTAACAGGCAGAAGGAGGCGTGGCAGACCATACAAAGTATATATATTCTTGATCAGCATCAATAGCCGAGTCGATTTGGTCATGTCCGTCTGTCTGTCCGTCTGTCCGTCTGTCCGTCTGTCCGTCTGTCCGTCTGTCCGTCTGTCCGTCTGTCCGTCTGTATGAACACACAGATCTCAGCTATTAAAAGAGCTAGAGGCACCAGACTTGGTGGGAGTGTGCGTGTATTCAATACACACAAGAAGTTTATTTCAAACTTGATGTGCCACGCCCACCGCCTCCGCAAATCGATAAATGCGTATTTCGATTTTTTCTAAATAATTCAATAACGAAAAGAGATAAACGCACCAAATTTGGTAGGAGGGTGTCTTGCAACATTATGCAGAAGTTGGATTTTAGAATTTTGGATGCCACGCCCACCGCCTCTAAAAAACACATTTTTATAGTTTAAAAGAAAACTAGAAAAGCTAGAAGCGCCAAATTTGAAAGTAAGGTGCCTGGTAACATTACGAAGAATGTTTGATTTTCAACTTTTGGATGCCACGCCCACCGCCCCCAAACTATTGAATTTTAAGAAAAGTAGGAAAATAACAAAACATTTTTTCTAACACTCTTGTAGCTTACCATAGTACAGATCTACATTATAAATTTCAATCCGATCGGACAATAAACAAAGAAGTTATAGGAGTTTGAATCTCCCATATAAAGTTGTGGGCGCTTAGAATTCCAACTAGAATGTTAAACTGACGCAGCAGAAGGCCGGCATCAATAAAAGTCTCATTTGCCGGTCGCTCCGCGTAACTGTGTGTGGTCAAGATGGTTGCATGCAAGATTCTGGTGCGTGTGGTCGCGGGTTCGAATCCAGCAACGGGCAAATTTTTTTTTTTTTTGCCGATCGCACTGCGTAACTGTGTGTGGTCTTGATGGTTGGCTCGCAAGTTTCTGATGCGTGAGGTCGCGGGTTCGAATCCTGCGCTGGGCAATTTTTTTTTTTAACTTCCCGATCTAGGGAAGTTATTGTAACGACCCCGATTTTGAAGAGTGTCAGATCCTTGAAATTTTCACGTTTCTCGACGTTTCACATCCCCCTGACCCATTTTCAATGAGGGTTCTGTGTGTGTGTGTGTGTGTGTGTGTGTATGTGCGTATGTTCGTATGTGAGATTTTTTTGTGTCAGCGGTTTCTCATAAACTACTGAACCGATTTGAACTTTTTTTTTTTTGAAAGATTCGTTTCACCGCCATCTAGGTCTGAAAGGAGTTTAAGAGGGTTATATGTTATAGTTTTTTAATAATTCGCCAAAAAGCACGATTTTTTGGGTATTTTTTGCTTTTTTCGGCTCTATCTCGTAAACGACGGGGTTTTGAAGAAAGTCGTAAGAAACTTTTCGAGCCGAAATTAAATTCTAAAAAGCACATACATACATCTCATATCGGGAAGTTATAGATGTGACCCGAATGGGGGTCACACTTTGCCCGCTTCTTGTTTTTAATAATTTTGAGCTATATGAAAAGTATATTATGCAAAAAAAAAAAATAAAAACAAAAACTTTTTCTAAGCAATACAAAAAAAAGAAGACTGCGCTGGGATTCGAACCGGGGACATGGTCTGTTCCTAGGCGCGAAAAGTTTTGCATACAGCAGCAGAGACGGAGCAGAGGCTCGGCTTCAATGCTTGCGCCGACTGCGAACGCACAATCGGCGTGCAGTCGGCATGTGCCATTAGCGTCAATGCATGTGTATTTAATTTCGGAAATATGCGATGCGTTGTTATTAATTCGAATAAAAGTAATTAATATTAAGAATTATTTTAAGCAGCCAAAGGTAAATTATAACTTACTGTCGAGTGCACTCGACTGTAGCTTTCTTCAATTTTTTTTATACCATTTACCCATTGAAAATGGGTAAAAAATGGTATATTAACTTTGTGCAAATGTATGTAACAGGCAGAAGGAGGCGTGGCAGACCATACAAAGTATATATATTCTTGATCAGCATCAATAGCCGAGTCGATTTGGTCATGTCCGTCTGTCTGTCCGTCTGTCCGTCTGTCCGTCTGTCCGTCTGTCCGTCTGTCCGTCTGTCCGTCTGTATGAACACACAGATCTCAGCTATTAAAAGAGCTAGAGGCACCAGACTTGGTGGGAGTGTGCGTGTATTCAATACACACAAGAAGTTTATTTCAAACTTGATGTGCCACGCCCACCGCCTCCGCAAATCGATAAATGCGTATTTCGATTTTTTCTAAATAATTCAATAACGAAAAGAGATAAACGCACCAAATTTGGTAGGAGGGTGTCTTGCAACATTATGCAGAAGTTGGATTTTAGAATTTTGGATGCCACGCCCACCGCCTCTAAAAAACACATTTTTATAGTTTAAAAGAAAACTAGAAAAGCTAGAAGCGCCAAATTTGAAAGTAAGGTGCCTGGTAACATTACGAAGAATGTTTGATTTTCAACTTTTGGATGCCACGCCCACCGCCCCCAAACTATTGAATTTTAAGAAAAGTAGGAAAATAACAAAACATTTTTTCTAACACTCTTGTAGCTTACCATAGTACAGATCTACATTATAAATTTCAATCCGATCGGACAATAAACAAAGAAGTTATAGGAGTTTGAATCTCCCATATAAAGTTGTGGGCGCTTAGAATTCCAACTAGAATGTTAAACTGACGCAGCAGAAGGCCGGCATCAATAAAAGTCTCATTTGCCGGTCGCTCCGCGTAACTGTGTGTGGTCAAGATGGTTGCATGCAAGATTCTGGTGCGTGTGGTCGCGGGTTCGAATCCAGCAACGGGCAAATTTTTTTTTTTTTTGCCGATCGCACTGCGTAACTGTGTGTGGTCTTGATGGTTGGCTCGCAAGTTTCTGATGCGTGAGGTCGCGGGTTCGAATCCTGCGCTGGGCAATTTTTTTTTTTAACTTCCCGATCTAGGGAAGTTATTGTAACGACCCCGATTTTGAAGAGTGTCAGATCCTTGAAATTTTCACGTTTCTCGACGTTTCACATCCCCCTGACCCATTTTCAATGAGGGTTCTGTGTGTGTGTGTGTGTGTGTGTGTGTATGTGCGTATGTTCGTATGTGAGATTTTTTTGTGTCAGCGGTTTCTCATAAACTACTGAACCGATTTGAACTTTTTTTTTTTGAAAGATTCGTTTCACCGCCATCTAGGTCTGAAAGGAGTTTAAGAGGGTTATATGTTATAGTTTTTTAATAATTCGCCAAAAAGCACGATTTTTTGGGTATTTTTTGCTTTTTTCGGCTCTATCTCGTAAACGACGGGGTTTTGAAGAAAGTCGTAAGAAACTTTTCGAGCCGAAATTAAATTCTAAAAAGCACATACATACATCTCATATCGGGAAGTTATAGATGTGACCCGAATGGGGGTCACACTTTGCCCGCTTCTTGTTTTTAATAATTTTGAGCTATATGAAAAGTATATTATGCAAAAAAAAAAAAATAAAAACAAAAACTTTTTCTAAGCAATACAAAAAAAAGAAGACTGCGCTGGGATTCGAACCGGGGACATGGTCTGTTCCTAGGCGCGAAAAGTTTTGCATACAGCAGCAGAGACGGAGCAGAGGCTCGGCTTCAATGCTTGCGCCGACTGCGAACGCACAATCGGCGTGCAGTCGGCATGTGCCATTAGCGTCAATGCATGTGTATTTAATTTCGGAAATATGCGATGCGTTGTTATTAATTCGAATAAAAGTAATTAATATTAAGAATTATTTTAAGCAGCCAAAGGTAAATTATAACTTACTGTCGAGTGCACTCGACTGTAGCTTTCTTCAATTTTTTTTTTTTTAATAACAAAGAAGTTATAGGAGTTCGAATTCCCCATACAAAGTTATGGGCGCTAGCGATTCCTAACCAAAACGTTAAATCGACGCAGTAGAGGGCCCGCGTCAATAAAAGCCTAATTTGCCGATCGGCGTAAACTTGTGTGGTCTAGTGGTTAGAGGTCCGACTCGTAAGTTACAAAGTTCGTGAGAGTTCTTGAGTTCGAATCTGGCGCGGGGCGATTTTTTTTTCTTAATGTAAATTGCTTTTTTTTTTATTTTTATACCATTTATTTTATTTTGTATTATTTCTTCGAATAGGGTAAATGGTATCTTACAGTCGCGCGCGCTCGACTGTAGCTTTCCTTACTTGTTTTTCGTTGCTGTTGTTGTTGTTGTTCTATAGCTGTTGCACTGCCGTTTCCTGCTGCCGTCGCCGTCGCCGCTGCTGCCGGCAGTTATGACAGCAAAAAAGGCACGGAAAAACATCAGAAAGCAACAAGGAATCATAATAATTTGTAATAAATTAACGCCTCGTCTGCGCCGCGACACAACAAGCGTAGCAAAAGCAACAACATCTGGCAAAGGCGGCGGCATTGGGTCTAGGCGCAAGGATTAAAACACGCCCATGGCCCGGCGAGGCCAACTGCAACGCGCTCTGCTCGTCATCTTCATTAAGTCAAGGCGCGTTGTCGTTGTCGCACACACACCTCACACACGCACACACCTCAAACACACACACCTCACACAGACACGCACACTCTCTCAAGTCCCTCTGGCCCATATCCTTTTGTCTAATTTCACGCTGTCGTCTCTCATCAAAGCCTGACGCGCGTCCCCGGCGAGTAATTCATCATTTCGCGTGACGTACTCGCCTCCAGCTTGCAACAACAGCAGCAGCAGCAGCAACAGCAACAGCAGCGAGAACGAGCACGGGCACAGGAGAGCGAGGGAGAGGCAGCGCGGAAGAGATCTGCACACACATAAATTCTCAAGTGCCAAATGCATTTTTTATATGCCTTTGAGTTGCCTCCAACTTCTCCAACTTCTGGCAATGGCGTGACAATCGACGACGCGACGTCTCCAACAAGTTGAGAGGCAGGCACAGGTATACCCCTCCCCTACCAAACCCACTGCTCCCTGTCTGCAACGCTGTCCATGGCGGCGTCGTCGTTAGCTGCTAATTATTCAAATTAATTGTTCAGCTCGAACGACACGCGCACGCGCAGCTCAAACGCCAATCAAAGCCGGCATACAAGTTGTTGTTGTTGTTGTTGTTGCAGTTGTTTTTGTTGTTATTGTAGTTGTTGTTGTTTGGCTGCACTCCTAACGAGCGGCGATTAAAAGTTGCTCCTCGAGAAACCCTTTTGTGACCACTCTGAATGCCATTTTGCAGCGTTTTTAATTGAGATGTTTGAGCGTCTGCAAAGTTTGCCATGGAGATGGACGCATGAGGCGTGTCTGAAGCGTGACACGAGCTTATGAAACACAAAGTAAATATATCGAATTTATTAAAATAAAATAGCAAAACTGGAAAGAAATCTGGCAACTTTTCTAATATCAAATTTTGTTAAATTTTAAAATAATATTAAACAAAACTTTGGCCGAATTTGTACAATTTTTCTTAGTTCTAAAATCTGTAGAAACTTTAACAAAAGTAAGACATTTTTTAAAGAATAAGAGAAAGCTTACTGAAATAATTTTTAAAATAGTTCCAATTTTTTTATCAGTAAAATTCATAAATATTTAATATTTTTTAATAAGTATAAAAAAAATATATCAATAAATATATCAAATAAAAAAAAAAGCATATGAAATCTTAACGCAAAACCTTATCCACTTAAATATCTAAAATTTTGCCCATCTCTAAGACATTAGTATGTTAATTTCGCATTATACTCAAACAATTATGTTGTTTAGAACTGGGAAAAGTACTCGGTACTCAGTTCTCAGTGCTGGGCACTCGATACCCGACGTCGGAGCAATTGTTGCTTTCCCAACTGCCAAACAAATAGAAATGCAATTTGAATGCAAAGTTTAATTTCAGTTTTCGACTTGTTCGCAAGTTCCAATTTAGGTCGACGCCGCAATGCCATCGGTAGGTTGGCATACCTGTCACAATGCCTGCCAGCGAGCTCTCTGACAGTGGGAAATGCCTGAATGCCCGACCCATAGAGAGGGTCAGACATATATAAAGAGAGAGAGAGAGAGAGAGAGAGAGAGAGAGATAGAGATAGAGAAGGAGAATGTAGCAGGTTTCGCTGCAGCATGTTGATAGACTGCCAGCAAATTGCCTCTAATGGGTGTTAGTTCAAGGAGGAGTTCCAATAAGCCCGAACCCGAAGACACTGTCAGTTGGGATTAGCCAAGCTATGGGCAATCGTTTGAGAGCAAGCCGGCGCCTGCGCCCAGTCTCAATTCATTTCCCTTCACTTCATAATTCTGGAAATTGAGTTGTTTTCTTGCATTCCAACAACTTCTCATATTTTTTTGTGATAAAGCCCAACAAGTCCAAAGGACGAATGCAAAGCGAATGCAACGACAACTCCATTTATTTGCTTTAGCTGCGAGCAGTTGGTTTACGTACTCAACAGTGAGACGGCAAAAACTGATAATGCAGGCAGTGCACGACTACGAAATACCCTCTGTGAAATCGAATATTGGAATATACAGGACATTATGCACCGAGAATTAAACACTCTAGTTGGGTATACATATATCTAGTTTAATTATTAGCTGCATATACCCCTGCGGCTAATCTGATCGATTTACAGGGTATACCAAAAAGTAAACTGGAATTGGCGACCACATTTTTTGCTTCTGCCCGGCTAAGATTAGCATCGATTTCTGGCTACTGTTGTTGCGGTTGTTCCTGCTGTTGCTGTTGTTGTTGTTGTTGTTGCCCAAGTTGTTGCTGCTGTTGTTGTAGCTGTTGCTGGTGTTGTCAAAAGCGGTTATTTTGGGCTTAAATGGTTTGGAATCAAGAAATGAAATGAAATCGGCAGGGATAAAAATTGCTGCTGCTGTTGCAGTTGTTGTTGTTGTTGTCGCTGCTGCTGCTGCTTGGCCCCAGCCAAAAATGTCGACGATTATGACGACTTTGTGAGGCGCAACGACAAAGAGACACCACACAAAGTCGCGAAAAAACGACGACAACGAAAACGTTTTTGGGATAAATGTTAAGAGGAATGTTTATGCAAATTAGAAGCGATCGCCGCATCTGTTTGATGTCCTTTTGCCAAACGAATTGGAGGCATTGGAGGGTAGCAGACGCCTCCGGCTCTGGCCGCAGATAATCATCATGATGAAGACGACGACGACGACGACGACGACGACGATGATGATGATGATGAGGAGATCAAACGTTGGGCTCCAAAAGCAGAAGCGTTGCCAAAGCGATTTTTGGCAACACGAGTCGCAAGAGCCGAGGAGTCCCAGCGTCGCGGAGGCCTGCCAGGAAGAGATTAAATACGATAGCAAAGTGGCTCAGACAACGGTTTGGCGCGGCGGCTGCTGCTACTGCTACTGCTGCCAAACGGTAGCCGCAATTTGGCATAACATTTGTGGCAGCCACACGAGCAGGAAACATGGCAAGGGGAGGGGAGGGAGCTGACGGTGCAGAGGGCAGACGACCAAAAGTCATTTGTTGGCCTGCGCACTGAGCGCAAGAGCAATCGAATTGCAATTATCGAAACTGAACGATCCAGCGAAATTCGAAACATGGTAATTATCTTAATTAAGTTGGATGCGAAGACTTAACAGATTGCAGCAGCAGAGTGAAAACATACAGCAGAAGAGTGCAGAAGCTAAAGGTCCGAACGGGAGCCCTTTTTTTAATGGAAAATTATACGATTTCACCAGGAAATCAATTGCAATTACGTCTAAGAATTGTCTTGAAAGTTAATATGACAAAAGAGAAAGACTTTATCAATTTATCAATTAAAAATAAAAATATAAATGTATTTTATATCTTGTCGAAATGTGTTCTATATTAAAATTTAAAAATCGAAAAGCGAAAAAAATAATTTAAAACTTGTCTTACTTGTCTCCATTAAATGCCAAAATTATAGCTTTATTATCGAGCAAAATCATAAAGAACCCTTCCAGAAAGAACCCTCTCTACCTGCTGCAACAACAATGTAAATGACTTCCGAGCGAAGATCGTAAATCAGAGTAAAGCCCAAATCCTTTTAACAATTACATTCGATTGTCAATTCCAGCGATCACTTCAGCATTCCACATGGCCAGAGAGAAAATCGAATTGTTATCGAAGTGCAATCGTTTAATCTATGCCGCCATTAGTTGCGAAAATCGAAAATGAAACCCTAAAAACGTCATGCTGCCATTAAAGAGAGTACTACCCATAGCCATAGCCGTACCCATAGCCGGGCCCGTACCCAAAGCGTTGGTCGGTCGACTGGACTGGCCCAGCCCAGCCCAGCTCTGGCCGCTCTTAACGCAGTTAATTTGCGATCATTTCGCGTTGATGATGCCACATTGATGACGAGCTGATGGCGCTGATAGTGTGCGCCGCCGCGATAACGGTCTAACATTGGGACTGTCCCAGGCCGTCTGCCTGCCGTCTGCAGCTGGCCCCATGCAAATATTGTCACAGGCAGCACAGGAAAACTGAGAGACTGCAAAGCGGCAAACTGCTAAACTGCTGAACTGCGAGACTGAGCAGCGAGCTGCCACGCGAAGCTGGCCAAGAAGCCGGCCCAAATGGACAGTCTGGACGGGTCTGTCCGCCTGTCCGGCCTGTCCAGATCGTGTAGATAGTTAAGATCGCTTATCGCATTGAATTATGGCCGAGCTAAAAGCCTGCCAAAGTGGTCAAGTAATCCAAGTGTGTGCTTGTGTTTGGGTATGCATTTGCGCGCGCGCGTGTGTCTGTGTGTGTGTGTGTGTGTGCGTGCTGCCTGCAATACGCACATTTGACGACCTTGCAGCAACTTGCTGCAATCAAATTCGAATTCGAGCTTCAATTCACTTTCAATTTCGCGCACTTTGCACCTGCCGCCCCAGCGCAGGCAATTCAATTAAAGGTTTCCCCATCGAAATGTTATCGAATCACAGACAAAAGTTGATTTCAATTGCCAATTGCGAAAAGTTTGCCTGGTCCCCTGGGGCGCACGTCGTGGTTGCAGCCAAACTTAATGCTCTTGTCTCTGTTGTTGTTGTTGCTGTTGTTGTTGCAGCTCGACTCTAATATGACATCTACTAATAACACAGACTACTCCTGCCTGCTGCCTCTTGCCTCTTGTCTTGCCTCTTGCCTGCTGTGGCGCCATAAGGGCACTCGATGCTGGGCGGGCACAGCTACGACTCAGCGTCGGCTCAGCTTCAGCTAAAGCCATTCACTTATGCCATCGAAGCAAGTACCCGAAATGCCCCCGAGTCGAGTGCAATGGTGAAAAGTCATAAGAGGCGAAAAACCACAGCAAAGCCACAACGCCAGCAACAACAACAACAGCAACGAAATATGGTTTGTTTTGGTGCAATTTGTGGCTTAATGGCAGGGAAAAATGTCAAGCGAAAAATGCTCAGCTGCAAGCCAGGTTGACATTAGGATTTATATAAGTATCTTGAGGCCTAATAACTCGTTAACTCAGGCAGCTATCATGGCAAATTTCAGGAAGTGAAAGATTATGGCTTACATAATGTGCTTAGTTATATTATTATTATTATTATTATTATTATATTACTATATTAAATTATGAATTGTATTATAAAATGGACCAAAGATTTTTATCTGTGAGCTAATGGAACTCACAAACAGAATATATATATTTATTTACTTTAAGAAAATATATAAATATTTATTATATATTACATATATTTTATTTTCGTATATTTATTACATCAAATATTTATTTCTGGTATCTCTCTGCCTTCACTTGTATTCGCTACGCCAATTAATTTAGACACTGTCAACGATCTAATGACATATTAAAGACCAAAACTCTATACTAAATGCTCGCCTCTAACTATAAAACTTGCCAAAGGTAAACTTGCAGTAGAGCCAGCAGCAGACAAAAACAAGTGGCCATAAAATATAATAAAAGGAAGTGCTTGAGCAAGTAGAAGAAGCAGCAGCAGCAGCAGCTAAGGCAGAGGATAAAGCGCAGCAAGGGGCAGGAGGACAGCAGGGAGAGCTGGGCTAGTCGAGCTGGGCAACTGGGCAACAGTCTTAACCCAGGCCGTGGCTAAGACTGTTGCCCGAGCAGGACTCCTTTTACATAGTTGAGTGTCTAAATTTATTACCCGCGATCTAACACGATTTCTCGCACTTGTACCTACAATAATCATTATATGCAAGCACATACACACTTGCTCACACACACATACACACACAGAGAGACACTCGCACAGGCGTGGAAATTTACAAGCGCCAAAGCTTTTTGCATATTTGGTATGAGGCGAGAGGGAAAAAGCGGAAAAACAGAGGGAAAAACGTAACAAGTGCCTGAGAAACTGGTCTGATGCCGTGCTGCAGATGCAGCCAGAGCATACCGATGCATACATCTATTATGTGTGTACATATGTGCCTACACACACACACGTACGTACGTACGTATGCAGATTGTTTATGTATTATATAATTTGTTGGACGCTGCGCTGAGAGATGCCACCAGGCGAAGCAGGCGAAGCTGTTGCTGCATTAATGAGCAGCAGGCGGCAGCCAAAAGGTGAAGCTTTAGGGTATGCTAGACTAGTGGAACCATTCAACTCAGAAAGAGTTGCAAAAAGAATAAAAAAAACTTGCATTCGGTTATTAAAAATTGCTAAAAATGTATCTCAGCTATGTGAAGGCCTAGAGACACCAAGTTTGGCATGTAGATTCTGGCTTGTCAAATGCAGCTCAATTTTATTTCAAACTTTGATGTCCAATTGATACTATCTTCCTAACTCAAATATCAAGCAAGCTCTACAGCTTACAACATTTAGAACACTTATTATTAGCAATAATATTGAACTTCATTGCAAATTTTAAGCAGTTCCAACAAGAAACACGGCAGTTATAGAATTTTTAGAATTTTCCCAGTTAAAATCTATACTATTAAAGTGTTCCAGATTAGCAAAAGGGCTCAATTATCGATTAAAACTCTTGATAAATTTAAATACAAAACATTTGAAGTAATGTTCAAATTTGTATAGCATATCTACAAGTCGTGCACTGCCTAAACACTAATTTATGTATTGTGCTGCTGCAGAGTTGCCACCAGTTTCATTTTTTTCGGTCTCGCTTGATTCGCTTTCGGGCCAAAAAACCAAGTCAACAACAACAACAAAAGCAACAACAACTGGGCGTCTTGTCTATAAATATTTTGTGGCAACTTGTTGTTGTTGTTGTTGGGAGCAAGCGAGCAACCAGCTCGCTGGTTGGAAGAGAAAAAAGCACTATAGTATAAAGAAATTCAGGCATGAGATTACAATCGCTTGTAATAAATACCTTAAGTATCGCATATATCAGTAACCCAAGGACGTGCATCGTAAGTCAAGCTGAACATTATTATTAAGCGAAGCCAAGACCGCGACGAGGCAGGTGAAAGATGAGGTGGACTGAGCGGACGAGAATGCGAGGAGAGAAGCAGGGCAGCAGATGAGGCAACTTGACTTACGTGCAACAATTTAACAACTTAATTATTGCTAAACTACGTCAGCAGCAGCAGCCGCAGCAACCGCACGAACAACAACACCAACAACAAATGCAGCAGCAGCAGCACCAGCAGCAGCGACAACATATGAACACAAATAAACGACGGTGCGTATGAGTAATATTGGCGGGGAAAATCGTGGCCGGCGAGAAATAATAATAATAAGCAGGCTGCCAAAAAGATTGCAATGCGCGATATACTCAAAGATGATCATCAACAGCAGCAGCAGCCAGTGCAACAGCAACAACAACAACAACAACAACAACTGTAGGCTACTCGAGCCAATTGGCCAGAGTTGTGTGCCTTCTTCTTGCTGCCGACATTGGGCTGTGGAATTGGGCATGGAACGTTCGCTTGTCATTGAGTAATCTATCGACAGCTTGGCCATTTAGTGGAGCGACGCGCTCACACACTCGCACACACACACACACACACATACGCTCTCTTTGTGTGTGAAAATTAGCATAAAAACGCAATTTTTGAATATTAATGTTGGCGGTTGGCGGCAACTGTTGCTGCCATCGCTGCTGCTGCTGCTGCTGGGAGGCGCATTGCGTGCAAGGCCAATAAGTAGAAGAGGAAGCAGCAGCAGCAGCAGCAGTGGCAGCACTGCCACTTGACTTACTCGTTTCGGCTGCAACCTGCAACGGGCAACTTGCAACCGGCAACCGGCAACTGGCAACTTGCAACGCGTCGTAATCAGATCCTCTGGCATTGATAACAACAACGCGCACTACGCCGCGCCGCGCCGCGCTGCGCTACGCTGTGCTTGGCGCTATCGCATAACTTTTGCATTCTGCCTTCTGCCTTGTGCATCTTTCACTGCTGCTTCTACGTCTGCAGCTACTTCTGCTGGCACGCATTCGCCCGCTGGGGGAATACGAGCCGAGATTAAGGATTAGTTATTATTGGATTGCTGCGCACAGCTTGAGAAATGTTCTGTGTCATGTTTTTGTGGCCGTAATCTAGAAAACGCACAGAGGGTTCTCATTTTCCCTAGCCCCCGCAACCTGCCCCCTCACCATCCCCTCGCTGCGTAACGTGGGTTGTGATTCTCTCGAGAGCTTAGCTGCAGCTTAAAGTATACAATGTTCTTATTACATCATTGCCAATAAGATAAGTGGCAATAAACGCGCTCCAAAGGGGAATCAAATTAGTCTACTTGAAGTTCTCCAAATATTTAACGACCGTCAAGCAGTTAAGCAAGCAGTGCACAACGCAAAAGCAGTGCTCAGAGCACCACAGTCAGCGGAAAAGTATGCTATGTTTGCATTAAGCAAAAGCTGCAAGCCTTATAAAGATTTAATCCAATTAAATAAATATATAAAAAATAATTTAAAGCATATTTAAGTTTAGAAATTAAATACGAAATTGTTTATTTTATAAATGCATTTTAAAGCAATAATTCAGCAGCACACACGCGCCCTCTAACGTTCACGAATTCAAGCAACCGCCTGCAGCTGTAGCTATAGTACAATATACTGCCACCAGTTAGCGCCAGCAGTGCCCGCTTAGCTGATGCAACAACCACTGCAATTCGTCATAAACAAAATATAAACAAAATGTAAATAAACAAAAGCGCAGTGCATGTCAACAAAAATGTACAAAGTATTCAAACTGAGGGCCTCTCGTATTGCTGATTCGCATATATATTTCACAAGAAGCAAACAAATGTCGCGACAATATCAAAATAGAAAAGCGAACCAAACTCTGTAATAAGCAGAACTTCAGACGAAATATGAAATGGTCTAAGGCCCAGACGGTTCATTGACCCCAGGCCAAACAAGTTTGCTTTTGAAGTGCACTGCAAGTACTCTTCCGCCTGCGTGTTGGCCAGATTTCACAAGGCAGGCCATTGACTGCGTCAGAGCTCAAGGTTCGAGGTCGACAGAGCCGGAAATTTGGGTCAAAGACTTTCCCAAAGTGCGCTGCGATTGCAACTGCTACTCTCTAAAAAGGTGCTACGCACTGTCTCACTCTCTCTCTCTCTCTCTGTCTCTCTGTCTCTCTTTGTCAACTATGACGCAGTCAATGCACATAATTGTGCAATGTGTGTGATACATCGAGAGTGTTAGAGCGTGAGCGCCAAGTCGCAGACTTGAGCATGAATCACTTGCAAAAAATCACAAGCATGTGTGTTGCCCGTCACGAACGCCGCCTGCCGGCTGACGGTTGAACCTGCCCCCAGAGGCTCTCACACCTCTCTCAACTATGGTACTCTCTCACTCTCTGCAGACTGCAGCTGAGCATAAGCACGTGACGTCACAGACATCAAGGTACTGCTTAATTTATGCTAATACAGTTATTTAATAAAATACACGGTGAAAATTAAAGTGAAACTGCAAAAAATTCAATTAGCTGAAAATACACTACAATTGAAGTATGTACGCTAGTAGATGGGTTAGAAATATGATATATGGTATATAAAATATATAACAAATAATTAATATAATCGATTAAAGTTGAATAACTTACTAGTTAAATAAGTTAAGTTTTAGAAAAAAATTAGTCAGGAATTAATATTAAATGGTACATATGTATTAGAAATTTATATAATTTATTTATGTATATACAAAAAAATAATATACCAATTGAAAGGATGAGCGCATTATAGAAAAATTATTTATGTGCATATTTATTTTTAAAATTCCTTCTATTTGCAGACCTTGCAACTTGCTGCATCCCACAGATACATACATATGCCGACCATCGAACCAACTGTTTGCTCTTTGGCCGCTGGCCAACTGAGAAAGAGAAAGAGAGGGTATTTATGTACCTATGTATCTGCTCGCGCCAGCTAATAATTCAAGTGTGATCAGAGGCACGTGTGCCTGCTGCTTGATCCACACTCGCACACACACACATGCAGATGCACACACATAGAGGCAGCTGTGCCGTCACGCGCTGCAACCACCGGCAGAATTGCAGATCAAAGTAATTTTGTCTGCTGGCAGGAATTGTAAATGTTAAACAAGAAAAACCAATTGAATTCCTAATGCACGGGCCACAAGGCACAAGGCACAAGGCACGAGGCAAACTCCCTCGCAACTCCGGGAATAAACAAATCAAATGAGGCCTAAAAATACAACGGCCCAAGGAAGCAGCACGCAGAGGTCACCTTGACAGAGAGAGACCCAAGCTGCTTGGAAAAGAAAAACAACTCTGGAGCGAGAGCGAGAGAGAGTGAGGAAGAGAGCGAGCTGGAGAGCCGGCTGATGCAAAGCGAACGCTTGCCGCTGCTCTCGCACTTTCACAATGCCGTTTAGGCCATTTCGTCATTCATCCTGACGGCAGCTGGCAGCGACGCCAGCAGCAGCTGCGGCCTACCAGCAGAGAGCAGCCGCAGCGCCAGCAGCAGCAGCAGCGGCGGCAGCGGCAACAGCGACTACAAAATCCAGCGGCCGCAGCGAAATTCCAACGAGTCTCACAGTTCGCTTCAAACGCGCAAACCGTACGGAACGTCGAGGCGCCTTCACCAAAAAAATATCCAGAGAATCAACTCTACCTCAAGTGTACTCCAAAGAGAAAAACAAATACAAAAGCAATTAAAAAGTAAGCAATAAACAAAAGGTCTAATTTAAATTGAAATGGTTGCATGTTCTAGTGCAAAAAAGTTTAAATTATATTTTAGTCAGAGGGGATTACCCCCCTTGCCGTACAAAGTGCATTCAACTGCTCGCATGCCCTTGGCATTGCAGTGTCTGCTTGCCCCAGTCCGCAGGGGGTTTGGGGCATTGGCTTTTGCTTTTGCTTTCGCTTTCACTTTCGATTTCATTGCGGCGCATGCGCCGTTCTTCCGCCAAAACAGCTGGCCCACATTTTCCGGGAAATTCGGTTAGATTTGACTTTGAAAGAAGGTCATTTGCTTGCAACAAGTGAGCCGTGTCAATTGAAAAGCCAGCCCAAACAGTCACCTATACTTGTCATGGAAATGACCTCATACCGCACTCATTCTAGTTTCCAGTATTCTATACAATCCAAAAAATTGATCTACATATATGTCTGTAGCGTTCGCATTTGTAAGCAAAATAGGCGTAAATTACTTGACAAAATGAGAATAACTTTACTGAATCCATTAAAAATCCAGCTGTCTCCTTGCTCTATTTAAACAAGTTTTCGCAAAAAGAACAATTGTTTTTTAAATTAGTTTATATGTTTATTTTTATAGGCCACTTAAAAAAATTAAAACCCTTCATAAAAATAATTATATAGATTCTCCAGTAACTAAAATTTGCGCCAATAGTTTTAAATTATTATAATTTCAAAAGCAAATCTTTTATACGAGTATAGATCCTCCAGTAAACCCATTTTAAAAACTATTTGCTTCCAAATAAATTTTAAAAATCTATGAAAAACTTTGTTAATCAACTTTCAAAGTGTATTCGTTCTTCAACCAGCTAACAGTACATATTTTATTCATATATCTATACTCTCTTACTCATAAAAAATAACTATATTAATGAAGGTTATTTCTGGTACAGAAACCGCAGTATTACTTGTATTTCCCCAGTACTCAAGTTCAGCGAAAGGGCAAAACTTATTGCAAATTTCTAATTAAAAACGTGCGAATAGCACGATTAAAGCGCTTTCGGAAATATTTAAATATTTGCGATAGGCGAGCGATAAGCAAATGCTTTTCTAATCTTATCTAAAATCTATTGCAAATATTAGCACATGTGCCGGAACATGAAATGATCGACCTACTGAACCCGTCTGAACCACAATACGTCAGCAGTTTGTTTAAAAATATCCAAACTTATTCACGCGAGTTCCTAATCTCAGGAACAACTGTGCAATCTGCAGTTGTTAATGGGGCTTAACGAACCTATTAAAGTCCGCAATGAGTTATCGATTGATAAGGGCAAGTTGATTGCAAATTGTTTTCAACGTATCATCATTATGAAGTATCTCATATCATAAACCGCCTGCAATTTCCGCGAAGGTCTGTTTGATAAAGAATGCTAAGGCCCATTATGGGGGGAGGTTAATGAGGTTTACGAGTCCAAATTGAATTTGTGCGCGCGGCATGTGACGCACTGTGGCGCCTTTCTCCCCATGTACCCCCCACTCAGGCCCCTGGCACAAGTGTCGTTCCATATAAAAAGTGACAACAGCGCGAAAAATAAAAAACATTAATAATTTTGTTCGACAATGTTGAGTAGAGGTTTCTTTTCCGTTAGCTGCGTGTTGAGCAGCAGCCGGCAAATTTATATTAATTCGACCTTCATGAAGGTTAAACTACGCCGACACATAGGTCTGTGTGTGTCTAAACTATCTCTGTGTGTGTGAGTGTCGAAGATTTCCCGTCTTCTATTTTGGATATACATTTCTGTCGTAAATTAGCGTGGCACGTGACGCCCGCTCGAAAATGTTGGTGCAGCACGCAACAATAAACACAAGCCGAAACTGAACTTTACCCTTCCCACTCTTCTCCCCTCTGCAGCAATGGCCGCCGTTAAGGATAGTCTCTTGGCCCAAGTCGCCGAAGTTCTGCCCAGCTCGGGCCACAAGGTCACCGTTGTGGGCATCGGCATGGTGGGCATGGCCAGCGCCTTCAGCATCCTCGCCCAGGGCGTCTCCAAGGAGGTCTGCCTCATCGATGTCTGCGCCGACAAGCTGCAGGGTGAGCTCATGGATCTGCAGCACGGCTCCAACTTCCTCAAGAATCCACAGATCACGGCCAGCACCGACTTCTCCATTTCGGCCAACTCGCGTCTGTGCATTGTCACGGCCGGCGTGCGCCAGAAGGAGGGCGAGTCCCGCCTCTCACTGGTGCAGCGCAACACCGACATTCTCAAGAACATCATCCCCAAGCTGGTCGAAGTAAGTCCCAAAAACAGTGCTACTTATTGGTATCCCAATTAATTCTTCTGCATCTCTTGCTCCCCCCTTACAGTACAGCCCCGATACCATCTTGCTGATGGTGTCCAACCCCGTCGATATCATGACCTATGTGGCCTGGAAACTTTCGGGTCTGCCCAAGAACCGCGTCATTGGCAGCGGCACCAACTTGGACTCTTCCCGCTTCCGCTTCCTGATGTCGCAGCGTCTGGGCGTGGCACCCACCTCCTGCCACGGCTGGATCATCGGTGAGCACGGCGATAGCTCCGTGCCCGTCTGGTCGGGTGTCAACATTGCTGGCGTACGCTTGCGTGAGCTGAACCCCACCATTGGCACCGGCGAGGACCCAGAGAAGTGGAACGAGCTGCACAAGCAGGTCGTCGACTCTGCCTACGAGGTGATCAAGCTAAAGGGCTACACCTCCTGGGCCATTGGCCTGAGCACCGCCTCCCTGGCCTCGGCCATTTTGCGCAACACCAGCAGTGTGGCTGCCGTCTCCACCTCCGTTCTGGTAGGTTACTAAATGGAACTCTAATTCGTACGCTTTGATAATTAAACTTTTTCACTTGCTCTTTGCAGGGTGAACATGGCATTGATAAGGATGTCTTCTTGTCGCTGCCCTGCGTGTTGAACGCCAACGGTGTCACCTCTGTGGTCAAGCAGATCCTCACCGACACCGAGGTCCAGCAGCTGCAGAAGTCTGCCAATATCATGGCCGAGGTCCAGGCCGGTCTGCAGTTCTAAGCATCAACTAGCTAAACTAAACTAAAGATAGAACACACACACACAAACACACACCAGAGAACTAATTTTAGTCAGGGCAATTGGAGATCTCCTCGAGAACCAGTGCAGCAGCAGAGAAAGAAAGTATTCTTGTCTACCAATGTTTATTTTAAGTGGATTTCTCAACTACACGGCATATTTATTATTTAACTATCTTGTGTTCGTTACAAATAAATTTTAACCATTTAAGTTTTATTTAAACAAAAAAAAAAATACATACACAACTCTTTCGATGGCTGGAAAAACTATAGTCTAAATCTACGATTTATTATAATTTCCATCTAAATCATATGCTACCTGAAACTTGTTAAGTTTGTCTATTGTTGAATACTCAAACAGCGTTATCTGATGCTTCCTACGGGAAACATCATAAACAACCACCGCTACCTCATAGCGTGAATTTGATCAGCTTGCGATACGCGTTCACCGATCGTTAGTGTAATTTACGGCAATTAATTGAATTATATAGTTAAATCTATAAATCATATACTTAGCACCTAGTTGTCTTCTTGCACTTGAAAATGAAATTGAAATGAAAATATATCAATAGCAAAACTACTCCACAATCAAGCGAATAATTGAATGAATGAATGAATGAACGAAGAGATTGAGCAGGAGACAAGCTTTTTCGTATTGAGGCACGATCCAGCACGACAATCAATCGATTCCAGACAGACAACAAGACATACCTATCTATAGATAGGGTTGCTGACTTATCGTTAGCGGTAGAATGAGCTTATCGTGCACAGAAAGCAGCACACTGCAGCGGGGCAGACAAAAACCAGACAGAGAGAGATACTCGAACCGACTCCATCCAATTGAGTCGTTTGTGGAACGTGCTGCAGTCGACAAAATTCACGATTCAAATACGCAAAAAAACGAAACGGAAAATGAAACTGCAGCTTGGATAAGAACGACGACGATAAGTTGCAGATCGTAGTCTGCGCTTGGCTATAAAAGAAGCTGGAAGTGAACAGTGCTTGGTAATTAGACAACGATGCGAGGGGCGACAAGAACTCTGGTCGGTGCCAGCTGGAGAGGATTGGTGCTGCAGCTCTGCCTCAGCTGGTGCCTTATCCAGCAGATCGATGCTACCAAGAGCATCGATCGCATACAGAAACACAATCTGGAGCTGCTCACAGAGCAGCTCAATCGCGGCTGGAGCGCTTTCTGTAAGTTCCCATTGGATATTCAACTGTATCTCTAACTATATACTATTGCGCATCAGGCGACGCACCGGTGGACGAGGGGGTCATGGCGCTCTTCGAGGGCATCAACCCGAGCGATGCGCGTCTCCATGTCATGACTATCACCAACCAGAGCATACAACTGCCTATCAAGTCCATACCTGAGCTGCGAGACTTTGACATCAATCCGAATCGCAGAACTCTGGTCTATGTGAACGCGTTCCACACGGCCGACAGCTACTTCAGCGTGCAGGAGCACTTGGCGCTGTTGCAATCGACGCGCAGGGATCTCAACGTGATTGTCGTGGACTTTGCCACCAATGTGGCCCAATTGTACTACACGGTGCGGCATCATCTCTCCGTGCACGCTTACTCCATCTACAAACTGTTGAGTGCACTGACAGCTGCGGGCGTAGCGGTCGAGGATATCACTCTGGCAGGACACTCAGTGGGCGCCAATATAGCCGCCCTAGGAGCTGATCTCTTCACGAAGAGCAGCAAACAGGTGGTGGGCCAGCTCATAGCTATTGATCCGGCTACCATGTGTCGCACCACAGATATTCTGGTGCGTCAGAGCGTCGCCTCACGCGTTGTAGTGATCCACGGCGAGGGCGATGTGTTCGGTGTACGCGTACCACTCGGTCACATAGATATTTACCCCAATGGCATTGGCTATTTTCCACGCAAGAAACTGCAACCGGGCTGCGACACCAAAATCTGCAGTCACATGTATCCATTTGTGCTCTTCATGGAGGCTCTCATCGAGGGCGTCATGATTCCAGCCACCAAATGCGAGAGCTGGGCCAAGTTCAGGCAGGGCGACTGCAGTTTCGAGAATAGGTTGAACATCGGCCTGATCTACCCGAGCAGCGCAAAGGGCCTGTACTTCTGCATGACCCAACCGAACCCGCCGTTTACTTACATGGAGCACGGCCTGCGGTACAAGACACGATCAGGTGCAAAGGCTTAGGCGAGAATGGGTTAAGATTAATATTGTTTCTACATGAATAATTATGCTTTAAGTATTGTTAAGAAGGTGTTTGGGCCATCGATTGCAATATTATTTGAATAGCAATTGTGATTGGCTTACGCTAACAGCAATTACGAGAAATGTAATAGAAGTATTTCGACGATGCTGCCTAAAAGTATGCCATATTTTCGCCCTAGATAAAGTGCTGCCTCCAAACAAAGAATGAATGCAATGTCTACATGTTAGGGATTAAATAGTTCGAGTATTAATAAAATTATACAGTACAGTAAAGCCTTTCTATAATGAAATAACTAATTTTGTTGGCATTTGATCGTAAATAAGAAAAAAACACGAATATCTATATCGCACATTTTTGGCTTGGATATTTAATAAAAAACAAAGAGCATTTCCATACTTTAATTTTCGAAAATGTTTAGTTTAATTTTAGTTCAACCTGTTCAAATAGAGAATATGCCAAATAACAGTGAAAGCTTGTTAAAATGACAAAAAAAAATTGTTAATGGTCATTAATAAACTACTAATGTTTATCATAAATATTTTTTAAATTATCAAATTAATTTTTTTAATTTTAAAATTCTAAAACTGAATTTTAAGCTTAAACTTTACAATTCAGCCCTAGCTTCAAGCTCTCTTTATTTCTGGCTCTTTTCGCTGACCATCCACTAAAACTGCCTCTCTCTATTTCTCTCTCAGTCTCAATTTCAGTCTCTTTTCGCTCTTTCTGTCCCTCCCTCTCAATCCCTCTCTTTTTCTTTGTCTGCTGGCCAAATTGTGCACGCTCAGCCGATCTTGGACACACAAAGCCAAACAGCTGATGGATAGACCACATAACACAAGCACAGGGTACATTCAATGCATCGCACACGCGTTCGCTCACTGTCTCCATTGCTCTCCCAAACGATCGCTCTCTCTCTCTCTCACTCCGGTTTTGTCTACCTGTTGCCAAGAAAACTTTTTCGTAAAAAACCGAGTTAAGAGTCGTCTGCGCTCGGTTTTGGAGCTCAGTTTAGTTGAGTTTAGCGTGCAGTCTGGTTGTGTGTCAGACAAAGAGTCGGACTCGGAATCGGAATTGATATCGGCATCGGAAACCCGTCGGGTGCCTCGTCGGTATGTTACAAAGCCAAAGCTAAAGCCGCTTTGCCAGCTCCAGAAAAAAAAACACAAAAACAAAACACAAACGAAAAAAAACTCTCGTTGTTGTTGATCGTGCGGAACAATCGGCCTTAGCTCCAGCTCCAGCTCTCGGGCAGCGCGTTGTGTTTTTGTTATTTTTGTACAATCAACAAACAAATGTCTAAACACAAGTGTGTTATATACTCGCCGCACACACAGACACACACACACACCTGCAACTGTTTATGTTTGTAAAAAAAAATTCGGGAAAAAACATGCACTAAACTAATCGAAAAACGTTGCGTATTAACTAAAACCTCAATGTATATCGTAGTTACACGTAGCCGACGCGAGTATCTATCGACTGCGCTCATCTGTATCCATATCTGAGCGCCAGTTTTGACTGTATCGATATATGCATTTGTATTTGTATTCGTATCTGCCGCTCTAATCGTAAGCGCGTGTCTACAGCTCTCCAAGCTACAAGCAACTCTTCGGAGAGTCTCCCCAGCGACGGCAGCAACTCTAAGGTGTTGCTCGGAATTCAGATGGCATCGCGCAAGCCAAATTTGGTAGCAATTCTTCAATTGACAATGTTTAATGCGTTTACAAAGTGACATCAGAGACATCACAGACAACAATTAGACAAAACGAATTGAGCGAAATAATCAATTGAGTAATTACAGGCGAAACGCAATAAAAATGATAAGCAATAACTTATAAACAAACTCATAATGAACAGCAGTAAAACGTTGCATGAAAGACAAAATTATAACAAATTATATAAGAAGTCGTGCGTTGCGAAAATATTCTTCAAGTAGTTTCCGCTTAATACATGATCACATAATAAATGACTAGGAAATAAGTATTCAAATTAAACTTTGCCAAAATTAAATGCTTTAAAATAAATAATGAAGTTCCCATTATATTAAATGAAATACCAATTTCACTGTATTTTCCTCGTCAAACTGAATAACAAGATAATTTCAACTGTCCATTGAAAGGAACTTAAATATCGTTTGAATTTCTGTGGATTTCACATAATTATGCTCAATTATATACTTAACAAAAACCACAAATCAAATACCCATTTACAAGATTTCAATAATTTAATGATCACGTTAATTCTCGATAATTAAGCCAAATGAATACCCTAAAATTTCCGAATTAATTAAGTTAGAATGCCTAACGATTTTATGGAAAATAACACCAAAGTAACGAGACAGCACGAAAAAATTGTGTTGTATTTGTATCTACATCTTTTATTGTGTGCTAATGAAGTTAAAAACTCCCACTGTTCGCTCGACTCGGGCCCAGAACGCCGCAAGAAAAAGTGCAAGTGTGCAGGTTTTCGAGTGGGATTCAATAAAACGAATAAAGCAAAAGCAGCTATAGAGATTCAAGAATCCACGACGAGCAGACACTCTAAACAAAATACGTAATATAGTGAAAAAAGGAAGTGCAAGTCCCACTTTCACTTGATAAGCAGACCTCCGGCAAAAATACATCATTACCCATCTGATTACAGGGTATAATTGCCTGACCACATTGAGTCACTACGCAAATTTGTGACCATTTTAAGACGTTTGCCTACGTCAAAGAAAGTGAAAAGCGTAACGAATAGCGCACTGCTATTTGAATAAAATTCGTCAGCGATCTACGTCTCCCTCTCTCTCTTTCTTTTCCTCTCTGGTACTTTTTTTAAGGCCATGGCCAATATATCATGACTTGACTCTGAAGGCGTATACGCAATTTCCTTGTCGAGATGCCACACAATGCAAGTTGAGTTCAGTTTTATCTGATCTGTCAGGCCGAGAGTTCTGTTGATCTATCACGTGGCTTGTGCTGCTACTGATATCTTTCGGACAGCTTCGTCTCTCGTTATCTTTGGCCGCAGAGTACTGTTTTCAGTTCTGTCTCCGCTCGTCTTCTGCATGGGGTCAGCGGTTACAGTTTGTTTTAGCGAAACAATGCCTATAGATAAGCTGCATTGGCTGACTCAGCTCTACGTGTTGCAGCAACTGACACGTGCTAGACCCTAAAAAGCTAGACAAAAGTCTCGCGAAAACGTATTTCTCTCATTTGATTTAAGGGGGAGCGGGAAGAGGAAAAATAGCGAAACAGCGGTAAAAACAATGCAGAAAGAGAATCGACGACTATTCATACTATTCACCGAAAGTGTGTCAAGGGGCATGCCACTGCATAAGTGGGTGGAGTTTAGCTTTGGGCTAACAGGCTTAAACAGGCTGGAGAAGTGCAATTAGCGCTAATCAGCGTGACTAAATTCAAGATGCAATGCGAGACTTAAAACCAGTTGGCCCTGTCAGCCATTCAACCATTCAGCCATTAACTATCTATCTATTCATATTTAACAATATTTCCAGATTGTGTCCGACTTTTAGATTCTGTCACCTGCGGCCGGTCATCAGTGCATGTTTATAACAGAAATTAACGCGCCTTAGTGAAATATCTTAGAGCCCCGTGTCGTCTGTCCCGCGGGAACCTGTTTTCAGTCCATGTAGAAGTAGTATGTACAGTATATACATATACTCGTATATGTACGTCAGACTATCGGTGAAGTTATAAATGTGTTATGCAAACATTTGCAGCTTTTAAACGCTTCAAAGTTGCCTGCGACTAGAGAGACACAGATGTACATAGATACACACATACACAAACACAGGGCCAGTCAGGGTACAAGTGTAGGGCGACAGGTTTAACAAATCCCCCTTAAGATAAACAAAGCAAAACAACAGAAATGCGCCGCGATCAATTCGATGCCAAACGAACCTACAAACTCACTCGATTAATCAAAAGCTGAAAAAAACAGATATCTCACTTGAAGCACAGCATCTCAACTAAAAATGCCCATGCAAAACGGGGAATCGATGCTGACGGAGCAAAAAATATACATACATAATAAAAATAATAATAAGAGATAAAAGCTACAACCGAATTTTCGACAATCTCAAGGTTTTCGGAGTAAATACTTAAAAGCGCCTACAACAACATGACGAGGCACCAGAAACGCGTCCCATAAAATACTTGTTTGTGCGTGTGTATGTGGGGAAATCCTGGCAACAAGTTGATCTTAAAGTACTCAACGTCTTGATTATAAAACAAAGGTTGTCAAGGGCCCGGATTGGTCATAAAAATAAACCCAGCATCAAGTGCGAAATTGCCATAAAAAATGATAATGTTAAACTTACAAATATATAAACTGTACGATGGAAGATATGAAAACAGGGTGCAGCATAATTTTAAATACATATTGACGCTCAAACTCAAATTCGAATTATAAATATCAATTAATCAAACAAATGAATAATAACACAATCAATTTATAGATAAATTTCACCAAAAGTGCATTAAACAAAATCACATGTCAAAAGCATTTCAAACGAATGAATACAACAACAACAACGACGACTACAAAATCAAAAAGAAATACATAAACAACAACAAAAACGCCATCGAACTGTTCGAAACGTGTTGGAATTTAAGTTAAGCTATGTTATGTTTTTTGTTTTCCTTCTTTCCGTGTTGTTGCTGCTGTTGTTGCGTTTATTATTTGTTTGCAGTGTATTTGCATGAGCTGCACTTGTGTTGGTGATTAATTTTACTGTTATAACTGAACGTGTCCGTGTGTGTGTGTGTGTGTGCGCGCATGTCGCTGCCATCGTGGCGCTCTCACTTATTGTTTTTTTAGCAGGAGAACTCGACGAAGTCACCTGCTTTAATGTGGCAGCAACAACAACAGCAGCAGCAGCAACCGCCAACATAACAGCCGCAGCAGTAGCAGCAGCAGCAGCAGCACGCACCGCCAGCAGAGGGGCGAGGGGGCGTTGCGCTGCCGGAGCACCGTCGTCAATGCGGCGCCGTCGACGTCGACTCTGTTGACGCGTTTTCAATGACGCGAAGCCGCACTAAATTCGCGTACCAAATTGAAATACATAGCCAAACTTAGCCGCCCGCAATTATCGCATCAGATCTGCCTACAACAACAACAACAACAAATATATAGAGCTAAAACAATAACAACAACAATCGAAGAAACATGACCGTTTCGTATGCAGGCGAAGTGCCTAATGGCAGCAGCTTCGGCTGCTTCTGGAAAATCCTGTGGAAGTAAGTACCCTCCATACAAATTATAGGTATAGGTATATTTAACCATCCGAGATCTTCCATAGAAATGG
This sequence comes from Zaprionus bogoriensis, assembly GCA_035046045.1. Lineage (NCBI taxonomy): Eukaryota > Metazoa > Arthropoda > Insecta > Diptera > Drosophilidae > Zaprionus > Zaprionus bogoriensis. The sequence continues at coordinate 776,196 of JAWNOI010000095.1, read as the reverse complement.
GCATAATCAGATATTTGATGCTGTTTCTAGATAAATTTTGCATTAGTCAGAGCGCGTTTACTACAGTAATTAACATCATGTATACACACATATACATATACGCATGTAGTACATACTCGTACCAATTTGCTGGTGTATGGCACATACAGCGCCCAGTCATAGGCACCCCTCGTCGTATTCGACGTGTATTGCCAGCTGTTGTCGCTCTTTGCTGTGGTTATTGTTGCTGTTGTTATTTTTAAGCACAGTTCGCATTAATTGTTTCCAAAGTGCAGTCACTCGTAACCAGACAACATAGAGATTTCCCGCATGGTCCGCTGTTCTCGCCGCTCCATCACTAGGAAGCAAACAAGAGCAAGAGCAACACGTTGGAAATCAATTGGAAGTGACTGTTCGACATGAAGGGAATTTCCAGGGAAATCCCAATAATCTGCTCTTTTTAGATAGTAAAACTGTTAGATTTACGAGACAACCTTTTTTTGAGATTTTGTTAATAGTTTTAGAAGATGTTTTTAACTGGCATTTACACAGTTAAAAACATGAGAAACAAAACAGTCCAGACGAGTCCAGAGTCAAGCATCGCCGTCATCCCAGCGATTTATTATAGAAAACATCAACAAATTACTTAAATTATATTTTTAATTGTTTGTCCGCTCACCTTTTAAGATTTGTGCTTAATTCTACAGCAAGATTATGAAGCTTAATTTCAAATAAACAACTTTATAGTTCTCTCTCACTCTCTCTCTCTCTCTCTCTCTGCTTTTCGCTCTTTCACCCGCCTTTCTTGCTGGATTTAACGATTTCCCTTTTATGTTTGCCCGCTTGTTGTGCAATATTTTGAGCGAAAAGCTACAAACAAAGTATCATATAATTAATAAATTCCTTCAGAACAAAACGAAAAACAAACATGATCGCACTTTAATTAGCTTCACGTGTTCTCTTTGCAAGCTGTGAATAGAAACACACCAACCAACAACCACTTAAATTCATTAGCAGAACTGAGATTAGAATACAATACTCACAATAATAGTAATATATTATACAATACTAATCACGCATCAAGCGAACCCAAATATTATTAACATAACAACCTTGATGGGATCAGAAAAAAAAATAAATGAAATAAAAACGAAGACCCCAAGCTACGATGCAGAGTCGCAATTCCTGTTCCATTCTCAGTCAAAGCCGAGGCGTGGAGGTTATACAGATCATCATGATGTGTTAAGGCAGTTCATTGGAACTGTCAGAAATGTTGCAGAACGGGTGGAGGGACTCAACGAAATATTTTCAATCGAATTTCTAATTTTAGTCGGAAATACAAATAGATACTATCATATGAAACTGGATAGTTACATATCTCAATGTTGTCCATTGACTTCTATTTCGGATATTGGCCATCAACATATAATTTATATCTTTAATCTCTCGTGTCGTTTGGCAGATGGCGCGGTAGTGTCTACAAATTAGTCTGGCGCGAATTAGTCGCGTATCTATGCTTATACTACACCATAAACGGCATCTACAGATTCGCTTTGACTCCCAGCCAGCAGACGTGAGTATAAATCTTGCATTTCTAGTCTGTGTATAGATTGATATCGTATTGACTTTTTGAACGCGCAGACTCTTCATAAAGATAAAAACATATTTCGCACAACAGACTGAGAGTATACCCATGTCTTTCGTGCTTGGCTTCTACGTAAATCTGGTCGTGAAACGCTGGTGGGAGCAGTACCGTCTTCTGCCCTGGCCCGACACGCTGGCGCTCTTCATCAGTGCCGCTATTCCCAATTCCAATGGAGGCGTCAGTGTAAGTTACTTCGCCTCAATGATCTGCCCAAGAGCACCGTTCACCCATCCACCCTCTCTTCCTCTCTCTCTCTCTCTCTCGTAAACAAACAGAACGAAACGGGGCGCCTCATGCGACGCAACATAATGCGTTACATGGTCCTGGCGTATGTCATCACCCTGCAACGCATCTCGCTGCGTGTGAAGCGTCGTTTCCCCACCACACAACACCTGGTCGATGCAGGTCTGATGCACGAGTCCGAGATGAAAATCTTCGAAGCGATGAACCAGAAGAGCCCCATGTCCAAGTACTGGATGCCACTCGTCTGGGCCACGAACATCATCAATCGTGCGCGCAAGGATGGACACATCGCCTCGGATCACATTGTCCAGACCATTTTGATGGAGTTGTCCGACATCAGAAAGCGCTTGGGTGCCCTTATTGGCTATGATACTGTCTGCGTGCCGTTGGTCTACACTCAGGTAAGTGAAGCTGTTTTTTATACCAAAAAAGCAATGATAGCAAAAGCCATCAAAAAAGTTCATACCAAGGGGGCACCCGGATTTGAACCGGGGACCTCTCGATCTGCAGTCGAATGCTCTACCCCTGAGCTATACCCCCAAGATGAAATAATCAAATTTAATAGTATATTTCATTCTCACAATTTGTTGTTGTTTTTGTCCAGTGGGGCATGCCTCCAGAGCTATGACTCAAGATAAGAATTCCAGCGGATGCGATACTTGAAATTCAGTCGAAATAAACAGAGAGTAGAGTTATCTTTCAATGTGTAGTATCTCGCATACCCTCACATATTTCGTTGTAGTAAATAGTGGGAAAGTTGATACCCTTCTTAAATACTGCTATTTATTCCTTAAATTTCAAATACTCTTCCAGGTGGTCACACTTGTGCTCTATACCTACTTCATTGCCGCCCTGCTGGGTCGTCAGATGTTGCCCAATATGCCGAATCAACATGGAGTGGACACGGATTTATATTTCCCGTTATTCACCGCATTGCAGGTGAGCCAATAGATCAATGCGAAATGCACGTTTAGCATTATTTACCATAAATCTTAGAAAACTTCACGTCGCAACGATTTGTACGAAAACATTGCGGTTTTTGGATCATTAACGCAACTGAAACTGAGACTCGAATGGAAATTGAAACGCAAATGAGCTGGGCCATTGGGGCTACCGCGCTGAAAGTTATGGTTAAGCGATATGACGATATAACGATATGACTATAGTGAAAGATATCTGTTATATACTATAGATGTTGTACGAGCAGTACATATGCATGCATGCATATGCCGCTTCGAGCGATATGCACAGAGCTCTACTACTCACACAGTTACAGTTGCGGTTTGCTGTACTGTGCCCCATCACAGGCAGATTTCAAGTGTTTTTTCTGCGCTTTTTGCGTTATGTAAACCGACTCGCAGTCACGTTCGAAATAATAAATTGGCATTTTCGCTTTTGTGTTTCTGACGATGGCATTTTTCGGACTGAGATAAAAATCAGCGACAAGTGTTTTTCAACCATGTTTAGGAGCTGTCATTAATAACTGTTTATTTCGTTTGGCGGCTACCTACGAAATTCGAAGTACGAATTGCGAAGTGTATGTAAAACAAAGCACAAAAAAAAGTGAATGGAAAAGCTTGCGTACGAATAACTCTGGCATGAGAGTGCCCCATACATAGTGCCCGAGAGTACCCGAGAGTGACCGTATTTCTAAGATCTAAGATCTACTGCCCAAATGCATTCATTAACTTAATGACATTTTTATAGTCTCACCGATCTTATCGCATTCTATTCGCAAATTTACAGTTCGTTTTCTACGTGGGCTGGCTGAAAGTCGCCGAGGTGCTAATCAATCCCTTTGGCGAAGATGACGATGATATCGAGTTGAATTGGCTAATTGATCGACACATAAAGGTGAGTAGAATCCCCGAATACACTGTACTATGGGGAACAATAATAGACAATGCAAATAGCATACGTCATAAAAAACTCCCCAACCAGATCAAAAAAAAGGAAGCAAAAGCAGCTTAGCGTAAAAACCGGAATCGATTCGCATTATTTGTCAACCTCGTCCAATTTGATATTCGGCGTGAATTGGACATAAAAAATATGAATTTCATATTCAATTAGAAACATGCCAAATGTGTGCGCAAGCAGGTGCAACTTAGTATGTGTATAATACAATCTTACGCATTCGACCTAATTTAGGACCCAACCTAAGCTGTAATTAGTCAAAGTATTGCGGCACGAACAGCCCAATAGATAACTATAGTTAACTGAGTAACAATATTACTGTCGACTTTGCCATCACAATTTATTATCAACAAACGTGCGAAAAAAATTATTGTCGACCTTACAAACTGGGTTAGTGTGCTCTATATATGTTTAAAGCCGAAAAACCATTCCATAGTTCCATACATCGGTACTGTGTTCGAAACTTCTTGTGCTCCAAAGGAAGAAAATAATCTTTGCCACGCGCTAAATATAACAGGCGCTTAATGCGAGTACACAATGACAGCTTGGACTTCAACGGTGTGGGGTATGGGCTTTAGAGACTTGCGACATACGCTATAAACTATGGCAAAAGAAGGTGTCTCTGGCAACCAGGCGTATACGCATTATTCATGCTCTTGAATTAGAAGTGACAACAAACTCAAATTGAATTAAGTGTAGAGTATCGGATACACATACATAGTAAACTTTTCGCCGGTATGTGGATATTTGTAATTTTGTATAGGGTATTCGAAAGTCAACTGCGGCGGACTGCTGCTTTTCTTACTCGTTTTGCATTGGGCTCTGAACTTGCTGCTGTGCGAGGAGGTTTTGCATGTGTACAGTGTACGTCTGCGTATATGTGTGTGTGTGTGTTGTGCGATGCGTACGCTTGTGTGTGTGCCTGAGTTTGGGGTCTGTCTGCTGTTGCTGGTTGCTTGCAATTATTTACAAAGCCAACAGCAGCAACAACAACACATTGGCAAAAGTAAATTGAAAACAGGTTTCTGTTAAAAAACATTGAAACCTCTTTTGTAGAGCTTTTTATCATTGACAGTTTTTTTGTTTTTCTCTCTCTTTGTGTGTGATTTTTTCTTTCTTTTAATACTTTTTGCAATTAGAGTTTACCATTTGCAATAAATTATCATTTTGGCCGAATGCATTCTAAGTCTCTCTCTCTGGTCAAGCAGAGCTTAAAGCGCGCGATTCTGGCCCAAGTACTTTACTCGGGATTTTAATAGCATACGCGATGTTACACGCCGAGACGTGACAATTGGCCAGATCATGAAATGAAACAAATTGGAAAATAGAGCAGAAGATACAAACACACACACACACACACACACATGTACGTCATACGTACTTATTTTATTTACGCTCGTGGGTTGCATTATGAAACAATTAAAAGACATGAACAATTTCACTTTTTCAATGTGTGTGTGGGGTGTACGCTGGGTGTAGTGGATATGGTGGGACGACACCGTCGTGGTGTCTGTGATGTAATTAGGTTTCAGTTTTATTGTTTCGATATTTTTCGATGGCATCAGAAATGGCAAACACGTTCCACTCACGATCCACTTTCGATCATTTTTGGCACGCGCTAATTTCTTTCCATACGATTTCCATGCAGGCCGCCTACATGATTGTCGACGAGATGCACGAGGAGCATCCGGAGCTGCTGCGCGATCAGTACTGGGAGTGCGTGGTGCCCAAGGAGCTGCCCTATACTCTGGCCTCCGAGCACTACAGGCGCAACGAGCCCAAGGGCTCCGCCGAGAACTACAAGGTCAAGAAAGAGGATGCAATGTACGCGAACATCATACCCGGCGGCGGCAAGCGCATGCTCAGCGACGATGTCTACGCGGATTATGTGAGTATAACATACAACAAAAGAGAACAAGATCAAGAGAAACCTGCGCTTTGACTCACGTCTGCTGTTTGGTATTTCCCCTCGACAGGAGAGCGTGGACACACCCATGGTGGAACGACGCAAGAACAATTGGCTTGTGCGTCAGCTGTCGCGCATGGGCTCAATGCGCAGCCAGTCGACGGCCTACTCCTCGGGCGGCATGCCTTTCAATCGTAATCGCTTGAACTCGGTCTACTCCAGTCCCGAGTCTGGCATGCCGCTGTCCATACTACAGCAACAGCAACTGCAGCAGCAGCAACAACAGCAGCAGCAACAACAACAACCGCCTGGCTTGCAGCAGCAGCAGAGCAAACCTAGTCTATACGAGAAGTTTGTGCATCGCAAATCGCTGCGCGCACAGCGCCAGCTGATCAAGCAGAGTAAGTCCAGCCAGACAGTATTTTAGATACTATACTAAATTGTAATAAACCTCTTCTGCAGATTCTAAGCTAAACGGTTTGAATATCAACGTGGCCAAGACGCGACCACGCATACCCACGCCGGAGGTCACCAAGGATGGAAGCACCAATACAGGTAAGTTTGCAGTTTGGTTAGCCGCTTGCACGAGTCTTAATTAAAGTATAACAACAACCGATCAATCAATCAATTGCACCCTGTAGCAAGCAGTGCCGTTATCATGGCCCCACAACAGTTGAGCACCCAAAGCACTAGCGGCATCCCGTACCAATCGTACCACAGCACCTCAAGTGGCGGCACCAATTTGCACCAGGACAGCGGCCAGGTGCTGGGCACACTGCTGCTGTCGCCCATCAAAGAAATGGATAGCTCCTCATCCAATAACACTCTGATTCCAGGGCATCCCACGACAGCGGCCCTCGCTCAGGCCGTGATGCCGACACGCTTGAAAGACGGCTTCACAGCGACCTGTAAGTGTAATGGGATTCCTCTCTCATTGCTTCCCCAATTCAAAATCTCATTACACTATACTCCACAGCTCTGCCCGCTGAGACCAACATTACAACACTGTCCTTCCCCTTCGCCGTTGCCACCAGCAACGCCAGCGGAGAACCTCTGCCTACGGGTACACTGAGCATTCTCCCACTGACCGCCAGTGCGCAGTTGCCCACCATCACCACGACCGCCAGCGGGTATGATCCCAACGATGTCATCACAACCATACCCGTCTCCTTGTCCATACAACGCAGCCCCTCCAGCCTGTCCATTGTGGAGCTGACGGGCGTCGGCGACGAGGCGCACAACAGCGGCGGCAGTGGTTCCAGCAATGGCAGTGGTGGTGGTGGTGGTATCACCACAACCGCGCTGCTCTCCGTCAAGCCACTGAACGGACCCTCGAATATATCGCGCAACAATAGCTTCAATGTAAGCCTAAATCTACAGGATCCGAATTTCCAACGATCGTCCGTGCGCTCTGCTGGCCCTACAGACTCAGTAGACGCCTCCTCCTCTGCAACGATTCCCCTGCCGCGTGGCGGTAAGGATGCTGGAGCAATGGCCGGTGGAGGCGCCGCCACTGCCTCGTCTGCACCGTCAACGCTGGCCAAGCACAAGCCGGAGCAGAAAACGGGCGAAGTTTATGTGTGAGCTCACCGTGTTATATGGATATAGCTTTTTAGGAATTGTCTGGAACAGAGTTGATCGTAGTTGTAAATTTAGAATTAGAACAGAACTAATGGCATAGCGCCTCCCGGAACCATTTGAAAGATATTATGTTCGAGACAGTTGCGAAACGGAATCGTCGTAAAATAGTCTTTATACGATTTAAGTCTAAAGTAACGTTTTCTTATCGCTTAGTTGTAGCTTTCCAAACGAATTCCTATATTCTGCATCTTTGATATTCGTGTATATATATATATGTATAGTTTCTATTTGTGTTGCCTAATGCTAATTGAAAATTTAAATTGTTTTTTTGGCGCTTGCCATATTAGGCTAGATCGTACAGTTCTTAATCAAAAATCCCTATATCGTGTAAATAGAAACCAACACAATATGTGATATGCGATTTTTATCAAGCTAAAATTCTAAGTGTCTAGCTTAAGTCTTGTATCTTATATATAAACATATATATATGAATATATTTATATATATATATATATATAATATTAAATAAATCTTATTTGCTTACTATATATATATAGGTCAACTATGAAATTGTCCCTTTTGTAAATAAGAAGAAAATATCTACTATGTTTATAAATAAATAAAACAAAAATCTATTACCAATAAATGCTAGCCATTTGAAAGGTCATGGGTAATAATCACTTATACCCCAATTACTATGATTTATTGAGGTATGTGTTGAGCAAAACAAACATGCGTCTATATAGAAGAGAACCAAGAGGTATAAGTATAAGAGAATGTTGATAACGAGCTCTTCAATTGAGTCTCTTGCCAGCAATATCAATTAAAACTTGCAGCGCATGGATCAGAAATTTAAATGGACCATTCCCGAACGACCCGAGCTCAGTTGCGCCACGGCGTCCGAGCATAACGGTCCCCATCTCGAGCAATCAAAGTAGATAGAAGTTCTAGTTAAACGGTAAAGGATACATCGGTGTTGTGCAATTGGTGAATGTGAGTTTAAAAAGGATCTCTTATATATATATATATATATATTTATATATATATATACTCCACATATATATTATGTTAGCGTGATCTGCCCGTTCAATAATGTATGATATATCTATCGATGCTTCAAGTGCGCATGGCACCTAACTTGTTAACCCGCAGGTCAATAGCGAAAACCCAAAGACAAGGCAAGAATCTTGCAATGATTCTGACAGCGTCACCTAATTGAATTAACCTTTTTGCCGTCCACACGCTTGTGTGTATGTGTGTGCGTTGCATGTGAAAATAATGGATTGAGAGTTCCACTAATAGACGATATATGAAATTTAATAGTTGCTGCAGCATGGATCGCGACGAGGCATCCATCACAACGAGTGAGGACAAGACGGGCGAGGAGGCGCCCACTGCGGCGGGCCTGGAGGCAACGACTCCGATTAGCTTCTGGCAATTGTTCCGTTTCTCCACGTACCTGGAGTACTTCTGGCTCTTCATTGGCTTCGTTATGTGCTGCATCAAAGCGCTCACATTGCCTGCCGTCGTGATAGTCTACAGTGAATTCACGGCCATGTTGGTGGATCGAGCCATGCAGGTGGGCACCAGCTCGACGGTGCATGCACTGCCCATCCTAGGAGGCGGTAAGAAGCTGTAAGTTGACTGTGAAGAAACCAGCATCTCCTTCAGTCCCGGCTAAGCGTCGGTTCTCACTCCCATCGACAGCACCAATGCGACACGCGAGGAGAACAACGATGCGCTCTATGATGACTCCATAGCTTACGGCATCTTGCTGACAATCATTTCGATCATCATGTTCATATCGGGCATCTTCTCTGTGGACATATTCAATTTCATAGCGCTGCGCCAGGTGACACGCATGCGCATTAAGCTCTTCGAGTCGGTTATGCGGCAGGACATCGGCTGGCATGATCTGGCAACCAAGCAGAACTTTGCCCAAAGCATGACTGAGTAGGGATTGGAAATGTTATATGTTATTCACACTATTATTATTATGGTGCAATTATTCCCCTCAGCGACATTGAGAAGATACGCGATGGCATCTCTGAGAAAGTCGGACATTTCGTCTACCTGATTGTGGGCTTCATCATAACCGTTGGCATATCTTTTGGCTATGGCTGGAAGCTAACCTTGGCAGTCAGCTGTTACATACCCCTGGTGATTGTGGTCAACTATTATGTGGGCAAGGTATCGAGAAACTTATGTGTAGCTGGAGTAAAAAATACTACATCATTTAGTCTTTCCCAGATTCAAGGCACTCTAACAGCACGCGAGCAGGAGTCCTATGCAGGTGCTGGCAATTTGGCTGAGGAGATTCTCGGCGCTATACGCACAGTTGTATCTTTTGGTGGCGAGAAACAGGAAGTGGAGCGCTACGATAACTTCCTGGTGCCCGCTCGCAAGGCCAGTCAGTGGAAGGGCGCTTTCTCCGGCCTGAGCGATGCTGTGCTGAAGTCCATGCTCTTCCTCTCCTGCGGCGGCGCTTTTTGGTATGGCGTTAATCTCATTTTGGACGATCGCTATGCCGAGGACAAGGAATACACGCCGGCAATATTGATGATTGTAGGCTCAACAACATTTACTCGTTCTCTTTGCTTATCGTTCCTTACTATTTGCAGGCCTTCTTTGGCATCATTGTGGGCGCAGATAATATTGCTCGTACAGCACCTTTCCTGGAGTCATTTGCCACAGCTCGTGGCTGTGCGACGAATATTTTCAAAGTGATAGATCTGACCTCGAAGATCGATCCACTTTCCACAGATGGCAAACTGCTAAACTACGGACTGCGTGGCGATGTTGAGTTCCAGGATGTCTTCTTTCGATATCCCTCACGTCCCGAAGTTATCGTGCATCGTGGCCTTAACATCAAAATCCGAGAGGGTCAAACTGTTGCATTGGTTGGCTCTTCGGGTTGCGGAAAATCCACCTGCATACAGCTGTTACAGCGTTTCTACGATCCTGTCTTTGGAGCTGTGCTCCTCGATGATCTAGATATACGTAAATACAATATACAATGGCTGCGCTCCAACATTGCCGTGGTCGGACAGGAACCGGTGCTCTTTTTGGGTACCATAGGTATGTCCGGCAAATCCACTGCCTAATAGACCTTGTTATAGACTCTTTTAACGGTCATTTTAATAGCCCAAAACATCTGCTATGGCAAACCAAATGCCACACAAAAGGAAATCGAAGCTGCCGCCACGCAAGCGGGCGCACATGACTTTATCAGTCAATTGCCAGAGGTGAGTGTTTAGTTTATCGCTCTTCCACTTCTATAATACCCTACTCCTTGCACTTGACAGAGCTATCGCACCATGATTGGCGAGCACGGCTCTCAGCTCTCCGGTGGTCAAAAGCAACGCATCGCTATAGCCCGCGCACTGATACAGAACCCAAAGATTCTGCTCCTTGATGGTGAGTGCAGCGCACAGTAGGAGAATATCTATATAACAATACTTTCTCATATAGAGGCCACATCGGCATTGGACTACAACTCGGAGAAGTTGGTGCAACAGGCCTTGGACTTGGCCAGCAAAGGTCGCACCACAATTGTGGTTTCACATCGTCTATCGGCTATTCGTGGTGCGGATAAGATCGTTTTCATTCACGACGGCAAAGTACTGGAGGAGGGCTCACATGATGATCTGATGATTTTGAAGGGTGCCTACTACAACATGGTTAGAGCTGGCGATATCAATATGCCCGAGGAGACTGAGATGAATGAGGACATTGATGAGACGAAGCGTAAGTCTGAGTCTGACAAAGCGCAACTTTTGCCTGTTTTAATATAGGAAATTATCCTCCTTAGGCAAAAGCATTGCTCTGTATGAAAAATCCTTTGAAACAAGTCCCCTCAACTTTGAGAAGAACCAGAAGAACAGCGTGCAGTTTGATGAACCCCTCGTCAGGTCCATCAAAGAAAGCAATAAAGAGCAAAAGTTGGTTGCAACAGAGAAACCTAAATTCTTTAGCACTTTTACCAGAATCGTGGCTATCGCACGGCCCGAATGGTGCTACCTAGTACTGGGTGCCATTTGCGCCGTCGCCGTAGGCTGCCTGTATCCGGCATTCTCCATAATCTTTGGTGAATTCTACGCTGCACTCGCAGAGCAGGATGAGGACGTAGCCCTGAGTCGTACAGCCGCATTGTCCTGGGCATGCTTGGGCCTTGCCTTTATTACCGGGGTGATCTGCTTCCTGCAGACTTATCTCTTCAATTATGCCGGCGTCTGGGTGACCACGCGCATGCGTGCCATGACATTCAAGTCCATAGTCAGCCAGGAAATAGGTTGGTTCGATCAGGAACAAAACTCGGTAGGTGCATTGTCCGCCCGTTTGTCCGGTGAGGCAGCAGGCGTGCAAGGTGCCATTGGGTTCCCCCTTAGTGGCATGATTCAGGCCATATCGAACTTTATTTCCGGCGTATCGGTTGCTATGTACTACAACTGGAAACTGTCGCTGCTCTGTCTAGCCAACTGCCCGATCATAGTGGGATCTGTTATACTTGAAGCCAAGTGAGTAGTGGGTGAAAGCATTTTCCTACACTTCAGTACCAAATAAACTTCCTGCTTCCAGAATGATGTCCAGTGCATTAATTCGAGAGAAGCAACTTCTCGAGGAAGCCTGTCGCATTGCCACGGAGTCTGTGACCAATGTGCGTACCATTGCAGGTCTACGCCGTGAGGCAGACGTCATCAAGCAGTATACGGAGGAGATTCAACGTGTAGAGATCATGATTAGACAGAAGCTACGCTGGCGCGGAGTATTGAACTCAACCATGCAGTCGTCGGCTTTCTTTGCCTATGCCGTGGCACTTTGCTATGGCGGTGTGCTCGTCTCCGAGGGACAAGTTCCCTTCCAAGATATCATCAAGTGTGTTTTCTAGCATATTATTGTAGTCTTTAATTGCATATTCTATTTGTCTGTGGCTTTTAGGGTTTCAGAGACTCTGCTCTATGGCTCCATGATGCTGGCCCAGTCGTTGGCCTTTACGCCTGCCTTCACTGCCGCCTTGATCGCCGCTCATCGTCTGTTCCAGATCCTCGATCGCAAACCACGCATTCACTCGCCCATGGGCACCATAAAAAATACCCTCGCTAAGCAACTGAACCTGTTTGAGGGAGTACGCTATCGAGATATTGAATTCCGCTATCCCACGCGTCCAGATGCCAAAATTCTAAACGGTCTCGACTTGGAGGTGCTCAAGGGCAAGACTGTGGCCCTGGTGGGACACTCCGGCTGTGGCAAGTCCACGTGCGTGCAGCTGCTGCAACGCTACTATGATCCCGATGAGGGCACAATTGTAAGAAATGATAAACGTTTGTAATCTGCTTAACGTTATACAAATTTTAATTTGATCTTAGCATATAGATCAGGACGACATACAGCAAGATCTTACCCTGGACGGCGTGCGCAGAAGACTGGGCATTGTGTCACAAGAGCCCTCACTCTTCGAGCGCACCATTGCGGAGAACATCGCATATGGCGACAATCGTCGTTCTGTACCCATGAGCGAAATAATTGCCGCCGCCAAGAACGCTAACGCACACAGCTTCATTATATCCCTACCGAATGGGTATGATACTCGCATGGGTGCTCGTGGCACTCAATTGTCCGGAGGTCAGAAGCAGCGAGTGGCCATCGCTCGGGCTCTGGTGAGAAACCCTCAGATTCTGCTGCTAGATGAGGCCACTTCAGCCCTCGACTTGCAGAGCGAAAAGGTAAGTTTCAAGTGAATGTTATAAATTAATAAATATATATTAATAATAATCCCTCTGTATCTAGTTGGTACAACAGGCTCTCGACTCCGCCTGTTCTGGGCGTACCTGCATTGTCATAGCCCACCGCCTGTCGACAGTTCAGAATGCGGACATGATTTGCGTGCTGCAGGGCGGTCGAGTGGTGGAGCAGGGCACTCACTTGCAACTGATTTCCCAGGGCGGTATCTACGCCAAGTTGCACAAGACCCAAAAGAATCACTAACTCTGCAGTTTCTCAATGGATCAGTTTTATTCTCTCTCCAACTTTATATGCTAATCTTGAAAAACATTTTTCCGCAATAAAATACATATACCACAATGTTTTTAAGAAGTTTGCTTTATTTGCTTTGGTGCTATGATTTCATCAGAATGAGAAAACTCATCTTTAAGTTTTTTATAAATGATAACCTACTTTTACCCCAATTCATGAGTGAATAGTATAATTATTGAACCAACGAAATAAAAAGAATGCAAAATCCAATGATTGACGAAGAGTATATACAAAATCACACGTACAAACACCCCATGGAAATTAAAACTTTGAAAAACACGAGAAAAAACATCAACAACACAAACAAAATGTTTCTAAGTTCTACCTTCAAACATTGTGTGCTAGCTACTCAATTCTCTGATATTTATGATCATCTGAAAAATCTGCGCATTTAGCTTGGGAAACTATCTGCAAATCTGGAGTCATTCAAAACAATTCACAACACTCTGATACTATCTAATCGTTGTGACAACTATTATACAATGCATTTTAGATGTCAATGCCGCGATAATGTTGAATAGAATCCCTGATAAGCGCCATTATCACACTCTTATGCAAAAAGATGCTATAAAGGTATATCCCCAATGAGAGCGGGAAAGAGAAATTGTGCGCTCTTTATCTTATCGTGTTCAGGAATTTAATGCAAATTTTCAGAGAACGCCTATTGACCCTAAACTTTGAAGACACAAATTATATACGTCTATAGAATTTATACAATGTAGAAACTGTACACACCTTTGAGATCGTTCTATTTCCTCAAAGTCATGCTGAGCCTTGAGAAAAATCAATTCAATTGATATTAATAAACTGAAACGAAGAGAGTTCGAAAAACCGGGAGCGTAGGGTACGAATTTTCACTCAACAGACGTGCGCTCTTTCGGCTACTATATTTGAACAGTATTAGACAGACCGAATTGATAAAAGACGATCTCGCGAGTGACAGACCCAACAGTTCGGGTCTACATTTCGAACGGTTCGCTTGAAAATCACCTCGAGTGCAGTGCATCAATTGTAAATCAAAGCAAAATAGCAAACGCTCAAAATCTTAACAGAACGGAACAGAACAGAAGCCTGTGCGCTTGTTTAACCAATTAAGAGTTAAACTAATTCTTATAAACTCCCTTATTTTCGACGACAGGCTGATCACGCATCTTTCCGGGTTTGCGTCAGAGCTGCAACTATACAATTATAACTATCAATTGACCTCAGGGGTAAATGGTTATAGGCGAAAGCTTCGATTTGTACTACGTCAATGGCGGAGCCGACAATGAGCGATGTGGCGGATGTGGAGCCAAAGAAATCCAAGGTTAAGAAGCCAAAAGTGCCTATGGTTAGCTACATACAGCTCTTTCGCTATGCTCAAGGCATCGACTTCCTGCTCCTGTTCATCGGTGTCATAGCCGCACTCCTGCACGCGCTGGTCTTCCCCATTGCCATTATAGTCTACGGCGAGCTGGTGGCCATGTTCATTGATCGCAGCTTGGGTGTGGGAACGAGCTCGAGTACACGTGCCCTTCCCTTGTTCGGCGGCGGCAAGCAACTGTAAGTTGTGATTGAGGAACTTGAATTTTCCATCTAATCTAATCAATAACTCTTAGCACAAATGCAAGTTATGAGGAGAATATGCAGGAGCTGCGCAAGGACAGCGTCGCCTTTGGCATACTCATGACTTTGGATTCTCTTTTATTGGTTATCTGTGGAACGACCTTTGTAAATGTATTCAATCATATAGCACTCAAGCTGACCGTGCGCATGCGTCGTGAGTTTTTCAGAGCGACAATTAGGCAGGAGATCGGTTGGCATGACATAGCCAAGGATCAGAACTTTGCTGTGCGCATAACAGAGTATGTAAAGGGATATAAAATAGAATAACTGAATTACTATATTATCTGCAGCAACATGGAGAAAATACGCACAGGCATGGCCGAGAATCTGGGACACTTTGTCACAATCATTTGCGATACGACGATCAGCGTTTTGATATCTTTCATCTACGGCTGGAAGCTGGCTCTGGCCATGTTCTTCTACATACCGCTGACCATGGTAGTGAATTCTGTGGTTGCACACGTAAGTTATGCGGGGAAAGTCGACTAACTCGTACTCTAATCACTCTAATCACTCATTCCTCCTACGCAGTACCAAAGCAAACTGACTACGAGCGAACAGAGCTCCTATGTGCGTGCCAGTTCTGTCGTCGAGGAAGTCATAGGCGCCATTCGTACTGTGGTTGCCTTTGGTGGAGAACGTTCCGAGTCCACACGATTCGACAATCTGCTCAAGCCCGCTCTCAAAGCAGGCAAATGGAAAGGCGCCTTCACGGGACTGAGCGACACAGTCATGCGGGCCATGATGTTTATCGCCGGCGCCGGGGCCTTCTGGTATGGAGCTAATTTAATTTTACACGATCGTGGCAGCGATGTTCCCTTGGAGGATCGCAAGTACACGCCTGTTGTCGTTATGGCTGTCATATCTGGCATCATTGTTGGAGGCAATCAGCTCGCACGCATCTCACCATTCCTAGAGACATTCTCCATGGCCCGAGGATCAGCAAATGCCATTTACGATGTCCTTGATCGGGTTTCCGCTATAGATCCTCTCTCCAAGGCTGGAAAAACACTCAATCATGGACTAAAGGGCAGCATTGAGTTTCGTGATGTATTCTTTCAATATCCTGCACGAAAGGATATTATTGTGCTGAGGGGACTCAACGTCACAGTTAATGAGGGCCAAACTGTTGCTTTAGTGGGCTCTTCAGGATGTGGCAAGTCCACGTGCGTCCAGCTGTTGCAGCGTTTCTACGATCCGGTCTTCGGGCAGGTGCTGCTGGACGGCGAGGATGTACGTAAGTATAATCTCAAATGGCTACGATCCAACATAGCTGTGGTCGGTCAGGAACCAGTACTGTTCCAGGGTACCATAGGTAAGTGGATCTTACTTGGAAGAGTTTCTAAAGCTCAGCTATTTTGCTGTATTAGGTGAAAATATACGACATGGAAAACCAGACGCTACGCAAAAAGAAGTCGAAGATGCTGCCAGAGCAGCCAATGCCCATGAATTTATTATTGCCTTACATAATGTAAGTGTTTTTCTCTCTAATTACGTCACTGAATCGCTGAGCTCCCTCTTCTACCTCACTCCTAGGGCTACGACACACACATCAGCGAAAAGGGTGTGCAGCTCTCTGGAGGACAACGACAACGTATTGCCATAGCCAGAGCCCTTATACAGAGCCCCACAATTCTTCTGCTTGATGGTGAGTTAACGAGAAGCAAACGATCATTTTAGGTAAAGTATCTAATCCGATATAGAGGCCACTTCCGCTCTGGACTATCACTCTGAGAAGTTAGTGCAAGCGGCCTTGGATAAGGCCTGCAAGGGACGCACCACCTTAGTGGTTTCTCATCGTCTGTCAGCCATCAGGCATGCCGATCAGATTGTTTACATTGAAGAAGGCAAGGCTGTGGAGCAGGGAACACACGAGGATCTCATGAAGAAAGAGGGCTATTACTACAAAATGGTTGCTGCCCACGAATACGATGATACAGCAGACGAGCTCCTCAATGAGTCCGAAGGTCTTACAAAAGAGCGCAAAATATCCCATGAAGTGGAGCACTTCCCGAAGTCTCTAACAGCGCTGGATAAGAATGAAGAGTTTCAGATGAAGCGATTGAATGGTCACAAAGAACTCTCGCAACTTGACACTGAAAACAAGTCAAAGAAGCCAAAGAGCACTAGCTATCCCCGTACTTTTATGCGTATCCTCGGCTGGGCGCGTCCAGAATGGGGCTTCCTGATCATCGGCACCATTTGCGCTGGTCTCTACGGCTGCGCGATGCCCGCCTTCTCAGTAGTGTTGGCAGAACTCTACGCCTCGCTGGCCGAACCAACTGACGAGGCGGTGCTGGAACACACTTCATCCATGTCTATTGTTAGTGTAGTGATAGGCATCTGTGCGGGCATCTTCTGCTTTGTGCAGACCTTTTTCTACAATCTAGCTGGCGTCTGGTTAACCTCACGCATGCGGTGGGTAATAAGACGATAGTTTTTAATATTTATTTATAATTCATATATTTTATAACTTGTATCATTTATTTTATAGGTCCACGACCTTTAGTGCCATCATGAAACAGGAAATGGGCTGGTTTGATGAGAAAGAGAACAGTGTGGGCGCTCTGTCCGCCCGTCTAGCTGGCGATGCTGCCAGTGTACAGGGTGCCATTGGCTTTCCGCTCAGCAATATCGTACAGGCCCTGACCAACTTCATCTGTAGTTTTTCCATCGCCTTCTCTTACTCATGGGAGTTGGCGTTGGTTTGTCTGAGCACAGCGCCCTTCATGATTGCCTCCATTGTGTTTGAGGCGAGGTTCAGTGAGAAGTCGGCATTGAAGGAGAAGACTGTGCTCGAGGAAACGAGTCGCATTGCCACAGAGACCATAACACAAATCCGAACTGTCGCTGCTCTGCGCCGAGAGGAGGAACTAATAGCTATCTACGATGCGGAAGTGGAACGCTATCGGTTGCAAATCCAGAGTCGCCTCAAATGGAGAGGCCTGGTCAACTCTATGGGCATGACCCTAATGTTTTTTGGATACGCTGTCACCTTGACCTACGGTGGATTTATGTGCGCCGAAGACAGAATCAAATTTCCAATTGTTATGAAGTGAGTAGGACCCTCAAATTGAAATTCTTATCTTACATAAACATCTTTATAGAATTTCCAATACTATGCTGTATGGATTGTTCATTCTGGCTCAGTCATTGGCCTTCACACCAGCATTCAATGCAGCTCTGCTGTCCGCAACTCGCATGTATGAAATTATCGATCGTAAACCCCTCATTCAATCGCCTCCCAGCATCGCCGGACAAAATGGCAATGGCAACATTTACAATAAAACAAATGCGGTGGACCATGGCGTCAGCTATCGTGGTATCAACTTTGCCTATCCCTCACGCGCCGATCACTCAGTGCTAGATGACTTTAATCTGGATGTACTACAGGGTCAAACTGTTGCGCTGGTAGGCGCTTCAGGTTCCGGAAAATCAACCTGTGTCCAACTACTGATGAGGTACTACGATCCAGACGAGGGCAAGATAGTAAGACATTTGAATAATTTTAATTAGGATATCGTGACTTCACCACTTCCACTTTGCAGCTAATCGATCAAGAGAGCATACACCAAGATATGGAGCTGAAAACACTGCGTCGACGTCTGGGCATTGTCTCACAGGAGCCATCGCTTTTTGAGAAGACCATTGCGGAGAATATCGGATATGGCGACACGTCACGCGATGTACCTATGCAGCAGATAATTGAGGCTGCCAAAATGGCCAATGCCCACGACTTTATTATGGCTCTACCCGCTCAATATGAGACCATGTTAGGTGCCAAAGGCACACAGCTGTCGGGTGGTCAGAAACAACGCATTGCCATTGCCCGGGCTATGGTAAGGAATCCCAAAATTTTGTTGTTGGACGAAGCAACCTCAGCTCTGGATATGCAAAGCGAAAGAGTAAGTTATTAGACAATCTTATACCGACAGTCAAAATAAAGTTATCTGAAATCTCCTCATAGGTTGTACAACAGGCTCTAGACTCGGCCTGCTCCGGACGCACCTGCATTGTGATTGCCCACCGACTGTCCACTGTGCAGAATGCCAACATTATTTGTGTTATTCAAGCTGGACGTATTGTGGAACAGGGTACACACTCGCAGCTGCTGGCCAAGAATGGCATCTATGCCAAATTGTATCGTAGCCAGTCGAAAACGAAATGACGCCCTAGAGGATGCAACAAAAACTATTCCATAGCCAAGACACAACCCCAAATCCAAAACGCACAAGAGTATGCTACACTCTTAAGCACAGTATTCGCAGTTCAAAATCATGTAACTGTCTCATACAGTGAAGCCTGCCCAAATTGCCCATCAGTAAAGTTCAGCACCGAATTCAAATGCTTTAATAAATATAGTAAATTTCTAACAAACTATCTCCATTTGACTTCTCACTGCAAATTGGGCTATTACACACCAATTATAAGCGATAGAGAACAATGTTAAATTTAGACAGTCTTTATCTTATCTATATACATTCAGTACCACCTTATTTACTTCATGCCATATATTCCGCTAGAAGACCTTTTCAAGATTAGGCTATAGAGAGACAATTTAGTACCGCAGTGCGCTTCCAGTCGTGCGAACTTATAGCGCCATGTTTATAAGAATAATAACGACGCTAATACTACTGTCATGTGAGTTGACAATTCGAAAACTTATGATCTATTCATTTATTGCCAAACAATACAGTGGCTCAAGCCGATGGCGCGGTAAATCCCCCGACACCAAAATCAATTCCACCGTGCCCGCTGGAAAGCTCGTGCCATACATCGAATGAAGATGTCTCTATTTGCCGATTTGACGAGCAGGCCGGTTGTATACGCAGATACCCATCCAAATGTCATTTAGATGTGGCCGCGTGCCGTGAGGGAAAGAGTATGTCAAGCTTCGCACAGTGAATTGTTCCCATATACCATACAAAGTCATCGAACAGCTGAAACTTGTTTCATTTAGATAACACCGACGACTACAGTGACGTCTACTGTCAGATGGAAACGTACATCTGCCCCGAGACAGACGAGTACGAGCGCTGGACAATCTTCTTTGGGCATGAGAAAGATTGATATGTATCCGAAATAAATGTTAAGCCTTTTGTGATTTAAAAATACACACAGTTAATTAACCCAGCTGGGATTTCAGACTCTCATCAATGACGTCAAGCGTTTTTGCCCAGCGCAAGCCCGAGACGGCGAGACGCCTCGAGCCCCTCTTATGAATCGACAATACACTTCGACAATACGCTTTTGTCCACGCATGGATTATAAACGGAAAGCTGTTCTGCTTAGTTTGACACGGTAGCCGGTAGTCGGTAGTAGGTATATAAAATCGATGGGTTCTTCTGCAAATTTCACAGTTTTAATCGAACTAGGAGTCTTTTAAAATGTACCTTGTAATTCTGCTCGGTTAGTGTGAATTCAAAACGGAGTAACAGCAATTGTTTTACAATCTTTCCCAAATCCTTACAGCTTTTTATGCTATAGCTATGACTGCGTGTCAACCACTAGCCACTAAATCAAATCTGGATCGCTACAAAGAATGGCCAGGAGTACCAGATGAACGCTTGGCCGATGCTGAGCTGGATAGTGCATACGAAATATATAAAAATCAGACTGCACGTCCAATTCTCAAATAAGTGAGAGGCAGAACAGAGTATGGCGGATGTACTATGGACGTCCCAGCTCTAACGTGTTCAACGTTAATATGCATATAAAATAAAATTAATAAAATAAGTTTTACCTAAAAAATAAAACAATTATTTTATTTAAACGTGAGTTTTTCTAGTTCCTATTGAATTCCGGTCGAAATCACGTAGATCGTCTGGCTTGTGCGGCACTCAAAGAGAAGTGTGTATAAGTTGAGCGCGCCATGGGCTTCCACATTCAGTTGAGTTCAGTCAGTAGTATCTGCAATGTTTGTAGCCAAGTACTTATCAGCGGTTCTTATTACTCTCGCATTTGTGCTAATCGGTATGGTTATGAAGTGTTTGTATAATTAAAATCAATGCCTAACTGAAATGTTGACCGATTATAGCGCAAGGACGACCACTGGACATCTTTAGCACTGAAGACGATCGCATGAATGAAATCAGCGTAGAAGATGGCCGTAATCCGAGTATGCCTATACTGGACCGCATCTTCAACAGTGCTGAACTACAGATACTAACAAAAGGTCGCCCAAGTAGACCAAACAAAATCAAGAGGAATGACGAAGACACCACGAGGAGCTCCAAACACGCCCACAGCATGATCACTTCGATGTTGAGCTTTGTCAGCAGTGTAGTTAACTTTGGCAGAACATTTATGCGTAATGAATGAGGCTAATAAACTTAAGAATAAATAATTAATTACCAAGAATCCTTTAAATTTTTTACGAACCTAACGTGCCGTCGTAAAATGGCACTCGTATATCTGGAATGAGTTTGGAGACCTTTAAGTTCGCAATGTTCCATAAAGTCAATACAGTTATAACGAGATGACATTGTATGGTAATTAGACAAAAAACCAAACCCCCATCGAGTTTTTCCACTTTTTTTTCTTCAACATTATGCAACGTCACATTTGAATTCTGAGTAAGGTATGAGAGGTATGCTAATTTTAACCAGGCGAGCTTTTGTTGGGCTAGTTGAGATTTGTTTATTTATCATTGTTTGTTTTTATAATACCTATATACACATTTAGGCTCTGAGAAACTGCATCCATACCGCATTCCGCTGAGAATGAGTGAAATTAGCATTTTAGCTTATGTAGCCTGGCAGACCATAGAAAATAGATTTGTTCCAATGTAAAATCAAAGCGTCCGTCAACCGGCGCTCTAAGAAGCCTTACTTATTTGTATATAATATATGGAAACCGTTTTTGATTTTTCGGATATTAAATAAAAACGTTTAAAAATAATCCAATGTGAAATGAAGCTTCAAAGTAAACAGCTCGCACTCATAATATCGTTAAATCTAAGTTGCTTCAATTTACATCAATATAAACAAAACTGTTGAGGAATAACCTACTATTAAAGCCATAACACCGTGTTAACAATAATTGAGGCATTATGGTAAGAAGATTTATGGCCTAAAGAGATTGCACAATTGCAAAACTTGAACAGAAATCGAAAGCCGTCAAGAGTGTTTCTAAGCGGCAAGCGCCGATTGTGCAAGGCAACAGCTCCGCCTGTAGTGGCACAACGTGCTGCTTGTGGCAAGGTTATTCAAGCCAAATTCGGCACACGGCATTCACACTTGCATTTTCCCTTAAATGTCGGTTCGAGTTTGCGTTTTTAAACTCTGTACTAAAAATGATTTCGCACTGAGTTTTTTGGTAACGATTTTATTAAAGCAAAAGCAAAACGCTTAATTAGCATCTGGCAAGACATTGAAGCAAAGGTTTATACAGAAAGGTTATAGGTGTGCGCAGGTACAATAAAATATACTTTTAATGTGTTCTCCAATGTGCTGGCTAATTCGCCTCGAGCAAATGATATTTGAACATCTTGTTAAGGGAATTCATATTTTGAGACAGCTCGTTGCAGACACGCACCACGCAGCCTTCTCGAGGCACATGCAAATGGAAAACGATATCAAGAGAATTATTATATTTTCCGCCAACGATTGCAAGTATAGATACATGGCACTGGCGCACCGCACTAACCTACTAGATACTTAATCACTTTCAACAGTACCATGTCAGAGAACTGCGTCGATGCAAACGCGCCGAAACTTAGAACCGAATTGAACGCGAATTCAGAAATACAACGGCGAATAAATGAAATAAAACGCTGCGAGCTCAAGTGAACGACTACTTGAACGACGGCAGCCCGACCAGCACAGTGGTGCAATAAGCAAAATGCCTCGAGCAAAATATAAACGTGTATGTTTGTTTAAAATATATACTTATTAAATATTTATCAAGTTTATCAAGCAAAAATTGTCAAGGGGAGATTGAAATTTAATTCAATTAAAACAATAAGTCTACTATATATATTGAGAATTCGATTAATATTGATAATTTGCACAAACTAAAAAATGCACTTACCCGCTCGCTGCAACGCCTACAGTGGTCGCCAATAAAACTTTGAAATCAAGAATTTCCCATTGATGTTGCAATGGGTATGTACACTAACTCACACACACAGACACACACTTAAAAAAAATAAGATTTTATTTGCATTTTTTGGTATCACCTAAAAAAATTAATTCGCAATTTTTTGCATCACGTAGAAAAAAAATAAAAAAATATATATATAGAAATACATTTGCATTTTTTTGGGAACACTTAACGCGCTCATTTGCGTGAGTTGCAAGAAACAGCATCAATAAAACCAACAGCAACAACAACGACGCAAAGCGGTAAACGATGCTTATTACGTCACCAGAACTCGTTTGCATGCTTGGAACCGAGCAGAACCGAAGCCGGCACAGTGTGACCGGCACAACACACAAGATTCGCGTAGAATTGAGGCCACAAACCGTTGACAGACTGCACCGGCGTCTTTATCACTGCACGATTATTTCTGTTGTCAATGCAAGAGAGTTCCATTGGCTGCCTACCAACCTGTTTCCCCTGCGCCGAGACAGGCTGCGCGCGCCACTGCCTCGACTGCGCTGCTGCCGCGCTGCATTGGTCATGAATTTTACAGTTGTGTTTTGATCGTGATTTTCAAAGCTATACGCCAGCTTGCAACTTAGCAAGCAGCACAGTAGACGCACCACCAGTCGCTCAGTTGCATAGGCCTTTTAATAGCTCTAGCAATAAACTTCAAGTTTTTGGCGATTGTAGGTTGAGTCTTGTTTCTCGACTTGGTCAAGCCTGAACGCGATTCGACTGTTTACCGCTATTCACCTTCAGCGCTGCTATATTTGCGAAAAGCAACAAAGACCACACAGCACCAGCAAATTCAATTGATTTCGACAGCATTCAATTTATCCAAAACCGAGTGCTAATCGATAAATAACTCCTATTAACTATAATTTAAATTGCGGCCTGCTTAAGCGATTCAATGGCGCGAAAATAACTGTATTTATACTTGTTTTCCTCCTCCACAGGACTGCATATGACTCAACTGTTCCACAACAGTGGCGCGGGGGATCACAGAAGTGAGCATCAAAAACTAGCAAAATCGCAGCTTAACACTCATAAAAAAAAATATTCTAGTGTGATATTGCGCAGTAGACTTCGCACTACACAGAGAAAAAAAACCAAGCGGCTTACAGATTTCTATGGAAAATTACAAATAGAGATGCTAAGTAGCTGTACGAGCACGCCTTACTCTACAGGACTGCATGCGCGTTAGCTGTTTGATAACATAAGTGAGGGGAAGTGGGGGCGCTAACATTGAGGTTAAAGTCAGCATCGATAGGTATCGAAATCACAATTAAACACTCGTAATGCATATAGCGCATCAGACTTTGCACTGCATTACTTCACAGGACTGCATGTGTCTCAACTGTTCCACAACTGTGGCGTGGGGGAGTTGGTGGCGCTAACATTGAGGTTGGAGTGAGCATTCGCTTTCATATTGCGCAGTAGACTTTGTGCTACACTTGAAGAAAAACCCTGTGCTCTTTGTTGAGAAATCATAGGGGAGAGCTCAATATGAATTTATAATAACAATAAAAATAGGCCACAAAGACAGGAACACAAGGCCATTATAATGCAATTTGCTCACGCATTGCCTTTTTACCGTTATATTAACACAACACATTAAATCTTCACATAAGCACTCAATACCACTTCACAATCACTTGCAATACACTTCACAGATATTTAATTTATTCACGACCGATTTTTATTCCACAAATAACTTGTCTTATTTTATTTAATTGACGCATTTCACAATCCCACGCAATGACTTTGCAAGCGCGAAAATAACTGTATTTACTCATTCTTTTCCTTACTTTACAGGACTGCATTTGACTCAACTGTTCCACAACAGCGGCGTGGGGGAGCTGGTAGCGCTTACATTGAGATTACAGTGAGCATCGATAGGTATCGAAATCGCAGCTTTCTTTAATTTCATAGTGCGCAGTAGACTTTGTACTAAACTTAAAGAAAAAACCTAGGTAGAAAATAAAGGGAAGAGCTTATTAAGAATTAAAAACACATTTGCACATACGCCGCAAAGATAAGAACACAAATGAAAAATAATCAAATTAAATCAATTTTAATTCACTTTAAAGAATTATTATAAGTGTAGGTCAAGTGCAAGTGCAATTGCCCAAGCGTAGACTTTTTACCGTTACTTTTACATAGCACAATTAATCTTCACGTTAGCACTTAACATCACAACACAATCACTTTCAAAACACTTTCCCGACATTTATTTGAGTCGCGATGGAGTTTTATTGGATAAATTATTTATTTTAACTCCGCGTTAAACACTTGAACGCAATCGATTTAAGGGCGCGCATATAACTGTATTTACTCGCCCGCTCTTTTTCTTACACCACAGGGCTGCATTTGATGCAACTGTTTGACAACTGTGGCGCGTGGGAGTTCATTGAGCTGGCGGTAAGGATCGATAGCTATCGATAGTGCGGCTCCACACTAAGAAGTTTCCGATTGTCATTCCCAATTCGCTGCGTTCTTTGCGCCAACAGCTCTAAATTAAGTGAAAAATGCAGGTCATTCCATCTGCCTGTGTGTTTATTTGTTGCATTTATTGCTGCTGAAAGCAGAGAAGAGAAAGAGAACATGGTTGGTACTGCCTCAGTGGTTATTAATGTTAATATTGAATATTTTTCAGCAAGGCGCCATTTTGTGTGTCGGACGCCGCAGGACTGCATGCAACTCAACAGTTCGAGAACAGTGGCAGCCAAAGCTAAGGATCGATAGGTATCGAGACTCGCTGGGGGCGACTTGAGCTAACGGCTTTTTTATGGCAAAGAGAAACCCGAAACTCTCTTGCTCGGCGCTCTTCTCTCTTCGCCAATGCTCATTAAAAAGCCGGCCGGTATTTGCCTGCCCTGCAGAGAGCAATAAACGTAGAGCGGAAAGAGCACAAAGCAGAAACTGAAAACGCGGAGCAAAATAAACAAAACGACGCAAGCAAAACAAACGGAGATCGAAAACGTAATCTCTCGGCCGCTCAGCTGTGCCGTGTGTGATGAAGTGATGAAGTAATAAATGGGCCGGGATCGCCGGCAGCCGACGGCGGACGACCGACAGCCGAAGATCGTCAGCCGATGGGCAATCGGCTTCGGCTCGGGTCGTCTGAGCCGAAGCGTCAACGAATCCATCAGTCGTCGCGGATGCAGACACTTTTGGGGTCTCGAGGAAAACTTCTCGCCGGCAGAACTTCAGTTGCTCGCGACGAGCCATCCAGTGCGGTTGGATGGGCTCCAGAAAGAAATAACAAAAAAAGGAAAGGAACGAAACGGGAATCGAACAGTGAACAGTGAAGTGAGACAAAGATAAGAAAGTGGAATACATAAGCGAACCGGAAGTGATCGTATAAAGGACTAGCGCGAGCACCTACTGCTGCTCTGTTCAGCTATGGGCCTGCGTGTGGGCGTGGCCTTTGTGCTGTGCCTGATTGTGGCGCTGTGCGAGGCCGAACTGACGCCGCCATACTTCAATCTGGCCACAGGCCGCAAGATACATGCAACTGCCACATGTGGCGAGGACACCGATGAACCGGAACTCTACTGCAAGCTGGTCGGAGCGAATACGGAAAACGATAACATCGACTACTCGGTGATCCAGGGACAGGTAAGCACTAAGCAATAGCACCACCAGAATTTTGTCCAATTTGAAAAAAAAAAAAAAAAATCCATTTACTCTTTCACTCGGTATACATACAAAATTTCTCTGAGGCATGCCACATGTGTTGCGCATTCGAATGGGAAACTATTTTTAGACAGACCAAAGTTAATAGCACACACACATGTGCCTCTCCCTCTTCTCGCCTCTAGGTCTGCGATTACTGTGATCCCAAGGAGCCCGTGAGGAATCATCCGCCGGAGAATGCCATCGACGGCACCGAGGCCTGGTGGCAGAGTCCGCCCTTGTCCCGAGGCATGAAATTCAACGAAGTCAATTTGACCATCGATTTCGAACAGGTAAGCAGAAGGCCAGAAAGAAAGCAAGGCCGGGGAAAAGAAAGAGAACAGAGAACAAGAAGCACACGAGCAGGAGGAGGCAGCATGAAACTGAAACAATACAAAACGAGTCAATGCAGCGTTCTTATGGGTTCAGCATCGGCTCAGACAGGCTCTGCTGGCATGAGAGACAGGCGGACAGACAGACAGACACTGGATCGTAAAATTCGAAAACGATTTTAATGGGTTTTCATTTCATTTTCGACGTCGCATCGACAACGCAGAAGACTTCGACTTCGACGACGCAGCGAAAAATCTTGCTGAGCTGCGCTGTTGGCCCGGGGCTGCTTCCCTTTGGAGTTGCGGGTTATCAGCGCGTTGTGTACACATACATAAACACATACATATATCTATGTATTCAGGCGAGCATGTTGGACTGTCTCGGCTTACATGTTCGCTTAGAAACCCGCCGCAGAGCATTGACTTTAGATTCTTTTTTTTTGTTCCCTGTTTCGCTTTGCGCGATAAGCGCATTGTATAATATTAAGAGCAGCAGAAATCTTGGCATGAATGGGCACACTATAGTCTCATATTTGATTCAAACTACATTAGTATATATATTATGTTCATGCTGCTGCTGATAAGTACCATAGCAGTCGCGGCAGCAGCCCACACGCTTATCAAAAAAATGCCTCGAGTCTTGTGCTATAAAGACTTTGGGGTCAGCGCGCTTATCGCACTTGCAACGGAAACGAGAAGCCTTTTTAAATAGCAAATTATGGAATATACTATATATCACAGACATATGTTACTACTACTTGAGGCATGAAATGAGATCATCCCATCGCAGTCGAGTGTGCTGCAACGCCTGCACATAGTTTTCTGTAGTCTTCAAGCTGCAGCAGTATTAATAGCGTGCTGACGCCAGCTAAAAGATTAGCTGCAAATGAGCAGATCTCTTATTGTAAGACATTCCAAAGAATACCACATATTTGCTTGGCTGAGTTGACAAATAATTAATGCATTCCCGGAGAAGCATTCAATTTGAACACTCGATTTCATTTAATTTCAATCATTTTGATTGATTTCAAAAACAAAATTTAGTATATAAATACCTAAACCACATGCTGGCGCTGTTCTAAAACATAAGCAAAAATTTAAATGATTTCTATTAGTATTTTTACAGCTAACTATTAGCTTTGTTAATTTTTTTTAAAGCATTCCATAGAAAACTCTCTAAAAATAAAATTAATGTACTATATATTAGGATTATTCATTTAAAAACGCTACGCTTTCAATTTTAATTTAATTTTTTAATTTTTAAAAATTGAATTTTTAATTTAAATTAATTATCAAATATTATTATTAAATATTAATTTAAATATTTTTATTTAAATTGAAAAAAAGACAAATGCTTACGCAATTATTATAAGCAATAAGCTACAGAATACATGAGAAGATTTTTGCGAATAATTTCTCTTATCTTGTAAATCAAGTTGTAAGACATACCAACCACTATAAAAAAGTACTCAACGCCTTAAAAAAAAATCCCAAGCTTCTCCTATATCCAAACTATACATGCATTCCCTGAAAAAAAGCCAATTTAAAAACTCTACGCTTTCGAGCTTCCATTTCAAATGATTTCATTTTAGCTGAACAAGGGAGAAGACACATGTTTACGCAAAAATTATAAGCATAAGCATGTCTTATATATATTTACCAATATGTAGTATGTTATGTACTACAGCTATGTGCATACACACATTCAATATGTTTGGCTCGTTTCGAATTGAGTTCGAGACGAGGAAAGCAAACACGAGGGGAAACTAAATAAACAAACATTTGGCGGACGCAGATAAATTTAGTGTGCTGGAGAGCATGGAGTTAATTCTCTTCCATGATCTCATGCGCATATGTATCTAGTACACATACACACACATGTTGACACAACACACACACACACTGCTGTGTGTACGCTACGCTAATAAATTTAAATGAATTTGCTTACGCTGTGAATTGAGCTTCTGCTTAGAGCGAGTCTCTTGACTCTTAAGAGAAGTTCCATTCCGGGAATGTCTGAAATAAGTTAGAGGGCAGCTACAAAAGTTCGGCAACACCACTAGACTATTTTACTGGAAAATCTTCACAAGAATTGACTTTAATTGCGTTTATTTTTGAAGAAATCAACCCAAAACTTTTGTAAATCAAATTTTTATGCCTATTTTTACTAGTTTAAGCAATTTCAAGCAAAAACTGTGATTTTAAAATTTTTCAAAAATTTCAAAATTTTGAAAGGGTTAGGCATGCAAAATTTTGAAAAAATTTCAATTTTTTTAATTTATAAAATTTTGATGCAGCATTAAAAAAGAGTTCAAACCATTGACTAAATGACATTCCCGAGCAAAATCGCATGATTTTTAACAAAGTTATGCGTGTTTGAAGTCTAGATACGATCATACATTTCTACTATATAGATGCATATATCATAAGTAGAAAATAAATAATTAATAAAAATTAAAATCACTTGCCGCTTTGCAGGAATTCCATGTGGCGTATCTGTTCATACGCATGGGTAACTCACCGCGTCCGGGTCTCTGGACGCTGGAGAAGTCCATGGATTACGGCAAGACCTGGACACCGTGGCAGCATTTCTCGGACACGCCCGCCGATTGCGAGACGTACTTTGGCAAGGACACGTACAAGCCAATAACACGTGATGACGATGTCATCTGCACGACGGAATACTCGAAGATTGTGCCGCTGGAGAACGGCGAGATACCGGTGATGCTGCTCAACGGCCGCCCCTCGGCGACAAACTACTTCAACTCGACGGTGCTGCAGGAGTGGACACGTGCCACGAACGTGCGCATTCGTCTGTTGCGTACCAAGAATCTGCTGGGTCATCTGATGTCGGTGGCACGCCAGGATCCGACGGTGACACGGCGTTACTTCTACTCCATCAAGGACATCTCGATTGGCGGTCGCTGCATGTGCAACGGTCACGCCAGCACCTGCGACGTCAAGGATCCCAGCAGTCCGGTGCGCATACTCGCCTGTCGCTGCCAGCATCACACCTGCGGCATTCAGTGCAATCAGTGCTGTCCCGGATTCGAGCAGAAGAAGTGGCGCCAGAACACCAATGCGCGGCCCTTCAACTGCGAACGTAAGTGCAGGCCCGTAGGACTATACCATGGATAGCATATTAAATCTCTATACTTTCCTCTCGCGCAGCCTGCAATTGCCATGGCCACAGCAACGAGTGCAAATACGACGAGGATGTCAACCGCAAGGGCCTGTCCCTGGACATCCATGGGCACTACGATGGCGGCGGCGTCTGCCAGAACTGCCAGCACAACACCGAGGGCACCAACTGCAACAAGTGCAAGCCCAAGTACTATCGCCCGCGCGGCAAGTACTGGAACGAGACGGACGTCTGCAGTCGTAAGTAGCACAAATATATGGATGATAGTACCTTCTAAAAATGCCTTTGTCTGCAGCCTGCAACTGCGACTTCTTCTATTCGACGGGACACTGCGAGGAGGAGACGGGCAAGTGCGAGTGCCGTGCCGCTTTCCAGCCGCCCAACTGTGACTCCTGCTCGTATGGGTGCGTGTGGCAGAGAAAAGCTCTCGATTGGACCATAGATTAATTCGCCTCTCTCTCTCTCTCTCTCTGCTTGCAGCTACTATGGCTATCCGCAGTGCCGCGAGTGCGAGTGCAATTTGAACGGCACCAATGGCTACAACTGCGAGGCCGTCAACGGCATTTGCCCCTGCAAGACGAACTTTGCCGGCGCACTGTGCAAGGAGTGCGCCGAGTCTTACTACGGCTTCCCCGAGTGCAAGGCCTGCCAGTGCAACAAGCTGGGCTCCATCAACAACGACTGCGACGTCGTCTCCGGCAACTGCACCTGCCTCAGCAACTGGGGCGGCGCGCAGTGCGAGCGCTGCAAGGATGGCTACTACAACGAGCCCACCTGCTCCTGTGAGTAGCAAAATTGTACCTAATTTATTTGCACTTATTACTTAATTATACACCTCTGCAGACTGTGACTGCGATCATCAGGGCACCGAGCCGGAGATCTGCAACAAGCAGTCGGGCCAGTGCATTTGTCGCGAGGGCTTTGGCGGCCCGCGCTGCGATCGCTGCCTGCCGGGCTACTACAACTATCCGTCGTGCCAGCCCTGCAACTGCTCCACCACGGGCAGCTCGGCCATTACCTGTGACAATACGGGCAAGTGCAACTGCCTGATCAACTACTCCGGCAAACTGTGCAACATGTGCAGCGCAGGCTTCTACAACTATCCCGAGTGCTTGGGTAAGTATGGTTTATTTTTTATGCCATTTACTTATTGAGAATGGGCAAAAAATGGTAATGGAGGCTTGGCAGACCATACAACGTAAATATATTCTTGATCAACATCAAAAGCCGTGTCGATTTTGTCCGTCTGTCTGTCCGTTTGTATGAACACGCAGATCTCAGCTATTAAAAAAGCTAGAGACACCAAAGTTGGTGGTAGAGTTCGTGTATACAATACACACAAGAAGTTTATTTCAAACTTGATGTGACACGCCCACCGCCTACGCAAATCGATAAAGGCGTTTTTCAATGCATTGCAAATAACTCAATAACAATAAGAGATAAAAGCATAAAATTTGGTAAGAGGATGCCTTGCAACATTATGCAGAAGTTGGATTTTGGAATTTTGGCTGCCACGCCCACCGCCCCTAAAAAACGAATTTTTGTTAATTAAAAGACTACGCATTGGTCTCCCACTTAGTTGTCTGCAATTTCCTTTAGGGCTTGAGAAGCATTACAATATTTACCTCTCATTACAGCTTGCAATTGCGATGAGCACGGCTCCGAGGGCGTCACTTGCAATGAGGATGGTTGCTTCTGGTAGGCTCCCAGCACGTACATACGATCAATCCAAGAAACTAAAGATATTTCTACTGTTTCTGCAGCAAGCCCAACTTCGATGGCCGCCAGTGCGAGAAGTGCAAGGAGTCGTTCTACAACTTCCCCGCGTGCGAGGACTGCAATTGTGATCCGGCCGGTGTGATCGATCAGTTCGCCGGCTGCGGCTCTGTGCCGGTGGGTGAACTCTGCAAGTGCAAGGAGCGTGTCTCCGGTCGCATCTGTAACGAGTGCAAGCCACTGTACTGGAACCTAACGACCAGCAATCCGGAGGGTTGCCAGGAATGCGATTGCTTTATCGACGGCACCGTTTCGGGGCTGGACACGTGCGCCTCCAAGTCGGGCAGCTGCCACTGCAAGCCGCACACGACGGGACGGCGCTGCAATGAGTGCCGCGACGGCACCTTCGATCTGGACGGCTCATCGCTGTTCGGCTGCAAGGACTGCAGCTGCGATGTGGGCGGCTCGTGGAACAGCCAGTGCGACAAGATCAACGGCCAGTGCAAGTGTCATCCGCGTGTGACGGGACGCGCCTGCACGCAGCCGCTGACGACGCACTACTTCCCAACGCTGCATCAATTCCAGTACGAGTACGAGGACGGCAAGCAGCCGTCGGGCACGCAGATGCGCTATCAGTACGACGAGACAGTCTTTCCGGGATTCAACAGCAAGGGCTACGCGGTCTTTAACGACATCCAGAACGAGGTACGCAACGACCTGAAGGTGATCAAGTCGTCGGTCTATCGCATTGTCATACGCTACATGAATCCCAACGAGAAGAATGTGACGGCCAGCATACTCATACAGTCGGATAATCCGCTGGAGTTGGATCAAAAGTAGGTTGCCGTTCATTTGAAATATACTCTGTTATTTACACTCTCCTCTTCTCCTGTTCAGCGTCAAGGTGCTGCTGCGTCCCACTACGGAGCCCGAGTTTGTTACCGTCTCTGGGCCGAAGGGCAGCAAACCGTCGGCCATTGTACTGGACCCCGGCAACTATGTCTTCACCACCAAGGCGAACAAGAACGTAATGCTGGACTACTTTGTGCTGCTGCCGGCCGCCTACTACGAGGCATCCATACTGACGCGCCACATCGCCAATCCCTGTGAGCTGGGCAACATGGAGCTGTGCCGTCACTACAAATACGCCTCGGTGGATGTCTTCGATCCGGCCAAGGTGCCCTTCATCTTCGATGCCGACAACAAGCCCACCAATCCGACCGAGCACTATGCCGATGCCGAGCATCTGGAGATTGTCAGCCATTTCGGCGAGATTCCCGTGCTGAGCAACACGCAAAGGGAGCTCAACTACATTGTGAATGTGCCGCACAGTGGGCGTTATATCTTCGTCATCGATTACATCAGTGATCGCAATTATGCGGTGCCCTACGACATTAACTTGAGGCTGCGCGACGACGAAGACTCCCAGTCGTCGGTGTATCTGTATCCCTGTCTGTACTCGACCGTCTGCCGCACGCCGATCAACGATGATGGCCGCGAGAAGATCTTCAACATCAACAGCGAAGATCAGAAGCCAGTGATCATCTCGGTAAGTTGCCTGTGCTGCGCAAGAATTTCTCACAATGCAATTCCCATTGCAGGCTGACTACGATGACGTCTATCGCGTGCCAATCATCTCGGTCTCGGCCATACCAGTGGATCAGTGGTCCATTGACTATATCAATCCGAGTCCCGTCTGCGTGATACACGATCAGAAATGCGCTACCCCGAAATTCCGTTCGGTGCCGGACTCCAAGAAGATCGAATTCGAGACGGATCACGAGGATCGCATTGCCGGCAATAAGCCGCCGTACGCGGCCTTCGATGAGCGCGTGAAGCTGGTGCACTTGGACAGCCGCCAGGAGGGCACAATTGTCATCGAATCGAAGGTGCCGGAGCCGGACAGCTATGTCATACTCGTGAAGTACTATCAGCCCAGTCATCCCAAGTACCAGGTGCTGTACACGCTGACCGCCGGCAAGAATCAGTACGACGGCAAGTTCGACATCGAGCATTGCCCCTCCAGTTCCGGCTGCCGTGGTGTTATACGCGGCGATGCCGGCTACTTCGCCATTGAGGATGACTTCAAGTTTACGCTGACGGTAAGCGATTTATAATAAATTATTTAAATATACTACTGTGGGCAAAAAGTAAGGTGAATATTTTTGTAAAGTCAAAATTCTCCTAAATCAATTTCATCCACTTCAAAGTAATCCCCTCCCGATAAAATACACTTATGCCAACGTTTTTTCAAATCCTCGAAACAGGCCAAATAGTCCCTTTCCGGTATAGCCATGAGCGCCCTCGTCGCACTCTTGATCGTTTGGTTTACAAAAGCGTAAATATAGTACTCATACTGACATTGACATAAAATTCCCGCCAAATGTCATCAACAGTCCTGCCAACTCGAGAAAAAAAGAACTAGTTCGCCATTTTAAGCCCGCGAATTTTAAATTGAAAATTCACCTTACTTTTTGCTCACAGTAGTATTAATTAATATATATTAATTATTTATATATAATATATATTATTAATTTAATTTACGCTTGTAGAACACACGGCCACAGGAGGTTTGGCTGGACTATCTGGTGGTGGTGCCAGTGCAGCAATTCAAGCCCGATCTGCTGGTCGAGGAGACCTTTGATCAGACCAAGGAGTTCATCAAGGAGTGCGGCCACGATCACTTCCACATTACGCACAATGCCAGCGAGTTCTGCAAGAACGCCGTGTTCTCGCTGACCGCCGACTACAACAGCGGCGCGTTGCCCTGCAACTGCGACTACGAGGGATCCACCAGCTTCGAGTGTCATCCGTTTGGTGGCCAGTGCCAGTGTCGGCCCAATGTGATCGGACGCCAATGCACGGCCTGTCGCACAGGATATTACGGTAGTATTCGCATGAGAGAAACTATAACATATAAAAAATTTATTATATTATATTCCTATATGATCTTAGGCTTTCCCGACTGCAAGACCTGCGATTGCCCCAGCATTGCCATGTGTGAGCCGACAACGGGCGAATGCCAGTGCCCCACCAATGTGATTGGCGAACTGTGCGATAAGTAAGTGGCAACCACTTCAGACCACCTCAGACCATTAATAAAAATACTATTTGACCCACCAGATGCGCACCGAACACGTATGGCTTCCATCAGATGATTGGCTGCGAGGACTGCAACTGCAACTACATGGGCATTGCGAACGGCAACCAGCAGTGCGATCTGTTCAACGGCACCTGCGAGTGCCGCGATCACATTGTGGGCCGCGCCTGTAATACCTGCGACAATGGCTACTATGAGTTCCCGCGCTGCGGCCAGTGCAGCTGCCATCGCCCGGGCACCGAGTTGGAGGTGTGCGACAAGGTGGACGGCACATGCTACTGCAAGAAGAACGTGGTCGGACGCGACTGTGATCAGTGCTTGGAGGGCACATACAATCTGCAGGATGGCAATCCCGACGGTTGCACCACTTGCTTCTGCTTTGGCAAGACATCGCGCTGCGACAGCGCCTATCTGCGCGTCTACAATGTCAGCCTGCTGAAGCACGTGTCCATCAACTCGGCCAACTTCAATGACAAACTGGTCGACTTCGAGATCTGGGACGTGACCAAGGACGAGCTGATTGTCAACGAGACGACGCTGCAGGCGGACTTCAGTACGCGCGACGAGAACGATCAGCGCGTCGCGTACTTCGGCGTGCTGGACTACCTGCTCAATCAGAACAGTCACATCTCGGCCTATGGCGGCGATCTGGCCTACACGCTGCTCTTCACCTCGGGCTTCGTGGGCAAGTCGATCATTGCGCCGGACGTCATACTGCTGAGCAAGAACCACATACTGGTGCACCAGAGCTACGAGCAGCCGAGCAGCAATCTGCCCTTCGAGAATCACCTGCAGATGGTCGAGACGAACTTCCAGACGCTGGCGGGCAAGCCCGTGAGCCGTGCCGACTTCATGATGGCCCTGCGTGATCTCACCTCGATCTTCATACGCGCCAATTACTGGGAGCAGACGCTGAACACGCAACTCTCCGATGTCTACCTGACGCTGGCCGACGAGGATGCCGACGGCACGGGTAGCTATCAGTTCCTCGCCGTCGAGCATTGTCACTGTCCGGCCGGCTATGCGGGACACTCGTGCGAGGACTGTGCCCAGGGCTATCATCGCATCGACAATAGACCCTACGGCGGCTACTGTGTGCCCTGCGAGTGCAACGGGCATGCGGAGACCTGCGACTGTGCCACCGGCATCTGCACCAATTGCCAGCACTCGACGCAGGGCGATCACTGCGAGCAGTGTGTGGCCGGGTACTATGGCAATGCGACAAATGGTACGCCGCATGACTGCATGATCTGCGCCTGCCCGCTGCCCTTCGACTCGAACAACTTTGCCACCGGCTGCGAGATCTCCGAGTCCGGCAAGGAGATCCACTGCGAGTGTCTGCCCGGCTATACGGGCGCCCGCTGTGAGGCCTGCGCCAATGGCTTCTACGGCTCACCCGAGACGCCCGGCGAGACATGCCGACCCTGCGAGTGCTCCGGCAACATCAATCCCGAGGAGCAGGGCTCCTGCGATACACGCACCGGCGAGTGTCTGCGCTGCCTGAACAACACCTCGGGCATGGCCTGTAATCTGTGTGCGCCCGGCTTCTATGGCGATGCTGTGCAGCTGAAGAACTGCCAGAGCTGCGACTGCGACGAGATGGGCACGCTCGAGTGTGATCCCTACGTGGGCGAGTGCAAGTGCCATGAGAACGTCATCGGCGAACGCTGCGATCGGTGCAAACCCGATCACTATGGCTTCGATTCCGGCACCGGTTGTCGCGCCTGCGACTGTGGCCAGGCCTCCAATTCGACGCAGTGCGACAGCCACACCGGACACTGTAAGTATAGCTGATCTTTGTTGCATATTCCAAATTTTACAATTAACCAACCTTCCAGGTCTGTGCAAACCGGGCGTAACTGGTCGCCAGTGCGATCGCTGCACCGTGGATCACTGGAAATACGAGCGCGAGGGCTGCTCGCCGTGCAACTGCAACCAGGGCTACTCCCGCGCCGGCACCGGCTGCAATCCGGAGACGGGTCAGTGCGTCTGTCTGCCCGGCGTGATCGGCGATCGCTGCGAGGCATGCCCCAATCGCTGGGTGCTCACCGAGGACGGCTGCATGGAGTGCAACAATTGCCATCATGCGCTGCTCGATGTCACCGATCGCCTGCGCGATCACATCGACGGCGTGCTGCAGGACTTCCAGAGCGTCACCTTGGCCTTCTTCACCAGCCAGAAACTGAACTACTACGACCTGCTGGCCGATGAGCTGCAGCCCAAGGTGCAGGCACTGGATCCCACGACCGTCAATCTGCTGCCATCGCAGAAGCTCAACAGCGAGCTGGAGGCGAGCAGCAAGTCGTACGCCAAGCAGGTCAACCAGACGCTCAACAATGCGCTGGACATACAGCTGAGGGCGGGCATCCTGCTGAGCAACGTGACGGAGGTGCGCAAGGAGGCGCTGGAGCGCGTGGGCGAGGCGAGCGCCGCCATTGCCGCTGTGGATGCACTCTCCGAGAATCTGGAGGCGACGGCCAGCACGAAGATCGATGCAGCGCTGGAGCAGGCCAAGGAGATACTCGGCAAGATCAACGAAACGGAGATCGAGCTGCAAACGAATGAGCTGGTGCTGGACAAGTCGCGTCAGCTCTACAGCGAGGTGGACAAACTGGTGGAGCCCATCAAGCAGCAGAACAAGAGCCTCAATGCACTCAAGAACGAGATCGGCGAGTTCAGCGACAAGCTGGAGGATCTCTTCAACTGGAGCGAGCAATCGCAGAGTCAATCCGCCGACGTGGAGCGTCTGAATGTGGGCAACAAGCGTGCGTACGACAACTCCAAGTTCGACACGGTGTCGGAGCAGCAGCAGGACTCGGAGAAGAACATCAAGGAGGCGGGCAACTATCTGATCAATGGCGCACTGACGCTCGAGCAGATCGACACCAAACTGGAGGATCTGCGCGGCGCACTGCAGGAGCTCAAGCTGGTCAACAAGGGCGTCGATGAGTATCTGCCCGAACGCGAGCTGCAACACGAGGAAGCCGGGAAGCTCACCCAGCAGGCGGAGCAGCGCGCCGCTGAGTTGACCATGCACGCCAAGAATCTGGCCAATCAATACGCGGACACAACGTCCCGCGCGGAGTCCGGCATCGAGGCGGCCACCGCCTACTCGAATATCGTGAACGCCGTCGAGGCTGCCACACAGCTCAGCCAGGATGCGACCAACGATGCCAGCAATGCGACGCAGATCACCAATGGCATTGGCGAGCGTGCGGCCAGCGCGCAAGAGCAGTCGGCGGAACTGCTTCAGAAGGCGCGCCAGGCGCTGGAGAAGGTGCAGAGCGATCTGGAGCCGCGACTGAATGCATCCGCTGGCAAAGTGCAGAACATCTCGCAGCTGAATGCCGCCACGGATGCGCAGCTCACGGAGATTAACATACTGATCAGCAAGCTGCCGGCGGAGACGCAGCGCGACATCTGGAAGAACTCCAATATCAATGCCACAGATGCGCTGGCCATACTGCAGAATGTGATCGAGATCCTGGGCCCGGTGAGCGAGCAGACGCCCAAGGAGCTGGAGAAGGCGCGCAACATCAGTCGCGACGTGGAGCTGACCAACAAGGAGATCGCGCAGGCCAACAATCAGTTGGACCATGTGGACGAGACGATACCGCAGCTGACGGGTCTGGCCGATGACATCGAGGATCAGCAGGCGCGCGTCAGCGAGCAGAGCCAGCGTCTCGGCCAGGACATTGAGCATCTGAAGCGACAGATCGAGAGCGCACGTCGCACTGCCAGCAACATCAAGGTGGGCGTACAGTTCACGCCCAGCACAGTGCTCGAGCTGAAGACACCGGAGAAGGCGCCACTGTTGGCCACCAAAACGAAGATCTCGACGTTCTTCCGCACGAACGAACCGAACGGCTTCCTCTTCTATCTGGGCAACGACAACAAGACGAGCCAGAAGAACACCGACTTCGTTGCCATGGAGATTGTCAACGGTTACCCGATAGCGACCATCGATCTGGGCAACGGCCCGGAGCGCATCACCAGCGACAAGCATGTGGCCGACGGCAAGTGGTACCAGGTCACGCTCAATCGCGTGGGCTCCAGTGCCAAGCTGACGATACACGAGCAGCTGCCCAACGGCGAGGTCAAGGATCACTCCAAGGTTGGCAATCTGGTGGGTGCCAACAATGTGCTGCATGTGGATCGCAATAGTCGCCTCTTTGTGGGCGGCTATCCGGGCCCCTCGGACTTCACGGCCCCCGATGACATACGCTCGAATTCGTTCCGCGGCGACATCGAGGATCTGCGCATCGGCGACGAGAGCGTCGGCCTCTGGAACTTCGTGTATGGCGAGGAGAACAAGCAGGGCGCACGCGAGCGTGACATTCTGCTCGAGGATCAGATGCCGGTGACGGGGCTGCGCTTCAAGGGCAACGGCTACATCCAGCTGAAGGCGGCGCCCTTCAACTTTAAGACGCGCTCCAGCGTGCAGTTCAACTTCAAGGCCGCCAAGGATGCCAGCAATGGGCTGCTCTTCTACTATGGACGCGACAAGCACTACATGTCCATTGAGCTGGTCGACGGCGCCATCTTCTTCCGCTTCAAGCTGGGCAACGGCTCGGTCTCGACGGGCAGCCAGTTGCGCTACAATGACAATCAATGGCATCGTGTGATTGCCGAGCGGCATGGTCGCCGTGGCCTGCTCAAGGTGGACGAGGTGCTGATCTATCAGCAGGAGGCACCCGAGGGCACCGACGAGGAGATGCCCAAGCTGAGGCGCCTGTACTTTGGCGGCTATCCGGGACGGCTCAATCACACGGAGATCGTGCAGCAGAACTTTGATGGCTGCATCGACGACGTCACCATATCGGGCTACAAGGTCGATCTGACGCAGTACGTCAATGGCACCGGCGTCGTCGAGGGATGTCCCGACAAGTACTCCACATCGCTGTCGTATCCGCCGCACGAGTATGGCTTCCTGCGCATTGCCAACATCTCGTCCGAGAACAATTTCTATGTGGTGCTGCGCTTCAAGACGCGCCAGCCCGAGGGCGTGCTCTTCTATGCCGCCAATCACGATCAGAGCTCCACCATTGGCCTGACGCTGGACAACGGCTTCATAACGTTGCGCAGCATGGGCAGCGAGCTGGTGCTCGATCAGCGGGCGTACAACGATGGCGAGGATCATGTGGTCACTGTGCATCACGATGCGGGTCAGCTGAGGCTGTCCGCGGACGACATCGACGATAAGCGGTAAGTGCTATATCCAATTTATTATTGCTATAACTAATCATACGCTTCGGCTGCTTAGCGCACTGGAGCTACCGGCACCGCTGGAGATCCGAGGCGGCGATATCTTCTTCGGTGGCCTGCCCGACAACTATCTGCCGCCCAAGGGCGTGCTCTCCACGCTGGCCTACTTCGTGGGCTGCATCAGCGATGTGACCGTCAATGGCGAGATAATCAACTTTGCCGACAGCGCGGAGAAGAAGAACGGCAACATCAACGGTTGCCCGCAGGACATACTGGGTAAGAGTTGGCCCAAACCAGACAGGCATAAGTTTTTAACAATGTTTCTGACTTCTCCACAGGCTATGAGCCCAGCCTGTTGCCCACCTACTACCCCAGTGAGGTCAACTCGCTGGAGCCACTGCCACCGCTTAGAATTCCATTTTTGGAGGAATTACCAGAAGCTACTACTCCAACAACAACGAGCACAACGACCACCACTACAACTACCACGCCAGCAACAACTACGACAACAACCAGCACAACAACAACAACTACAACGCCGGCGCCAGCGCCGCCAGTCATCAAAGAGGAGGAGCCGCAGCTACCACCACTAAATCCACAGACCACACCAAAGCCGCTGGTCAGCCGGCCACGCCCGGCGCCTCTACTGAATCTGCCCAGCGATCCACGCTGCAAGCTGCCAGTTGATCCCAACTACGATGTGGACTTCGTGGAGGCCGGCTATCGTTTCTACTCGTTGAAATACCAACGCTTAGAGTACTCCACGCTGCCCGTGAAGCTGAGGAAGCACTACGACATCAGCATGAAGGTGCGCACCAGCGCGCCAAATGGTCTGCTCTTCTATGCGCCCGGAGAGGAGCCCGATGATCTGATTGCCTTCTATCTGCTCGACGGACATGTGTACCATCAGGTGCAGGTGGGAGCCAGCATCTCGGTGAACATCTCCAGTGAAGTCGACATTCTCGACGGCGAATGGCATACGCTGGAGTTTGTGCGTACCAATCGCAAGATTAGCCTGTCCGTCGATGGCAAGGAGCAGCCTGGTTCCGTCGACCTGCCCAGCAACATCACGCCGCCGGTCATGCCGGTGAAGTTCCCCATCTTTGTGGGCGGCTACTCCAAATATGTGGAGGATGATCTGAAGCGTCTGGCCTACTACCCGGGACCGACAAGCAATCTGAACGGTTGCATACGCGAGATCAAGTTCAATGGGGCCAACCTGGAGACAGAGCCCACGGTGTACGACGTGGTGCCGTGCACAGATCAGGTCGAGAGTGGAGTGTACTTCCACAAGCCCACGGGTTACGTGAAGATATTCGACCGCTTCGCCGTAAACGCAGAGCTGGCGATTTCGTTCGACTTCCGACCACGTGATCCGGACGGTCTGCTCTTCTCGGTGCACGGCAAGAATAGCTATCTGATTCTGGAGCTGGTGAACAACTCGTTGCACTTCACCGTCAAGACGGATCCCAAGAACATTGTGCAAACCAATTTCACGCTCAGCGACAACGGCAGTTTCTGTGACGGCCAATGGCGTACGGTGCAGGTCGTCAAATCCAAGTTCGTGATAACCATCGCTGTGGACTTTATCAGCTCACAGCCGGGCGTTGGCAACGAGTTCTCTGCCGTGACGAGAACGAATCGCCCGCTGTTCATGGGCGGCCATCATGCGTTCCAGAAGGCGCCGGGCATCAAAACCAAGAAGACATTCAAGGGATGCATCAAGAATGTCCAGGTCAACAAGAAGGACATTCGCATTACGCCCAACATGGTGTTCGGCGACATCTGGCATGGAGCATGCCCCCTCAACTAATACTGACGACGACACTCTGCGACGCACACATGGACCGACGACTTGACAACCCGAAATATTGGACTCTGATGACAGCGTGGAGAGATGACAAAATCTGGCTGCGATTTAAGGACTGCGAACGAACAAAAAAACATACGAACAATTTC
The DNA here is from genome assembly GCA_035046045.1 of Zaprionus bogoriensis. Taxonomy (NCBI): domain Eukaryota; kingdom Metazoa; phylum Arthropoda; class Insecta; order Diptera; family Drosophilidae; genus Zaprionus; species Zaprionus bogoriensis. The sequence continues at coordinate 734,073 of JAWNOI010000095.1, read as the reverse complement.
TCGACGGGCTGTCGGCAACCGAACGGGCGGCAGCTCTATAAACTCTGGAGCTTGCCGCAGAAAGTCGCGTCGTACAATATATGCATTATCGATTAAACATATATAAGTCTTCAACTGTGCCAATTTATTACATCAACACTTTTAACTATGCTTCAAAAATAATCTTGTACTTTGCCCCAAAATAAATGTTGATTTGAATTTAAAATTCTATTTTTTATTATTATTGGGTGGCACTACAACCCGTTTCGGGTTTTGGCCGACCTCAGCGTCTACCTCCAGGCGCCTCTGCTCTTCACGCGCCTCCTCCAATCGGAAATCCCCAGTGTAGTAAGTTTCTCCTCCACTTGGTCTTTCCATCGGAACTTTGGTCGTGCCCTTCGTCGTCGCCCGTAGTCGGCCCTCGCTTCGAATACCTTTTGAGCTGAAGTTTCTTCATCCATATGCACAACGAGCAACGAGCCAACGCAGACGTTGTATCGTGATGCGCCGTACCACGTCCACGTCGTCGTACAACTCGTACAGCTCTTGGTCCATCCGAATGCGAAAGTCGTCCCCAATCCGAACGGGACCAAAGATCTTGCGAAGAATTTTTCTCTCGAACACTCCAAGCGCTGCTGCATCCGTCTGTGAAATTACCCATGCTCCTGCACCATATAAGAGCACGGGTAGGATGAGTGTCTTGAAGAGTGTTAGTTTTGTTCGGCGAGAGAGGTCTCTATTGCACATTTGCCTACTCAGACCAAAGTAGCACCTATTGGCAAGTGTGATTCTTCGCTTGATCTCCAGGCTGACGTCATTATTAAAATTTAAAATTATATAGAGATTTTTTTTTTGTTTCAGGTAATAAAAAAAAACATTTGGTAATTTCTCAAGTTTGACGATTATGTTATACATACATATTTATTTAGATTTCCGATTAGTTTACACAAATCGCCCGTTGGGGGAGTTGAATGCACAAGCTTCAGCATTATTAAACAGAGAGCGACTGGCGCAACTGTACTTTAGCATTTTGTGTAAAGGATTTGTTATATTCTATACATACATACATCATTACTTGCTTGTATATAATAATATATATATGTACGCCTAGTGTTTTTATGTATATAGTATTCTTTATCGATATTTGTAGTAAATTGTTGTTGTGTCGCCTTGGTAGAGTGTGGAGTTTTGTTAAAAGAAGTGTGCTTTGGGGCGAAAATTGGACAGTATATTCAATTACGTAGAGTTTTTTTTTGTTTAGCCAGTGTGCTGGTTACATATGTGTTAGTCTCTGTACTGCGTGTGTAAGTTGTGTGTGTGTGTGTGTGTTAATGTTTTTGAAGAGGTAAGTAAAAATTCCCTAAGTGAATTTAAAATGTTTTAAATGTCTCCTAACATTTGCAATATTACAAAAAAAGAACTATTAAACGAGCATATCGAATGAGAACCTAGTTTGTATAATCTAAAATTATATATATACCTTTGTTTAATGTATATATATATATTTGCTATGTATTGTATGTGTGTTTAGTTGTTGTTGTTGTGGCTTCTCATTCCTTCATAAGTTTTTTGTTTTTCTGCTTAAACGCTAATCACTAAGATCACCCGAGAGAGATACAAACGCACGCGAACGCGACCGATATTCCGCGATGAATTCGGTTTAAGGTACAACGAAATCACGATTTTTTTCATTTTCATTTAGTTTCATTTAGTTTTGCCTTTGCTTTCAGTTATCAGTTTTGTGTATATAATTATGCTTTGTTGCCTTTATTATTGGGGACCCGGGGGGCGAAGGTCCCGTATTGTTAGTTATAATTCATATTTCTATATATGGTATTTTGCATTTAACGCGACGCGAACGAACGACCCGAAGTTACATTATTATCACACGTTCCCCCTATATTCCGCATATATATTTTTGAAACGAAATCAAAAAAATATACACGTAATTAATTAATTAATTAATACTATTACTTAGATTTACTTTGTTTGTTTGAGTTCATTTCTTCTTCCTGTTGAGTTCTTCTATACATCCATCATTTTGTTTTATTTAGTTTTTCGTTTTTTTTTTCTTGTTTTTTCTTTCATCCTTTTTGATCCGCGACAATTTCAAAGACTTTTGTTTTCCATTTAGTAGTACACTTTATACCTAATCGTTAAAAATTTGTTCTGTACAAACACCAATATAAATAATATAGTATGTTAGGTAAGAGTTCAACCAAGTCTATACACAAATGATAGAGCAAAAGTCTGAAAAATTAATTAAACACGTTCCTATACAAAATTATATAATACTTTAAAAAGTGATCAGTCAATGGGTTGCTTTGTTGTTGTTGTTGTTTGTTTTTTTTTTGTTTCTTTGTTGTTTAACATTTGCTTTGCCTAAGGATCGCACAAAATAAATATCATATTTAACGGAATTCTAATCTCAAGTTGCTTTTCTTTTCATTACTTTTAGTTTGTTTGTTTTTTTTTTAATTTTTTGTTAACAAAATTCAAAAAACTATAAAACAATCTAACATGCATAGCATATAAATATCATGTCGTATACAATATATAAGTAAATTTGTATCAGTAACAGTTGCACTCTATTATTATTTATCAGTTTTTTTTTTGCTTTAGTTATTACCCGACGATATACGATATACACGATTCAGATTACGTTTAAGTTTACGTTTACGATTACGATACGAACGAACGAGCGACGATACTACGCGAACGCGAAACCGTTTAGACCCGAAACGCGATGCCCGACGATGTGTGTGTTTTTTTACCCGATTCATTGAAATTTTCCCGATTCATTGTTATGGCAAGTGTTGGGTTAAGTTGTGAAATTCATCCGGCAGACAGTTAATGTGTATGTGTTGCGTCCTATATATCATGATATTGAACGGAGTTGTTGTTGTTACGTTTTTCTTGTTTTTTGTTTTTTTTTTTTTCATAATATCATCAGTCTTTGTTGGTATAAAATATTTGTAATAATTTTATGCTGATTTGCATTTGCTTTTGATTCTCATTTCACAATTAGCCCAACGACTCTGCTGCTTGATTTAGTCACCGATTGCGATATTTGCTTTGATTTACTTTCATAATATTATAACTTATTTTGAATTTACGCGCGCCGAACGAACTGAAGCGTATCAGCAGTGTCGGCTTTAGTTTCGATTTTAGTAGCTAGCTTTAATTCAATTAGCTTATTTCAAAATGATAATTACCAATAACTAGCTGTAAGTAAACACAGTATATATATATAACAGCGTATTCAACTGGTAGTGTAGATGGTTTCATAGTGTAGGTGTGCGTGTGTTGTCTTCTGAGCTTGCTTGGATTTCCTATATAGCACTGGTTCCACTTCTCAATGGCCGGAACACATGATCAATTCAATTGAAATATTACAGAATCGATTGGAACGGACAGAGAAATCAACGTCCAGTTCGAACAAAATCATAATATCTATAGCTATAGTGTGTATGTATAGTTAGTTGTTATTTATATATGTTTGCATGTATGTATGTGTGTGTGTGTGATTGTGTTGTGTTTTGCTGTTGACTTTATAAGTTGAAAAATTCCAAATATTGATGTAATTGTAAGTATTATTCGAATCTGGATCGAATCAGCTAATATATGTTGATATATGAATATAACATCGGTCTGTGCTACTGTGCTTACACTAAGTTTAAAGACGACGACACGCTTACTCGCATACTATAACATAATTGTCTAGTTAATAAGTTGCTTATGGGTGGTTGGCGGTTCCAATTGTGGATTCTTACTGCTGCTGCTGCTGCGGCTGCTGTTGCTGCTACTGCTGTTGTTGTTGCTGTTGCTGTTGCTGCTGTAGCACTTGTCGCAGTTGCTCCGCCTTAGATGTTGTACATGGCGACCAGCCGCTCGGCCAGAGTTGGCGGGAATTGATCCACAAACCGACGCCAGTTCTCTTCACCGACTTGTGTCTTGAAGCCGTGCAGGATCTGCGGCAGCAACGAATATATATAAATATATTAATAAAATATAAATAAAATATAAATAAATATATAAATAAATACATAAATAAAATATAAATAAATATATAAATAAAATATAAATAAGTATATAAAAAAAATAATAAATAAATAAATATATAAATCAAATATAAATAAATATATAAATAAAATAAAAATAAATATAAATAAATATATAAATAAAATATATATACAATATAAATAAATATATAAATAAAATAAAAATACAATATAAATTAATATATAAATAAATATATATATAAAATATAAATAAATATATAAATAAAATATAAATAAATATATAAATCAAATATAAATAATAAATATATAGCCTAACTCGTGCATACCTTCTGTATCATCTGATGCAGATCCTGTGGCGGATTCACCCAGGAGGCAATCGCATCGCAAAAGAATATGAAATCGGGCACTACGCCGGCTGGATTCACGGTGATCATGTGGCACATGCCACGGAAGGCCGAATCCTTCTCGTCATTGTCTCGTATGTGACGCAGCGACGTGCACCTGTTGGTGTGGCAATTGAGATCGAATGTTAGCGTACAGATTTCACCAAAGGCTGAGCATGCCACAGGCAGACACTCAAATGGAAGCAATAGGTAAAGGTAAAGAAAGAAAGTTATTTAGGAAAATTAGAGAGAATAACTGAAGGATACTTGTAATATGTAGATACGGATGAAATAAATGATGGAGAGTCAAGTAAATTTTTAGTTGCTTGTGTTTTTAGCATAATTTGTAGTTTTGTTTAGTTTTTTGTAGTTGGAGGTGAGAGCGGGTGGGTGAGGGATTGGACTGGGTGTGGGGGGTATAAAGACTCTAGAACAATAAGTATGGTTAGGCTAAGAAAGGATAAACTAAGTAGTTGATAAATGTGTTACACACCACTGTCGTACAAATTGGGGCAAATAAGGAGCCACTTCAACTGGGCACACATAACCTAGACGACCGATTGTTATTGCTAAAAGAACAGAAAAATATAAATAAATCAACTGAATAAATTATATTACATTTATTTGTTGTTTGCTTGGTATTGTTGTGTATGCGATCTCTCCCTCTTCGTTCCTTCGATCATTAGTTTTGAGCAAACACGAAAATCGCACAATATGCAGCGAGTATATAGTACCATTGTATGTGTGTGTTTGTTTTCGTATATGTGTATATGTGTGTGTGTGTCTGCCAGTCGTTGTTGCAGCTGCAGTTTCATGCAACGTCAAATGAAACCAGAAACAAATGCATAGGATTGATTGATTGATGTAAACAACCTCAGCGCGCATACATATACATATGTACATATATAGACACATACATACATGTACACATACACAAACATACAATATACATATACATATATATATATTCAGGTATTTATCGCATAAACACATAAATCGATACCCAGACTATAGCTTGCTCGACTTGCAGTCTCTTTCGCAGCGACTCACCCGTATTCTCCAGCAGCGTCTTGGGCGTGTTCGCCCGATTGATAATGACGAAGAGATCGGACAGTACCAGGTGTATGTACTGCTTGGTTTCCTCGCCTAGAGAGACGTGCACATAAACAATAATAGAATTTTAATTATACTCGCACAACTATAAATAGCACACGCACAGCTCTTTGTGTGTGCTGCGCGAAATACATGTACTAAATTTAGTACGCATTTAGTTATTTAGTTAGCTTTGCTTACCCAACTTCATGCAAATCTCGCCAATTGCCCAGGTTGCATTGTTGCACACCGAAATGAAGTCGGGGTTGAGGTTTTGGCCCAGTATGGGGAAGAATTCGGCCATGAACGGATGCACGTGTGGGAAGCAGGCCTTGGTCAGATCGCCCAGCAGCGCAAACGAGGATTGACGCACCTACAAGCATATATATATAAAATATTAGTATATAATTAGTATATATATAAAATATTAGTATATATATTTATATAGCTTAAAGTCCGCTCGCACCTCCGGCAGCACATCCTGCATGCACTGGTAGAGCAGATGCATGATATTGCTGTTGGCCACCAACGTCTCAATGTGCCTGTCCAGGCCCTCGGCCAGGCCGGAGAGCAGATCGAGCGCCACAATCATGCGCTCCTTATCGGGATGATCGAATGTGTGATTCTGCTTGCACAGCTAAAGTAAAAAATCAATTTTAAATAGGCACAACAATTTTGGTTAGTTATGCAGCCTACCAATTCCTGGTTGATTGTCTGCTCGATGAGCGATATGCATCTTCTGTAGACGGGATCACAATAGGGTAGGAATCCGGATTGCAGCGCAGTGGCAATGCTCGACAGGCATTCGAGCAGCGGGAACAGATCCTTGTCGTCGTCCTTCAGTAAATTCCATTTGTCAATCAGTGGCGGCATCAGGATATCAATATATTGAGGTTTATTCAAGTGATGGCCCACGGAGTCGGCCAGTGTGCCCACGGCATCGTACAGTATCAATAGATTCTTGTGCTGGTATTTGGAGAAGGCGAACACGAGAGTCTTCAGTATGTACTCCAGGTAGGGCACCAGTTCAGTGCACGCCTCCTCCTCGAGTGTGGCGAACGCCGAGCAGGCAGCCTCCTGCACACGCTTATTTGAGTCGAGAATGCGCTTCAGCAGCTCCTCCATGAGTGGCTTGAGATATTGATCGTGCGGCTGATTGACCACCCAGTTGGCATAACGCGACAGTGTCCAGCAGGTGATGGAGCGCACCAGCGCCTTCTTGTCGGACAGGCAGCTGATCAGATAGGGAATCAATTCGGGCAGATGCTGGATCATGCCCTGCATGCAGCCCTCGGCAATGGCGCCCAGGGCCAGCACACCGCTCTCCTTGATGACCCATTCCTGGTGGAACAGTGTGTCCTTCAATATGGGCAGCACAATGGGCAGACAGTCCTCGCGGAATACATTGGCCAGCACATCGAGGGCCGCAGCGCTGCACTTGCGCAAATTCCATTCCGATAGCGAGCTATCATCGTCCAGGCCATCGTCGAACTCATCCTCGTCATCCTCACCGCCGCCCGCGGCCTGACTGGCCTCGGCGGGTTTGATGGTGTGCGTGCGGGACTTATGGAAGCGCGGACGTATATCCTCCTCGCGATCCGGCACCATATCATCCTCCTCCACATTGCCCTTGAGCAGTATTATGTCGATCTCGGAGTACCTCATGCCACGCACCAGCACCGGCGCCAGCTGAGCTAGATACGGTGCGAGCACATCCTTGCATATGCTCTGCTCGGCCAGAGACAACCAGAACTCGGACGCCTCAAGGGCCACACCCTCGTCAGAGTCCTGTGTACGCAGCAGCATATACTAAAAACGGAATAAGCAGGAATATTTAATATGAATTCCATTATTCATAGACTCAAACGACTCACCTCAATGATCTGTGCCATGTGCGGCATCAGCCTATCCATGCGCACCTCCAGCAGCATGACCAGACCGTGGCAGACATTCTTGCGCACCTCGTGGTCCTCGTCGGAGGACAGATTGAATAGATTCTCGATGAAGGCATCGATGTGCACCATCAGCGCCTGCGAGCGATTGATGATGAACTGATTGATGCAGGCGATCGCATGGGATCGGATTTTGGGGCTGCTGTGCTTGAAGTACTGCAAGAACTTGGGAATCATCACATTGAGTGGCCTGTTGAGTGTGGCCGAGTCCAGAATCTCGGCCGAATCCTCGCAGATCTTCTGCAGCGCACTGAAGGCACCTTCGCACACATTGTAGTCCTGATTGTCCAGCATGTCGCACAGCGATGGCAACAGCTGTGGCCAATTCTGCAGGCCACCATTGCTCGCGATTGTCGTGATCAGGATGCCGACGGTGGCGCGTATCAGGGGCGAGGCATCGCCCACAGCCTGCAGGCACTCGTGTTTGATGTACTCAACGATCTCCGGCTGCAGATTGCTGCCGTGCATGCGTATGTTATTCTTCAGTATCAAGCCGCTCAGCGAGCGTGTGGGCTCATCCTCTGTCTTCAACTTGGTCAGCACATAGATCAGATAATTGTTGAAGTCTGGATAGCGATTGAATTCCTCCAGTTTCTAATGCAATAAATCAATATCTCGATCTATAGTAACTATAATTTTAGATGGGCAGGGGGGTACTGCTCTTACCATCTGCACAGCCATTTGAGTGGCTGTGTCTGGCGACTGAGATTCCTTTAAGATCGCAATGATCTGCTGTAGTCCTTCCGACTGCGGTTCCCACGTCATCTTGCTGCCGTCTGTACGAAGATGAGAGATGCTGCCCGTTCGATAGGCGGCGTATCAAATTAGCGATAACAGGGGAAACCAACCCCACCCACAAAATCGAATTCTAAGCGAGTTGAACGCCCTCTTAAAGGGTAGTACGAGTCACTTTGACCGAGGCCATCTCTACACACACACATACACAAACACAGGCATTTATTCGCTCACTCACACACACAGTCGCACACATGCTCAGTTATACAGACAGCGTGAAAAAAAAACACACACTCATAATGTAATGTAACTACTTGAGGCTTGTCGCTGCCGCCGCCATGATGTTCTTTGCCCTCGCTGCAAAACTATTTATGCGCGACACTTGTGCAGCGCATCGTGCAGCGTTTGCCACTTACCTACAATAGTGTTGGGTGTGCGTTAAAACTAATTTAGCTGGGTACACTTGATAAACCCCTTAATTTTCTCTTTTCCACTTTTCCTTTGCCAGATGAAATTTTTTTGTGGTGTTACAGTGTGACCAACTGGAGGATTGAAAGCCAGTACGTTCACACTGCAGGCAGTGTTGGAAAACTATCAAACCTATTGTGACTGCAAATGTTAACGTCACAGTGACTCTGTTCACGAGCAATTACTGCATATAATACAAATATTGCAATATTAAATTAATTAATTATAAAAAAAAATAATTATTAAGTTGGAATACAAATTTATTATATTTTACAGCTAAATTGTAGTTGTAGTGCTAGCATTTGTTGTAGCTATAGCTGCGCTGCTGTTAATAACATAACAGTGTGCTGTTAACAACACTGTGCTGTATAACATGCGATGTTTCGGCGAGGAAAATACGTATTTCTTCTTCTTGTAAATTTGTTTTGTTTGTGGTTTGAGGCCAGACAGTCAGACAGTCAGAGACCCATTAATTTGAGACAAAGGATCCACGCTTCAGGACATTCATCCCGAGGTCAACAAGCAGCAGCAGCAGCAGCAGTAACATCGGCCAAGTGAAAGTCTCCCGAGCTCAGTCGCATTTAAGCAGCGGTCGCGGCGAGTCATGAACAAGCGCAACAATGTGAGTAAATGCGGCACAAAGGCGCAGCAATTGAGCAGCTTTAACAATTGCAAATAAATAATGCACATTTATTTTATTACTTGCTGCAGATTCGTCTGCCGCCCGAGGTGAATCGGCTGCTCTACGTACGCAATTTACCCTACAAAATCACCTCCGATGAGATGTACGACATATTCGGGAAATTCGGTGCCATACGCCAGATACGCGTGTAAGTAATTAATTAATTAAATTAAAGTAATTAATTAAGGCACCCCGACAGTGGCAACACGCCGGAGACGCGCGGCACTGCCTTCGTCGTCTACGAAGACATCTTCGACGCGAAGAACGCGTGCGATCATCTCTCCGGCTTCAACGTCTGCAATCGGTATCTGGTCGTGCTCTACTACCAGTCCAACAAGGCCTTCAAGCGCGTCGATGTGGACAAGAAGCAGGAGGAGCTCAACAACATCAAGTCCAAGTATAATCTGAAGACGCCGGAGGCACCATAACCATGAGAGAGTAGAAGCTAGAGCAGAAAGCAGGCAGGAGTTGGAGGAGTAAGCGGAGCTGCAGCAGGCAGAGGTGCTGCTGGAGTAGGAGCAGCTGAAGATCACATGGAGCTCAAACTGCATAATACTTTTGTATCGTCTTTTTACAACACTTTTGCTATCGACTTGTAGAGTTTTTCCAAGCATTTTTGTATCATCATTTTAACGGCATCTCACGCCTCACAATCATCACTCATCCATCCCACACGCAATGTACGGCTTGGCCTGGTACTCCACTTTGAAGTCCAGGCAGTTGTATCTCATCGAAAAAAAAAACCAGACACACACTCATCAATATAACAAGCAAGTAAAAGTACAAAAAAATTGTAAAATCTTCACTCGTTTCTGTGTGTTTTTCTTTTATGCAAAAATATTTATATAATACTATTAAATATTTAACAATTGCGGTATTCCCGTTCGTATCCCAGCTAAGCTCTTGGAGGGATGTCTCACTCAGCTCATTGATTGCTCTGCTCTCTCATTCAACTGGGAGCAGAATTCTGGGAGGGAAGGGTTTCTCTTTCACTAAGAACCCTAGAGATGCCTCTCTCAGATCAGCATGTGGAACCTTGTCTCTTGAAGGCTGCTTCCTTGCAGCTCTGGGATTCCTCTAGGAACATAAAGGGTATCCCCGGCTGAGTTCTTGGAGGCATATCTCACACAGCTCCTTGATTTCTCTGCTCTCCCATTCAACTGGGAGCAGAGTTCTTCCAGTGAAGGGTTACTCTTTCACTAAGAACTTTATTCTTATAGAGATGCCTCTCTCAGATCTGCTAGTGGAAGCTTGTCTCTTGAAGGCTGCTTCGTCGCAGCAGAACATTTAGGGATGTCTTCCTCTATCGATTGCTCTGGAACCTGCATTCATGGATGGATCTCTATCTTTCTCTTTAAGCAACTTCGATTCCCCTGGCAGCTAAGGCTTCTCAACATTTCGATTAATTTAGGAGCTGAGTTCTTGGGGGGATATCTCTCTCAGCTCTTTGATTCCTCAAGGAACTGAGTTAAAGGAGGAATATATCTTTTAACTCTTTGATTGACAAGCTGCGCTCTCAGAAGCATGACTCTCAGCTCTTTCGAACCTGCTGGGAGCGAGTCCTACCAACTCTTTGAACTGAGTTCTTGGAAGGTTGTTGCTCTCAGTACTTCAGTTTATCCTGCAGTAGAGTTCATGCATGTCTCAATTGCTCTGGGAGCTGGCAGCTTTCCGACTTCTCGGAGACTTCTCCTCTCTCAGCTCTTGCGATTCCTCTAGGAGCTGAGTTCTCTCAGTGCTTCTCATAGATACTGCGCTCATGGAAGCATGACACTAAGCTCATTGAAAAGGAGAGGGAGCTCGTTTTGATGTTAAGTGCTCTCATCTTTTTAAATCCCCAAGAAAATTAGTTCTTGCTAGGATCTCCCGCTCAGAACTTCAATACTGCTCGCAGCTGTGCCTCTTAGCGCTTCGGTCTCTTTGGAGCTGAGTTCTTGGACGGATCTCTGATCGCTCAATCTTATAGTAATGTCTGCCTCAGCTCTTCGACTCATAAGGTTGTTGAGTCCCTCGAAACATGACTCTCAGCTCCACGATTCCTCAAAGAAATTGACTCCCCGAAGAGATCTCTCTATCTCTCTCTCAGCTCTTCGATTTCTCTGAGATCGCATTCCTCTCGGCGGCCGCTGCTGCCGCCGCCTGATACTGCTCGTAGGTATTTTGTTGCTTCTCCAGCACGCGCTGCTTGGCCAGCTCCTGCAGCTCCTCCTTCGCTGCTTCTGCGATCTTCTGTCTCATCACTTCATCTTTGCGGCGCTTCTCGCATTTCTGCAGCTCCTTCTGGCGGCAGTGTTCGGTGATTTGCTTAGGAGGCTTCTCCGGTTTCGGTGGCTTCTGCTGATGCACCTTCTGGTGCCGGATAAGGGCCGCCTCCTGGCGGAAGTGCATGCCGCAGGTCTTGCAAGCGTAGGGCTTCTCGCCCGTGTGGATCCACTCGTGCTGTTTCAGCGACTGCGAGTTGGCGAAGCGACGCGCACAGAAGCGGCACTCGAAGTCCTTGACCTTCTCGTGGACGCTCTTGTAGTGCCGCTTCATGTTGCCCAGATTGTTGAAGCCCTGATTGCAGCCCGGGCAGAAGTGCAGGCCTTCCTTCTGCACAAGACTCAACTGTGCATCCGGCGCATTGTCGGGCACCAGCACGGCCGAAATGGGATTGATGACGGTGCCCGCCAGCTGTGACATGTCCACGCGTTCCACACGCCGAGGATCGCGCGGAATTGTGGCCACCGACTCGGCGCAGACCTTGAGCAATTGATCCGCAGTCTCGTTGCCCCTCAGCAGCTGCTCTGCTGCTGCCTGCTCTGCGGGTTCACCCAGTTCCACCTGCCGCTGGCGGTACGTTTCGATGGCGCGCTCCACACTCTTCTCGTGGATCTTCAGATGCTTCGTCAGGCTCTCTGTGTAGAGGAAGCGCTTGCCGCAGACCTTGCACTCGCAGCGCTTCTCCCCGGTGTGCGTCATCTCGTGGATCTTGCAGGCGTGCGACTTGCCGAACGTCTTGCCGCAGTACTGGCACGCATAGTTCCTGATCTTCTCGTGCACGATCTTCACGTGCGAGTCGAGCGCGCGCTTCGTGTGCGTCGCGTGCTCGCAGCGCTCGCACTTGAACATCTTCTCCTGCGTGTGCGTCAACAGGTGCTTGCTCCACTCCTGGCGCGTGGTCTTGCCCACGCCGCAGTACGGGCACACGTAGTTCTTGATGCCCGCATGCCGGAGCAGATGGTTCTTGAGGGCGCTGTTGATGTGGAAGCCCTTGCCGCAGATGTTGCACGGATACGGCAGCTGCTGGCCCGTGTGCTTGTACATGTGCTTCTTGAGCGCGACGGGGCAGCGGAAGAGCAGGCCACACTCGCCGCAGGGCTGCTCCACGCGCGGCACACTGGCGCGCGACATGTTGTGCACCTTCTTCAGGTGAATGGTCAGCAGGCGCATGCGCGGGAAGAGCAGCGTGCAGCCGTCCACGGTGCAGGGAATCTCCTGGGCGCACTTCGTGTGCGCATAGTCCACATGCAGACGCAGTGCAGCCGCCGTGGTGAAGCCCTTCTTGCAGCCCTCGACGTGGCACTGGAAGGGCAGCAGCTCGTTGTGGTGCTTCATGTGCTCCTCGTAGTTGAGTTGCTTCTTGAACTTCTGCTGGCAGATCTGGCAGCTGATGATGCGATGCATGTGCCGCTCCGCGGCAGGAATGCGCTTGCGTTTCGAGCGGTGTTTAGGCTGCCGCCTATCGCTGCCGGATTCGGATTCAGCTTGTTCCAGCAGCCGCTGTGCCAGCGGCATGTCATCCTCACTGATGCTGCCCACCGTGGAGCACTGCTCACTGAGGACTTGCTCAGCCTCCTGCACTTCCGTTTCCTTGTCCACATTCTCCAGCAGCTTGAAGACATCCTCTTCGTTGCCTATCAGCTCCAGCTTGTGACTCAGCAACGGATCGTAGTCGGCGTCCGGTTGCTCATGCTTGGCCAGCAGCTCCTCCACGGGCAGCGGCTCGAAGGGATCGTTGGGTCGTACGACGCCAGTGGCCACCATGTGCTTGAAACGCTCCACCGAGGCAAGGCATAGCTGCTGAAAATCATGTAGATCATTTAAACGGGCATGGCAGCTTGTGCAGAGACTGCGCGGATATCCGTCCTGGGGCTCCACCGACAGCGACGTGCAGACTGTGAAGGTCTTGGCGAGATCGGGCAATAAGAACAGGTCATACGCTGCACTGCTATCGATATAGACCAGGCAAACTCGACATATTGAATGCACAGAGTACGCCGCGGCTGTGCTCATGTCCAGAACAGCAGCAATTCGAAAAACAAGCCTTAAAACAACGTACTAACTAAATTCGCAGGCGTATTTAAAGCGTTCAACGTTTATCGATATACAGTCGAGGCAGCACAATCGATAATGCGTTGAGTAGTTTTGCGCAGCAAGTAACCGATACTTGGCACAAGCAGTTAGGCATTTAATTAATTGGAATTGTTATGTAATTGTGCTAGAGCAATTTCAAATTAAAATAAATGCAAGCAACTACTATTTATTTTTTTACTTTAGTTATTTATTTAAGCTCACCACTGCTCACTTATTGTGCAAGTGCAGCATCGAGTATCGATATCGAGTAGCTGCATCTGCCCGAGTACCCGATAGTTGTACTCGTTCTAGTTGGCTGACGAGTATACCAATTTTTTTCTTGTCAATATTATTTTTTTGTGGCTGGCAAACCGAACCGAAAAACGCAGAAATTTTCGCAAACAATAAAATTAACGCAGCGAGCACGATGGACGTGGCGAGGACATATTCCATCCACACGCTGTGCCGCATTTGCCTGAATCTGCTGCAGAACGACGCAGCCTACGATCTGTATATGGTGCCAGGCCTGGCCAAAAAACTCTGCCTCTGCACATCGCTGTCCGTGGAGCAGAACGATGGCTTCCCCAAGAACCTGTGCACCAGCTGCTACAGCCGGCTCAACGACATGCACGACTTCCAGAAGCTGTGCGTCGACTCCGTGCAGAAGTTCCAGGACATGGTCGCCAGCAACGCGTTCACATGCCAATCCAACTTCGACGTGCTCGATCCGAGCGTGGCGACGCAGGATTTGCCCAACGAGGACGAGGATCACATCAACTTCGATCCGCTGCTCAATCACAAGATGGAACTGATCGAGAACGAAGAGGATGTCTTCAAGATGCTCGAGGACGTCGACAAGGAGGCCGAGGAGGTGGAGAAGGAGGGCAAGGTCAAGGACAAAAGCGACGCCAAGGAGACCCTCACCACGAATATCTTCAACGACGACTACTCCTCCGCGGAGAGTGGCAACGACAACGACCGCGACGTCGACTTCGAGCCCAACAGCAGCGACGACGACATTCCCCTGGCCCAGAGGATGCGCAGCGGCAAGGCGAAGACGACGCGAACAGCCAAATTGAAGCCCAGAAAGAAAAAGCCCGTCGACGAGGAGGACGACGACTTCAGCAGCTCATCGTCCGATGAGGACGATGACGACGACGACGACGATGATGGCGATCCCGATGGCAAGGGCGGCAAGGATAAGCCCAAGCGCAAGCGCATTCCCGCCGCGGAGCGGCACCTGCATCGCATCATCGACTGTCACATCTGCCACCAGAAGTTCAAGAAGGCCATTCGCTACGAGGAGCACATGAAGTACCACAACGATCTGCTGCCGTTCCAGTGCAAGGTGGAGTCGTGCAAGAAGGGCTTCACCACGGCCAACGGGCTGCGCATCCACGTGGACCACGCGCACACGGAGCTCTCCGAGGTGCACGCCTGCAGCGTCGAGGGCTGCGGCAAGACATTCCCACGCATCCGCCTGCTCACCTTCCACATGAAGAAGGTGCACAACATTTCAAAGTCGGCGGCGCCGCTGCGCGACTTCCCCTGCACGGAATGCGACACGGTGTTCCGCTGTCCCACAGCGCTCAAGAAGCACATGTACAAGCATACGGGCGAGGAGCTGCCATATCCGTGCAACATCTGCGGCAAGCGGTTCGTCATCAACAGCGCTCTGCGGGATCATCTGATGCGGCATGCGGGCATCAAGAACCACGTGTGCCCCTACTGCGGCGTGGGCAAGACCACGCGCCAGGAGTGGAACGCGCACATACTGACGCACACCAAGGAGAAGAAGTTCAAGTGCCGGCAGTGCGACCACGCCTCCCACAACAAGCAGGCGCTCTCGAACCACGTCAAGGTCGTCCACATGAAGATCAAGAACTTCGCGTGCCAGTACTGCGGCAAGACCTTTGGCAAGTCGCACGCCTGCAAGGTGCACGAGCGGACGCACACGGGCGAGAAGTGCTGCGAGTGCAAGATCTGCGGCAAGGTCTTCCTCTGCGAGAAGAGCCTGACGAAGCATCTGAAGACGCACGAGAAGCGCGATCTGCCGCCGGAGAACATGCATCGGCCTCTCAACATTCCGCTGCCGGGCAGCCACATGGCTCCGCCCGGCGAGCACATGCAGGGCGATCCGATGATGCATCAGAACATGACCGACGACATGCTGAAGGCCTGTGGCGGCGGCGGCGGCGGCGGGCCCGCAACAGCTGCAGCAGCAGCGGCGGCGGCAGCCCAAGCAAAGCCCAAGAACTCTCGCCGGGTGCAGCGTGTAGATATCTCCCAGCTGGCCGGAACCTCAGTGAATCCCATACCCTCGGTGTCGGTGCCGTCGTGGTCGCCGCAGGTCAACTTCACCAAGAAGGAGGGCCAGCACATCTGCCCCGGCTGTGGGCGGGGCTTCAACAACATTGGCAACATGAAGCTCCACTACAAGATCATCCACGAGAAGGTCAAGGACTTCGCGTGTCGCTTCTGCCCCAAGCGTTTCTCGAAGGCGCAGATACTGCGCCATCACGAATGGATACACACGGGCGAGAAGCCCTTCGAGTGCAAGATCTGCGGCAAGCACTTCCGCCAGGAGACGGCGCTGAAGAAGCACATCAAGACGCACGACAAGCCCAACCGGCGCAACGTGTTCGTCGAGAAGGTCGTGGAGACGCCACCGTTCCACAAGGTCGAGCCGCGGGAGATTGATCGCGAGCCGAGAATATACGAGCAGTACCAGGATCCGGCCGCGGAGCGAGCCGCCGCCACAGCCGAGCTGCTGGCCCACCAGATCGAGGAGAACGAGGCCAAGCGGAAGGCGGACATCGAGCGGCGGAAGATCCAGGAGGCGGCCTGCGAGCAGCTGAACAAGCTGCAGAAGCAGCAGGAGATCGAGAAGGCCACCACATCCTACGATGGCTACTACGCGCAGAAGGCCCAGGCCGAGGGCATCAGCGTGGACGCCCTCAAAATAGATCATGTCTAAGATCAGCTCTGGCAGCAGCAGCAGGCGGCAGCAATATTTTAATGCATAGTTATAATTTTCTACAGCTCTGTAAGCTCTATAAGATCCTCTCCTCCCCCTCACCGACAATGATCTATATACTAACTACCATATACCCTCGAATGGCTACAGCTACACACATACACTAACACGTATTGTACCACAATATTAAACTTACTTTAAACATAACATATGTATACTTCTGTGTGTGTATGTGTATGTGTGTCCGTTGTCGTGGCAGCTACTGCTCAATTAGAGTATCGACTTCATGCGGCATATTTGATATATGATCCTGTTTCTCTCTATTTAGTTTAGGTTTTTCTCTGAGAAAAGATAGATGTAGCTTTTAGTTTTTTTACTCTATAAGAATTTTGACCAGCATCTGCAACCCTATAAAGTATGTACGCAGCAGCAGATGCGCACTAGCTTTGTCCGTCTGTCTGTCCGTCCGTTGCAGTCTCTCAGTTTTTAAGAAATTTCGTTGCACTGGCAATATCTGTCCGTCTATTCATTTGTCCGTACGTCTGCTGCAATACAAATTACTTCCTCCGTTTTGCAGCTCTTTTTATGGAACTTGGTACACGTATCTCTTTTTTCTGCATGCTTTGTATGAGTTGCAACGAGTCAGATAGAACTGATATATCGTATAGCTGTTATAGAATATATCGGTTTATTTTTTTTTCAAGATTATCGTAACTAAACTGACCATACTTTATTTTTAGTAACATTTCCTTCAACTTTTTTCAAAATTGGTATACCATAACATGCGAGGTCTGACCAAAATATATTCCACCTGATTTTAAGTTTTGGTATACCAAAATCTACAGTTTGGAAAATTTTAAGACTAACGCTGGCGTCGAGAAATAATTGCAGGTCGGATACTTTTCGGATAGACCTCGTATAGCTGCCATATAAACGATCAGTCTTTCTATGAAAAGGCAAATATTTGCTCATGTATTTATGGTGAGGTCGCTAGAACTTAATCGAACAATAGCGTTTTACAATCTCCATAAAATTGGATTACTATATACTATAGCTTTCATACCAACGAAGGGACAAAACTTAAGTTTCTTGGATGCGTGCTTAAAAAATTCAAGCCTGGAAATCGTCTACACATTAGCAAGACTAAAATATATAGAAAGAGAGAGGAGTAATAAGGGGAAAAAATATATATATATAGTCTTATATATAATAATATATAATATAACATATATGTATATATATATATACACCATATATATCTGTGTGTATATATAGTAGCTGAAGTACCAATAAAACATGTGCATGTATGCAAGTATCGGCAAGGGTATGCCAGCTTCGGTGCACCGAAGGTGTAACGTTTCCTTCTAGTTAATTTTGCAGCTGGAGTAGTAGGCATTGCTGCTAAAGAGACTGGCACCCCTTCATTAGAAATATGCGGGCGGTGCTGTTGTGCCAAAGCCGGAAACTGTTAATTTGGCAGAGATATACGCTCAACTGCACATTAGGGTGGCTCAGTGTTGTTTATCTGCTGTTTTTTTTATTTTTGCAAGATTTACGCTTTAGAAATTGACTTTCGAATTTATGAAAAAAAGTAGAAAATATAATAAAAAATATACAATTTATATATATAACTAATTTCCCCTCTCACGAACATCCATATATAATAATGTATATATTTATGTTGTATACACAAACATATTTAAATACACACAAACAGCTTTCGCAGCGCTGCTAGTGATGGCAGTACTCGAAGCGAGTACTTCTGCCAGCGATGTACTCGTCGTGAGACTCGATACCCGTTGTGCGTGTCGGCCACCACTAGGCATACAATACATATACATATATTGTGTGAATGGTGCCACCGATGTATTTCTGGAAAAAAATTGGTGAAAATAAACAGAAGTCGTTCTTATTGTAAAGCCGACCGACAAAATGGACGTAGAAAGTCAGGTGTCCGTCGACGCAACGTGTCGCACGTGCCTGACGAGCCTGTATCATGTGGCAGCGTTCGACTTGTTCCTCGTCCCGGGCCTGGCCAAGAAGCTGTGCGTGTGCACCTCCCTCTCGGTGGAGCAGCAGGACGGTTTCCCGAAGAACATCTGCTCGCAGTGCTACAACCGGTTGAACGATCTGCATGACTTTCAGAAACAATGTGTGGACTCCGTGGAGAAGTTCAAGGAGATGCTGGTGAGCAACTACAGCCATGTGGATACATACGAGGTGCACCACGATGTGGATGTGCCCGTCGAGGAGGAGGATGGCCACAGCTTCGATCCGCTGCACACGAAAATCGAGATCATCGAAAACGAGGTGGATGTCTTCAAGATGATCGAGAACGTCGACAAGGATCTCATCATCGAGGATGATGTCGAGCAGGAAATCGAGTCTGTCATTGGCAGCGACGAGGAGGAGGAGCAGGATGTGAACGAAGAGGAGGAGGACCACGACAACGACAGGGACTTGGACTTCGAGGCGAACAGCAGCGAGTCGGAGGACGAGGTGCCGCTCTCATATCTGCGCAAAACAAAGGCCAGAGCGGCGAATGCCAAGACCCCAAAGGCTCGCAGAAGCAATGCCAAAGCGACAAAGTCGGTGGCTCGCACACCCAAGCCGGTAGACAAGAATATAGTGGACGAGGTGATTCCTCCCGAGTTGGCGGACAAGCCGCGTACCGTGTCCGGCAAGGTCGACGGTCGTTACATTCCCAATTACGAGTGCCACATTTGCCGGCAGAGATTCAAGGTTGCATCGCGCTACGATGACCACATGAAGCATCACAACGTCGAGCTGCCATTCCAGTGCACCGTGGAGACCTGCAAAAAGGGATTCACCACAGCCGCCGGTCTACGCCATCACGTGGATCACACGCATTGGGAGCTCTGCGAACTGCACCCCTGCACGGTGGAAGGATGTGGCAAATCCTTCCCACGCGTCCGCATGCTCAACCATCATATGAAGAAGGACCACAAGATCGTGCTGCCCGCCGTACGCGATCATCCGTGCTCCGAGTGCGACAAGGTGTTCCGCTGCAAGACGGCGCTCAAGAAGCACATGTACAAGCACACGGGCGAGGAGCTGCCCATCGCCTGCAATATCTGCGACAAGCGGTTCCACATCAACAGCGAGCTCAGGGATCATCTGCTGCGCCATGCCGGCGTCAAGAACCACGTCTGTCCGTACTGCGGTGTGGGCAAAACGACTCGACAGGAGTGGAACAAGCACATCCTGACGCACACCAGGGAAAAGCAATTCGAGTGCCGGCAATGCGACCACGCCTCCCACAACAAGCAGGCGCTGGCCAACCACGTCAAGGTGGTGCACATGAAGATCAAGAACTACGCGTGCCAGTACTGCGGCAAGACCTTCGGCAAGTCGCACTCCTGCAAGATCCACGAACGAAGCCACACGGGCGAGAACTGCTCCGAGTGCAAGATCTGCGGCAAGGTCTTCCTCTTCGAGAAGAGTCTGACGAAGCATCTGCAGCTGCACGAGAAGAACGAAGTGCAGCCAGTGCCGCCGCCGGTCGCAGAGACTCCGGCCGAAGCGGATGCCAGCGAGGAGGTGAAGGCTGCCGTCGAACCGGCGGTGGAGTCCACGGAGCCAGCAGCTCCGCCCAAGAAGAAGCGCTGCAACAAGGTGGAACGTGTGGATATCTCCCAACTGGCGGGCACCTCGGTCAATCCCATACCATCCGTCTCGGTTCCATCGTGGTCCCCGCAAGTGGAGTTCACCAAGAAGGAGGGCCAGCACATGTGTCCGGGCTGTGGCCGGGGCTTCAACCACATTGGCAACATGAAGCTCCACTACAAGATCATACACCAAAAGATCAAGGACTACGCCTGTCGCTACTGTCCCAAGCGCTTCGGCAAGGCGTACTATCTGCGACACCACGAGTACACCCACACGGGTGAGAGGCCGTACGTGTGCAAGGTCTGCAACGCGAACTTCAGCCACGAGTCGTCGCTGCTCAAGCACAGGAGATCGCACAACCGGCCACCGCGTGCGCCGAAGCCCAAGAAGGAACCCAAGAAGAAAACCACCAGCGGCAAGGGCAAGGGTCAGGTGCAGCTCTTCGAGGAGTTCCAGGATCCGGCAGCAGAGCGCGCGGCTGCCACGGCCGAGCTGATGGCCCAGCAGCTTGTGGAGATCGAGGCGAAGCGCAAGAAGGAGGAGAAGACTCAAATCATACAGCAGGCTGCCTGCGAGCAGCTCGAGAGCATTCGCAAGACGCACATCATCGACAGGTTGCCCTACGATAAGTTTAATGTACAGAGACCCGAATCGGCTTTCCCCATAGACGAGGATAAGAAGGCGAGCACCTAGGAAAAGAGACTATAGAGCTGGCCGGAAAAGTAATTTTTTTCACAACTTCCACAACGAGGAGTTCTGAGGGGCTAGAAAGTTTCAGGGCTTAAAAGATCAACAGCAACAAAAGTTCTAAAAAAAAACTGCTGACCGACTTGGTATTGCCCTGCTCTCTGATTGAACTGGTGGCCTATTGGAACTTGAATATTACAATATTTATATAAATAATTATTTTATTTTATCGTTTAACGCTAGCTTTTAAATGTAATAAATGTATTAAATATGTACATACATTTTCGTGCAATTTACTTATGCGAAAAGTGGTATTTTTGATTAGCATCTGTAGTTGTGCATGTCCGTTTGTGTGTCCGTATGACTGTATAAATGCACAGAGTATAGTTATTACAAAAGCTAGAGGCACCAAATTTGGCATGAAGGATGGTGTAGGGTATATGAAGCTTAAGTTTATATCAAACTTTAAATACCACGCCCATCGCCTCCAAAAATCTATATTTTTGGTTTTTAGCTACAATAATAAGCTAAAATAATTGCAATATTATCATTATAATTATTATAATATTATTATTTGGCAGGCAAGTAAATAGGTAGTTATTATTTTGATATTTGCTGAAAATTTCAGTTCGATCCTAGCATAAACACAGAAGTTATAGAATTTTGACCTACCAAAGCATCATGCTGCTGTTTATGGAAAAAAAAAGTCAAAGCGTCTGAGATCAAGTGCGATTGAGTTGTGTGAGTTTGTTAAATAAATAATATTTAATAATAAGAATTAATTTCTAACTGTCAGGTAATTGGTATTCTACGGTCGAGTGCACTCGACTGCAGTTTTCCTTCGTTGTTGTGAATATAAAGCAAAACAATCGACACTTGCAACGATGCTAAAAGTATCGAGTACTCGTGACAGGTCGTGCAAGTAACCGATAGGCAAAGTGCTCGTTCCTTTTATGGACGCGTATACATAGTTTTTCTCAGCGGAGAAATTGTGCTGGAAATTTTTTTATTGATAAAATTCACAATATTTGGTCGCAATGAATGAGGGGAGTGAATACTCCATACACTCAATATGCCGCATTTGCTTAAATCATCTGCGCAACGATGCGGTCTACGACATTTTCCTCGTCCCGGGCCTGGCCAAGAAGCTCTGCGTGTGCACGTCCCTCTCCGTGGAGCAGCACGACGGCTTCCCGAAGAACCTCTGCACCAATTGCTACACGAAGCTGAACGAGCTGCACGGCTTCCAGAAGCTCTGCGTCGATTCCATGCAGAAGTTTCAGGAGATGGTGGCCAACAACTACTTCACGCCCGTCATCACGGACATCAATCAGATTGATAACATCGACGTGCTGAACATCGCGCCGCCCGAGGGCGAGCCGGAGGAGGACCGCATCAACTTCGATCCGCTGCTAAATACCAAAATCGAGATCATCGAGAACGAGGACGATGTCTTCAAGATGCTCGAGGATGTCGACAAGGAAGTCGAGGAGGTGGAGAAGGAGAAGGAGTCCTCCAGCGAGAGCGAGAATGAGGAGAACGAGGACGACGATGGCGACGGCGACTTCGAGGCGAACAGCAGCGAGTCCGACGACGCTATGCCCCTCTCACGTCTGCGCGGCACCAGAGCATCGAAGGCGAAGGCCAAAAAGAATGACGAGGACGACGATTCCTCCAGCTCTGAGTCCGAAGATGATGACGATGAGGACGATGAGAAGCCCCGCACGAAACCGAAACGAAAACGCATTCCAGCCGCGGAACGTGACCGTCATCGCCTCATCGACTGTCACATCTGCCACCAGAAGTTCAAGAAGGCCATTCGCTACGAGGAGCACATGAAGCACCACAACGATCTGCTACCATTCCAGTGCAAGGTGGAGACCTGCATGAAGGGCTTCACGACGGCCGGCGGCCTGCGCCTGCACATGGACCACGCCCACTCGGAGTTCTCCGAGGTGCACGCCTGCACCTTCGAGGGATGCGACAAGACCTTCCCCCGCTCGGTGCTGCTCACGTTCCACATGAAGCGCGTGCACAAGGTGGCCAAGCCGGACGTCAAGAAGCACGCGTGCACCGAGTGCGAGAAGGTGTTCCGCTGTCCCACGGCGCTCAAGAAGCACATGTACAAGCACACGGGCGAGGAGCTGCCCTTCGCTTGCGAGATCTGTGGCAAACGCTTCCACATTCACAGCGTCCTCCGGGATCATCTGCTGCGTCATGCGGGCGTCAAGAACCACGTCTGTCCGTACTGTGGTGTGGGCAAAACGACTCGACAGGAGTGGAATAAGCACATCCTGACGCACACCAGGGAGAAGCAGTTCCAGTGCCGGCAATGCGATCACGCCTCCCACAACAAGCAGGCGCTGTCCAACCACGTCAAGGTCGTCCACATGAAGATCAAGAACTTCGCCTGTCAATACTGCGGCAAGACCTTCGGAAAGTCGCACGCCTGCAAGATCCACGAGCGCCTCCACACGGGCGAGAACTGCTGCGAGTGCAAGATCTGCGGCAAGATCTTCCTCTTCGAGAAGCGCCTGACCAAACACTTGCAGATCCACGAGAAGCGCGACATACCGCCAGCTGCCACAGCTGTGAAGCCGAATGAGGGCGACCAGGGAGGTCAGGGTGTTGCTCCGGGTATGGGCTCGGAGCAGAATCCGATGAACGAACCGGTGGACGTGAAACCCCTGCCGCCCGTCATCCCGCCCAAGCCGAAGAACTCGAACCGAGTGGAGCGTGTGGACATCTCTCAGCTGGCAGGCACCTCCGTCAACCCGATATCATCGGTATCCGTGCCGTCGTGGTCGCCGCAGGTCAACTTCACCAAGAAGGAGGGCCAGCACATTTGTCCCGGCTGTGGCCGTGGCTTCAACCACATTGGCAACATGAAGCTCCACTATAAGATCATACACGAAAAGGTCAAGGACTTCGCCTGTCGCTACTGTCCCAAGAGGTTCGCGAAGGCGCAGTATTTGCGCAACCACGAGTACATCCATACGGGCGAGAAGCCGTACGAGTGCAAGATCTGCGGCAAGCACTTCCGCCAGGAGCAGGTGCTCAAGACGCATCTGAAGGTGCACGACAAGCCGCCGAAGCCGCCCAGGGAGAAGAAGCCCGCCAAGCCGTCGGTGAGCAAGGCCAAGGGACTGAAGGTTGAGCTGAACAAGAAGCAGCCAAAGATACTCGACGAGTACCAGGATCCGGCGGCGGAGCGGGCTGCCGCCACGGCCGCCCTGCTGGCCCAGCAGATCGAGGAGAACGAGGCGAAGCGCAAGCAGGAGGAGGCCAACCGGAAGATCCAAGAGGCCGCCTGCGAGCAGCTGAACAGGCTGCAGAAGCAGATACAGAGCGAGAAGGGCTCCTACGACAGCTACTACGGGCAGAAGACCGACGCCGATGGCGTCGATCCGGATAGCCTGAAGTTAGACCACGTGTGAATGGGCGAGTGAATGGTGAGAATAAGAATTCGATTCTAGCAGAGAGCGTGTGAGCGGCAGATCTTTTTATGGTAGTTCGATATGGTAGACACACCACACACACTCACACTCATACACAGCTGTCCCAGTCGTCTTAAGCAACATAATGACCTAACGACCTATGCGCATCCCTTCCCAATGGCTTCAACCGTGTAACCCATACTTCGCCCCCGACCTCGCCCCGCCCCCTATCGACTTAATCATTTTAAATATTAAATATTAATTAATATGTACGTGTTGTATTGCAAAACTTAATCTACTAAAATTGTAGGGTATGCAGCTAGCTTGTATACCCCTCCTCGGCACTATTTCTCAAAGGTATCTGCAGCGATTTGCAACCCGAAGGAGACACCTTGCTGCGCGCCGATCTCAAAGTAGGCAGATCCACTGGCAACATCGTTACCCGCTCTTCCAATCCCGGGAATGAGACAAAGAGAGGGTATCTCGCAATTCGGCATACCGACCCAATCAATAACTTCAATGAACAAAAAAAGAACATAAATTACAAATTTATAATATCTTTCAAGTTAAGCATAGCATAATCACTCTAACAACATGATTATTCTGGTTATTGTGTAAGGAAATATATAAACTCGTATATATAAATATAAGTACGTCTTTCTACTGCCCACAAAAAAGTAATAATAATAATAACTTATACGATGCAAATTCAAGTGCGATAACAATCAACGACTATCGATAACAACGTGCTTGACTGCACACAAGTAACCGATTGTGCGTGTAAACGAGTACTCGTGCGTGTCTCTGACGCGTTTTAGTTTTTCTCCGCAATAATACATTTTTTTTTTTAACTGGAGCCACAAAATCTGCGAGGAAGCTCAAGAAAAATGTATGAGGGGAGTGAATACTCCATTCACACGATATGTCGCATCTGCCTGAGCCAC
Source organism: Zaprionus bogoriensis (assembly GCA_035046045.1). Taxonomy (NCBI): domain Eukaryota; kingdom Metazoa; phylum Arthropoda; class Insecta; order Diptera; family Drosophilidae; genus Zaprionus; species Zaprionus bogoriensis. The sequence goes on along the minus strand of JAWNOI010000095.1, from coordinate 708,750 downwards.
CTGCAGAACGATGCGGCCTACGACCTGTTCGTCGTCCCGGGCCTGGCCAAGAAGCTGTGCGTCTGCACGTCGCTGGCGGTGGAGCAGCAGGACGGCTTCCCGACGAACCTCTGCACCAGTTGCTACAGCCGGCTGAACGATCTGCACGACTTCCAGAAGCTGTGCGTGGACTCGGTGCAGCGCTTCCAGGAGTTGGTCGCCAATAATTTCGTGCTCAAGGCGGGTGCGGGCACAGCTGTGCGCAGCAATCAAGTGGACAATTTCGACGTGCTGAGTGTGGCGCCACAGGAGGCAGATCTTGCGGGGGAGGAGGAGGATCGCATAAACTATGATCCGCTGCTGAATCACAAGATGGAGATCATCGAGAACGAGGAGGATGTCTTCAAGATGCTCGAGCACTGCGACAAGGAGGCGGAGGAAGTGGAGAAGGAGGTCAAGCTGGATGTCGCCGAGCAGCAGGCCGGCGTGCTGTCCATGTTCGACGACGACGACTCCTCGTCCGAGGAGAGCAGCAACGAACTGGACAACGATGTGGACTTCGAACCCAACAGCAGTGACGGCGATGACGACATGCCGCTGGCGCAGCGTCTGCGAGGCACGAGCTACAACAACAAAGCCAAATCCACGCAGATTGCCGCGGAGGATATGGACTCCAGCTCGGCGTCGGACGAAGAAGGCGCCAAGTCGAAGATGAAGCGCAAGCGCATACCCGCCGCGGAGCGGCACCTGCATCGCATCATCGACTGTCACATCTGCCACCAGAAGTTCAAGAAGGCCATCCGCTACGAGGAGCACATGAAGCACCACAACGATCTGCTGCCATTCCAGTGCAAGGTGGAGACCTGCCGCAAGGGCTTCACGACGGCGGGCGGACTGCGGCTGCATGTGGATCACGCGCACACGGAACTCTCCGAGGTGCACACGTGCAGCGTGGAGGGTTGCGGCAAGACGTTCCCGCGGATTCGCCTGCTCACGTTCCACATGAAGAAGGTGCACAACATCTCGAAGGCGGCGGCGCCGCCCAGGGATTACCCCTGCACCGAGTGCGAGAAGGTCTTCCGCTGTCCCATGGCCCTCAAGAAGCACATGTACAAGCACGACGGCAAGGAGCTGCCGTTCCCCTGCAACATCTGCGGCAAACGCTTTGTGATCAACAGCGCCCTCAAGGATCACCTGATGCGGCACGCGGGCATCAAGAACTACGTGTGTCCGTACTGCGGCGTGGGCAAGACCACGCGCCAGGAGTGGAACACGCACATCCTCACGCACACGCAGGAGAAGAAGTTCAAGTGCCACATCTGCGAGCACGCCTCCCACAACAAGCAGAGCCTGGCCAACCACATCAAGATCGTGCACGAGAAGATCAAGAACTACGCGTGCCAGTACTGCGGCAAGACCTTCGGCAAGTCGCACGCCTGCAAGATCCACGAGATGACGCACACCGGGGAGAAGCGCTGCGAGTGCAAGGTCTGCGGCAAGAAGTTCCTCTACCCAAAGAGCCTAACGAAGCATTTGAAGACGCACGAGAAGCGTGTGCTGCGCGCCATCGAAACGTATCGCCAGCGCCAGGTTGAGCTGGGCGAGGGTGCTCCGGCTGCGGGCGAACCCACGGATATGGCGTCCATAGCTGCTGCTGCTGCGATTGTGGGTGAAGCGCCCACAGCCACGGCAGCAGATGGATGCGCCGAGGTGATCATGTCGCAGAACGCTGCGGATGAGCTGCTCAAGGTGTGTGCCGAGTCGGTGGCCACCATACCCAAGGATCCGCGGAGAGTGCAGCGCGTGGACATTGCACAGCTGGCTGGAACGGCTGTCAATCCCATACCTTCTGTCTCGGTGCCGTCGTGGTCGCCGCAGGTGAACTTCACCAAGAAGGAGGGAAAGCACATCTGCCCCGGCTGCGGTCAGGGATTCAACAACATTGGCAACATGAAGCGCCACTACAAGATCATACACGAGAAGGTCAAGGACTTCGCGTGTCGCTTCTGCCCCAAGCGCTTCGCCAAGGCGCAGACGCTGCGCCATCACGAATGGATACACACGGGCGAGAAGCCCTTCGAGTGCAAGACCTGTGGCACCCACTTCCGCCAGGAGACGGCGCTCAAGCGCCATCAGCGAACGCACGAGAATCGCCCGCCCGTCATCTCATCCAAGTTCTATGCGGCACGCGAGGAACTGGAGGAGCAGGAGCGCAGCAAGCGCGAGGCCCGGCGCAAGGCTGAGGCGAAGCGCAAGGAGATCGCTGAGGCGGCCAAGGAGCAGCTCTCGTCGCTGCACAAGATCGAGGCAACCGACAGGAATCTGCACTCGTACGACGAGTACCAGGAGGCTGCCGCCGAGCGTGCTGCGGCCTCGGCCGAACTGCAGGCCCAGCAGTTCGAGGAGAACGAGTTGAAGCACAAGGCGGACATGGAGAGGCGCAAGATACAGGAGGCCGCGTACGAGCAGCTGCAGAAGCTGCAGCAGCAGCAGGAGATCGAGAAGGCGCAGAGCTCCTACGATGGCTACTATGCGCAGAAGGCCAACGCCGAGGGCGCCACACTCGACGAACTCAAGATCGACCATGTCTGAGGAGCGGCATTGAGTGGTGTGTACTGATAAGGTTTTGAAAATCTAATCACAAACACAAACACAATTGAGCATACATACGTGTAAAGTTGAAACTTACAAAAAGCAATACTATGGCAGCTTTATTGGTAGCCATTATCCTAGACTTAAGTTAAGCTAGTCCTAAGCCAAAATAAATTAAACACTTTTCTGCGTGAAAAAAAAAAAAAAACATAAATAATACTGTCTACTGTGATTAGACCTGATTTCTTTACGATAAACGTAATATACATGGGTTAAACTATCACTCATTTGTCCTGAATGTGAAGAGATCTAAACTCCTAATGACAAACGATCACTCTCTCTTGGCCCGGATGTGATTAGGTCTGAGTTCTTAATGAATGTGTATATATCTAAGTTCACTCAATCGCGCCGAGTGTATATAGATCTAATTTCTTAATAATAGATAGACCTAATTTCTTGCTGAAAAACTGTCACTCATTCGCCTTGAGTGTGAATAGATCCTTGAGGCCCTGCAGCGTCATGTTGTCCAGATCCCAGTGCGTAGATAAGGTAGAGCTGTCATCGGCCGATTTGATAAGCTTCAATATGTTTTCCTCAATGGTGCCATTGACAATAAAGCGATGCACTGTGGTGGGTCTGAAATCGAATTAACAAAAATAATTATTATTATTATTTTAATAATAATATTTAATAAGAACTACGAAACTCTCAAAATCTTCACCCACTTTGTCTGACCAAAACGATGCACGCGTCCAATTGCCTGCAGCTCCTCGCCCGGCGTCAGTATCGGTTCGACGAGGAAGACATGCGTAGCCTCTATCAAGTTCAGACCCTTGGCACCACGTGCCAGCGGCATCAGCAGACAGCAGACATGCTGTGCAGGATCCTAAATTAAATAATTGACAAATTAAAACAAAATTTAAAATTATAAAAAATTTAATTAATTTTCACATACCTTAAATTCGTCTATGTCGCGATTTGTGAATTTGCTGCGAAAGTTAATGCCATTGAGGCGCAAGGCATTCGCTATGTGATTCAAGATGGTCATCCACTGCGAGAATATTAGAATTTTCTCCTGATCCCTGCCAGCACATTGGCTCTGTATCTTTAGCACCAGCTCGACAATATACGCGATTTTGGTGGAGAAATCGCCGACAACCTTGGAGCCATTAGCGCCTCGGCGCACAGAGTAATACAATCTACAATCGCAAAGGGATTAATATATATAACTCAAGTTGGTAGCCAGCGCAGCAGCTTACTGTGGCGAGTCCTGTCGACACAGCGGACACTTGGTGATGCTGTCACGTCCCAGGTTTCGCTTCATGCTGTCCAGACAATGCTGACACAGAAAGTGGCCGCAGGACATCATCACGTACTGTAAATGACATTATATATAACTATAATATATATATACTTCTATAGTATACGCTCCTTACACGCTCATCGTCCTGCGTCTGGCAGATGGGACAGGGCTTGTCGCCGGCATCCTCCTTCAGATGCTTCAGATACTTGAGGCGCCCGGCGAGGCGTGTGAAGTTTAATTGCGCTGTCGCGATATTGGCCATGTTGAACTGCGTCTGTTCATCCAGCTGGCAGGACAGGATGCGAAAATTGGACTGCTCCTCCGGATTGTCGGTGAGCAGTATGCGCATCTTACACATGTCCAGCTCGTCGAAGGCTTTTATCACATATTCCGCTTCGATCCAGTACTTGATCTGCAGCTTGACCAGACTCTGCAGGCACTCGAGCATTTCCAGCTTGTACTTGCACTCCGCTCGCCAATCGCTAAACTCAGCTCTGCTGCCAACGTAGTTGAAGCAAGCTGCAAGTATTGAAGGATTGCAATGAAGGGGAAATTTTGTTATATTTATATTTATATTCAATATTTACTCTTCAGCACAATGAGCTCAATGCTGGGATTCTGGGTGCCCTCCGTGCGTGCACCCTCCTTGTCCAGTTCCTTGTTGAAGAGCAGGCACTCGAACTGATTCAGCGTATCCTGAATCTTGCACAGGCGACAAGTGCGCTGCTTCTTGTTGGTCTCCGGCTGGAGTGTCGTATCCGGCTTATCCTCCTGTTTCAAGAAATCTAAATAAATAAGCTGCACTAATTTTACTTCAATTATATTTACCAGTATTTCGGCCAAGTGGCAATCGGAGACATTCTTAATGAAGCCAATGGTCTCAGCAGTGAGTCCGAGTCCCTGCTCCACAGCTCGGCACGCCTGCACCAGTATGTCGTTGAGGAACTCGAACTCTGCACACAAATGCTTGTACAGCTTCAGCAGGCGCTTGTGCCAGTTGTGGATGACGTACAGCAGGCCCGACATCGAGCTCGCCTCCGGCAGCTTGTCCGCCGCAATGTTCTGCGCAAAGAACTCGTCGCAGATCTTGTAGTACACCGCGCTGTGGCACGAGTCCTCCGTCTGGATGAGCGTGGCGAACAGTTCCAGCACATTCGATTCGCTGTGATCTGCTAGTTTCTGCAGCTCATTCAGCTTGGCCTCATACGCCGTGGCGGCTGCCTGCAGCACAGCGGATTTATCCTCCAGAAACTTCCATTCCAGACCATTGAGTCGCTGCTGGTACGTGGACAGCTCCTGCTCCTTCAGCTGCTGCGCCGCCGGCGCCAGCTTGGAGGCCTGCAGCAGATTGTACAGCGCATGTATCTGCAGCAGGCTGTCCACGCTGTGCAAGAGAAGAATAGATATAACAAGTGAAGAAAATATAACAGGTGCTGTAAGGGAAACTTCTCGTGCCTATAACTTCTGTGTTTATTGTCTGCGATCAGATTTAAATTTATTGGGTTGGTCGATATTATTATTATCTACAATGATACCTAAAAAAAAATCGGAAACTTTTCTACTTTTCCTATAATTTGATTTACCGTCGATTTTTGGGAGCGGTGGGCGTGGCATCCAAAATTTGAAAATCCGCATTCTGCGTAACGTTACCAGGGACCTTACTTTTAAATTTGATGCTTCTAGCTTTTCTAGTGTGCTTTTAAACTATAAAAATGTGTTTTATAGAGGCGGTGGGCGTGGCAACCAAAAGTCTAAAATCCAACTTCTGCATAATGTTACAAGACAGCCTCCTACCAAATTTGGTGCGTTTATCTCTTTTCGTTATTGAATTATTTGCAAAAAATCGAAAAACGAATTTATCGATTTGCGGAGGCGGTGGGAGTGGCACTTCAAGTTTGAAATAAACTCGATCTGCGTATTCAATACACGCACACTCCCACCAAGTCTGGTGTCTCTAGCTTTTTTAATAGCTGAGATCTGTGCGTTCATACAGACGGACATGACCAAATCGACTCCGCTATTTTATGCTGATCGAGAATATATATACTATGGTCACGCCTCCTTCTGCCTGTTACATACATTTTCACAAAGTTAATATACCATTTTTTACCTATTTTTAATGGGTAAATGGTATAATAAGAGATTGACTGCTGCTGCTGCTAGTACTCACGAGATGTGCTCCTGATTGCAGTCCTGCGCCAGCTTGAGCACCAGCCTGTAGTAGTGTATGGCCTGCTCGTAGTTCTTGCGTATGAACTCTATGGCCGCAATGCCATTGTACGAGGAGGCCCAAGTGCGCAGCTCCCGCTTGCACTCCAGTTCGTTGTTGGACTTGAGATGCGTGAGCAGCTCCTGCGGATTCAGATAGTTCGTGGTGGCCTCATTCCTGTTGAACACCACAGGCACGGAGCAGGTTTTCCGTATGCGCAGAAACGGCTGCAATATGTTCTTCAGCAGCTTCGGCGAGATGGACGCCAGGCTGGAGCTGTTCGTGTTGGGATTGTATTTGGTGTGCTTTGCGACGGCGGCCAGAAAGAGTTCGGTGCACTTGAAGTGCTCCTCGCGATAGTAGAGCGACTCGAGATTGCTCAGCTCAAGGCGATGCACACGCTCCGTTTGCGGCGGTATGCCCAGCTCGAGTTCCACCTGCGACTTGCAGGTGCGCCACATGCAATGCTGCAGCAGCTCCAACAGCGGTTCGGTCTTGTGGTTGAGCAGAAAGGCATGCGTCACCGTCTGCCAGGCATCCCAGGGCTGGCACGCCTCGCGGTAGCCGACGAACTGCAGCAGCGGCACCAGATCATCGATGGTGCGCTGTATGGGCGTGCCCGTGATGGCCCAGCGATTGATGGCGGGCAGCTCGTGCACCATTTCGGACGTGTTCGACTTGCTGCTGCCGACCATTTGGCCCTCGTCCAGGCAGACGCGCCACCAGTGCACCATCAGCAGCGGCGACGTGGGCCGCATGTAGCGCTGCTCGTAGCGCAGCTCCCGACTCGTTGCATTCCTCGGCGTGTGGTAGATCTCGTTGCGCAGTATCTCGTAGTCGGTGAGCACAATGTCGTACTGGGCCAGCTCCATGGGGCTGTACCAGACGCCCGCATGCAGGCCCGGATAGAGCAGCACACGCAGCGAGGAGTCGATGTGCTTGCCGATCTCGTGGTGCCACTGCATCTTGATGACGCTGGGCGAGACGATGACCGTGGCACCGGACCTCACCAGCTCGCTGCAGCCCTCAGCGGCTGTGCACTCTGTCCAGCAGTTGGGGCACATGTAGTTCTCGTAGTCATCCCGTATGCACTTTCGATGCTGCCATAGCTGGCAGCGTGAGCACTGTACGCGCTTCGTTTGCTTCTCCCTGAACTGCTGCCGCTGCTGCTGCTGCATGCAAATGCAGTGCACCTGGTGCTGCATATGGCGTCGCTTGAGCGGCACATTGTCCAGCAGGTTGTCCAGGAAATTCCGCCAGTAGCTGTTCTCGACACGCGGCCTGGGATTGAGCAGCAGCGTGGCCAGCAGTTCGACGGTCTTGCCCAGGCCCATCTCGTCGGCCAGTATGCCGCCCGGTGGCAGTGTTATTGTCGGCATGGGCGTGTCTTCTTGCCATGCATAGAACTGCAGGCAGTGCTTGTGCTTGTACACGCGATGCCGGCCATTGGCAGTCTGCAGCAGCATGTAGCTGGCGGGAAAGGCAGACGCTGCACGCTCACGTCTGCACATCCAGTTGACGGTGCGTCTCTGGTACCTCCTCAGCTGCGACCTGAAGCAACTGGGCAGCGGCAGCTGCTCCAGCTCATTACTCTGCTCCCGCTTCGCCAGCTCGCTTCCCTGCTGCTGCTCTGCTCTCTTCACTGCCAGCTCGCTTCTCCCCTGCTGCAGTTGCTCCAGCGCAATACTCTCCTGCTGCTGCGCTGCCTGCTCAATCCTCTGTTGCGATAGCTCTCTCCTCTCTTGCTCCTGCTTTACCAGCTCGCTCCCCTGCTGCTGCTCTGCTCTCTTCACTGCCCACTCGCTTCTCTCCTGCTGCAGCTGCTCCTGCTCCTGATGCTTGCGATGCAGCGCATGATACAGCAGCGTCGTTACATAGCTCTTGAGCTCGCGCTGGTTCTGGCGCTGCTCCCGCACCACCTCGAACTCCAGGCTGGGCGTGTAATCCGCAAATATAATGGGAAACAGCTCCGCTGCGAGCTGCAAGTCGCACGCATTGGCCGCCTGCGTGCTGCCATTCTCCCGCTGCAGCAGCACGAGACAGCCGTGCAGTGCCTTAAAGCCGAGTTTCTTGGTGCGTGTTTTGCCAACTGAAAACGTTTAAATATTATACCTGTGAGTGCATTGCAATTTAATCCCTCAAACTCACAGCGCTGCAGCAGTTCGATCAGCTCCTTCGCTCTGGCGGCCAGCCATTGTTGTATTTGCCATTGTTTCCGCGCAAACGTAAAGAGCAGCTGCTGATTTGCAGCTGCTGCAGCTTCGTCTATGTATTCGTTTGCTATTTCACACAGTACAAGTGCTGGCTGTGTCATTTAAATAGGTTTTTGCAGCCTAAACTCGGACTGTTGCACTTATTTGCGAAACGCTAAGCTTTAACTGCGGCCTGCATTCTGCCGATAGGTCGATAGTGCATTGGCTATCGATAGCAGGCTCGCGGTATTTTCGTTACCTTGCAGCATATCGGTAGTCCGTTTAAAATACTATATAAGCGGTAATTTGTTTATATACAAAAGTTAAAATCATATTAACTGCATAATTAAATAAAAGCAAATATAAAATCAATATAATAGTTATTTATTATGACGCATTGAGCGTGCTTTAACTATGGTTTGCCTGCTAGTAATAAGTTGCTAGCAATGCCGGCAATCGATAGCAAGTTCCCAGTATTTCATTATATACACTTAAACAGTAATTATATTTATATTTATTAATTATTACCATTTCGCAGTCATTTTAAATGTTTACATATATATTTTATACCAACTACAAAATTGCAATGAATTTAATACCTTACAGCTGTTACAACTTTATTCCACTTTGCTTTTTGGTATTTTTGCACGCATCATGTGCGGTCACACTGCAATAAAATAAAAATAAATAACAAGCGCGTGCCCAGGAAAAATTGGCTTTGTAAACAAATATTGGAGCCACAGACACACAGACAATTAGATGAACGCTGTGATTGCGCTATGCCACTTCTGCGAAGCGCATGGCCCCTGCGCCATCTTCTGCACGCAGACGCTGCGCGACACCAAAGTGGAGGACCTCGTCAATCTGGAGCAGCAGCAGCAGGGACAGGGACTGGGACAAGGACAGAGCCAGGGTCAGTCGGGCCAGAAGACGTGCTCCGCCTGCAACTACACGCTGGGGCGCAATAACAACAATGCCATATACAGCAAGGACACAGAGAGCGGCGCCACATTCGTGAGCACCAAGGTGGCCACACTGGCCGAGGTGGCAAATCTGGTCAAGCAGGCGGCGGTGCGCAGCCTCAGCTGCGAGATCAACACCAACAAGGACGGCGACGGCGGCTTCGTCTTCTTTGGCGACTCCGCACGCGGTCACATACTCAGTCACACGTTCCGGGTCAGTGATCTGCAGGCGCGCGGCTACTACCAGCTCTTCTCGATCATTGTGCTGATGAAGGACAAGTACTTCCTGCTCAACACCAAGCCCTTTCTGGCCGAGCACCTGCGCAAGATCTCCATGGAGCTGCAGGCGGGCGCACAGCGCACCAAGGCTGCCGAGGAGCTCAACTATTCGGCGCGCCAGCGCCGCTTGTCGGGCGCACAGTTCCTGATGCCGACGCCGCGTTCGCTCATCGAGTTGACCGGGGAGGAGCACATCTTTGCGCAGCTGCACTCGCACTTCGCCTGGATTCTGTTGGCGGGCTCACGTTTCCTCACCGAGCACGTGACCTTCGGCAATCTGCCGTGGCTGCCGCCGCAGAGCAGCGGCCGGCCGCCCGCCCAGCGGCTGACCTACAACAGCTCGACGCTGCCGATGATACAGATGTACGAGGAGGATCCCGAGCAGGAGGGCTTCTTCTCGCTGCGCCACATCAAGAACGTGGTGCACAAGGACGACTTCGCCACGGTCTGCTACTGTGCGCTGACCGGTGTCAAGATCATAGTGCGCGGTGCGCCGGAGCGCACGGTGCTCTTCATGATGTGCCTGAAGAAGCTGCTGCCGGAGCCCATGCACAATCTCATGCGCATCGATGCACAGCATCAGCACTCGATCAGTTCCGAGTACAAGATCATATCCGTCTCCAACGATATTGCCGTGCCCATGGCGAGCAGCTCGGTGTTCCGCATCGACTTTCTCGAGAAGCCCGTCAATGGCAACGACATCGTCTCCGTCAAGTGGCCCGGCGAGCTGCCCCGAAAGCGTAAGCAATGGTAAATCCAATCCCAAACTTAGATACTAATACCAGGCGCTTGCTTGCAGTGCCCGATCTCATGGTGAAGCTGCTGAAGGCCGTCAAGGCGGTCGAAGAGAAGACCTTCACCGAGCTGGTGCTCAACAAGCAGACCAAAGTGCTCATCGAGGAGTGGAAGAAGTAGGAGCAAGCTCCAAGAGCTTTGACTCATTTTCCCCCACGTATTATACTAATCCCGGTATTCCTCTACTGCAGCAAGGTCATCTGCCTGAACCATGCCAAGTCCGGCAGCGTGCAGAACAAGCTGAAGAAGGTGTTGGGCGTGCAGCCGCAGGATCAGCCCGTCGTCAATTACTGGAGCACACACTTGCATTGAACGGTGAACTGTTTGTATTTTTTAGAATTTATGGGTTTTCTCTTAGTTTGTAGTTTTTTTTCACTTTTTGGAATAAAAATTCTTTATTGCCCCCCAAAGAGGCGCAACGATGTTTCTTCCTCGCTTGACAAATCAATATCTTAACCAAAAAGTGACGACGTCCAACGCTTCCTCAAGTTGTAGTGGTTGCTTTAGTTTACTTCTTGTAGCCGCAGCTGGAGCGACGACCACGAGCACGCTCGAACTTGCGTCCCTTGGAGCGTACGTAGGGGCGGGTGTGCGAGTGTGGCACACCAGGAGCCTTGCCGAAGTGCTTGAAGGCAGTGCGAGCGGTGCGTCTACCCTGCAGCAGCAGCGTGTTCTTGCCGGTGGGTGCACGCAGGGCCAACTGATCGAAGGTCAGCACCTCGCCGCCAGCCTTCAGGATGCGCTCGCGTGCCGTCTGGGTGACATGGAGGGCGCACAGCGACAGCTTGGGCACGACCAGCAGGCGCGAGTCGTCGGTGACGGTGCCCACAACCACAACGGTGGACTCCGGCTGATTGGCCGCCTTGAAGAAGCGAGCGATGCGCTGCAGCGACATTGGGGGCCTGTTGACGCGGCTCATGAACAAACGCTTCAGGATGATGCGGTTGAACTTCTTGTTGGTACGACGTTGCAGGAAACGGTACAACTGGAATACACACACACACACACACACAAAAGAAACACAGTTCAATTCATCGTTCAATCGTTTTCAATTCACGTATTCACCTTGACGAGCAAGCGCAGGTAAACATCCTGAGATTTGGGCTCGGTTCTGCGAACCTTGCGATCGTACTTGTGGTTGATATCAATACCCTAGAAAGATATACGAAATATTATTACAGTCTGTTGCATTATGCTTGGCTGCATCGCGATACGAAAATAACTTTCAATATTTTTCGCAAACATTGAAGATGTTTACAAATTTTTTCTTAGGCTTTTAAAATCTCTTGCGTCGTACCATTTCGGCGACCGGAAAAAGAAAGAGACGAGCAATGACATTTAGGGATGGCTAAAATATCGATATATCGCACAAGCTACATCATTTGTGGCGATATATTGCACGCAGCGATAGTTTGTGCAAACGATATGGCAAAGCATGCGTAAATGCTGCGTTGCACTTGTATTCTTTATAATAGTTTTTACTGCGTTTTTTAGCAGCATGTTTTTAATTCATGTAAATGGCTATAAAATATATTGATTAAGTATGCAACAATCGATTTCGATTACTGCTATATTGACAGCTGCGCAGGGCTGCATCGGCTGAATGTGACAGTCATTTGCATGGGTACTTTACAACACTGAAACGATGGCAGCGGTGCATTTACGTAAAGGTTTTGCTGTGCTGCCCAAAAATGTAAGTTTATTAATTATAATAATGCAGTGTGAAATTGTTATTAATCGAATTGAATGCACGCAGCTTGTGGCCAGCCGGCAGAGATGCTATGCTACCGCCAAACGCACAACAACCAATACGCTGGCAGCAGTGGGTGAATCCATCTCCGCCAAGGGGTAAATAAAGGCTGAGGATTTACTCTATATATAAATTAAATATATAATAATACTCGTTGTGCTTATAGTTTCCTGCGTCCAAACAAGCCCTATGCACCCGCTAAGGATGCAGCTGAGCGCGTGCGCGCTGTCGTTGCAAAACTACAGCTGACAGCTGGAGGAGATCAGCGAGCTTTAACCGATCTTGGAGAGAAATTCAAGCTGCTGGCCGCGTGCTTCCAGGAGCTGCAATACGGCGTGCCCAACTCGCAGGTGCACGAGTTGAACACCGTCGGCGATGTGATTGCCTTCTATGAGCAGGCCGTGGACACCACTACGCCGCTGGATGCACTGAAGCGCGTCGAGTTGCCGGAGAACCTGCACATACAGTACGAGTACCTCCGTTTCCACCCGGACACAGACACCAAGTTCAATGGGCAGACAGCCTTCCCCAAGAGCTCCACGCTGGTGACAGGTCTCAAGTATCGTCGCAAGTACGAGGGTCACGAGGCCAAGTCCTCCTGGCCGTAGTTTCTTTTATTTGTATGTAAATTTGTTTATTCTAATTGCCGGCTAGCAATAATAATAATAATAATAATTATGGTAAAGGCGTTAATTCTACAAGTATTGCGATACGGTCTCCACCAGATCCGAGTTGTAGATGCTCTTCAGGGCATCTATAACCCTGTCATCCTGCAGCAGCTCCATGAGTCGCGTGTCCGCGGTGGCCGCCTCGAACGTGGGATACATTATGTCGCAGGAGAGCTCGGATATGGCGGGCTTGTTCATAATACTGAGGATCTTCTTTTGCAGCTCGATCTCCGGATCGGGAGCATGCAGCTTGGCCAGCGCATTGGCCTCGCCCAGCTCCAGCTTGAGCTGCTGCTCGCGCTTCTCCTCCAGATACTTGATGATGCACTCGTACTGCAGCCCCGTCAAGGGGCGATTGTCCGCCAGCATCTCGATGAGCTGCTGCATCGATTCCGGATGCCTGGCTGCCTGCGTCGCCTGCAGCTGGGCCGCTGTGACCGCGTCGCGTTGCTTCTTCAGGCGAAAGTCCGTGGTGATCAGTGTGATGGCATCGTCCAGCGGCATATTGCGATGCTCGGCGGGCACACCGTAGAGTATGTGCACTGTGATGCTGTTGAGCGCCTCGTGCTGCGGCGTCACCAGCACGGCGAAGAGGCAGCCCCTTGCCGAGATGTTGCTCAGCACCAGGCCCAGCATGACGTCCTCGTTGGGGAAGAGCACGTCCACACGCATGCCCGCCTTGCGTAGGCGATCCTCAACGAACTCGGCATACTTGCTGCGGGCACAATGGAAATGCTTAGCTAAACAAAAAAAAAAATTATCATATATAATATTTACGTGTTCTCCCGATTCACCACTATGATCTCGCAGTCGTTGATGGGCGCCGCTGCAGCTGCCGCCGAGGCGGACATCATGCCGGCCTGCACCGACAGTGGGACTTGCCCGGCGCCCGGCGCATGCTTCTTGGCAGCGGGCGGCTTTGGCTTGATGCTCGCGTTGCGCACCGTCAGTATGAACGTCTTGAAGCTGGACTTGTTTAATGCGGCCGCACACTTGTTGGCCGTCTCCTCGTCCTCGAACTGCACGAAGCCGAAGTTCTTGTGCACGAGGGAACCGAGCACCTTGCCATACGGATGGCAAATGCTCTCCAGCTCCTGGCGTGTGCAGGTGGGCAGGTTACCCAGAAAGATGCGATTCTTTACCAGCGCCGGATCCCGTGCAATGTTGTAGTTAGGTGCACTGGGATCTCGTAGAGCGGCCATTTAGTTGGATTTCACGAAAAAAAAGTGCAGCAATGAAAATGTAAACAACAAAGTTGCAAATCGTATCGATAACAAGAACTCAAATGGCATAACAGTGCTGGCTGTTAATTAACATGTTCGATACATTTGCAGAGGGAAGCGTCTCGAAATCGATAGCTACGCAGTAAATATTTATTATGTGGGCCTATAACAAATATTTTCAATACATTTGCAGAGTTAAACGTCTCGAAATCGTTAGTTACGGAGTTAAGATTAATTATGTGCACAATATAATGAAATTTAGAGTGGCAAGAAATTAGAAAACCAATTGAAATAGTGCAATTCGTCTCGCTTCTGGTATCGATAACAACCAAGCAAATGGCATAACAGTAGCTGACTGTTAACTAACAACTGTGCTGAATTTGAAGTGATAAGCGTATCGATTAAATTTGATATCGACATTTAAGCAATTAAGAAGGGCAGATCGTTATTGTCTCTAGCTAGATAATAAACTTTATAGTGGCAAGAATTTGCGAAAATAATTAAAATAGTGCCATACGCCTCGTTAATAGTCACTCAAAAGACTGTTATTTAACAGCCATGTTACATTTGCAGAGATAAGCCTATCGCTATAATCTGTTATCGACAGTTACGGAATTGAGAAAGAGCAGATCGTTTTTGTTATTAACAAATATAATAAACTTTACAGTGGCAAAAATTAGCAAAAACAATTAAAATAGTGCACTACGCCTCGCTAACAGTCAGTCAAAAGACATAATATAGCCGACAGTTATTTAACAGCTATGTTACATTTGCAGAGATAAGCCTATCGATACTATCTGTTATCGACAGTTACGGAATTGAGAAACACAGCAGATCGTTTTTGTTATTAACAAATATAATAAACTTTACAGTGGCAAGAATTTACAAAATGAATTTAAATAGTGCAGTTGTGAAATGAATTGTTGTTGCTTAAGCGTTTATCAGAAACGGAGAATGTGCATCGTATGCCGCATGTGCCTCGTGCTCCAGCTCCAGCTCGGGCTTCTTCTTGGGCACGTAGGGATTGTGTTCCGGGTCGGCATTGAGGCTAGGCGATAATAGAGATAATAATAAAAATTGTGTTGCGAGCGGGAATATTACTATCGCCTTACTGATACAGGCTGACGGCCTCCTCGCACTTGACATTGTACCACCAGTCGCAGGCGAATTCCTTCTGGTTGAAGATGGTGCCGTTGGTGCAGAGGAACGAGGCGCCCTGGTGGCCCTCGCGTCCGTCATGGCACACATGGTACGCCTGGCAGCCGGTCTCCACGTTCGCGTACATGCCCGGCACGGCGGGCACATTGTGGCAACTGAATTGCGTGTGCGGCACCTCGTGATAAACCGGATAATCCACACCAGCGACGCCGGGTATTTTATTCAGATCTTGTTTATCCTCGCGCCGCGCATGCTGCTCCGTTTGCGGTGGATTATACAAGTGGCCGAACTTCTGCACGTAAGTAACAATAACAACAACAACAAGAAAATAGTATCAAATGTTGCCAGCAGTATAACAGTATAACAGCAACATATCAAATGTTGCGCGCAGTATAACAGTATAACAGCAGCATATCAAATGTTGCCAGCAGCAACAACAAAAAAAGTATCAAATGTTACCAGTTGACAGTTGCATAACAGTATGACGGTATAACAGTTTAACAGTATAACAGTAACCGGTTTCGCAGCCTCCCCACACATGATTAGCAAACAATTAGACATGTGTGTGAACGAGAGTAAGAGTGAGTGCATGTGTGTGTGTGTGCGTGCGTGTGAGTGTGTGTGTGTGCCTCAATTGCATGTTACAAATTTTGGGTCAAAAGTGAACGTCGCTCCGTAGCACTCGAAGTGAGGCACGAGCTCCGTCAAGCGATTGGGCGGAGATTGCGCTTCCCCCATTTCGCAGACTAATTAGCATTGTCCGCCAAGTGACACACACATGCACGCACACATATGTGTGTGTGTGTGTAGTACTGCTTACCTGCACCTCAATGGCCAGCGCAGCGCCAAGCAGCAGCAGCAGCAGCGCTGCCAGCTTCGTCAGTAGCTGCGACATCGTCTTGGATTTTTTTTGGGATCACTTCGAATTACGGGTTTACTTTTCGCTTTTCTCAGGGCGCAACCGTCTGTGTTCGGCTTGCAAGTCGCACTGAAACTTAAGTGCAGCTGGCGTTAGCCAAGCCGCAGCTTGGCCAAGCTTTCAAGGGTAGCATTTGTATCTAACGGTAGTGCGGCTTCGTGCTGCCTCGGCTCGGCTTGGCGCTCGCCTCGCGCTCGTGTGTGTGTGTGTGTGTGTGTGTGGAGCGGGGCAACTTTCGATTTTTTTTTGGAAGCTTTTGGCTGCGACTTGGTTGCACCTGTAACGCCTAATTATTACATTGTAAACGAAACGCTGGGCCCATGCATGATGATGATAAGTGCATGTCAGATGCACAATGTAAATAGATATTGCATACGATATCTATGTGTGTGTGTGTGTGAGCGCATAATGCCATACGGCGTACGCTTTTATTTTGTAAGCAGAAATCTTGGTGATTTATTTGCAGCAAACACTTAGGTATACAATTTAAAGTTATGGTATTAATTATAGTAGATGTGAAGGAGTTTTTAGGATTGCAGTTCATTCAAGTTGATAGCTTTGATTGGCCTATAGGGGTGTTCTCAAGTGTACTACCATACAAATATATATAACAAATTGTTTTAATACTTTAGACAAGCCCAGATAATTTTTTTTTGTTTTATTTTTGCCGGAATCGTTTAGCTCCTTCTGAGCCCAGATATTTAGAACTGTATCATCAAAAAGATACAGCCCAAATTACAGCTTACGTTTTATGCAACTTTTCCATAAGATTCTATGGAAACTTAAAACATTAGACGTGCTTTTTCTCGTACTTTTCTATACTGCTGGATATTTGAAAATTTTTATTTTTTTTTTTTTAAATGCTTAAAAATGTTGTAGCTTTTCTGTAGCGTTACAGTATCTTCTTTTAATTTATTAACATATTTTTAACAAGCCTACTTGCAATATTTGTTTGTTTTTGTATTCTTTTTAATTTTTTAAATAATACCAAAATTATTTTGTTTAGTTTTGTATTCTTTTTAGTTTTAAATAATGTTTTTTAATAATACCAAAATTATGTTGTTTAGTTTTGTGTTCTTTTTAGTTTTAAATAATTTTTTAAATAATATCAAAATTATTTTGTTTAGTTGTTTAGTATTCTTTTTAGTTTTAAATAATTTTTTAAATAAGTCCAAAACTATTTTGTGGGTTTCAAAGCAAATAAATTTATAGAACTCTGCAGATAAGCGATACCAATTTTTTTGGGCAGACTAACTTTACAGTGAAGCAATGATCTAAAAATAAAAATTGTTGCACTATATGAAATTAGTGCGTTTAGTTAAGGCATTATTAAAATTTTAACAAAAAATCGCATCGAAAAATATCTCATAGTTTGCACACAGTTACAAGAGAACACCCCCTTTATAGATACAATTTATAGATACAATTGTTGATAAATGCGCGCATTCTGCGAGTATTTCGCAAGAATTTGCATTGTACTAAACTTAGAACTTAGTCGATATGTCATATCGCGTCTGCTAACTTAGGAATACTAATACAACTTCTGTGCTGCGGGATTCAAGTCGAGTTTGCTGATCAAGTCATCAAGTTCACTGTACAGCTGCGAAGAGGGAAACGAAGACGAAAACGAGAAGAGTTTTGAGTTTGAGTTGAATGAAGTAGTTGAGATTGTGTTGTATCATGGTCGGTTGGTTGCGCTTACATGGGTTTTGCCATAGCTATCCACGTAGGTCTTGCTGCCGCCGGGGGTCTTCTTGAAGGCGGACAGCGCTGGACCATGCAGCAGATTCACATTTTGATAGGACTGCGCCTTGGACGGGCTGGAGGCATGACTCTTGCCCACAGTGGGCGCCAGTTCCAGAAAATTGGGCACTGCACACGGCACATAAATATGTTATGTTATGTATGCACTGAATGGATGCAGCGAGGCGTGAAGAGAACTGCGAGCTCACCTTTCTTGGGCTGGAATTTCACCTGATTGAGCAAGGGATTGTGCAGCTGCAGTTGCCGATAGCTGGGCAGTGCATGCTTTGGCGGCACCAGCACATATGGCCGACCCAAGGCCTGCGGGTACAGATAGGTCGTCTCCACGGTGGGAACCTGTCGATAATGATAGCGACCCTCCCGCGGCGTATAGCGTCCGTCCGAGCTCAGCGCAATGTGGTAGACGGTGCGCATGGGTTTGCTGTAATACTGATAGACCTGCGATAGGTAGGTGCAAGAAAAGGCAGAGAAAAATAGAGAGAATATTAATATGAGAGATAAATAAAAATAGAGAGAGAGAGTGAGATCAAATGAGAGATAAAGAAAAACAGAGGGATAAAATAAGAAATAGTGAAAGAAAGAGAGAGAAAGAGAGATAGGCAGAGTGAGAGGGGGAGACAAATTCAGAGAAAGATAAAGAGGGATAAAATGAGATATATCGATAGATAAATAAATAGAGATCGTGTAAAATAGAGACAAAGATAGTGATAGAGAGTGAGAGAGAGCGATAATGAGAGACCGAGAGAGAGAAAGATTGATAAAGTAAGAAATATAGTTAGGCAGAAATAAAGACAGAAATATAGAGAGTAAAAGAGAGATATAAAAAAGAATTAAAGAGAGTGAAACAGAGAGAGAGAGAGAGAGAGGGATAATAAAGAAATAGAGAGGGTGATGGAGAGAGTGATGAGGAGAAATGCAGATAGAAAAACAGAGATGAGGAGATTGAGCTAACAACATATCATAGAAATATGGAAGAAAAAAATATAGAAAGAGTGGTGGAAAGAGAGAGATAGAGAAAGTATTGTGGAGGGAGATAGAGATAGAGGGAGTAAGGGACACAAAAATGGGGATCGAGATACCGAGATAGATCGATAGGGATATAGAGATAGATAGAAAGGGAGGAATGGAGAGTGAGATAAATAGAGACAGTGATAGCGCAAGAAATAGGATATAGATAATTATGTGGAGTGGGAGAGGAACAGTGAGAAATAGCGAGCGAGATAAATAGATAAATAGAGAAAGTGATAGAGCTAGAAATAGCATATTGATAATTATATGGAGTGGGAGAGGGCAGCGATAAATAAGTTTGAAGTTAAGTCCAATAGATATTCTATTAGTCACTTGCCTGTGGGTTACGCTGCTCGGGCACAATGCCATCCGGCAGCGAGATGCCCTCCTTTTGCAGTCGATTCAGAAAGAGGCGATCCGTCTCGAACGCCGTGTCGGGTATCTTGCCGCCCGCATGTGGCAGCACTTGCTCGCGATAGATTTGACGTTTCTTAAATTGGTTTTCGCTAGGGTTATTGATGGCTTGCAAATGGGGTACCATGCAGCACAATATATGATACCATATGCCGCATATACTATATGAAATATGCTTGCCTACACACCTTGTGGTGGCGCTCCGTACTCCTCAACGTAGGATCATCGGCGAGGGCGGCCGCGCTCAGGCCGAGCAGCAGAACTAATCGCAGTAGATACACCGCCATATGTTGCATGTTGCAGCTAGTTTATTTTGATGGACGCTGTTCGCTTGGTATTTGCACTGTACGATCAATTTCTGAGGAATGCGAGCGAAAGGTCAAGTTGATCGAGTTGACAGAACTCTAGATCTCAGCAAACAAGTATTAGATGCTCGGTACACAAATCCGAATTTCGCACATTTTTCAAAAGCCCCAAAATATTGCAACACACACAATAACACACACACACACACACAGACGTAGAGACAGGTGCACGGAAAGTGAATGACGAGCTAAAAAGAATATGCAAGCGGATTAACTGTCGATCTGCGCTCGAGCCAGGCGAACCGAGAGGAACCACGCGAAACCACTGAGAACTTGTCGTGCGCGGCGTTGTGCGGTGGCGTTGTGGTCGCGTCGACGGTGCCAAACATAATGAATGCAAATGCACAAACTATGCTGATCTCTGGCGGGTGCCCGCTGCGCCAGGTGCCCTCTGCTTCAGCTACAGCTACAGCTACAGCTGCTGCTGCTGTCGCTGTCGCTCGCCTCCGCTGCTGCTGCGACAACAACAGCAGCTTTCAGCAACAGCAACAATAACAGCAACTGCGAACATCACGTGGTGGTGCGGCACGACAATCATCATCATGTTGTTGCTGCCATAATCTGAAGATTGCCCAAAAAATGGGAAAAATAAAAAAACTGGCCAAAGTGATCTAGTCGGCGGGGTAAGGCTCTCAGATATGCTATGGGTGGGTGGACACCATATCGATTTGTATATTATCCATCACTAGATTCGCTAATGCCATAAGTCGTGAGTGGGAATCTCAATTGAAAAGAGTGCTAGCTGCTTAGTTATGTTAGGCGTCTTTAAACTTTATCAAAATTATATTTATCTATCTGGGTTTTAAGCTCAATATATATATCTGTATTTCATGGGCTTAATGGGAATATCGACTGAAAACCTGTATCTACTTATAGTGTTCGTTGGATCTATCTATCTATATATCTGTTAAAGTAGTAAGATATGACTGGTCTATATAAATTATTTAGCTGCGGATACTACAAGTACTATAGTCTACTTATAGTATCCGCTGATCTAAAAATGTCATTCTATAAGAAGTCCTTGGTGATTATAGATTATTATAGATTATAATACGATTAAAAGCTGGGTAAGCTTATTAAAAACAATTATGCTTTATATACTATCTGTAGGCTATGGACTGTTTATGGATATTTATATAATGTATCTTTAAAGAAAATATCGTATAAAAATTAAATCAGCCCGTCAGTTCTGCTGGGTAAATAATAAACGATCTTGTGTCCTATAAATACCAAGTAAAGGTAGTTTATAGGCCAATTATAGATCTGCGAAAGCGAATTCTAAGAGAGTAGCTGTCTCGCAGGAAAGCCTTAGTGCTGCTAGTACCTCCCTTCCTCCCACTGCATACAGGGTATTAGAGCCCGATGCTGACGCTGCAATTGTGGCTGGTGATCGGCCGACGTTTCAGACATTTCCTCTTGCTTTTACCACAAAGCTTACACACAGAATTAGTTACCGTTTATTAATACCATAATGTGCGCTTCATTTGTTTTCGCCAAAAGTGGCCGAAACGCGAAAATGAGCGCAGACACACATTTTGACCGAAAGCAATTAATTAAGCTCGTGTTGTTAACTCTGTTAACTTGGCTAAGTTGGCTCGTTTGTGCCAGCCAGTGTCTGCCTGATGGATGCGCTACTTCACTTGAAACTTTCAATATTTGCTTTGCAATATCTTTGTTATGCATAATTACAATACTTTTTTACTCCTCCCCTTCGCTCTGCATTTTTGTTTTTTTTTTTGTTTCTGTGCTGCTTTGAAAGTGAATGTTATTGATTTGTTTCTTCTTTTTTTGAGGTATCTCTTTTTTTTTTTTTTTGAGGAGTCTTTTGTTTTTGTGTTGGACTCGCGTCTGTTGTTGTTGATTGCGCTTCAGTTAACAATTTGCTATAATGTTTTTAAATTTATTGATTGTTTTTGTTATTATAATAAGTATTTGTATAATTTGAGTGTTGAGCTTGTTTATGGCTCTGTTAGAAACATGATGTTCGAGCCTAGGGCCTTCACGGCCTTGTGAAAGTGAATTGTTTGGAGCTGCGAGAGCGGGAAGTGCGCGTTTCTAATGCCGATTCGAATCGACTGGAAACTGGAACACTCGAGAGATTCCCACACCATCGTGCTTAATATTCCAATTGCATATTCCATATACATGCAGACATACTACAAATGACAAGCCATCAGATAAATTTTGAATGAGCCGCGGGGCGAAAGTCTGCGTCTCCGAGAATGGCCTACAAAGCGTTAAGCGGAATTTGAAACATTTGTGAGCCAAATGCAATTATCGCAATTACACAATCCGGCGCTCAGAAACGGTTTTACATTACAAATTACACGCGTTACACGAAAGAGCCGCCAGCCCAAAACCACAAAGAGTTCGGCGCAACTTCTGCTGATCTTCTTGTCGCTGCTGACCTCCAATCGAAATCGAGATGCAGCATCATACAGCATCTTCATGATGACAATCGAGAGATTAATTATTTTCAAACGCCGCGGACCTTGAACAAAAAAACCGTTTTCTGTGGGCAGTCTTCGGGGCTGCTCCAAATTGGTAGCAAGTCATCTTGCGGTCAAAACTATTGCTAATTGCTCGACTCGGCGGGTTTCCTGGAGGCTCTCGCTCTCGCTCTCTCTGTCCGTCTGTTTGTCCGCTCGTCTTTGCAACTCATTTCAAATTCGAAACGCCATAGCTTGGAGCAGTGAGTCAAGGATTCGGTAGACATTCCCATGTCTACATCGAAAACCCTTTCCAAATCTGTCGCAAAAAAAGAAACAGACGCGAAATACAGTGTGTGACAAGCCAATACCACGATTCGAGTGGTCCAGCTGCGGCCTCAAGAGCACGTTGACGCGGAGGTTAACTCAGAGATTGGCCCATAGACAGGCCGGCAGGCAGGTACTGGGTTCAATCGCCTCCTCCACTTAATGCCAACCGATTGTACTACTTATTTGCGCGGAACTGATCGCTGATCGCTCAAGTGCTGCGAATCAATTTGATGGATTCTCTTTTCTGTTGCGCTCCAACGATAATTGTGCGTTCAATTTAATGCCAATTAACGCACGACTTCCGATTATATATATCTATATATTTTCGCTGTCTGGACACGTGCTGAAGATCATGATCAATTGATCAATTGATTAGCTAATTGCAAGGTTGAACGATAGAAATCGGTCAAATGCTGCTGCAAGTTTCTCATTTAATATTTAGTACGATATTTTGAAAAGAAAACA
This sequence comes from Zaprionus bogoriensis, assembly GCA_035046045.1. Classification (NCBI taxonomy): domain Eukaryota; kingdom Metazoa; phylum Arthropoda; class Insecta; order Diptera; family Drosophilidae; genus Zaprionus; species Zaprionus bogoriensis. Next base: position 685,946 of record JAWNOI010000095.1, on the reverse strand, counting down.
AAGTTGATTTTATATTTGTAAGTATTTTTTTGTGTATTATATTAAGTTCCCGAGTTTTTTGTTTGTTTGTTGAATCATTTAAACACATTTCAAAAACTAAACAATGATATCAATCTTAGCTCTTTATGGACAAGTTTCAATTCTCTAAATAGTTCCATGGGTTTCAGCTATATTATTACCAATTGATCTTAAAAACTGCTTCGTTGCACACAAGTTTTTAAATGCAAGAACTGCGTTGCGATTCGATTCTATCATCGGTATTGATCTTGTTAATATGTATTTTATATTTTCAATAGTTTTGGTTTTAGATATTAGTTTATTACAAACTACAAATAAAATACAATTGTTGGGCAAACAAAAGTGTAGACTATGAATATCGCTCTGATTTCTCTTTCTTATTATTTGATTTAAATGAATCTACGTACATATAAAAATATAATTTTTGAGTAACTCAACGCCGAAATGCCCTATGGGTGCAGTTGGCTCCCAAAAGTACTGCAAAAACTTTATACAAAAATAATAATTGGTTGCTATCGCGAATGCCTGCCGTAGCTCTTGGGAACCTAGGACCAAATCGTATTGCTTATCAACTAAACACGCTAAAAATGATGTGTGGTAAAGGCTCTCGATCGACAAGCAAAAATAATAAACGTTTTTTGGTTTTTTTCGTAATACTCTTTTTAGAACAGAAAGAGGGCAAGGAAAAGAGGGCGTAGGAGTGGCAGAAAACGTGATATAAAGTCTTTTAAGCTTGTTCACTAAAACATGTACTAAAATCAATAAAAACCTATTTTCGCATGCTAGAAAAGTTTAGGTTTAAGCTTAGTTAACTGTTTAGAACGGTACTAAATTGTACGCAACAATTGATTTACACTATGGTATTTTATATAATTGCATTCTGCATGTGTACTAAAACGTGCTAAAACTGACAGTTTTGGTGCTGTGTGCTGCTACAAAGTTAGGCACTCGAATAATTGTGTGTGTGTGTATATGTGTGTGTGTGTGTGTGTGTTTGTATAGCATAAGTCTTAGGATACTACGAAAAAGAAAAAAAACATTTACAAATTGTGGGCGCCTGTTTTACATCTAACAATAGTTAGATCTGTAGGAAAAACGAAGCCGAACTGCTCTGAGGCTGTGCTGCTCCATATGCTCTGCAGCGCTACAAACTATGCTAAAAGTATATAGTATATATCTCTTTACAAATGTATACATATAGTGTATATAATAAATATATATCCCTTGGTATAGCACTGTCTTTGCATTACATATGCACAGGAGATTATCTTTCTTCTTAACTTCCCTTTTCACTTCCCGGCGAAAGGAAATTCGCTTATTGGGATGCGCTATAGGTTTTTACGATATCGTTAATGGCCGACTGGGAGCCAAAGATAAGGGCACCAATGCCGCACAGTGTGATGAGAATGTTTTTCCACAGTATCCAGTTGCCAGCACCGAAACCTTCATCCCAATGAACGATGATCTCAATCATCACCTGCAGGCAGAAAACGGTGAGCAAGGCAAGCAATTTCATGGGTTTCGGTAATATTCAGACTTACGGGAAAGATGAGACCGAGAATCGAGAAGCAGAAGGCGCCAATTAGACCCATAAATGGCGCTATGGTCGGCACGGAAACGGCCAGCACAACAGCGGCAGTAACCAGAACGGTGCTGTGTAGTGAAGTGAAGTGAAAAGTTTAGGCATTCATTCCAATAACCATCAAGATGATAACCTACCGCAGCACATAGTTGACAACCAGGGGACGCTTTGTGCACTTGTCCTTGATGGCATCCCACGAGATCTCCAGGCACACATAGAACTGCAGTCCGAATGTGCAATAGACGGCCAGGCCAATCAGCACCTTGACAGCCTGAGCTGGCCATTCCTCGGTGGGCAGATTCAGCGTGATGCTCTCACCGGTGACATCACCGTAGCGCAGATAGCCAAGGAAACCCAACAGCATGTAGATCAATGTAACGCCCGACATGCCCTGGCTGAGCACACCGCAAATGCCAAGGAAATGACGCGGCGTCTTCATGTTGTTCTCCAGCGGCATGACCACACCAATGGCCTCCATGGCGAAGATGGTGATGGAGAAGAATGCAGGCAGCGTGCTCAATGTGACCAACGAACGCTCCTGCACGGGCGGCAGGTCCTGGACGAGATAGTAGAACGTAATGCCCAAGCCGAGACCCATGAAAACGTTGGCGACCATCGAAACAGGCGCCAGGTACTTGAGATTCGGCACCCAAGCGATCAGAATCAGGGGCACCAGCAGTATGCCGATGATGAAACGCGGATCGATTTCCGTGCCTGTCCAATGCTCCAGCACCTGTTCGAAGTTCTTGGCCACAATCACGGTGTAGACGGAGCAAGTGCCAAAGTACGTGAGGAACAGACCAAACAGTATGGAGAACTTGGCAATGGGGGCAAAGGAACGTGCCCATTTAGGACCCTTCTGGAATGCAGCCTCTGCGATTTCCGCAAATGTCATCTTGGTGCGACGCGTCCTGTAGTACAACTTGTGACCGCATTTGACCTGCGAGTGGAGAGGGAGTCAGTACTGAATATATAGAAGTATGGGAAAAGAAGCCTAAACCTACCAGCACGTAACTGCAGTGCGTGCAGATAAAGGCAGTAAAGATGGTGGCAATGATGCCCATGACCAGACCCGAGTACATGAAGGCAATTGGCATGCCCAGAATTCCAGTGCCCAAAGAGGCCTTCAGCAAATGCGTCAAAGTCTCGGAATCACTGCGGGAGAGAGAAAGAGACATAGAGAGAGATTAGAGAAATACCGTGGAGCAATTTTCGAATGAAAACTCACGTTGTGGGATGCTCATTGTCGCGCGCTGCAAACGGATCGAAATCATTGTTAGCCAAGGCCTGCTCGGCGTCTGCTTTGCGAGGTTGTATCTTGTATCTGCAATGAGCAAAGAACAAAAATTGTAAACAGTTTAGTTAGCTTTCATTGGGTGTAGGCATTAGCTTCTTGCTCTGTGACCTCAGCTCGAGTGTTGCGGGTTGCAAGTCTTTCATTGTCGTGCTCGCAGCTCGCTCTCTGATCTCGCTGTACACCTGTCAGTCGACAACTAAAAGCCACAATTGAAGTGCAGCATTTTCTTATATGTTGCAGTGGTCAGTGAAATTCTTTGGCTTTGGAATTGCTGCATCTGCAATTATAGTCGTCATTTCATGTTGACTATCGTCGGCGCACGACAAAACGAGCAAAAACTGCCACTGCAACAACAACGAGCTCAAATTGGTAGCCGCATTTGGACTGTGCCAATTGTGATTGGCCAGTGGAGCTTGGCTGTGAGCCTGATTTAAGCCCAGAGTTGCGTTGCATCAGCCCACGAGGGGACAAGCTGAGCAGAAAAGCGTTGCATACTTTGGGGCAGCATACGAATTTTTGCACCTATGGCAGTAGACGTTCTCAGAAAGTTGCGAAAAATATTATCAAAATGAAATAAATAAAAAATAAAATCTTAAATACAAATGCAAAATTAAAAAAAATTCAAAAGCAAAAAGTTCTCAATAATGAGTGTTTTTTTAAATGGATTTTTCAGTAGAACAAAATCTAGAAATCTTCTGAGAAAAATACGGAATTTGAAATTCGTTGTTATGGCCAAAAATGGTATTTTCAGATATTGAGAACTTAAAGCAAACAATCTACCTTGGTCTCATTTGCAGTAGGAAATGAATGTTATATCTAAGGTAGTTAATCCAGCATAGAATTGGCAATTTTTGCAGTTCATTTCACATTGTCAACAGTATTGTGCAACTGATCCGCTTGTTATCATCATGTAAGTATATATATACTATAATTTTTGTATATATATACGTACATGCGAACGCCACAACCTTCATGAATGTGTCTGTTTTACATTTCTTTAACGATTATTATTCATATAAATACTGCTTATCATCGCGAACCGCAAAAGTTCCGCAAAAGGTTATCAACGAATCATTAGAAAACTTTAGTCTTTTTTCCCATATATATTTTTTTGTTTGTGTCTGTTTTTTTTTTTTTTGTCATTTCACCAAAAATTAATGCCGATTCATTTGAAATTATATTTATGTATGTAGTGATTATCAGTTTGCTACGAAAACAGTTTAGTTTGCGCCTTTGTCTATTTATTTTAGCGAGGCGTGCGTACCCAATTGACATTTGACTCTTTGCTTTGACAAGCTGCAAAAGCAAAATATTTGCATTGCAAAATGAAAAAAAAAAAAATGGAATTTGCATTTAAACAAGATCTTAATCTCGCGTTGCAAAACGAAAACATTCTACCAACGTCAGCACTCAGATTTTGAAAGCCCTTTTCTGGTGAGAAACTAAACACATGATGGAGCTTGCACTTGGGTTGCACAACAAGTACACACACAGTGGGCGAGTCTCAAGGCAGAGTTGTGATTATATGGAAAGCGAATACTGTGGGCAAAAATTAAGCTGAATTTTTAATTTAAAATTCGCGGGCTTGAGATGGCGAACTAGTTCTTTTTTTTCGAGTTGGCAGGACTGTTGATGACATTTGGCGGGAATTTCATGTCAATGTCAGTATGAGTACTATATTTATGCTTTTGTTTACCAAATGATCAAGAGTGCATTTGGCGATTTTTACAATGTCTGATTTAATTGAGCAGGAAGTTTGAGGATGGCCTTCGGTGATTCTACCATGTCCCAGAAAAATGTTTATAAGTGTTACAAAGACTTCAAAGAGGCCTGTTTCGAGGATTTGAAAAAACGTTGGCATAAGTGTATTTTATCGCGAGGGGATTACTTTGAAGGGGATGAAATTGATTTAGGAGAATAAATAAAGAATTTTGACTTTACAAAAATATTCACCTTACTTTTTGCCCACAGTAAGTAATTAATTCCTTGGCTATGACTTGTGCTTTAGTATATATTTTTACTTATAGTGAGCTGAGCTTTGCTGACGTAGTCATGGGAGGTTTATTCTAGCTACTCGTAAGTCATACTAATTGCTTATAATTAGAGCCTGAGCTCAGCTAGTTAAGATTAGGATCTTTAGTCATGGACCATATATGTCGGTATTTATAGATAACAATGTCAGATCATGTGCGAGCTCAATTATACAGTTAGAAGAATTTGCGGACGGCGCTTTTTGTGTGGGTTTAACGACTAATTGTCCGGCACGCAAGGCGGCGGTATCTTTTTGTGTTCAGTCCGTAAAGTATTCAATATATTTTATACAATAGAAACTTACTTGGTGCCATCTCCAGGCAGGAATTGTTCCGTTTCCTGTGGCGCATGCTTGGCGCCGTTGTCCGGCTGAGGAGACCAAAAGAAATTGTGACAAATTAGTTGTAGGACAAAGTTGACAAATAACTCGTAGAATACGTACCACAACGTTGACCATTTTGTCTGTCTGTCTGTCTGTCTGTGTTTTTGTATTTAGAATTTCTCACAGTGCGCACAATCTGCAAAAAGTAAACGAAAAGCAAGCAAATATTAGTTATAGCCGGAATATGCGTGTGTTACGTCGGATCGTATTACGACTAATATATCATTTCCATCGATTGAATCGGCAGACAGTCGCTGATTGGACTCGGATATATAGTATTATTGTTCATGTGCGTGAACAAAAGTCTGTGCATTCAGTCTTTAATTCGATCAAATTTATGCGTTCAATTGCCTTTAAATTGATTCGTGCGACGCGATTTCAATTTGCGAGTAAAGACATTTGATTTACTTAATTTATTGAAATAAATTCCACAGATTTCTCACCAGCAGCAATTGGTTGCTTTTGAATTCACTTGATTTCTTTATGTGCCACTTAAATCTCATCTAATGAGTTCTATTTATACCACTATCATCCGCTCTCTGCGACGCATATCCGCATTCTGAACGCTTTTGGACTTTGTCAACGTGATGATGTTGTCTGTCTCTGTGTCCCGTGTTGTTTGTCCGCCATGTGGAAATCTATTAATATTGCAGTGTTAAAATCCCTGCCAAATTCGGAAAATGTGTTATATTTCACAGGAAGAAAATGTCAACTAAACACCAATGTGGAGGCGGTATAGGGTATCTAGACTAGAGAGGGAGGGGCAGGCATGCGGGCGTTGTTGACGATTGCCGCTGGCACATGTCACATGCGTCAGTTCAATTAGTGAACCTTGTGGCATGCCATATTTCGGCTCTCTACGTAATCAATTAACGTATTTCGGCCTCTAAGCCCAAGTGAGAACTAGCGATTAGCACAGCTGGAGTGGAGCGGGTTAAGCGACGTCATACTAGCCAAACCATACTACAGCATAGCATACCCTATAGCTCGGCAAAATACCATATGTGTATATCAGACGAGTTAAGATTAATGTGCTTTTTCTGCTCTTTTACATAGGTATGCCGCGTAGACAGTTTCAATGCTCAAGTTTCGCTGGAGTTTCAATCGGGTTTGTTGTTGTTATTGTAATAATATTCGTATACATTTCTTTTTTGGGGTTCGTTTCGTTGACTTGAGCACATTTGGCGGCAAGGTTGAATGAACTTTGCCTGCGTCTGCGGAATTCTCGCCAAATCGAATAACAAGCGAAAATACCGTAGACTCTTCTTACGTGTCTTACATACCTCTAGGGCCAACTGATCGCTTTCATAATTGAAATCTGATCGTGATTATAACACATAAGCATTATCGAACCTCATTCCCCTTATCGGGAGCACTGATTTCCTTGACAAGCGTAGTATAAAAAGATTTTTAATCGTTTATTGGCATTACCTATTCTTATCTTTACACCGTTTATGGCTTTGTCAGCTTCCAGATTTATGCCCTGTAGCGGTGCGTTTCAAGCTATAACTAACTTTTATGTCCCATTCGAAGACCGACCACCACCAAACCACCAATTCTCCCAGATAAGATATTGCCGCAGTGTCGTGCGTAGTCTATTATCAAAACACACGGAACGTGCCACGCTCTGAATGAATCAAATCGTTTCGGATTGTGTGTGTTGGCGGCAGTTATTAGTCGGGGGGAATGAATATCAGAATATCAGACTGAACAGGCAAATATATAGTACATGCGATTACAGTTTAAGTATGGTTGGATGATGTTCGTATTGTGAAATGAAAGAACCTTCACCCACTGCGAGAGTCTATTAAAATTGGCACAGTTTGACGAATAATTGTTAGTGTTTTTTATTTAGCTTTCAGATATATTTTTAGTGAGTTAACAAATGGCCGGTCGCATAGCACCGCAATATCATGCAATGAACCGGCGAAACCGCCGAAAACCGGTCTGCGTAAAAGTTTTAGATAATTGATCGATTTGCAGGCAGTATCAGTGCCAACATGCACTATATCATCATATATAGAGCATACACTTTGTTGCGTGTACCGAATCGAATCGGGCAGAGCATGACATAGCCGAAATGGCATATAGTACGAGGGTCGTTCAAAAAGTCTAGAAAAATTAAATAATAATAATAAATATAAAAACACTGTTTTTTGCAGAATTTTTTTTTTATTTTTCAACATAGTCCCCTTTTAGCTCTACACACTACACAAACGATTGGTTTTCCAACATTTTTATCCCGTCCAAAAAATAGGATTTCGGATTTCTTCACTCGGATTTTCTAAGGACTTATTGAACGACCCTCGTATATACGAGTATACCTATGCACCACGCGTCGCAGCACACACACAGATAACCGCTAGTTAAAGTTGCCCTTGAGACATGCTACACGATTTTAAGTGCTCCATTGTCTATTTGTTATTGTACATACTGTTGATTTCTTTGGAAATTGTTAAAAAATTCCCCCAAAAAAAAAAAAAAAACTGCCTTTATCATTCTTAATTAGAAGGTTACACGCGTGTCCCTTGTATGCTTGACACTCAGCAATGGATCCAATTAAAGCTAGATATATTTTTAGAGAGTACTAGCTAGCTGAGGGGAATAGTGCCAAAATATGCACAAATCAATAACCAACAAAAATTTGTAGCAAAGGTTCAAAGTTCAAACGAAACAGCACAGTGCAGAAATACCAAAAATATACATTGTGTAGAAATTGACAGGCTCTACAAACAAATTATTCTCGTATGCATCACAAGACCGCAGCCAAATAAACAAATTTCTGAAATCTATTCGAAAAGACAACCTTGAAAATGAAATTTTGACAAAACGAAATGATTTTAGCATATGTATGTGTATGTTAAACAGGCCGAAGAATTGAATGCGGCGTAGAATGCCAATGCTGACGGGAGAAAGCTAGAAGTGCGCCTGACCTAAGCGCGTGCTCATCTCTGTAGACCCAATTTTTTAGCAACAATGCACATCTGTTGTGTGCGCTATAAACAATATTTGCACGCCAGATGATATGTGACGTCATGTCAGCTATTCAGCACAGCATCCTGAGAGAGCGCACATTACGCTCTTCCACACTCTCTCGGTCTGGTTTTCTCAGTCGTCTGAAAGCTGAACCACCCGGCCAGGCCCCTAAGCGAAACGCCAGCACGTGTTCCAATTTTAGAACTTGAAAACTTGATGCTTTTCGATATTCCGAAATTGCATACACTTGTACAGCGAGTTCTACTGAATTCCGACATAGTATATAACGTAGTATATGCGGCATGACGTATATAAATTCGGAATATAAGGGAGCGCCAGCATTATTGTTTTCCCTGAAATGCTTCAGGGCGAAAACATTAAATATTTGCTTCGATAAGCAACGTTATTCATGGCGACTTCGGACATAACTTTCGTGAAGTTTTTAATTTGCTTTGAGTAATGTTCAAAGACTCTTGGAACAAACGACCCACATTCATACTCACATATGTGGCTTATGTAATTTTATTTGTATTTTATTTATTTTTTTTTTTTAATTTAGAAAACTCGTGTTTATTTTTAGCATCAAGTTCATGCAACGCGCTGTGCAAAGTTTCATAGAAATTTCATCAGCTATTATTGAGTTTTCCCACATATGTATGTACATATATTGCATTTGTCTACGCAGAATTTTCATCGGGAAATTGAGCTCTCAATGAAAATATATTCATAGATTATGTTACTCTGAATTCGATTTGTGCAACCGGAAACTTTGGAAAAACAAATAGATTTTGAAGCTATTTCTATTCGTTACAAATAAACAAAAAAAAAAAAAAAAAAATATTTCTATTTCATTGTGTGTTCCCTATCAACGTTCAATGTGAAAAGTCATTGGAAATGCTTACGGGTAATCGGTAGAAAACTCATTAGTCTCGCCTTTTAGAAACCGCTATCATCTGCCGTCTACTACAAGCGGATCTATTTACATTATCTCAATATTCTGGACACGTGCTCAAGGTCTTTCAAGATCTGTCGCCTTCCCTCACTCTCTCTTTCTCTCTCTCTCTCTCGTAACGTTTGCGTGTTTACGAACAGCGAGAAAGAGAGCAGTATGACATCGCATGCAATGTGTATAGTTGTCAGAGGGTTTGAAGGTAATTATCATTGTAGTAGGGTATATATACCTATGTATAGTAGATAATGTAGGAACTCAGAAGCGCAAACACTCGCTGCGGTCATTGCGTAAGGGGCGCAAGGGGCCCATCGATACTGATAAGAATCACAAGTGCAATTATTGTTATTGCACCCAAACAAATAGGCATGTTTATAACACAAATTTCGGCATATTTTGCCCAAATACCGCTGGGGGGTCTTCTATCCCACAACTCTTTGAACTTTATGCGTACGTCCAATTACGGCTGCAATTAGTTCTTTCAGCGTTGATAAAGCAGGGAAAATAACACGCCTCAGGTGCCGTTACGGAAATTGGTTGCGTCTAAGTATATAAATCAATTTGTTAGGCAAGTCGAAGACCGATGGAGAACTGTACTAGGGTTAGTAGTACGTATACACGTATAGTCGCGGCGCGAGGGCGGTCGCGCTGTCAAGTGCAGGGGCGTGTGCGGGCAAATTGCGCAAATTGACAAGCAAACACGAGGGGCAAGCACATCGTAAAGAACAAATGTCAAGGAACATAGTGGTTAAAACGGTAAACAAGTCAGAATACATACTAGACAAGAAGGCAGGGCAAGGACTGCATAACAATGGGGGAGAAGCTCAGTTCGACAATAATCGAATGCTTTCATATTTTTCTCTATATCTTGTCGGCTGATATAATGCTAAGAAATTAGCTTTGTAAATGTCTCTACAATTTTAATACCTTTAAAATACTATAGGGAGACCCCAAAGACGCGTCGGTTTTGTGTAATGAGTATAGCACGCTTAGATAATAATCAAGTAATATTTCGTATAGTTAGCTGATATAACGCTCAGAAAGTTGTTATTTTAAAATCTCCAAAATTTTGAAAAATTTTGAAAAATATTTTAAGGAGACTCAAGACTTCTAAATAAAGGTCTATTTAATGATGCTTGAGCTTTGTACCAAAAAAAGTATACGACCTGATCTTAAATCTTGGTATACCAAAGTCTACAGTTTGGAAAATTTTAGGACTATCGCTGGCGCCAAGATACGAGGGTCGTTCAATAAGTCTTTAGAAAAAAAAAATAATAATAATAAACATAAAAACACTGTTTTTTGCAGAAATTTTTTTGTATTTTTCAACAAAGTCCCCTTTTAGCTCTACACACTTTGCCAATCGTTTTTCCAACATTTTTATCCCGTCCAAAAAATAGGATTTCGGATTTCTTCACTCGGATTTTCTAAGGACTTATTGAACGACCCTCGTATAATTACTACAATAATAATAATAAATAATTACTTTTCGGACAGCCCTCGTATAATTTTGGAGCAGACTTACAAAATAATCGAGTGTTATCTTGTGATATTTCAGTTGATATAACATTTGGACTTATCTCTAAAATTTGAGCATACTTCACAGAGACACAAACTGTTTGAGGCGTAGCGGTGTAAGCGTCTTAGAGACATAATACTCCTAATGAGCGTACTATAAATAGATGCTTCAGATTTGTGTCAACTAGCAGAGCTGCCCACGCGCAACAATTGCTGACGTTGCTACCGCCCACTCTAACCCCAACTTTCGCTCTCTCTCTCTGTCTCTCTCTTTCACGCTCTGACGTCACAGTTTTACTGCGTCTTTTGCTAAAGTTGCTTTGGCTTGTAAAATTCTTGTATGTTAATTATCAGGGCACAAAAATCAATAGCCCAAAGCGACATTGAAAAATGTATTACACTCGTGAGTGTGAGTGTGTGTGTGTGTGTGCGCGAGTGTGTGTACTTTGCGGGTCGGAAGCGCGATAAGAGGACACACCTTGCAGACAGAAGGTTGCTCGATTAAAATTGCTACAATTTGTTCAAGAATTTTAGTGTAATTTTTCATTCGATATTGTCGATTTACGCGGGCTTCCATTATACGCGTCGGCTTTAACCCAAAGCCCATTGCGCTGTCTGAAAACGCAGTCTCAGTTGACTTTCCCCCTCAATTATCGTTAAATTACGTATAAACATTTGCAAGAACGTGGCACATTAGCAAGTCCAATAGCACTTAACACACACACACACACACACGCACACATAGGGAGAGTGACATGCATAGAGAAATCAGAATAAAAGTAGAAGAAATTGTGCTTGTTTTTTCTTGTCTAATTTCGAGTTTTCATTCATTCATTGGAAAGCAGCGAAAGAGTATACAAACTGCGACGTTACGTTTTTTTTTTTTTTCAGTCAACGTCCGCGTCAACGCTGGCTGCGACTGCGACGCCGACAGCGATGTCAGCTTTACGCTTACGTTGCATACGCGTGTCAATTGCATTCGCATTCGCATTCGCATTCTGCTTCTGCTTCTGGTTTGTGGCGGGCTTTAAAGGGCTTTAAAATACGCGGAACAAAAATAAGCAACACATTTTCGTGTGCAGTGAGAATTGACGTTAAGCTTTTGTTATGAAGATGGTCAGGTCTCTGCAAGCCCCTTCCCCCTTACCACTCACTCCAACCGCCAGTCGCCATGTTGAATAACGGCATTAACCAACAAATTTTGGGCATGTGCATGTGGGCAAAACTGCACCTTTGTCAGAGTATTTTTAGGAGTTATTATTATTTTTATTTTTATTTTTTTTTCTCACTTTGCATAACATGTGCGTGCACGTTCACGTTTGCCTTGTTGCCGCCTTGCATTCCGTTCGCTCTTCTATTTCGGGCCAAACTGTGCCATGTGCTTGACATTTTTTCATGTCTTCGCAGACAATTGTCTGTCTCTGTCTCTGTGTGTGTTTGTGTGCGTGTGTGTACTTACTCTGCTCACTGTTGCGCTGCTTGTTGTACGTTTCGATCAGTAATTTCTACTTCACTTTTGCTTTGAGCCCAACACTAACACCAATGAACGTGTTGTATTTAACTGCCTTTTTTTTTTTTTTTTTTTTATTTACCTAAGCATTAACAAACGCATGCACACACACTCGTACACGTTCTTAATATTTAAACGCCGCCTTCACAACATGCACAGAGACGCGCAGGTAAGCTACGCGCAACGAAAATCGCGCAGCAAGTGACGCTGGCAACGACCAAGCAGCGCCTATATATACTGCAACAGCAAAGAGAGAGCGCGGGAGAGAGTGAGCGTTCGAGCGCGCGCCAAAAACATATATTGAGAGAGCATTGCTGAATGCAGGGAGCATAGGCACACACAGCGGCCGGCGCGCTGAATGTGTGAGCGGGCGGGCCACTCTCTCACTCTCTCTCTCCCTCTCTCTCTCTCTCCCTGTCTCGCTCGTTGTATCATATGTACTTTAGTGTAAGGACAAGCAAAGAGAGAGCGCAAGCGTTTGCTAGCAGTGAGACAGAGAGCGCACAAAAGGAGCTGCAGCATAAAGGAAGCGTGAGAAGCAGAGCCTGAGCCTTGGCATTTGGCATTTGGCTGACGAAATCGCGCTCGGCGCTGGCATAAGCTCGCGGCGTAGCAAATACTCTTTTTAAAGTAACACGAAACTTTAAATTAGAAGCGTCTGCAAAACGTGTAGAAAGCTACAGTCGAGCGTGTTCGACTGTTAGATACCATTCACTCTCGCTTTACTCTACTGTCCACATTTCACTCTAAATATTGAGCAGCATCAGACTAAAAAATCTGCATAATACTTTGTTCTATAACTTTTGCATTTATTGTACGATCGGGTTGAAACTCGCTGGAAATGTAAATATTATAATTAGCGACCCAATAGAAAATTATGAATATTGTAATATTCAAATTACTCGTTTTATTTGAATTTTAAACTAATATTATAATTTTTTTTGCGTAACGCACAAATAATAATTTACGGACATGACCAAATCGACTTCGCTATCGACTTTTGTACAATTTTAAATTTTAATTATTTTTACAAAAAAAGAAACAGGCGGACAACGTTGTACAATTTTCAATATTAATTATTTTTATTTTATGAACGGACAACAAAAGAAAAAAGGCGGACAAGGTGTAATCGCATTGGCTATAGATGCTGCATAGGAATATATATATATATATTCTTCACAGCTTTGTACAATTTTAAATTTACACTGCATTATATTTTGCGGAACGGACTGAGCCATAAACTGACGGACAAGGTAAAATCGCCTTGGCTTCTGATGCTGCATAAGAATATATATATTTCTTTCATACTTTTGTACAATTTTTAATTTAAACGCGGAACGGACAAACGGACAAAGCGAAATCAGCTCGGTATTTTGACGCTGTGCAAGAATATATATATATACATATATATATAGATGAAATGTATTTATTTTTTCACAAACCGAAAACATATTTTTTATCCATTTCCGATGCGTAAACGGTATAAAAAGCAATAAACATTTGGGAACAGTGCGTGCAAGCTGATAAGGCGTGGCAGGCAATTGCATCAGCAGAAAACGTAGTAGTAGTACCATATCTGTATCCGCAATCAATTGATAAGGTTACATGGAATTTCATGCTTGGGATATGCATTCGGTTGTCCCTGCAACTAAGTAAATCGCCGCCTCATGCCGATTTGCAGTGAACTTTCCAGTTTCGTAGCGCCCACAGTGGAGAGTGTACGTCATCGTTCTAGGAAAATCGACGATATAGATAAAAACAATGATGCATATTATTATGGTGAAATTCCCCATACCCGAACGGGTTCCATTTTTCTGCAAGTCATTATCAATTAAGTCTGTACGATATGTGAAGCGCCCAATTGTCGAACAGGCCCTAATGTATATGGTATTTTTTGTTGTTGTAAACAAACTGGCAGCACATGCTTAAAACTCGTGTGCCGTGTGTTTGGACAATAGAAAGAGCGAGAAAGAGAGAGAAATTAGGAATGAGAGTGAGATAGAGCGAGTGTGAGAGCAAGAGACCGGCAAGAGCACAAGCGCTACGTTTAATGCAATTCAGCTAGTTTTTTTTTGAGAGCATATTAAAGCTCTCGGCTGTACCTTATGCGCTCCATTAGTCATCCGATTTAAGTGCTACTGTAATCCTTGAATCGATTCTGGTCGCCGGAACAAGTCTTTAAGCTGAATATACCATAGTACCTTTCAAACTTGTTCAACTTGTTGTTAGTTTCACCTCAATTGGCAAATAAAAATAAAAAACAAAGTTAATATAATATTTTTTACCCATTTTCAATGGGTAAATGGTATGAATAATGCAAAAATAATCAAATATATATATATATATATACATATATGGGCTAATAATAATATCTTTTAATTATTTCTAATTATGGTTACATTCCATTAAAAAAAACTTCTTCATTCATTAAATTTGTTTATAGTTTGAGTTTAAATTTAATTAAATATTAGAATTGTTTAAAAAACAACTTTAATTTGTTTATAGTTTGAGTTTAAATTTAATTAAATATTAGAATTGTTTAAAAAACAACTTTAATATTTAAGTTATTATTTTATTGCTTTTTATGGTAATCGTATTGATAGATATAAATCTGATCAATCTTGGTCAATCAGATGTCTTTTAGCCAGAAATATTTATGCCGCTGAGAAAGTATGCCAATCAAAAAACTAACTTCTTTTTAGTTTTAGCTCAATTTGAATGAAATATAATATAAAAATTGTTTAAAAAAAAATATCTTAATAGTTATTCCGCTTTAACAACTTATTCATTCGTTGAACTTGTTGATAGTTTCTTTTCAGAAATTATCAGAAAAAAATTGTAGTGAGTATTTTATAGGAAATATATATACCATAGATATAAATAGCGGACAATATCTGCGAATTAATTATGCATATAATATTTAATTTGCATTCCATTAAAATATCATTAATTAATCTCGCTGTTGGTGTGACTAAATAATTTTTATATAATTAATTTAAATAGTTTTTTATTGATGTTTAAATGTCCATAGCGTTTTAACTAAAAAGTGGTAACATCTCTTTAGCATTATGAGTTCAATTTGGAGTGTTTCCGCCGTAAAATGACTGGATTTTTTCTAAATATATATATAACATATTTTATTGAGGTACTCGAAAGCCTTTTATTTATGTTAATGTCAATCAAATAAATAATAAAAATAACTCGTCCAATCAGCATTCCTTTGTCTTCAAAGTGGCAAAACCACTAGGGGCCTTTATTATATAGTGCCCAGACACTTTATCAACTTAATAATACGATTGATAGTAAAATATTATTAATTTGCTGTGAGCTCAGTCTGCGCCCGCTGATTAGATAGTTTAATTGAGCACGTCGGGGCAGAGTAATAACACCCCCATTTGGTCCGTTAAAATGTAAAACTTTATTCAAAAAATCAGCAAGTCTTTCTTTTTACTGTATTCATGTCCTCGCACATTACGTTGAATATTTCGTTAAATTGTAATTTACATAGAATATAAATAATATGATGAAACCACTTTGCTGTGCCGCAGAATTTCACATATAGATACTACTACATATAGCATAAGTTCTATATATGAGATTGCAATTCGTTCAACCAAAAATCATAATCATTCCAACAAGTCATACTATTTAATATCGAAGATCCTAGCATGGGGGCTGCGACCTAAACAAAATATATATATATGTGTAAATTGCACAAGAAATTCTTACAGAATCTGTTGGAGAGTTGCGTTGAGGGTGTCTGGTATATAGACAAGTATATATGTATGTATGTAGTTATATTGTATTTTTTTTTTTTGTTTTGGACTGTGTCTGTAGTTTCTATGTGTGGCCAGTTTTAAACTGTTTGCTGAGTGTTCAGTTACTATTGAGTTTCCAGTTTGATCTATTGCAGTGATAGTTCGATAGTTCCCATAGTTGTGAGTGTGTCTGTGTGTGTGTGTGTGTGTGGTAAAAATTTCTTGCCAATGGACGTGAAGACTTAGATAAACATATACGTATAGAGATGGCAGTACAATTAGGGTGTTGCATTATTTTCCAATTTCGATGTCGATGTCGATTTTTCTTCGTTTCCATTTCCATTTCCACTCCCCTCCCTTGCCTTTTCTTCCTACCCGCCACACACGCGCTCTGCATCCGAATTTTGTTCCTACACAGGTTTTTCTCTATTTTGTTTTTTTTTTTTCCATACTTATTTGAAGCCCGGCGCGCCCTATGGCTTCAAATAAATGAACCGTCAGTGCTCCTCGGGCGGCGTACGGAACTCGGAGATCCAGTCGGTGACGCGCAGCCGAAAGATCTCCGTCTTGGTGAGTATCCAGTCGCGATACTGATGCGGTATATACTCGACCAGCTTGTCCGCAATGTCGGGATTCTTGAACATGATCATGTAGATGATCAGCACGTTGATCATGAACAGTGCGAGGAAGGTCATCAGCGAGGAGAACGCCACGCCGGAGAGGCTCTTGAACCAGCCGCAGTTCGCATTGGCCGCTTTCTTCTTTTGATGCTGCTTTGGATTCGGATTCGACTTGGCGCCGGCGCCGCCCGCGTTAATCGCTTTGATTGTCAGCTCGTTTTCCGCCGCAGCTCCCGTCTTCTTCGATTTGGACTTCTTGCCGGCGGATTTGCTGGCTGAGGTGGCTGCCTTTTTGGTGCCCTCCCCCCCGCCACCACCATTCCGCCGGGAGCTGTGATTGGAGCCGGGGCTGCCGTCCACGTCGCCATCGCCACCACCGCCGCCGGCCATTTGTGTGCCGCTCAGCTGACGCTCCTGTGCCGCCAGGCGTTCGCGCTCCAGGAACTCGGACTTGAAGTTCACACAAACGTTGACCTGCAAGCAGTGAGTGTGAGTGGGCAAGTTGAAGTGAGTTGAATGGCCACTCGACTGGGGGGCACTCGAGTGGACAACACACTTGACTTACAGTATTCTTGGCCGCCTGCTGGCAGTCCTTGAGCGTTGAGCAGCGACCCACGATTTTCTCCCAGGCGGGCGTCAGTGGATTCCCCTTCAAGTCCAAGTAGCGCAGGCGACGCAGCCGGCCGAAGCTGAGCGGCAGATGCTCCAGGCAATTGTTGTACAGATCCAGGTGACGCAGTTGCTCCAGCTGGCCAAAGTCGTCGGGCAGCAGGCGTATTTGATTCTTGCTCAGATCGAGCTTGACCAGGCGTGTGAGTGTGGTGAAGTTGCGCTGCGGCAGCAGGCAAAAAAAAAATAATAATAATAATAATAATAATATTAAATATTATTTAAAAAATTTTATGGAATTTTTGAACTTACGCCCAGTGTGATCAGGCGATTGCTGGACAGATCCAGGAAGGTGACGCGCTTGAACGAAGCCTGCAAAGTTCGCAATGAGACTGAAAATTAGTTCAAAATTACCAACAGGATGTGCTCCCCCCCCCCCTTGCCGCTCGTTGCTGGCTGAGAAACCCCCGAAACTACACATTTTTTGGCAACTTGCGAGGGGTGGCAGCAAACTTGCCCTGCCAGCAAACAAGAGAATCAACCCCCTGAAGCGGTTTGCCGCTCACACACACACGCACACGCAAACGCACACGCACACGCACAGCTGCGCTCTCAAGTGTAAATGCAGCGCAGTCAACGTCAGCGTTAATTGCAGTCGCAGCGTGCGTGCGAGCGAGACAGCCTGCAGCTGGCTAGACTTTTGCCAGACGCAGGCAGCGCTTTGTTTGCCTGCGCCTGCCGTGGGGGTGGCAGAGCAAAGGGTCAGCTCAGACACGATATGCCAGATAATTAGCCATGCATTACGTGTGCCTGTGTGCGTGTGTGTGTGTGTGACTGCAATTTACTTACGATTTCACGCACTGGTATCTCCGTCAGCTCGGACAGACTGAGATCGCAGCTCTCGTCGTCGACGCGCTCCTTCACGTTCACCTTCACCTTCGCCTTCTCCTCTTTCACCCCCTTTGGCATGCTGCTGCTGCTGCTGCTGCTGTGTGCGAGTTCCTAATTTCTCTCTTCTAACTTGTTCAATTTCCGGTAATAAATACAACACGATTTTGAATGCCAACTTTTGCTTGAAATGAGAATCAGAATCGAAAGCGAAGCCGAAGCAGAAAGCAAAAACAAAACACAGCTGCACTCGCCAGAAGCCGCGCTGAGACTGCCGGCGCATGGTATGCAGCGCAGTGGGGTAACGCCGTGCGCAGGTGCCTGCACTCCGCACAGCTGTGACGTCACAAAGCGCTGTGGCCTCGTTGCGTGTAATTTAATGCTATCAAGCAGCTCGCGCAATGTAAGCAGTTAATTTAATCAAAACGTTAAGCGCTGCGCGTAGCTTATATTAATTTATTATATTAAATATATTAATAAATAAACTTAGTGCGAGCGAGCAGTCACCTTCAACTATCTGGCAACGCCAGTACGCCGCCATTAACCCTCATACAGACAAAGCTTTAGGCATATTTTCTTACGAATTTCTACATTTATTTAGCTGTAAACAATTCACGTGTTTTTTTTTTCTCTATTAAAAAAGAGTGTTGAGAGTACTACTACAATAGTTTAGTCCTCCTCCTCTTCAGCAGCAGCACCGCCACCGCCCTGGTTCTTCTTCAGGTTCTTCCTCTTGACGCGTCCGGGACGGCCGCCACCGAAGGGCGACTTCAGGGAGAAGTCAATGTGCTTCTGCGAGTCCAGGCGCACCACGAACGAGGGAATGTTGACCACCTGCTTGCGCACACTACAATTAAATAAAAACAATTACATTAGTTAATTCCGTTGCAGCAGTCGCGCGCGCGTCGCTGTGGGGAGTCGGAGCAGAAGACTGTTCAGTGCAACTTACGCTGTGCATAAGTGGTTTGGGCCAAGTACTTGACCACAACAACCACAAGACGTTGGGAGCCGGTGCAAGCGGGGGGCAGGCGCGCTTGTTCGACTCCCAAGTGGTCTTACTGAACATATTGATGGGCGTGTTTCGCGCCCACTGTCCAAGCGATAATTACCGAATGTGACGCTGGCGGATCAACACGCGAGCGTGATGGATGGACTTGGCCAATCCAAGCTTGAACACCTGCGTCTGCAGACGACGCTCCAAGAAGTCCTCAATCTTCAGACCGAGCACATAATCGAGCTTCATGCGCGACTCATCGAGCACACCGATGCGCACCAGACGACGCAGCAGAGCGTTACCTAAGGATAAAAAAAGGAATTTAATTAGACTTAGCATTTATTTTTGGCCAGAAGCCTTCTACTCTTTATGGCTCTCAGTGTGTATTTGTTAGCGTCAATGCTTTGTGTTCAGACAAGAAGTGTCAGAATATTTATTTTTTAATACAGTTCATCAGTATGATGCCTCTGCTGCTATGGCTGCACTGCAGCTGCCTACGCGCAACTTACCCTGGAAGAGACGCTTCTCGTCCTTCTCATCCAACGTGAGCAGCTCACGGGCAGCCTTACGGATCTTGGCCAGTGCGTACTTGACGCGCCAGACCTCACGCTTGTTGCGCAGACCATACTCGCCGATGATCTTCAACTCCTGGTCCAGACGCGTCTTTTCATAGGGGCGACGGGGCGTCACATAGGTCTTCGAGAAGACCGAGGGTATGCGGCCGTTAACCATGATTCCAACAATTCAACCGAGTGCTGCAAAGAGTGAGGTTAGGCATTAATCCAACTGTTCACAACACATCCATGCACTTTCTTGACATATATCAATTGCTAACTATTAAAATATCATTATTACAGCAATTAAACTATGTATTTCAAGTAATTTACACTATTTTATTGTATATTTCTGCGTTTTAATTGCAGCAAAATTTTTACGTACGTCCGGTTTGACGTTTTCCGCTGAAAGAAAGAGCCGACAGCAGCGTTGACTATATTTATCGATTACTTTGTGTATCAACGAGTAGCAACTGTTAAGTGTGGAGCAGCATTGTGTCGGCGAGGAGCAAAACTGTTAAGTAACAGCCACTAAATTCAAGTCACTGAATGTTCCCAACCACATTTAATTGCAATATTTTACAAGCGATTCTAATTCTGTTTGACAGCGTAAAATTGTAAATCTGCTTTCCATTTCTGATAGGCGGCCACGCGTATGTTCAACATATATTTGCCATTTGGTGCAGGAATACCATTTACAAGCAGTTCATCGTCAACTCCCCTGACAATGATGTCGTGCTGTAGAATAAGGAAATCATTAAGTAAATCCCATTTATGGTTAAGAAAGCCTGGTACAAACCTGGTAGGGGCACGTGTGATTTATATTCGAGAATTTTTCAAATTGAGTCGCTATAAAAGCGAATACTTTCGACGACGAACGATTGTGCATGAAAGCGCAGAAATCAAACGTTTCGTTAAATATCGGCAAGCGGTAAGTCTTGCTAATTTTGAATAAACTCACACTAGTCTGTTATATAGATTATGGGTTTGGTTAATGATCACATGCGAATTTCTATTGCAATTTACTCACCGTTACGTCATTGACGGGCTTTTTGTAGCGCATTGCGATGTGGAAATGGAATTTTGCTTGGCCGCTTTCATTGGTTATCATTTCGCATTTTTTGAAAAAGCAGAATGACGGGTCCAACGTTTTGCACTCAACCCTTGAAACTAGGAATGGTTTTCCCTGGCAATACCAACTCATAGATAATGGGACAGCTATGAGCCATACTAATGTGAACTTCCTTTCCATCCGTTGTGGCATGTTGAAGTCGCAGAACTGGAAAGCGAATTGTTCAGTCGAGTGAATATATATATACATATATATATACCAGTGCGTATAATCTTCCAATTAAATATGCACATTAAAAATCGCAAATTGATGCAAACAGCAATATTATTTCAAGTATTTTTATTTGAATTCTAATCAGATCGTACGATATATATTTGGAATTCGCTTCGCCAAACTCCCGATGTCATTGATTTGATAACGAGCATATATTCGCCATTTGGTATGGGCACTTCCATCATGGTGTCTTTGTCGTAAACAAAATTCTCGATACAAATATCATGCTGTGAATTCATGAAGATTAGTTTGTTGATTTTTAGCTGGATATTGTACTCACGTTATATGGGCAAGTATGATTTATGTTGGACGAGCTGCTAAATGTCTTGTGAAATGACTGAAAGAAAATATGGGCCATCGGATTGCGCATATAGTGGCAAAAGTCGAGACTATGATTGAGCAGAAAGGGCTGATAGCCATTCGATTTTTTAAATAGTTGCAAATTCAGTATTACATTATTGACTGGTTTCTGGTGGACTTCGATTTTCACGTCGAATGCGCAGACACCACGACGTATCATTCTCATTTGGCACTTGGTCTCACAGTAGGACGTGTCATAGCTGCGACACTTTACGTTCGTTAGCTTGAAGGACCCACTTAGCACACTTGCAGGTAGAGTACCAGTAAATCCGATGATCAAAATAAATAAACGCATGGCAGAATGTTGTTCGTTTGATGATTGAACGCGAACTGTTTTAATTTTACTCCAATTCGAGTGCGAAAGCTTAATTATGTTACAATCGTTAAGGCATTTAAAGTGCTTAATTATGCGTGACCCAAAAGCGTGATTGGTTCGCTGTAAGTAACAGTGCACCAGATCTACATTTTGTGAGAATGGCAAATGCAGTAGTCTGTGAATGGTAGCGCTGCAAAAAAGTGCATAGTGTATGACGGTTGATTTAGAAGTGTGAAAATAGCAATGTTATGCCATTAATAATAAAAAATAGATAAGCAGCAGTGTAATATTTATTTATTTATGTCAGAAACAAACGATTATGCAGTCGAGCTTTAAGATTCGTGACTTGCAATTGGCAATTTGCGATCTCACCAACACATACATACAAAGCTTCATGGAGACACGTGTGGGATCGCGAGCACAGCGCTTCTTCTTGCTCCCTTGCTCTCCCACAACGTTACAGTGACTGCAGCGCTGCTCCTTCCAGTGCGCTAAGTATATTGTACAATGGGCCTAACTGTCGCTCCAACACATACAAAACATTTCCCGCTTGATTGCAGTCTGGATTAAACCCATTAAAGTTTTATTTTACACTCTAATGGCAGTATAATCGCAGCGCAATTAAAAATGTGAATTATCGTGATCCAAAAACAAAAGCGTGATTAAACGTGATTTTGTGGTAAGTGTATTTACGAAATATCAGCTTAAGCTCTTTAAAAAAAACTTTAATGTTTATTCCAAGTTGAGAGAAAAACAAGTATTACACTAATTTTGCATACATTTTGACGTCTGCCTTCCATTTCTTGAAAACCGCCACACGCATTTGGAACACATAGTTGCCCTTCGGTGCAGGTATAGTTGGTAATAAGTCCTCGGCGGTAACTCCTTGGATGAGCACGTCTTGCTATAAGTAGGTTTTTTTAGCTAATAATAACAAATAATAAAAAAACTCACACACCTGAAAGGGACACTTATGATTCACGTTGGAAAACTTGAGAAAATGTTCGGTCATCAAGCTGAATATGCCCGACATTAAAGTATCTTGCATGAAGGCACAGTAGTTGATGGTCTCATTGAAGATCGGAATGCGGTAGGCCTTCGACATCTTGAACAAACTGACGCCAACCTGTGTTGATTAATTAACAAAATATTTTATTATTTTTTTTATCTTTTATTTTGTTTTATTTTTTATTTTTATTTTTTAAAATACTATAATACAATATAATATGCTAAAATATCTATTATATAAAAATGAATCGCAAAATGTGTTGGTAAGCGCATAACTCAACAACGCCTTAACCAATTTGGCCAAATTTTTTTTTAAATTGTTCGTTGAAGTTCAAGGTTTGTTATCACGGCGAGAAAAATTAGAATTATTGCTGGGAAAACCGTTAAAATGGCCATTTTCTTTTTCCCATACAAATTTTCCGGGCCACTTCAAGTAACCTTTCACGAACACGTCAAAGTAAAACACACCTAAACACATTATTTGTAATACATAAACAGTCTACTTTTGCTCACCTAGCAGCAAGGTAGTTTTATTTATTTTAAAAATTTAAAATCCCTCGGCCACTAACCTGTTGTTATCTACTTTTTATGACTTCAAGTCATATCAAAATTAAAAAAAAAATGCCTGCCACCAAATCAACTGAGTTTGCTTTTGTCATGGATGGTTTTTTTTATGGTTTTAAATTATAATTATTTCTGGATAAACCCTAAAAATAGCCATTCTCTTTTCCCATACAAATTTTCCCGGCCACTTCAAGGAACCTTTGACGAACACGTCAAAGTAAAACACACCTATACACAGTTTACATAATAAATAGTTAGTCTAATTTTGTTCACCGAGCAACAAGGAACTTTAATTTATTTTAAAATAAATAAAAGTACCTTGCTGCTTGGTGAACAAAAGTAGACTGTTTATGTATTACAAATAATGTGTTTAGGTGTGTTATACTTTGACGTGTTCGTCAAAGGTACCTTGAAAATAAAAATAAATAAATAAAATATTATAAGCAATAAATTTGATTATAAAATCTCTTAAAAAAATTATCAAAAAATTCTTTTCAAAAATGTTATATTTGGGAGAGGGATTGGGAGAGGGATTGGGAGAGGGATTGGGAGAGGGATTGGGAGAGGGATTGGGAAAAGTATTGGGAGATGGACTGGCAAAGCGACTGGGAGAGCGACTGGGAGGACTGGGAGAGGGACTGGGAGTGCGACTGGGAAAAGAATTCGGAGAGGGACTGGGAGAGGGACTGGGAGAGGGACTGGGAGAGGGACTGGGAGAGGGACTGGGAGAGGGACTGGGAGAGGGACTGGGAGAGGGACTGGGAGAGGGACTGGGAGAGGGACTGGGAGAGGGACTGGGAAAAGAATTGGGAGAGGGACTGGGAAAAGAATTGGGAGAGGGACTGGGGAGAGCGACTGTAAGAGCGACTGGGGGAGGGACTGGGAGAAATATAGCCATCTGGTGGCGAAACGGAGTTCGCCGGGTTTGCTAGTAATATATATATATATCATTTTTTATTTATTTTTTTACTTTACTATAGTATATATAAATATATAGCAAAAAAAAAATTAAAAAAAAAATAAAAAATTATATATATATTATATTTTAGCATATTACAATATATAGTATTTTAATATTATACTTCCTTACCATTTTTTGTAATACTTACCGTTATGTCATCGATGGGTTTCAGATAGCGCACACTTACGTTGAAATCCATTTTCGTCTGACCTTTTTCATCGGTCTTCATTTCGCAAGTTTTGAAATAGGAAAACGAGGGATCTAGAGATCTGCACTCAGCCTTTGCGACCACAAAGTGCTTTCCGTAGCACGAACATGTAAAGCAGAGCATTAAGAACAAAACTTCTGGCATTCTCCGATTTAGACCCTGTGCCATGTTCTAAAGTTGAAACCGCGAAATCGACTAAGTTCCGCTGAATAATATTTCCATCTAAATTCTCGACTAGTTTATGCTTAAATCGCGCTTTGATTTGATAGCGTATACCATAATTAAAAATTCTAGTTCACTTGAGCTGCAAATAGCGTCATGCTTGGCCGCAGACTATAGAACTTAGTTGCAGCCTAGTTAAACTCTGTATAATTGATACAATTCGCTTGATCCGAACGAACCACTCGAAATGTATATTTTTCGAGCGAACTCGAATTCAGTTTCGTTTCATTTTCGGTGTATGTCGCAGCACTGTGCGGAGTCCGCAAAGTTTAGCAATACATGCGAAACATTGTGCATTTAGCTGATGCTATGCGAGCAGAGCAAAAACTTTAAGTCAATTTCTGTGGAAAGTTGTAAAGTGCGGGACAATTTCTCCATTTTGCTGTGTAGTGCATCGTGCCACAGTGCCCCTGCCACATGCATCGTTTGATGCATTGCTTTTTGATTTGTTTTATGGGCACTTTGTGAAATAGTTTTGTTGTCACGCAGGTGGCAAGTGGCACGTGGCACGTGGCACGTGGCTGCACGTTGCCGCGTGATTGTGTAAGCTGCCGCGCAAATCAGCGTAACTTTTAATTAGACAAATTATAAGTTTATAAGTTAAACTACAGCTGCAACTTAATCAGCGACCCTCGCAAGCTCAAAACTTTTGCACGTTCAGCCGGAATTTGCCTGCATTATGAAGCTGAATTGTTGCAAGTTGATTGAGGCGGACTCTTCAACTGGATTTGTGTGTCCCTTGACTTTGAGCCTTGTTAACTGTTGCACTGCCAATTAGTTTCCATTTGTTAATTGCTCTGTGGTTAGGGACGACTTCAAAGTGGGGGAGAAAAAAAAACTGAAATGTGTGGTAAAAACTTGTCGCAGTCTAATATCGCTTTTTTTATCGTTAGTCACATGTGTTTGTGTGTGTACAGGGCGTCGTATACGTGATATGCCATAAATTATGCTCTCCCCACCCGAAAAGTAGTTCCACTTCCAAGCATTGAGGACCGGCTCGCTGACAGGCGAACTAAGCAAATGGGACCAATGCGGCCTGGCGACAAAAATGGACTTGGCCTCAGCTTGAACCGGATACGGATATACAATTTTAGTAATTCTCGTGAGTGACCAAGAGAAATGTACGACAAAAACGGAAATTGCCAAAAATAACCCAAAGCCAAACAGAAGCATGTAAGGCAAGTGACAGTCGAGTGCTCCCGACTCTTAGATACCATTCATAAATTTTGGAAATTCACAAATTTACAGCAAAGCACCAGTGTACTGCTTTGTCGCGCTCACACATACAGTTAGACGCATTTTTCTGCTATATTTCTATATTTTCTATATTTCTCTCTATAACGTATTTGTTTTTTGTTCGATTAAACTGAATTTCGCAGCATAGATCAATATTATAGTTGGCTACTGGTGCACTCAATGAACATGCTTTTACTTTGTAAACTCTGCTTAATATTTAACTTTGAAATTTAAAATATTAATTTTCGTATGACTTTGGTGTGGTACTTAAGGTTTATAATAAGCCTCATATACTTATGCTATACAGGCACCTTCATGCCAAATTTGGTGTCTCTAGCTATTAAAGTTGCTGAGATCCTTGCGCTCTTATATGACCAAAACGATTTCGCTTTGGCACTGAGCAAGACTGCTTTT
Source organism: Zaprionus bogoriensis (assembly GCA_035046045.1). Lineage (NCBI taxonomy): Eukaryota > Metazoa > Arthropoda > Insecta > Diptera > Drosophilidae > Zaprionus > Zaprionus bogoriensis. The sequence continues at coordinate 659,626 of JAWNOI010000095.1, read as the reverse complement.
TTTTAACAACATTTACACAAAGCTAATGTACCACTCCTGACCATCTGCCTATGGGTGAACGGTGTACAAAGAGGAAAACGAAAAGCAAAACAACAACAAGAGCTTAAAGCTTAGCAGTTGCTCAACATTGTGGGCAGCGCTTCATCTTGTGTTTTCTATTTGTTTTTATTGGCGTGAAAAATGTAATAATGGACTTTTTTGCTTACACAAACTCACACACACACTGAGAGCTGTGGCATGTGTGTGCCAGCTTGGCATTGGCCTCAGCGCCGAAGTCCTTGTGTTCTGGCCATTGTTGTCTTTGGCTTTGCCAAACAATTTTTTGCCCAACTTTATGTGCACGGGGTGCCCTATGTTTTTCGGGCCTCGGCTCTCGTTTTTATGGGCCTCTGTTGATGAAGTTATATATGATGCCTTCGCGCTATGCTCGCTATTTGCTGCAAGTTTATGCTTAGGCCGGCCGGAGTTTAGAGCCTCTTAACCGGGAATCCTCTCAGTCGAATGCCTCGCGCGCTGCTCACAAAAGTGTTGCATACTTTCGGGCCGTGATTTTAATATGACGAATCTGAGTTACGACCATTTCCAGAACGGAGCCTTTAGCTGTAGCGCATATGTAGGTCTACCAGCTTGACTGGCTGTGAGCCATTTATACCCTGCAGAGTTGGGTGGAGCAGGCTGTTTGAGTTAAGCATAAGTGTCAGCTCGATTGCAAATTTCACGTTTATATATATAATATATTTATATATAATTTTACTTGCTATAATTTTCAGTTGATATAATTCGGTATGTACAGGGTATATTTTCGTCTTTCTTGCTCTGCTGTATGCAGTATTTGCTGCTGCAGTATTACTACGATAGCTGTAGAGGTGTGTGTAGAATATACGACGAGATGAGAATAGCTAGCTGTGAGCTATTCATACCCTGTACTTTCGTTCAGAGTAGAGTATTTTAGCTTTTCTGCTTAAAAGTTGCTTGATTTTATAGAAACTTCGTTTTATATGTATACTCAACATACTGCTGGTACTACAAGGTATCTATCGGTCACATGCTCGTCCTCTCTTACTTAATGTCTACAGTTTTCCAACACTTCGCTGCGTCTCTGTCGTCGCTCGTGTCTCTCCTGCAGCTGCATGGCCTTTTGTCAAGTTGAGCGCGTGCGAAAATGTGCCTAAGGTCATGGCCGGCAGTGTGGACAAAACTCTACGAGCAATTTCGTTTATTGAAAGCACTCACCAGGCACTATGCGAGTGGGTCTAGGCAGTCTACTAGCACACACGCACGCACACACACACACACACACACACACACACATAAACATGCATATGGCTGACTATAACTCTGACTATAAGCATTTTATTCACTCGCCGCTCGGGGCGGTACATCAAGCTGTCCCCACATAAACGAAGCGCGTTTCAATCTGCTTATGCTACTGGCAAGGGCTCCGAGCAATTTTCTTTTTTCGTTTTTCCTTTTTCTTTTTTTCTCTGTGTTTTTTTCCTTCTTTTCAATTATTTTTAGTCCGCGCCAAGAGTCACTAAACAATTTTAACGACGCTTCGCGCTCGATTTTTAGTTTTGCATTTTTACTTACTTCAGAAGAGTGAGAGAGAAGAAGTAAGAGGGAGCGAGAGAGTGCACTCAAATATAAAATCGAATTTATTGCAGTTGAGTGAATGTCAGCTATAGCCAAAGGGGCGGTGAGTAGGAAGAAAACTGGGGAAGAACTCTTTGAGTGCAATTTTTGATTTGGCAAATTGTTTTTTTGTTTAGTATTTGTACCCTTACATGGAGCTTTTTAATTTTGAGATCTTATGAAGTATATGCAAATATTGATTATTGGCATGTATAAATTTTTATACTACATAAATTGTAGATTTTTTAAAAATCTTAAATATTACACTGTATATTTGCTCAAGCTCGAAAAGTATAGTTTATATTAGGCTTCGCAATCTACTTGATTATTGCGGATTAAATTCCAAAAAATATCTGCAAGGGAATCCGAACTTGAGCATGCCAAACTTCAACGTTTCCTTCTAGTTTTTATTATTATTTATTTTTTTTGGCATTTTTGTTGCAATTGTTGTTTGCGCATTTGACTGATGTTGATTGGATTAGAATTTGCACACCGCATAAATATTTATAAATGTAAGCAGTAACAGCTTTCCCTGCCACTCCCTCGCTTTCGCTTTGACTCTGGCTCAATGGCAGCTCAGCGGGCGCTCTGATTGTTGGGCAAACAAATAAAGTTTTTCCTTTTTTTCCGCCTATATTAATTTGTTTGCAACTGCTGCCACTTCAATGCTGCCCACGGTGTGCCGTCCATTGTTGTGTGCCGTCCATTGCCTACTCTGCCCTGCCCACGCCACTTGAGTGTGCTCGACTCGTCCCGGCTCGGTTGCCTGCCTCGCACACGTGCTACGTGCCACGCCGTGTCCTGGCACAATGGCTTTGGCAGCCGTTTTACGGTCCTCTGGCTGCCTGCCCCGTCCGGTCCGGCTTTTCGGGGCTACTGCGTAAACAATTATACGCTTTTTATACCCTTTAGAAAAATGTTGTTTGTGGGGTGTATACTTAAACGAAAAAAACCAAAGCTAAGTAAAAGAGAAAAATTAATAAAAAGAGGAAAATAATTAAGAAAAGCCATTAAAACAGTTGAACAAAAAGAGTGAACAAAGATAGCTACAAAAGCTGAGAGTAAAGAGTGCGAGAAAAACAGATATTTTTTCTATAATTACATGCATTATAAATATTTAAAAAAATACAAAAAATAATAAGACAAAATGATAAGCACAAGAAAAAATAAAGAGAGAGAGTGAGAGAAAGATTGCGCGAGATGCTGAGCTTTATCTAAGCCTAAATCAAGGCTTAGCTAGGAGCTTTACCTTAATCCCGGGTATCTTCAAGCTTAGCATACTTCCCAGCTAAGCTCTTTGTTTCTGCATATGAGCATACACTTAAAATACTCCTCTGTGTGTGGCATATGTGTGTGTGCTTAGACAAGCATGTTAATTGAGTTAGTTTTTCTCGCTCCCCTTTAATGGGAGCGTGTTGATGATTTGTTAAGCTGAAGGTCTGCCAAAATATGATTATGTGCGTCATAAAATGTAATAAACATGAATCTATGGGATATATAAAAATATATATAGCAGACAGCATAGAATGCAGGATTAAATGTGTATGCGCAATATTTATTAAATTGAGTAGCATTTGTGTGTGGGGGAATTTTTTACCGCACTCGAGAATTTCATATTGACAAGTGCCTGAGTTAGACGAGCAGCCGTGTCAAGGGCTGGGCGGGGCACTTGAGGGCGAGCAAGTGTTGCCAATACAAATATATGTGGTGCAAAATATATATATGACTGTGTGTGTGTTTGTATGTATGACAAGCATATGAAACACTTGGCAGCAGCAAACAAACATGACAGACACTTGACACAGTCGAGCAAAGCAATTGACGCCCAATGGCAAGAAATGGGAATGTGCATTGTCGAGCGGAAATAGGAGTAGAAGGGGCAGAGGTAGTGGTATGGGAAATGGCATAGATGAGTGCTCGGATGGCAAGTTGACAAACATTGGCATAGGCTTGTGGGAGAGCAAGGGGGACTGTGAACCGCTCTCCCACACATAAAGTGAAAACAGATTAGAAATTGACTTGACTCTCGACATAATACTGAATTGAATGGCGCTTGTGTGGTGTAAATTATTGATGGTGGCTGCTGCTGTTGCTTGAAATTGCCCTCAAAAGAGTATAACTGTGGGAAGCAGACTCCGAGCTAAATAAATAGTATGAAACTGAAATGAAATTGTGTAGTGCTCAAATCAAATCAAGACTAATCAAATGACGAATTAGTCTAAATTAATGATTTACTGTGATTTTAAGTGTAAATTATATAATGTTATATGAATTCCCTGATAAATTGCAGTCACTTTCCCGTGGGTAATTTGGAATATTGTCGCTAGAGTTAATATATAAAAAAAATGCAATTAGTCGCGTTAGCTGTAGCTTGAAATTGGCCAGACTGGGAGCTAAATAAGCTGCTAACACTGAAGCAGAAATTGATAGATATTAAATTCAAAATTAAATCGTTTCTCTTCGCTAGATTAACTGTTAATCAAACTGTGTAGACATCAAGGTTTTAATTGTTTTTTTTTTTTTATTTAATATATTTTTAATTCGTATTTCATTTATGAAATTTCGCAAAATTAATTTTTTTTTGTCAATTTAGAAAAATTATTGTTTAATAATTTTGCCATTAAGCCAAATTTACCAACATTAAATTTTTAATATTTTGCAACTACCTGGCATTTGGCTGCTGCTTGCAAAAGTCAGTCGAAAATGCTCTCGAAATAGTTAGGGCATTAAAAGTGCGATTAGTCGTGGAAATTGAAGTGGCAAATGCCTGTCGTTAAACTAATTAAACGAATTTAATTGCATTTAAAGAGGCACGTGCAAATTGCAAGCAATTTTAATTGCTGCAAACACACTCACAAACACACTCGCAAACACACTCACTCAAACATACACACGCGCATTCGAAGGAGCACTAATTAGAGCGAACACAGACTCAAAGCAATTCCCAGCAAAATGAACAGAATGAACGGAAAGGAAGCAAAGCGAAGATGTGGAAAACTCTGGGGAAAAATGTGGCTTTACACGTGACATGGCGACCGACAAAAGGAAGCGGAAAAGAGTCACGCGGCGAGTCAATAAAAAGTGCAAATGGCCATAAGAAATGGCCGCCAAAGGAAAGCAACTGCCAGGACACATTCCGACTTAATGTGCGTTAAAAGGCAACGCGGCAAGGACACACAGCGCGGACACGGAGACACGGAGACACGGAGACACGGAGACACGGAGACACGGAGACTTCACTGTGCAATGGACTTTAAAGGAATTATTTAAACCGAAAGTTTTGGGTCAACTACGCCAGTAGGGGGGGGGGGAATACGCCCCTAGTCAAGGCTATTGTTGTGAAATTAAATTCCAACTAGCGGCAGTGGGAGTAAGATCTGAAGCAGTAGGAGTGCGAGTGGAAGCGGAAGAAGCAGGAGCAGTGGTTAACAGCAGAAGCAAAAGCAGAAGAGCGAACAGGTGAAACAAGAGCAGCAGCAGGCAGCGGGCTAGCAAGAGCTCCACGACGCACCACGTCAGGTGAGGCAGGTAGCAGTAGCAGCAGCAGCAGCAGCAACAGCCTGAGCGGAGGCAGTAGCAGCTTTTGTTATTTTTACACTTCATTGCCGTGGAATTTACTTTGTTGCTCTGTCGGCCCTGTGCCCGGGCCTGTGTCTTGGCTTTGTTTTCGACTTGGGATGCCGCAGGCTCCGGCCAAGCGTAAAGATAAAACTTGTGTCTGCTTTTACAGCTTCTTCTTCTTCTGCTACTGCCACTGCCACCGCAACTTTGGCCATTTGTTTGCTATGTGTGTGTGTGTGTCTGGGTGTCTTTCTGTGCGTGTGTGCGTTATTGTCATAATATTGTCCGAGCAATGAAAAGTTCGGCACTCGAGCGGAAGCTGCGCCAGCGCCATTGACATGGCCATTCTATTGCGACTTTCTTATTTTGATGTCACACAAAGGCCAAATTTTAATAATTTCGAACAGCCAAACTAAATGACACGCCCATCAGTGGCCATGGCATGGGCATGGGCGTGGGTGTGGTTGTGGGCGTGACAACGACTCGATAAGGTCGTCAAAGTTTGTTGACTTTTGCGACAGCAAATGCCAAAAGCTCAAGCCCAAGAACATTCCCGCCGCTCGAGTTGTTGTTGCCTTTGTATTACCTTTACAGCGTCCCCACGCAACGTTTTTCAACTTTGCTGCTTTTCTTTTTTTGCCTGCTCGTTTTTATTTTTATTGAATTTGCACCTTGACAAACATTTTAGCAGCTGTCCTGGCGACGCCAGAGTCGAGCACCCAAGCCGATGATGCGCGAAGAGGAGGGGCCCCGGGACTGAGCTGGAACCTGTTTTCACTCTGCTTATTGTATTTATTTCGACAGGAGCCACCAAAGCATTAGGTTATTATGCTGCATATGCTGCGTTATTTATGTAGTTCGAGTTCGAGTTGAAAAGTTCGCTTTATGCGACTTTTGGCGACTTGTTTGATGACTTTAAAGAGATTTATGCATGAGTTTGTGCTCGAATTACGCTGTAGAGCATAAATGCTCTGCTTAAGCGCGTGCGGCGTTTGATGTGCGCTTCACGTGGCGTATACGTAACGTGGCTTAAAGGCAGCTTTAAAGCGCAACTGACAGTGGGTGTGGAGAGGGGGGGGGGGGGGTGGTGGGGTATTGGCTGGTTTGGAGAGACAGCCAGTCACACACATATCAAATTGACAAGTTTTTTCTGCGCTCTCTCCTGCTGCTCGCATAGTTTGCAGGCTGTGCGACAACGTAGCGTATACGTGATATGGACAAATGCTGCTGCCAGCAGGCGCTGATTTTTTTACACATATCCCACTCTATCGCTTGCTCTGTGTGTGTGTGGGTGGCTGCTTGTAAGTATCGCATTGCAGACAGCAGCAATTTCATTTGAAATGTAATGCCAAGTTTGAAAGACGCCGCGTGACTGGCATACACATAAGAGCAGCAGTCAGAAGGGCGAAACGAGAGCGATGCCATGCGCTGCGAAGCGATGATGCCTTGCTGCCTGCCTCTGCCTGCTGCCGGGCACATTAAAGCGTGACAGGCTACTCCTGCTGCTGCTGCTGCGCCCCGCTCTTCACGCCTCTAATTAAAAAGCCTGCCTGGGCGAGAAGTTTGACAGCTTTGAGCGCATTAGAATGCCACAAGGCGTTGGCGTCGGCGGCCTGTCGTCAAAATAGTTGCCAGTGAAATGCCAAAAACCGCTGCGGCACAATTGTTTCTGTGCGCGCAACGTGCGCTGCATGCCAATGGCAATGTCGCAGCTAACGAGACAGCCAGTGGGTGAAAGAGGCGTGGCAGCATATGCGTGTCTGTGCACCTAATGAAATTAAAAACACAACACAATAGCGTCAGCTTGATGGATAGTTAGAGCTGGTCTGTGCTGGCCCCAATCAGCTGCAGTGCTGGCAATTATTTTCAATAAAAAGCTAAAATAAAGCTAAAGTTAAAGTTTTAAATTTTAAGCTTATTATTTAGACTTTCTTAAAAATTAATTCTATTTAAAAAAAATCTTATTGCTTTTCAATTTAAAGCAAGCTTATGAAAAAGCTAGTTCTGGTGGGAAAACAGCTATCTGAGCAACACTGGCTGTACAGCTGCGCGCATTGTCATCAATCTTAAAGCCAGCGCGTGCAACGGTGCGTATGCTTAATGTGCGTCAGCTGCGTAATTAATCAGCGGCTGCTATCAGCACTGCTGCGGGAATCCAATCAACAACAACACTAATCGGCCATAAATGCTTGATTAAATTAACGCGCATTTAATTGCTGCAGCACAAGCTGCACTATAGCACACACACACACAGTGAATTTCATGCTTGAATCTGTGCAGGAGAATGAAATGAAATTCCGGTCATAATTAAAAGTTCTCTGTAGAACATGTGTGAAACGCTCGAGTGAATGCAGGCGCCCGAATAAAAGGAAGCTGCACCGGCAGCAAGAGCGAGAGAGTGCAATTTGCAGCCATAGAAGGAAGACGTGTGACAGCTATGAGCCCGACGTGTAAAGCAAAGCAAAGACAAAGGGCGCAAAAGCTGGAGATAGTGAAAGAGACAAAGATAGAGAGAGAGAGAGCGAGATAGCGACAGGCTGACATGCACTGAGATTCAGGCTGGGTCAACAGACAATGCAGCAAATGCTGAGGAAGCTGGGCAATTTTCATGGCTGCCAGACAGCGCGCTGACCCGCAACCAGGGGTAGTGCGGGGCAGGGCAGGGACGCACGGACGCGCTGGGCAAATACTGTAGTCTACTTATGTGCGCCAGTTAACAAGCAAATGCAAAGACAACAAAGTTGCCGCTTGGCTTGCCTGCATATGTAAAGTTTTCGCACACACACACGCACACACACACGCGCACAGCATGCTGCATGTTTGTAGTCCATTATGGGGCAAATTTAATTTACTGCCAGCGTAGCAGCAGCTGCAGCTGCAGCAGTCGAAACGCGCCAAAGCACGATTTAAGAGTTTGCCACGCCGACGACTTTTACTGCAAGTGCCACCGAAATGGAAGCAACTTTGAGGTCGGGTTGACTGACAGCGTGTAGGTGGTAGGGGGTAGAGGGTAGAGGGCAGCGGGTGCTACGTCGTAGTACGTAAATTGATTTAAGTGCATGTCACAGCATTTTGTACGGGGTTCTGGGTACTGGCTGCTGGCCTGGTCGGCCCTTAAATCGTTTAACAAGCCCAGTTTGTTGCTTATAAAATTTGCTCGTAAAACGGTTTACGTTGCTCACATCAGTGTTGCCAAGCTAGCGCTTTTGCCGCTAGAATTTGCTTCGAGCTTAATTCAATATTAAAAAAAATATACCATTAATTTATTAATATTTTTTAATCAAATAAACAAATGCAGTTATTTGAAATGAAAATTGCTGACAGATTTCTTATACCATATTTTTTTTTATTCTATATATATACTAATATTATTAAAAAATTTTCAATGAAACTAAAGAGAAAATTATATTATTAAAACTATTATTAAAATTATATTATTAATAATTAAAAATCTTAGTATATATATTATTTTTATATAATATTATATTTTTTCAGAAAAATTGAAATTTATTTTTATTATGATAAAGTTTTCTATATCATCAAATTGCTGGCAACACTGATCCAGGCAGCTCCAACGACAGTTGTAATGGCAGTCATAGCTCTAGCTGTAACTGTAACTTCATTTCGCTTGTCGTCCTGCTGCACTCTAATCACATTTGGTCCCGGCAACGGTAACGGAACCCGATCCGTAATTGCTTTACTCGACTGCAACGACGAGTGCTTAATGAAGTTGCTCCAAAAAAAAAAGAGAAAAACGCTCGGAAAAAGTGCAGAAGGCTGGCGGGGGGAATGAGGCGAGGGAAGCGCTTTAATGGGCCTTCCGTTTACTCCAAATTATATACATATATGCAGCAGCTGTGTCTGATTATTGACCGGATTTAAGGCACGCCCCAGCACAAGGCAGCTGTGCCGACAAATTTAGTACTGTCCTTGACACTTGAGACAGCCTACACGACTATGGCGATTCAAGGCTCTCAGCAGTGTCAATGCACTGAGCGAAAAGTGGTGTCATTTCAACTTTCAATTAAATGAAATTTGTTTTTTCTTGTTGTCATTTAGCAAATAATCAAATTTTATTTCTTTGTCGCGCTCAAACAAAACTTTCAACTTGTTATTTCGCTCAGTGTATGCCAATATCAACACACAGAGCACACGCCTTTCGCTGCGCTTTGTTTCAGTTGTGCCCATAACTTTGGGCATTGTTGTTGGCACTGCGAATGATTTAAAACTTTTCTTGTTATTTTCATCTTTAACAAGTTTTCTCGCCGTGCTGCAGTCGGAGTTTTGCTACGATTGCCACGACGCGAGTTGCGTTGGGGGGGGGGGGGGGGGGGCAGGGAGATAGCAGGAAGAGTGGTATAGGGTATACCATGCTCGCCGAGCATCCAAAGTTGTAGGCAACAAATTAATTTAATGTCAGACACAAGACACAAAACTTGTCGGCTTGTGGTTTTGCCTGGCATAGATTGAGGGGCGGTAGTTGGAATTGCTTTGGGGGATTGGCGGGAGGAAGGGGAAGGGGAAGGGTAGGCCGGCCTGTTGGGCCATCGGAGGATTGAGACCTCGGCTAGGGTTACAAGCAGAGCGAGCAGTTTCCCTTTCGTGGGCTTAAAATGAAGTGCCAATGACATAAATTCATTTAGGACGGGCGAAACTGTATGAAAACTTTTATGGCTGATAAAATGTAACGGTGTGCGCGTGTGTGTGTGTGCCAAGTGAGCGATGTTTTTGGCCATAAACAAGCATTTTCTTATGGTTAGTTAAGGCTTAACAACGCGTATTAACAGTGTCATATGGCCAAAAGGTTCAGGGAGTTGCGCTTTGAAGCTTTATGCTTTATGCCAACTTCAGTCGCAGTTAAAGCGCTTCCTTTTCAGCGCGACTTTGATGGCCCATTGAAATACCGTTCAATTGATTCATCGCATGCGAAAGGCCAACAAATTGACGACACGAGGGCGCGCTGTGTATTGTTGCGTGAGTCATGCTTGAATCAGCGCCAAGCACACGCTACGCCCACCACTTTGTGCCACGCCCCCAGCAAGCTACACACACACACACACACACACACTGCAGAAACTGCTGACCGCACTCGCAGTGCCATTTACTCGACATTACAAGCATTTAGCCTTCCCCTTTCTCTCACTCTTCCTGTCTCTCTCTTTCTTTCTCTCCTCTCTCTCTCTCGCTGCCGCAGCACCTTCTGTAATTGCACTTGTCGGCATTTGTTTTACACTGACCCCAAAACGGAACCCTCTCAATTCTCAGCATATTTTATGCTTCCCAGTTGAAAATGGCATAACATAAATTGTCCGCCAGAGAAATAAAAACTTTACATTTTATACAATGTATATTTATAGGGTGTATGCTGTAGGGTATATATCCATCGAGTGCCTGCCCTGCTGCAGCTCCATAAAGTTTTCGGTGGAAAATTCGCTCGCAGTTTGCAGTACTGCGCAGGAGTTGCACTGACTTGTAGCTTGTAGTTGTTGCTCTATATTGGTGCACTTCCAGGGTATTGCCTGTTCGATATACCCGTGCTGCTTACTCGTTCGTGTGTGCATTCGTATTTATACGTTGAGCAAGTAAATCGTTTGTTGCCATATAAATCGCTCTGCTCTTTGGATTTGCTCGTTTTCGTTTTCAGTCTGGTTTTGTTACGTGTTTCCGTGTGTGCAACTGTGTGTGTGTGTGTGTGTGTGTAGCTTGTATGTGCGTGTTTATTCTGGCGAATTTATAGCTGTCCATTTCCACGTTTGCTGAATTATTGTAAACGTAAATTGAAAATAGCAAAGCAAGAAGAAAGAAATAAATAAATACTCGTGCTGCAATTGCTGTCGCTCTAAATGTGGCTGCGTCTCGTTGACCCCGCCTTGAATTACATATTAGTTTCGCTCAGTGTAGAGCGTAAGGCAAGCCGAAACAATTGCATTACGCGCCGTCGGAGTGAGGTTACAACTGTATAAACCAACTGCGAATACTTTGTGGCATTTTTACGCAGAATATTTGAGCAGCTTTTCGACTTTTGAACTCTTCCCTCTCTCTCTCTGTCTGTCAGTTCGACTGGCTGTCAGTCTGTCCGACTGTCTGTCTGTCTGTCTAGCAATTTGCATGCCAAATTTCCATTCGAATCAAAAAACAATTTTGCCAAAAATCAATTCAAAAAGGTCTCAACTGAGCTGAGCTGAGCCGAGCGAGCGCGTATCTATTTTAAATATGTATGTCATGAGTGCGCATAAATATTCCATGAGCGCCGATGGAAAAGCGGGATTAATGTGGAATTGAAAACTGTTGCAAATGTATGTGCGTATGTGTGTGTGTGTATGTGTATATAGATTTACATCCATTATTTAGCTGCAAGAGAGGCTTGTTATACCATGGAAATGGGTAAAATTGCATATTCGCTTTGTGAAGACTTCAACAATCGAGTCGAATGGATTATGTTTGTCCGTCTAACTGTCCGTTCAGCTTTATATCAACTTGAAACTGAGCTATTGAGAGAGCTTGGGGCACCAAATTTAGCATGAAGATTACTGTATAACATACTTAGCTCAAGTTTACTTCAAATTTTCAGTGTAATATACACAGCACTCGGAAATCTATATCTTTGATAGCAGCTCTATTATCCAAATTAACACGTTCATTTTGCAGATGTGACTGTATGTGTGAGAAAGTCTAGTGCGTGTAAGACAGCAATGTGTAGCAGTAATTTTATATAGAAGAAGAATGTATTATTATTTAGATAGAATTTTTAATAGAAGAAATAGGTGAATGGTATTCAATATTTGAATATAGCTTTCTTTCTTTCTTTCACGTCGCAGCGTCACATTGACAGTTCTTAACAGTTATTCGATTCCAAGAGTCTCGAGAAATGAGAAAACGCGAAAATCGCGCTATCCGGGGAGAAAAAAAAAGCAGCTAAATGTCAATGTCTCTACTCACATTTTCCCGGGCTCAATTTCGTGTCAACGACGTAGTTCAGGTAATTTTCCGAGCTGAGCGTAACGGAAATTTTAGCAGCCATTTTGTCGTGTGCCATTGCCAACGACATTTTATTTATGTGCGCTCATAATTCAACTGTAAATGTCGTGCGCACACACACACGCACACACACACACACGTGGCATGCATACAGGCAGAGACCGACACATTAGCCGCGACGTTGCCGCGACAGGCAAGTGCTGCTAGTTTCCGTTTCCGGCGCAAAGCCGGCTGACAGCCCTGCAAAATTAACAACAATGGCGGTGATAAAGACGCAGTCTTATTCTATACGCGTGTGTGTGTGTGTGTGCGAACGCGCGCACGTTGTGGTGTGCGTGTGTGGTTTTTGTGGCTTTAAGTAGCAAAATGTGCAGCCCCAACACGAGCCGAAGCGACGCCGCCTCCCTCCCTCCCTTCAGCCATTTAGCTGCTGATTTTCTTACACTTTTTAGCTTTTTTTGTCGCCCTCTTCTCGCTAGTTTGCCAACATTTTACGTTGGAGTTTTTTGTACGTGCTGACTTAGCAGCATGTGTGTGAGTGTGCGGCTGTCTGTGTGTGGATGTTGTATTGTACTTAGGGGAGCGCTTGGCGGGCATCCGCTGCGGATTTATGTAGTCCTGGCGCGCACTTTCGACCCGCCCGTGGGCCAATTGAAATGTCACGTTGCGCTGTGCAATGAATGCAAACGTAATGATGCGGTTAATATTGTGCACGCTCTGGCAGCAGCGCGAAAGCCCTGCAAAGCTGCGCATAAGAACGTTAAGCAACAAAGGAAATTCTTAAAAAATATATACATATAATCTGAGAAATGTGCAATAATTTGTCACATAAATTGCGAGTTCTTCGTCTAGAAAAAGTCATCAAAGTGAGAATAGTTGAAGCGGGCATTTCAAACTGCTGCATGCTATCGATGATATTTATTTATTGTATAAAATATTATTGTACCCGAAATTGTGATTAATGAGATTGATAAAAATCATACAATGCCTACTAGAACGTTCGTGGAAACTATAGAATTTGAGTCCAATAATTTCTCGGTCCAAATATTTTTGGCGTAAAGGCAACAAAGTTGGCAACACACTTTTGCCTGAATGTTCCAGTATGATAACTATTCGAACTGGTCGAAATGGCACCAATCTCTAGCAACAACATTTTTTAATTGGGCCAAAAACCAATTTTCTACAACTGAAGTGCTTCTAATTCCTTAATTTCTTTGTTCGCAATAGCACTGACATTTTTTTCTCTATTACAATATACAAATAAAAATGATTATCAGGGAAAATTAGCAGAATCGTTGTGGTCTATTGACAGTTGGAACTGGCATCTATTATAGAAAATAATATAACCATAACATGCGGGCAATATTTATTTTAAAATTAAAAAATGTGAGAAATGAGAGGTATATTTGGTGCGAGTTTCCATGGCAGAGTATGTTGTGGGCTTAACAAACTAGAGTAAAGAAATTATAGACAGACGGAAGCTTAACATCTATTATAAGTTGTCTGCGAGGTGAAAAAAGGTTGTGCTTGCACTCAGTCAAAAAGTTGTGTGCAGGGTAAAAAACAGTCGTTATCTTTACGATTTCATAAGATCTTCTTTGCGTATAATATGTACACTCATTTTTGTTTGCCAATGGTTTGAATTGGTAGTCATAATCACATATTTATACGCGCCGCTGGGTAGTGGAAATAATTTCAGGAACTCCTCTTTAAAGATTAAACCTTTCACAATAACGTCGTGCTGCAAGAGTAAAAGAAAAAGAGTAGCCGATACACAAAGTATACAATTGATAAAGATATAAAGCTTACATCATAGGGGCAGGTGTGGTTCAGATTCGACTTCTCCAGCAAAGAAGAAAAAAATATAGTTTCAAATGATATTTTTTTTGCGAAGATTCTGTCCATTATGGTGCAGAAATTGAACGATACGTTGTACATGAATGGACGATACCCATTGAATTTTCGCCAAAGACTTAGATTTACCTGAAACGCAAAGTAACAAAACGTACGACATTTGCCAATTTTCGTATTTCTCGTTCAAACTTACCCAGACCTGCTTTGTTGGCGGATCCTTGAACTTCATGTGAATATTTAAGGCTACAACTCCTCGACGAATTAGTTTCAGATTGCATACGGGAAATGTCGCATGACTTATATCCAAAATCTCGCACTGAACGTTTGTGACAGGCTCAGCTGATGCTCCACCGATAAGCAGCATTAAACTAAATACCGCGAGCATTTCTTTTATAGATATTCAAAACAAGCGCTAAACTACAACTAAAGTTGGCATTTTACAAAAAGTAACCTTTATATCTGAAAATGATTAACCATCGATTTGGCTAGGATCACATTTCAAATAATAATTGCTCGATTGGGCAATCTTTTATTGAAAATAAACTAAACCATAAATGCTGTGGAATTATGCTATTGCTTGCCAATTTAAATATTTATACAGGTAATTAAATAACATTTTTGTATAGTCAATTTTTGGTAAATAAAACACAAGTTTAGCTAAGCGCCAAGCAGAAAATCAAACGAATTAAAATTCATGTTCAGTTTTCCGCTTTGCAAGTTTTTGTGCACACTTCAAATGTCAGCATGAGCATTCGCGTCTGCCATTTCCCAGTCTCCTATCGCCATTTGCAATTTTATATTCGCATTTCCATTTTATCGTTTGCAGGAATTAATGCAAACGGGTATGTATGGTTTGTGGAAATGTTCATACAGCGTGTATATCTATGATAAGTCTAGTAAGCTGTGTAGGTTAAGGGAAATGAATTTTACTCACTCGAAAGCAAAACTAAATTCACATTTCCATTTATCGTTTGTAGGAATTGATGCAAACGGGTATGTATGGTTTGTGGAAATGTTCATACAGCGTGTATATCTATGATAAGTCTAATAAGCTGTGTAGGCTTAGGGAAATGAATTTTACTTACTCGAAAGCAAAACTAAATTCGCATTTCCATTTATCGTTTGTAGGAATTGATGCAAACGGGTATGTATGGTTTGTGAAAATGTTCATACAGCGTGTATATCTATGATAAGTCTAATAAGCTGTGTATGCTTAGGGAAATGAATTTTACTCACTTGGAAGCAAAACTAAATTCGCATTTCCATTTTATCGTTTGCAGGAATTGATGAAAACGGGTATGCATGGTTTGTGGGAATGTTCATACAGCGTGTATATTTTTGATAAATCTTGTATGCTGCGTAGGCTTAGAGAAATGAATTTTACGCACTCGAGAGCAACACTAAACCAGTTTAAATGCCAGGTATTTAGAAGTCTTGCTATATACCCGTCAATGAAATTGCAGCCGCAAAACATTGAACTGTCGCCATTTGTTAACTGAAAATAATTCATGTGCGTTCGTGTGCATTGAAAGCATTCGAAAATGTCAATGCATCAATATTTTATTGTGCAACTGCAAGTATTTGTTGTCAGTGGTAGCATTATGTGTTATATGGCAACATAACTTTTGTTCTCCCTTATTGCGCCATGTTCCGCGCAGCGCTGCTTGTGCCTTTTGTCTGGGGGAAAACTATGCCAACAATGTTTTGCCCAGGTTCGACCTGTTCCACAGCTATTTGCATTTGCATCTGCATCTTCACTTTCATTGTGGCAGGCAAGCTGAGCTGAGCCGAGCTGCTTGCCACAACTCGTGGCAATGAACTTTGGCAGCAAAACCGAGCAGATGAAGCAGACAGCAACAGAGAGAAACAGAGTTCTTGTTACATTCTGCAGCTCGAAGCTGTCAAACTTGTTTTGCCAACGAAACCGAAATGACGCTGGTGTTGTGTGCCTTGTGTGTGTGTGTGTGTGTGGTTGCTGCTGCTTGTGGTACGTGTTGCATGCCACAGTGTGGAACCTAATATCATGACAATCTTAAGAGCAGGGCTCAGCGTCTTAGGCTCTTAGCAAGTGCTTACTCGACACATTTGTTGACCTGCAGCACACGCAACGATAGCGATACATTGCGGATAAGATAGATGTACTATGTATGTGTACTACAGGTGTACATATACTTATGTGCCATGTGGTTCGATGTGGCCTTCGGCTGGCTGCATATCAATGAGCCGAAGGATAAATATATTTGCACAGTTACGTGGGATTTTACATGGAAAACAATCAAATGCCAGGCGGGAGCTTAAAGCGAGACAAACATGCAAAATCCACACGCACACGCACATGAACAACAGTTAAATCAGCTAGACAAGGCGCTCGCACTCACACACACACATACGTAGATTACTAAATGTATCTACTGTTACAGACAAAAGATTGCCCTGGGATTGCTTCATTCATTCATTTGCCACGATGTCCTTTGCATGTGTGTGCCACTGGGCGTATACGCAACACGGACACTGCTGCCATAGCCACTGGCAACGGGCAACTGGCAACTGGCAACTGCTTTTGTTCAACATGACAAAGACATGACAGCGCAGCGGCTGGAGCAACCAAAAAAAAAAACACACACATACACTCAAAAAATTGCGCTTTTTGTAATGCTTTTAATGCTTTGGCAAAAATTTCGCTCAGATTGATTTATGACAAGGCCATGGATAGAAGGAGAGCTGCGGGCTGCTCTCCACGCTTCATTGACAATCAATGCTGGCAGCTTCAAAGGTCACGAGGCAAATGCGCTCCTCTAATTGTGGCGAGTTGTGTAAGTCAAGCACGGGCTTAATCTCTTGGGTTTCCACAGCGCTGCCACTGCCACGCTGCCTCCAAATTGATTGAGATTGAGCTGACATCGGTATGGGTCTAGGGTCTGCGTATCATTTGTTGGCCCAGACAATGGAAAATGGCGACGCTTGTCACTTAAACATTCATCAATTTCATTTAGTTTTGCATATCCCGAGCAAATGTTGATGCAGCAAGGGCAGAGGATAAAATGTGTATAGTATATATTTGGATGCTGGAACAATTTCTCATTCTATTCCAGGGTGGACCTACTTCACAATCGCTCGACTAGATGTAAAAGTTGTTGTTGCTGCTATTGTATAACGCTAATTTGCATAACGAAAACTTCTAAATAATGGCAACTCACTTGACTGGTTACACAACTGTACACAACACACACAAACACAGCCGAAGCTACACAACTGATGGCAACAAGTTCTGGCAGAGCTTAGACAAAGTTTTTGATTGAGTTCCCCGACATTTCCCCAATACACACAGAGGTGTTTTTCCTAAGCTTGTCTTCGGATCTCATTCATTATTTTCGCTTGGCTGTCGCAAAAGTTTTTGCCACTCAATCTCAGTCATAATTAGCCACAATGTCCCCAGGCCTACGTCCACTCTAAGGTTTTTTGCGTTATGCTAAATAAAATTATGCAAACGAGACATCAAAATTCATGCGACTAATTAGTCGAAATTATTTTCTGCGGCAAACTGTGCTGAAAAGTATGTTACATAATTTATGAAATTTTGTTGCTTGACAAATTTTTATTTGCTCAAGCCAAAATGCAAATAAGGGAATCCCTAATCAACGCCTTTTTCTACCATTGTACTTGGACCTGGCGATAACTTTGTGTACTTCACCTCCGTAGCTGTACGCAAAACTGAGCAATGGTAAAAGCTTCAATGGAAATTTCGAGAGAATCAAACTTTTAAGTTGGTTACAATTTTGGGCTAAATAATTATGATGTACATAAACATAAAAATAGGTTTTCATCTATATGCACTGATGTGAAATTCAAATTAAAACGTATTTTGTTCATTCATGCTGATAACTTTATTATTCTGGCATTAATCACAAATTTTTTTTTTTTTAAATATTTAATATCATTGAACCTATTTCCTATTTTAGTCATTCGATAACTTTTCTGGCTGATTGACTATGTGGGTTCTGCTCACCATCACTTTGCTTGCCATTGGGGCAAGCTCTGAAACTGTCACTCGCTTTACGAACATCCAGTGCGAAGTACTGGATAACACATATTGCGCCTACAAGAAGTGTGAGCTTAAAGTACTGGGACGTGGAGTTGTTGGCCTGAATGTGCACGCGATATTACTGAAGGGGCCTTTCAACAATGCAAAAGTTAGTACCACTATGCAGTACTTCAAAGAAAAAGGTTAAGGTTAATTACATACATTTACATACATTTGAAGGTGCGTTTCAGTTTATTTCGCAAAGCCAATGACTTTTTGCCATTTTTGATCAACACAACCTTGGATTTTTGTCGACTGGTAGACGACAGCAAATTATCTTTTGGAAGAATTCTCCTGGATGGCTTATCCGAGAACTCCAATTTAAATCATTCATGTCCGTACGATGTAAGTAAAGTGATGATACGAATTCCTTCACCTGATGCTTAAAATTATCCAATAATTTTAGCATGATATCATTGTCAACAAATTGATTTTTAAGGAGAAATATGTGAGATATTTTCCAGTACCATCGGGTGAGTATAAGCTGCAAATAATTGCGGGAACCAATAACGAATGGAAAACCATAATTAAAGTCTTTATGCATCGCAAGGAAGACTTATTGCGAAACTAGTGAAATCTATGCAAATTGTACATAGAATATATGTAATGATATATTGTAATAAATCTTGCAAGCATTCGATGCACCTTTGTTGAATTGTTAGCAGGCAGTAGCCACAATTGCATCGCGCTGCCACAAAATCCGCTCAGCTTTGCATCGGCCACATTCGACTGCCAATTAGCAGTGCAGTGCAGTCTGGCAGTGCAATTAGTGCAACAACTGTCTATAAAACTCGCTAATTTGCATATTGAGCCCCGAAAATGTGCAGCCAGCTCTGTCAGCTGAGCGACCAATGTGGAATTACGGGTTGTCTGAGTGCAGATTTAGGAGTGAATTACGTAGAGCTCATTTATATTGGCCCTCTGAAATGCACATTCGCTGCAACTTAAATCAGTTCAAAGCCTGTATTGGTTCTGCCAATAGTCGGCATATCATATAAACTGATTTTATTTTTAGTTGTCATAAATAACCTAAAACAGGCATTTAAGTGAATATGTTGAAACACTACTCAATCTCTATTTATAGAATCTTTTTGGTCTAATAGTTATAGAATATTATAATACCATTAGATTAAGATCGCCCATAGTCCGAAACTATTTTCTAAAACATAATTAAATATTGGTTTTTTCTACAATTCCATCTGAGTTCTAAAAAGTAGAAAAGCAATGCGGATCGTTTTTACGCTCGTACTTTTGGCCATCGGAGAAGTTTTCGGAGCTTTTACTCGCTTCAGCAACATCAAGTGCCAGTCATTAGATCCTGCCTATTGCGTCTATAAGCAATGCGATCTTAAATTGTTGGATCGCGGTATTGTTGCCCTAAAGGTAGATACTCAGTTTCTGCAAGGGCCTATAAAAAATGGCAAGGTAGCATAATTTAACTGTGCTAGTCAGATATAGACACATGTAGGTAAATCTCAGTCTTTGGCGAAAAAATAACGGATTTCGTCCATTTATGTTCAATTCGACTTTCGATTTTTGTAACTTTATGGCGAAGACAGACCAGAAATTATCGTTTGAGCGGGTGTTCTTCGACGCTTTGCGGCAGGTATCGAATGTCAACCATACTTGCCCCTATGTAAGTAACTATGAAATTAAAACCTCTTAAATATGCTTAAAATGATTATACATATGCACGTTTATTTTAGAATGCAATCATAGTACGCAATCTGGTGTTAAAGGAAGAATATTCCAAGTTCTTTCCTCTGCCCTCAGGCGAGTACAGATTTCAACTGAAGGGATGGACTAACAACGAATGGAAAGCAGTTGTTAATGTGTACATGATGCGGCAAGAGGATTTGCTGGTGACTTAGTCGGATTATGTGATGACTCCTCACTTCACAGCATGTGAGGGGAATATTAACTATTGCTCAATAAAGTATATTTATCAAGAAAGTAAAAGCTTAAGGTATACATGATTAATTATATTTACCATATATTTTTTTATCGAACTAATGCTTACTAACAAGTCGAGTATCTATAGAGTTATTCTGATATTCTGCATACTTACATACATAAAATTTACTTCAAGAATTGTGATCATCGACGTATCGACAGTTGCTTACCCCTTCAAATGTTTTCATACGTTTCATCCGATCGTTCCTATATATATAATAGTAATGAAGTTTCAGCGAAGCACAAGAGTAGAAGGTTTTCAGATATACATATACCATAATTTTGAGCTCTGGTAAAAAACACACTATAATCTTAACTATAGTCCGATAAGTCATATAGAAACTGTAGGATATAGTGTTTAAATTTTATGGTGGACTACTAGCTAGGTAAACTAGTTTAATTATGATAGCTCGATAAGAAACATATGCCCAAAAATAGTACGAATGACTTCAGATAGTTAATAGTCCGAAACCATTTAATAATAAAAAAATCATTCATCGAGACTAAAATTTGGTTTTATACTACACTCAAATACATTTAGCTTTCAAGTGCTCTAGTATTTAAAAGGTCGATAAACGATGTTGACTATTTTAGCGCTCGTGCTGCTCGGCAACGTGAATGTATTTGGAACTTCTACACGTTTTACCAACATCGAGTGTGAAGTCTTGGATACCACCTATTGCGCCTATAGGCAATGCAATCTAAAACTGTTGGGTCGAGGCATCGTAGCCCTAAACGTACATGCAGACTTGTTAAAAGGTCCCTTAGACAACGCCAAGGTATGTCATAAGCACTGAAATATATTACTGAAAATAAGCAATTTTATTTTGCAGATAAATCTCAGTCTATGGCGTAAATATAACGGATTTCGTCCATTTATGTTCAATTCGACTTTTGATTTTTGTAAATTTATGGCGAAGACAGACCAGAAATTATCGTTTGAGCGGTTGTTCTTCGACACTTTGCGCCAGGGATCGAATGTCAACCACACTTGCCCCTATGCGGTAACTAGGAAATTAAAACCTCTTAAATATGCCACAGATGATCCTAAATATGCATGTTTATTTCAGAATGCAATAATAGTACGCGAAATGGTGTTAAAGGAAGAACATTTCAAGTATTTTCCTCTGCCCTCAGGCGAGTACAAATTTCGACTGATGGGATCGACTAACAACGACTGGAAAACAATTGTCAATGTGTACATTGCTCGGCAAGAGAATTTGATGCGGACCTAATGGGTCTGCATTCCTAACACCTTTTTATTGACAAGTTTTGGGTAGTTGTATAAGAATTTAATGAGCGAAACGAACGCACATATAACTCTACTCAATAAACAAAGCTCGGAATGCTCTATTATTTTGAGCAAGCATTTTAAAAATAATTTTGACACTGTCATTATGGAGACTCGTTACGGATAATCAACTGCAATAATCACTTTAGCGATTGTCGATTGTCTACCGATTTGTAGTGTTCAATATAAATGTTAATTGCACTTGTCCATGTCTACAGACATTGTGGATGCCATTTGCCCTACTATCATTGGCTGACAGAGGTCTCTCAGTAGCAGTCAATCGCTTCGCAAAAATCAATCAAATCATGTATGTTTTTAATAAATACAACTATATTCATATATAAATATATATATAAATAATGCAAACTGTATTTTTCAGCATAATATTACCTTCCGCGTTTTGGAGTTCAAGAATTTTAAAGAGTCAATGGCTCAGGTATAATATCCAGATTATGCAGCAGATAATAATTTATGCATTCATCATATATAATACAGTTAGTGGCAGGACATCTGCAATTTCTTCAGGTTTCACTACTCTTGTCTTATTGGAATAGATTTTCCATTAGCGCAAGTAATTAAATGCCTTGGTTGAGTGCACTGATATTAATCTTAATAGGCATATGAATGGAATTTATTTACAATTAAATATATAAATGGAATATAAAGCGGTATGTTTGAAATTCATTTAGATAATCAAAAATAACCGACATAAGGTTTCACTACATCTAATGAGTTCATTTGATCTTTCGCTCTCCGACTAACAATGTGGATTTCGATCACACTCTTGCTTTTGCCTATTGGTAGCTTCTGTGGAACCATCACCCGCTTTACGAATGTGCAGTGCGATGTCCTCAATGCGTCCCATGTTCACTATAAACAGTGCGACCTGAAACTAGTTGCCCGCAACGTTGTGAGTTTGAATATAATTGGATCGATTTTGAGAGGACCCAGAAATAACATCAAGGTATAGTAAGCTTTTTTACCCAATATACTTAATATTATAATTATATATAATTTCTATATTCTAGGTGAATTTTAGTCTTTGGCGCAAATACAATGGGTTTCGTCCATTTATGTTCAACACGACCGTCGATTTCTGTAAATTCACGGCTAGAAATAATACGAATTTGTCCTTTGAGAAAATAATCTACGATATATTGAAGGAAGGTTCCAATATTAATCACACATGTCCCTATGATGTAAGTAAGTATCCCTTGTAAATCCCATTATTTCATATTATTTAAATTTCAGAAAGATGTTATTATGAAGAATTTTTTATTAAAAGAGGATTTCTTCAAATTCTTGCCCTTGCCCACCGGCGAGTACAGGATTCAGGTTATTATTGGGACTGATAATACTTTGGTTACAAACATCAAAGTGTACTTTTCTCGAAAGGAGCCTCTACTTGGCTAAAATAAATAACAAATGGTTTAAATGGTTTAAGTAATAATTAAACACTAGGTCGCAAATAATTTAAACGACCAATTCAGCTTGAAATATAAACCTATCAAAACAGAAATAACATTAAGGTAGCGTCTTCTGCCGAATATACATATCTCTGCTAACTCCTCTATATTCTAGATAAATCTTTGGCGCGCGGCTATCGACAAGATAAAGTTATCCTTTTAAATGTATGAGTTAATTAAACTAATTCCAATATTAAGCGCACATACTCCTATGACGTAAGTTTAAAATTTTTTTGAAAACAGGTCACGATTTCACATGTTGTTTTGGCTGCTTGGCTGCGGGAATGCGATTCATCTAGTTTCGTCTGTGATATAGCTACATATATAATTTATTGTGCACTGAAGCATTTCAAATATGCATAAATGCTCTTAGGTCAATCAATGCAACTCATCGGCCATTAAATATATATAAAAACCAGAAATTAAAGTTCGTTTCAACAATCGTTGGGCTATCGATCGTAAATACTTCAACTGGCATTAAAAATTCATTTGTCCCTTTGTTGTTCGATGTACAATGTGGATTCTGTACTCGCTCTTGCTTTTGTCTGTTGGAAATTCTTATGGATCCTTTACCCGCTTCACGAATTTGCAGTGCGATGTCCTCGATGCGTCCCATGTTCACTATAAACAGTGCGAACTTAAACTGATCGCCCGTAACGTTGTAGCTTTGAATATAATTGGATCGATTTTGAGAGGACCCAGGAATAACATCAAGGTATGGTAAGCTCTTCTGCCCAATATACTTAACGCTCTGCTATCTTCCCATATTATAGGTGAATTTAAGTCTTTGGCGCAAATACAATGGTTTTCGTCCATTTATGTTCAACAGGACCTTAGATTTTTGTAAATTCACAGCTAGCAAAAAGATAAAGTTATCATTTGAGAGCATAATCTACGAACTAATTAAGGATAAATCCAATGTCAATCACACATGTCCCTATGATGTAAGTAAGCATTGTTATGAAAACTTGCCACGGTTTTACACGGTCTTCAATTTCAGAATGATGTTATTCTTAAAAATTTGGTATTCAAAGAGGAGTATTTAAGATTCTTGCCCTTGCCCACGGGCGAGTACAAGATACAAATTATAATAGGGACTGACAATACTTGGGTAACAAATGTTAAAATGTTCATATATCGCAAAGAAGATCTAATAAAAAACTAATGCTAAAAAATAAAGTTGAGAGCCGTAAAAGTGACCGGTTATTGATTTTCTTGGCATATACACATGTATGTGCAGCGCAAAAAAAAAAATTGAATTAATTTCCCTTTCCCTTTGGGTTCAGATGATAACAAAATGCGCTGGAAGTGCCAATTGGCGCATCGATTTACCATAAACGCCCATACATTTGGGCGGGGTGTGGTATGACGACAGCTTCCATAAAATACGCGTTAAATTGCAATAAGCAGCAACTCCCGACAACTTTTCTCGTCTGCCTGCCAGACTGTCTGCATCGACGCTTCGCTTTTATCTTCATAAAACGATGCGCCGACAACGAAAACGTCAATTATCTGGTTCCCTGGCTGTCGCAATGATTGAATGATCCTGGCGGGAAAACAAAAACCAAGCAAACAAAACGCTCCGATAACATTTAAACCTTGTCAACGCCAACGGCTGACACTTTGAAAGTAATCCGCGGGCAAAATGTTTGATTTATGTCAACGTTATCCAAAACGAGATAGAAGTGGAGCAGTTGAGGAGCGCCAAACCCTCAGTGAGTCAACTTTTGGTGAGTATGTGAGTATGTGTTTTCATATGTCCCAGGAACTTTCATCATCAAGTTGTTAAAGTGATGGCAAACGGACAAAAAAACTATTTCTAACTAAACTATATTAACTTTGTGTAAAGCAGAAGTTAGCCGGGCGGACCATACAAACTACATGTGTTCTTGATCAGCAATAATAGTGGTGGGGAGATGCGGGCATGTCCGTATGTATATCCGTTTGTCTGTCCGTTTGTGTATTTGCACACACAGATCACAGTTATAGCAAGAGCTAGAAAGACCAAATTCAGTATGAAGGTTCGTGTATAGCATACGCATGTACAGTTCCTTTTAAACTTTGATAGCAACTCCTATCGCCTTTAAAAATTGATATTTTTGATTTTTAATTTTAATTTACTAAACTAATTAACAATATAGACATTCGCTCTAAATTTCGGTCCGATAGGACATTAAACACACAAGTTATGGGTGTGAGAAGTTGCTCATACAAAGCTGCAGCGACGCATCAAAGGGCCAGCGTCAGTGCACGCGTTTGACTGTACTCGTATGTGTGCGACGGCATGTGCGTGTGAATATGTGCGATGCGAGTCGTTGTTGTTGATTCGTTGAATATAAGTTTATTTATTTATTATGCCCTTGGCTGAGCCTAATCAGAAGTTAAAATATTTACGAGATTTTCGTTGAGGGTTTACAATGTTTGCTAAGGCTTTGTTCACCATTTAAACACAATTAAAAGCTTACACAATGCTTAAGGACTTTGGATTCACTCGTTCGATATTGTTGTTATCTTTAGCTTTGCTTTTCCGTTCACATGATAAACAATTTGCTCGCACACGAAGGTGATTAGTGCAAGCATCAGGCCGAAGAGAAGCATCAACCAGACCCAGAACAAATCGGCGACCTTGAACTCCTGGAGTGGTTCATATGGATAGGGATCTTTTAGGTTGATTTGTCCCAGTGCGATTAGTTGCCGCAGAGATTCCTGTTTCCAATATATTAATAGCCCCGATGCGTGAACCTGATGGATGAGCAGATTGAGGGGCTCAATGAAGAAAGAGTTCGCGTACAGTGGGACGGACATGAGGAGATTGAAGCGGAACACGAGATCTTGTTGGAAGCAAAACGCTGGCTGATGAAATAGTTCCTGCTGTCTTTTCATAATATTCCATTCGGTACTTGTAATCGAAAATCCCTGTGAAGTATTCAGACTCGAGCGCTGCATGTAGAAGTCATGAGCCTCCAAATACTTAATGGTTGATTTGATGCGAAATATGGGATATCCGCTTCCGATCTTGTCTATGTACATACGCTCCCCTTCCTCGAAGCACACGTCCATTTTGGACTCCAGCAGATCTTCAAAGGTAGAGATCTCCTTGTCCCTGGGCCGCTTGGTCAGCATAGTATTCAAATGCACTGAGAGCAGTGTGCTGATCATCAGGCCGACGATGAAGAGTTGGGCCTGAGAGAAACGTGAACTGAACGTAGATTGAGCGCAGAGTTTCGACGATTGCCCGATAATGCCGGAGATAATGTGTTCGTTGAGCACAAGCCTTGTCCAATCGAACTTCTGCCCCTTGAGCGAGCAACTCAGGCAGGTGTCCAGCAGCATGAATATGCCGTAGGAGGTTAGTAGTAAAGCTAACATTTTCGGACGGAAGAGCAGTACGTACACCTTGGCTAGGGGCACCTCGCGGGCGCAGGGAACCGTAATGAACCACGATGGGATATCATAGGGATACGAATAGATTCCCCACTCATTGGCGATCTCATAGCCACATAGTGTTATGGGCAGGTCCAGAGTTCCGTTCAGTGTCATGTTCCGCAGCAGCATCAAAGACAGTTCCTCTCCACAGACCACAGGGCGTTGCCAGTGCAGCGAAATGTTGTGAATACGCGCAAATTCCTGAATCAATCGCGCCACAAAGCCCGTCAAATGGAGCTCCTGTGTTCGCTTATCCCTGTAGAGCAGCGAGAGCGATGTTATCTGATCGGGAAGTGTGCTGCTGTTCAGCAGGTGAAAGTTGTACTTGCTGCTGAAGATGGGACTTTGCTCATGCAAATTGAGCTTGAGCCAGTTGATTTCAGCAAAGGTCTGCAGTCGATAGGCCTCGCCTGAGGGCAGTAGCAGTAGCACCACATGGGGGAATCGCAATTGCTGTGCGACCTCTGCCAACTGCTCGAACTTAGGAGGTTTGTGTTCATCCTGCAACAATAGCAGCAGCCTCACATGTCGCATATTATACAGATTTCTGGCCAAAGCTCGCCATAGTGCCATGTCCATTTCCGGCTGCTGAGTGAGACAAGTGATTGCCAGCATTTCCGTGCTTTGACTTCGCTTCAGCTCGAAGTTGGCCTCGATATCGAAACGCAGCAGGGGCCAACTTGCCGTAGCTGCAACCTGCTCCAGCTGTGGGCACACGGCCTCTCGCGAATGTTGCAGCAACAGTATCGTCTCGAAGTGCTGCTCCCGGTAGCTGCGTCTCAGCACTGCCCTCAAGTTGTGTGTTACACTCGGTACACACAGTGCCAGCAGCAGGGCAATTAGAACCGAAGCTTGCCACATGCTGGGGCAGTCTGTTTGCCGCACTTCTAATTCAGCAGGCCTTAAGCATATTTATCGCTAATGAACTACTGAACACCTGTGAAAAATGTGCCCGATTATTGATCCAAATTAATGGATTTTTCGTGCATTCAATTTTGATTGACTGACACCAGATTAATCATGGGTTATACTATTTTTAGTATGTTAGCAGATCAATGCGCTCAAGAAAAAGGGTCACTCTTGAATCAGGTTTCAGAGACACTGCTGCTGCCAGTACTGCAGCAGTCCATCAGATGTACATCAGTTGTACATCTGATGGATGGGCTGTTTGAAGGAGCTCAACGAAGATTGAACTCGCTTGCAGAGGCAAGCATGGCTGTAGCCAATAATCCATTGCACGTGGGCTTTAAGATACTTCATAGTTGTCGCTTCTCATGAGAAGTTGCCGTGCTTGACGAGCACATCTGCCATAGCCATAGCAGCAGCCTCACATGCCACATGTCGTACAGATGCCGGAGCAGCGCCTGTCACAGTTCCATGTGCATTTCCCAGCTCTGAGTGAGACAAATGATGGCCAGCATTGCGGAGCTGAGATAGAAATTGGTCTGGACATCAAAGCGTAGCAGCGGCTCAACTTGCTGCAGCTGCAGCAGCCATAGAATCGTCCCAACGGACTGCAGTGTTTTCCGCAGCAAGGGAACCGCAATGCGCCACATTTTGTGGCAGACAGTTCAACGGACTGGACTGGAGGGTTGTACTAGCTCGAATCGGGGGCCTAATTAGTCGCTGCACACTAATGCCTATTGACGCCCTCTAATTGAGCTATTTAAAAGCATTTAGCTTTTCCGATTGATTATTCCGATTATTCATAAATATAAATTAGTATCGAATTATTTATGATTGCGGGAGAGTGGGGGTGGTGGGGGGAACCACTAGTTTTATGATTTAAACTGGCAGTTTAAACTTTGTGAATATTTAAAGCTGCTAATCGCCCTTGCATATTTAATTGCGCTCATGAAACATTAAGCTATTGTTGTTGTTCGTGTTGCCTGTTTTTTTCTGCTGCTGCTGCGAAACTTTTCAACAAGTTTGTGGCACTTCCGGAAGTTTGCTTCAACTTCGCAGTCGACTCTTGATGTTTGCCACGCTGGCGCTTACCCATTTTTTCTGCAGCTGCTTCAATTAAAGAAGTTAAAGCAGCAGAGGGTGAGATTGAAGGGGGGGGGGGGGGGGCATGTTTTAATAAGTAGAATGAGTACTCGCAGCTCGCAGCTCGCAACTCGTGCTTGTGTGCGCACTCACAGCTCGTGCCAATTCACGCTTCAATTTACACGTGAGTGCATATTTGATTTTATTTTATTCATAATTCTGTCGCCATGGGAAATGCACGCTGAGCCCTTGTGCTGAATGCGTTGAGCTGGCGGGCGTAATGCGCTTGCGACTGCTGGGGTATGCAGCACGGCAGGGTCCTTTTGATACAATGAATTAATTTTGAATTTTAATTAAAAAAAAAGCTGAAATATTTATTTTTCCTACTAGTATCATGCGTTATTTTGAGCTAATAACTGTTATGCCAATGGCACAAACCCTAATACTTAATAATTAATTTAACTAATTTAATTTAATTGTTGAATTTTTATATTATTTGAATTTGAGTTAGAACAATTTAAAGACTTTTTTAACCACAGGGCATATTTTCATTTCTTTAAATATTAATTTAAATTCCGTTTTGGAATGAAAAAAAAAAAAACTGTAGGGTGCCACACAGCGAGCATACCTAATTTAGACCACAGTGCTTATTACTGTTTGGATTCTCAATGATATAATATAATATGCGATGGTTGAGTGAAATTTAATTTATTATGCATTACAGTCAGCTGAGGGTATCACGTAGTCGTGCATGCTCTTCTTGTATTACAGGTTATGCCAATCGGTATATTCTTAATTGCTACGGATAATATGTAAGAGCATGATTTTCAATGGGAATTCGATTGTTGAGTGGATTTAAAAAAAAATACAGCTTATATATTCACTAGGGTATCATGTAGTCTAGCATGCCCAACTAGAGTGTATGGTAATGTTATACTTCTATTTGACTTTCCTCAGTTGAATAAGACTGAAAAACTTGTTTGTTAATTTTTACGCCAGGATATCATGCAGTCAAGCATACCCCACCTGTTGTGTTCTGCATTTACATAATGCCTGCTGCTGCTGCTGTTCGCGCGTTGGCAGCCACTGAGTGCTGCGCACCGCGTTGACATGCATAAAATTGCAAAGAATTGTTGCGAGCATAATTTATGCTGTGGCACGGTGGGAGAGACGGAGACAGAGAAAGAGACTGCTCTGCTCTCGTTCGGGCTGTGCAACATGGCGTATGCGTAACGTAACATTAATTGTATTTATTTGCTTTGTTGATTGATTTTGTCGAGCGACTGCCAACTGCCGCCTGCCGCCTGCTGCCTGCTCACATTTTAATTTGGCCAGGCTTTTAGGCTTGCTCCATCTCTCCGCCTAGCTGAAGTTTGCCATTTCCATTTGCTAGACAATTGCGTTTATCAAAGTCATTTAGCTGCCGGCGGCTAAGCGTCAGCCTCCCACCACGCCCCCATAAATTAACGCAGATTTAGCGAAGCGAGGAGGCAGCAAGACTCTGACAATAAATTTATTGGGTTTTTATCAGCACTTGGGCACGCCTTATCAAATATGCGGGAAACGACAAAAGTGTACATGTATTTGTGTGTGTGTGTGTGTGTGTGTGTGCTCATGTCAAATGAGTTTCATATAATTTCTGCTTAAAATAATGACTTTGCTGCATGCTTTTAGGCGCAGGCGGGATATTAATTGATTTGCAGAGGCTTTAAAGCCTCATCGGCTGAGTGGCAGCTTAGCAGAAGCACGCAGCCACGTCCACACAGCCAGTCACGCCCACACACACACACACACACACATACGGGGGGCAATCGAGAAAGTTCGCCTGAGGTAAGCGAAAAAGTTTGCCAGGCACTTGGCAGACGAATATGTTGATGGGCTCCATGTGAGGCAGGCATGCAGGCAGGCTCTTTAAGCATATTTTCCTACTCCTCCTTAGTCTCTTCCTCCACTTCTCCACCCCTTAGACAATGTGTTAAGTAAAAATGACAAAGCAGAGTGGCAAAAGTTTGGCCCGAGGGCCACGCATCACGCACTCGTTAGAGTGAACTCTCGATGATTGAACGGATTTGGTGGGGCAAAGATTTCTGTTTAGTTGTGCAGGGATTTGCAGGGATTTAGAGGCGGCTTAAAGCCGCTGGAAATCGGTTAAACTGCTGGCGCGTTTTTTAATTAAAAAAGTGACCAGCTACGGGAAAATGGGGAAAGTTTGTCAGGGCGACAGCAAGGCGAAGTTTTTCACTTTGTGCGAGAAAGTTGTGCGAGTTGTTCGCGTTGTTTCTCGTTTTTTGCAATTAAACAACAACAAATATTCGATATTGGCAGCTCAACCTTGACCTCCGACCTTCCACACACACACACAACGTAGCTGTCTTTCATTTGTCAACACATTGAGGCTGTGTCTGTCGCATCCTTGTCGAGTTTGGCACGGTTTGTCATCCTTTTTGCGGTCCGCTCCAGCGTTGGCGGCAAAGCTTTGCATATTTCTCATGAATACTATTTGCACGCCCCCTGCTCCAGCTCCGCCTTTGACAGACTGAACTGAAGTGGGCATAGACCACGTTGAGTTATGCGTGAATACGATTGGGTTGTCATGCCATCTCTTTCTCTCACTCGCACTCTCTCTCTGTCTCTTTCTCTTTTCACCTAAGCTGTAGCTGGTGGTAAGCGAAAAGCCGTTACACACTTTATTATTCCAGTTATTTCCGGAATGTCGGCCCGGCATAGAGATATGTATGTGCACACAGTCGGAGTATGCAGACTACCCTAATCTTCGCATCGACCTCAATACGTGTCTATCATGCTTTAGAGCTTATTTCACTAGGTGAAAACTTGTGTAATATATGACACGATTTGCATACTCAAAATACTCTAAAATTATGCAGCTTGAAAAGAAGTAGAGACTATTTTAATGACTTTTGTTAGTATTTTTTAGATTGACATTTTAGAACAATTAAACAAGACTTTGAATCAGCTTGGACAGCTGTCAACTGGAGTCAATTTGTATATAAATATTAGAAATAATGTGCATACCTAAAAACCTCTTAAAAGTTAAGTTGCAATGGAAAAGCCATTAAAATTTGATAATAAGTAAAGCAGATCTTGCATAAGCATCTACACGTGTCTAGCAGTTGAGTAGTTAAACATTTTTGGAAATATCGATTATATTTTGCATACTGGAAAACCTTGAAAATTATATACACAATCCGAATTTAATAGCCTAGATAATTCAGTTGACATTTTTAAAACGTATCAATTAATATTTAAGTACAATTGAATTAAGTCTTGATTCGACACGTGTCAGTGGAATAGCACAAAGAATTGAGTGGGTGAAAGCATCAAGAACTTAAGAAAAGATTTGCATACTCATAATACTGGAAAATTCTGAAGAGTCGAACCAGTATCGAAATTAAAATTTTTACTGCAAAATTTATTTTTATTCTTCATTCTCCGATTGATAGCTCCAGGCACTTGAATAGGTGAAAGCTTTTAAAATATGGCCAATATTTTGCACAATCGAAAAAGTGTAAAATAATTAAACTTGTTTGGAAACCAGAAACTAAATAAAAACACAACTAAATTTAATGGCTGAGCTAATTTTTTTTGTGGCGAAATTAATTTAATACCAAAACATAAATTTGCAATAAGAACTAGTTGAGATTTTGCGTAGGTGAAAACTATAAAGATATAAAAATACGGCCAATATAATTGCATAATCAAAGAAACACAAAAAAAAAAAAAAAAAAACTTGTTTCTCATCTCCGGAAGCGCAAAAATTGACAAGAGCCAGGCCCGAATTTGATAGCCTAGTTAATTTACTGCTGTGAAATTCGTTAATATTCTGCCGTCTAGACGTTCTTTATTGTGATCAAAACAAGCTTTGAAATTTGCGTGCATTTTTTGTGCAAAATTCGATGAAGCAAAGAGCGCGAGGGGAGCGAGCGGCCAAGCGACCGAGCAACTCTCGCGCCTCATGCATAAAACCAAAACAGAGAATCGCCTGCAGACGCTTGGCCAAGCACGTGTATTTGCTGCACGCTGATTGGTCGACGGCTTTCGCTTTTCGAGAGAGAGAGCGAGAGGGAGAGAACTGGCGAGCGACCAAGAGCGAGGGCGAACGCACGCTTCAGCCGAAGCAACACACGCGCTCTCTTTGCGCGCGTAAGAGAGCGAAACTGGTTTGCGGCACCCTGTATTGCTGTTGCTGTGGCTGTCTGTGCTGAGGCATAGAGTCGACTGGCCTCTAGCAAGGCGCTTCAGTTGTTGTTCGGCGTTCTTTGTGTGCAGGCGTGGCGTATACGCAACGGAACGGAACGGAACGCAGCGCGACGCTTAACGGTTAAAGCACGCAGCGCGAAACGAAAACTCAAGTTCGGAAATCGTTTGCATACCGGTTCCCAGGCGTATCTCGGGCCGTTAAGATTTGATTCCTCGAACGCTTCACTTTCAGGCGACAGTTGCCGATGCCAAACAAAAAAAAAAGGTAGCTAAGTGTTTAAGTATCTTTCAGCTGAATTCGTATGCGGTGCGCGTGTGTGTCTGTTCTTTGGATTTTTAGCATAACGTTTTCGTGTTGCCACCATTAGCAAATCGTGCGTGTTGAAAGTTTGGGTTCTTGCTAAAGCTGAAGCAAAAAAAAAAAAAAAAAAAATTAAATAACGTTGCAAAAAAAAGCAGTAAAAAGGGGTAAAAATAGGTAAAAAAAAAAAAGTCCAGCACTTCCGTTTCACACGCCCCGGCGACAGTTAACTGCTTGACAGCGAAATACTTGCGAAATTATTAAATATGCATAAAAGCAAGAAAATGTGGAGAGCGCGAGTGCGAGAGCCCAAGCCGAGCACAAACATAGCAACAAGTCGGCGCCAACTACAGTCAACGCAGCGCTGACTCGCCTCGACGCTCGAGCATATTTATTAACATTCAGCTTAGCCAAAAACAAAAAAAAGAAGTCTCCACGCGTTGTGGGCTTCCAAGAATTGGCAGTTAATTTTTGAAAAAACAAAAAAAAAAAAAACAAAAGCAAAGAAATAGGAAAAAACCGCAAAGCCAAGAGACCAAGAGACCGAGCAGAGCAACAGCTGAAAGCGTGTTGACCAACCAAGTGCGTGTGTGTGTGTGTGTGTGATAACTGTGAAACCAGATACTCAGATACTCGCTTACAGCAGTCTCAGACTGCAATAAAGTTCTGGAGCAACCCTCGCAAATGCCGCATAGATCTTGCAATTGAAATTGAAAGTTCCGCATAAACTCAAAACTTTTGCGCAAAAACTGATTACGCGACGCGTTCTAGATACATTTTTTTTTGTTTAGCTGCAGATACAGCTACGACGACGCTGTGTATATGCAAATTGTGTGCCAAAAGCGACGGTCAGTCGTTGTGTTTATTATTATTTTTATAAATGATGGCAGCAGCAACAGCAACAACAACAGCAGCAACAACAACCGCGTGCAGCTGGTTACCCATATGAAACGCTTGTCTTTAGCCTCATTCAGTGAAATGCATCTGCCAGATACTTGCCATGGGCTCGGTAGGTAGCCGCAGCAATCAACGCTAAAGCAGAGTGCAATGACAAAATTGCTGATAACTGACCTGCCGACTGACTGCGATCATTAATATTGTTTTAGTCTCTCTTTGTGCCGCGTATTTATCACGCTTGTTGCTTTATTGATAGCTTCGCTGGCATTTGCTGCAGCTGGAAAAGCTATGCTAAGGCATAGCACAGCAGGCCGAGCTCAGGTCGAGCCTCGAGCTGAACTCTCAAGGTTGTAGCCAGTGAGCAGTGAGAACGTTCTGTTCTGCTGTATCTGCGAGATACTTTCGAAATATTTCCCGAAAATTTCTGCTCGACCGAGACTTTTATTTCACAAAAGATTTATGTGTGTCTGCGTGCAGTACACGTACGCTACGCTACAAACGCCTCATATAGGTGAAGAGTATCTATCCATCTGTCCGTCTGTCCATCTGTCCGTTCGTCTCTCTGTCTGCCTAGCTGGCCAGCTAAAGGTATTCGTATGTGTGTCTATGTGTGTGGCATGTATTGCGGCCCGAGAGGGGCATGCAGCAGGCTGCTCAGTCGGCGCGCGCTATTTATAGGCGCGTAACACATACGCGCATAGCGTGTATCTTATAGATACATTCTGGCAGGCGGGCAAAAAAAACTTTTGCATCGACCTGCCTGCCTCGCTGTTGCTGCGGCTGTTGTTATTGTTGTTGTTGTAGGCTGTCTGGGCCGTCTGCTCATAAATACAAAAGCCGCAGCGACATTGCCGAGACAAAGCCCCAGTTGGCCGGCTGTCCGTTTGTCCGTTCATCCGATCGCAGATCGCCACAAAGGAATCCAGTTGGGGATGGAAGGAAGCTTCCAGCTCTCCCAGTCTCTGCAACATGTTGCCTTTTGTTAGTTTTCGCTTTGAAATCGAAAACAAGATTGTTGCCAGGCAACCAGACGCAATCTGAGGATGAGACAGCGCTAGAGCGAGAGAGAGAGAGACAGAGACAAGGCAGCTGGCACAGCTGGCGGCTCCTCTCGCATAATTGTTGTTTATCTGTTTATCTGGCAGTTAAAAAACGAGCAAAAATAACAACAACAACTACAATCGAAGCCGAGCAATTTTGGCTTTCAAGTTTTCCGCATTGCCGAACAAATTTTCAAATTTTCGAAATGTGCGCAATTTTTTGAAAAACCAAAAGCGCAGCCAGAAAAGGCAAAAAAGGCTGAAAACATACCAAACTGTCGACCAGTTTCGTTTTTATTTTTTGCCACTTGCATAATACGACAGAAGAGACAGACACAAAAAGAGAGAGAGAGAGAGAGGTAGAGGGGCGGAAGGGAGACAGCGACTTGCAACGCGAGTCATGCAGCTTGTGGCAAGTGCAGCAGAAATATTTTTGCCATCGCGCGATTCGCTCGATTCGCTGCCAAGACGTAATTACAAGAAATCAAATATCAAAGCGCAGCGCAGAGAAGAAAATGAGACGAAAACAAAAACACGAGAAAAAACTTGAAATTGCAGCTGACTAAGTGATGCAGGCACGCTGCGGGGGCAGTGGGCGGGGCGGTGTGGTGCACTGCAGTGCTGCAGCAGCAAGAACCGGAAAGGAAGTGAGCGTGTAAGTTACCAAGACTTTGACTTCGACGACGACGACGACGACGACTGCAAACCGGTTTCAGCTGGTGACTCTCAAGTCCGAGGCGGCTTGCAAGTCCGATTCGTGCTCCCCCGACCGCTCTCCACACTCCCTGCCCTACCCGTAGCAGTGCACACTTCTTGGAAGCACGTCGCCCGCTTTGCTCAGTCATTCACTTGCAGGCGATACGAGTTTTTCCATTGTGTTCTGCTTGCGCTTGTTGTTGTTGTTGTTGTTGCTGTTGCTGCTGCTGCGCCGGCGCAGCTAGGCCGATAGTGCGGGCGCAGCATGAAATGGGATGAAACACAAAGCATTGAAACAAAACGAAATGAAACCAAAACGCAGTGCATTGCAACGAGGCGAAGCACGAGACAAAGCGCAATACGAAACCAATAGCTCCGGCGCTGCGAATGGGCGTGCAGTCGAGAATAGAATAGAAATAAAATGAGTAGCGCAGTGTAAGACAATTACACGCAGCGAAATCGTAGGGCTCTTTTGAGCTTTAAGAAAATTCTGGAAAATTTTCTAAAAACAATGAGCAGGGAATAATATAAATAAAAATAATAATATACATAAAATTATATAATAAAGGGATTAAAAATATATAATAAATATACACCGAAATGTTTAAAAATTAATATGAATATGAGAATTATAAATATTTAATAAATATACACAGAAATATAAAAAAAATATAAAATTAATATTAATATGAGGTGGATATGAATATGAAAAGAATTATTTATATAATAATAATAAATATACACGGAAATATATAAAAATAAACAAAATAATATGAATATGAGGAAAATTATGAATATATAATAAACATACACGGAAATATATAAAAATAATCAAATTAATATGAATATGAGAAGAATTATTTAACCAATATACACGAATAGATATAATAATAATAAAATTAGTAAATATACACGAAAAGAAATAATAATAATAAAATTAGTAAATACTAAATATGAAAAGATTTAAGAGAAAAGTGTGGAAATATGGCCTTAATTTTATTATAAACTATAACCACGATCAGTACTAGGTTAATATAGAAAACAAGAAAGTAAATACGCCGTGAAATATAATTTTATTTATTTCAATATTATTTACCTATTCAAATTGTAGACGGATAGATTTTTTTATCGATTTTGCACGAATTTGAAAATTGAATTGAGTAATGAAATGAGCTTCCAGTTATATAACATTATAGTTTAATGTTCATTTTCATATTATATAAAGAAAAGTAATAGAAAACACTACTTTTTCATATAAAGAAACTAAAAAGAATAAACTATTATTTCATATAAAGAAAATAAATAGAATAAACTATTATTGTTCTTCTAAAGCACGCTGCCAATTTCTCACAGTGCAGCCGAGAGTGCGTAGCAGAGAAGTGTCTTAAGAAAGTTCTAAACAAGTTGAGCAAAGGGAAGCTACGATTGGGTTGGGTAATGTATACAGTCTGACGAGCTGCCAGTGCTCCCCTGCCCGCTCTCTCTCTCTCTCTCTCTCTCTCTCCTACTCTCGCTCAACTGCGGGTGCAATGCGAGTCACTTTGCTAGCATTACGTTGTTAGAGTTCGACGCGCAACGCATGCGCCGCCTGCTTCGATGGCAACGGCGACGGCGACGGCGACTGCGACTTGGACGTGGACTCGACGCGAGTCTTCTTGGAGGTACTTGAACCTTGTTGCTGCTGCCTTCAACAAAATGGCGACTGGCAGCAGTGCTTGGCTACCTTTAGGAGCACTTACTTTGCCATGACATATGCTCGTGGGCGACGTCAGCAGCAGCAGCAGCAGCAGGCATTGAACCCGCTGCACAGTGGGCAGCCTAGACAAAGACGAGCGAGTGCGAGCTTTGCGTTGTGCGTATATGTGTGTTAATGTGTGTGTGTATCTGTTTGCTGGGATTTCAATCGTAAGGAATGCCATTAATCCGTCCCTGATAACGAATTGACCTCCATATAAGCTCAGCTGACTTATGTTGCGCCCCGAAAAGTGTCAACTGTCCCAGCCCCAGCCCCAGACCCAGCGCCAGTGGCCCGCTGGCCCGTTGGCCCGCTGCCCTCCATTCCGTGTGTCAGCTGGCAACTGCAACTTGAACTCAATCGTCGACCAAATTGATAAGTTAATGTGCGAACGAACCCAAAAGCCAAACGGCGGTAGAAGCAGTGGCAGGGCAGAGAGAAAGAGAGACAAATGTAAATGACAAAGAGAATTGTTGGCATAACTTTTGTTTTTTTTTTTTTTTTTTTTTGGTCTTTTGAGAAGCTGCCGCCGCAGCATGTTTACGTCTTCTTCGCGCTGTATGCAGATTCTGGAGACTCTCAGCTTGTTGTACTTGTCGTTTACAAGCTTAAACGTCCATGACCCTTTGGCCCGGCGCAGCGAGAGGCACAGCGACTGAGCGGACAGGCTGCCGACAGCAATACACAGCAAACAGATAGAAGACAGGGAGACGAAGACGAAGGCGAAGACAAAAGGCGAAAAAAAAGTGAACACAGCTGTTGACATCAAGTTTCGCTTGGAGTTTCTGCTGAGTTCATTAAAAGCCGCCGAGAGTTGATGAAATTTGACAGAGCAGTCGAAAGTTTGACCGAGAGAGAGGGAGAGAGGGGGGGGGGCTATCTTAGAAACGCATTGATTTGCCGGCCAGACAGACGCAACAGTAAACAAACAAACAAACAAACAGCTTGCCAGCACAGCAGATACCCCTTGTGCGAGAACAAAGCGTAGGAATTTCGTTTCGTTTTTCTTTTATGGATTGTAAAATAATAAAAGATAGGCTAATAGTTCTACAGCGCCCGTGGCTATCAAAGTTGTTATGGGGGGAATTGAATTTAGAAAACGCTTTAAAGTTGTGGTAATAATTTGAAATTTAATGGCTTTTTTGTCAGAGACAGCTTAAAGTCTTGTAGCGTTCTGTTATCTTGAGTCTGAAAGCGGTTTGATTGTGTTTGTAATTTATACGTTGTAATTAAAGCAGTTGGATTGCTTTTATGGGGTATGCTTTAAAATAAAAGACTTCTGATTGCCTTTATAAAGTATTGTGTAAATTTAAAAATAGATAAAGCTTTAATTATTATTATTATTTTTTTTTTTTAATAAATAAAGCCTGCTGTCTGAACTCGTACCATAGGGAAAAAATCGTGTTTCTAAAAGCTATCTGTTTTTTTTATAGGGTATGCTTTAGTTGCAAAAAATTCATTTACAAAGTAGTATTATTTTAAAATATTTTTCTTTTAGTTTTTACACATTTTTACATTTTTTAATATATGATAGCGCATGCTTGGCTTAAAAACGTCATGTTTCTAGGGTATGCCTTGAATTAAAACGTCGACATTTCCTGTCGCACCATAGAGAACTTTGATTGCCGAAGACCAGGCCAACGTGCTTTTTCGCCCCTTACAAATATTAATGAAATAATAATGTCTGTGAATCTATATATGCAAACACGATGCGTTGTCGGCGTGTCGGCACGTGCGCGTAGGTGCTTGTAGGTGCGCCTCATCCACAGGTTGACGTCGTCGTCGTCGGCTCAAGAGACACCAATCTGTCCAGTGAGCGACCACGAGTTGGATGAGTCAAACAGCGTTCGATTTGCATGTTTCCAGTGAACACTCTCTGAGTCTGAGTCAAAACTAAAGTTCGAAAGCGGCTCGAGTGACTCACGGAACAAGTTCGAAATAGTCGTAGACAAGCTTTAGACGCAATTGATTACTGAATATTAGCCGGGCTCTCTGGCTGCTAACTTTTCTGCTATTTTATCTGTTTTCTATTCCCCTCTTTTCGTTTGTTTTTTTTTCTAGCAAATTGACAGTGAATGGACAGATTTCATAATAGCACGCAAAAAGCTTGAGAATCGCGAACTCGCGCGCGAATCTCTCGACTCAACTGACGCAATTCAATTTGCCAGCAGCAGCAGCAGTGGAGACCACAAGCTCATAAATTGAGATTAAGCAGCGCGAAAGAGGGAGAGAGCAGCAGAGAGGAGAGGCAGAGAGGAGAAGCCCCAGAGCACATAACAAATCAATCACATCTCGCGCGCTCGCTTCGCCGTCGAGCTCCACACGCTATTTGCATGAGCCAAAGCCAAAGCCAAAGCATCAGCCAAGAGGAGCAGCAGCCGCAGCAGCAGCAGCAGCATCATCATCATCAGCATCTTCCTCCCGTAAGCGATCCAGCTAAGCCGTCGTCTCGCTCGTCGGGCATTCTATGGCAATTGCGCCATCAGCTGCACAGGCGTAGCACGAGGAAGATGAAAACCATCTCATGATACTACAAGTGGTCCGAATCGGTGCTATTGAACTATCTGAGAATGCCGTCGACGCCGTACGATCTCGTCCAGGATGATCAGGATCTGCGGGTGCCGCTGCACGCCGAGCAGGCATTCTTTCATGGCATCACGTTTCAGGCCAAGGTGAGTCGAAATTGTTAATCAATTATTATTATATTATAAAAACTCTTAACAATAATATGCTGAAAAAATTGAGCAGATTTTTTGAACATTTTGGATCAGTATATAAATTGTTAATAATTAGAAAAATATTATGAAAATGTTTTAAAAATACGTTGAAATATTCGGAAATATTTTTCAAATAAATTTTGAGCTTTTTGATTGATCGATTTGAACGATAAATATAAGTACTTGATAAATATGAAATTAAAGTAATAAAACCTTAAAAAAGTATGTTAAAATATTTGAAAATATTTAAAAAAAAAATATATACTGGAGATCATAGATACGCACAAGCAGTAGATATATAGTAATATAAGGAAAATCTATTTTTTGATACCCTTTTCAACCTGTCGGATTGGTATTCATAGGTAGCAAAGTAATAAAAAATATTCTTAAATATGCTGAAATATTTGAAAATATTTTCAAATTACTTTTTCTGATGCTTTCTTTAACCTTTCGTAACACTTTTCTGCCATTGAATCGAGCGCTTTGTCTATAATATCCGACAAGTCGTTGAACTCGTAAATATTTAAAGAAATTTTATCAGATTGTTCTCGAGTGATATACGATGAGTTTGTTTACTAGCCCAAATAACCACACACACACACACACACACACACACATACAAAGCTGGACATTCTTGTGGCGCAAATGAGTACCGAAATGAAGCCAATTAAAATAAACAGTTGCTTCTAGTCCGATAAGAGTGGGTAATACAATACGATATGCTGTCGATGGCGTGCGAGGGGAGGCAGCATAATTTATGGGTCTTTTAAGCAACTACACGAATTGCATACTAATTTCCACTTGCTGCGCCGAGGAAAAGGTGTGGCCCCGTCCAGAGTTTTCCCGTCATTGGCATTTCTCCGATTTCTGGTTTCGTAATAAGCATATATACTTGCCATATGCATAGATATGGATAGTTGGACAGCCCGTATATTTGTTTATTATCCATTGTTGCCTTCCGTTGCCAAACAAAACAATTGGATGCAATTTATAAATGCAATTAAATGTTATTTTTTGCCATAGTTGCAGCTGCCATTGAGCCGCAGTTGTTGTTGCTGGCGGAAGCAGCGCCTATGGATGTGCATGTGTGTGCGTGTGTGTGGAAAGAGTTTTAGCATTCAGCGAGTTAGTCAACTGTCACAATGCCTGACAAGTTGTTGTTGCTGTTGCTGTTGCTGTTGGCCGGGTTGGTGGTGGGGGAAATTGTAAACAACATTTTTCATTTTTTGTGTGTGTTCGTTCACATTCAATTATTCACATTTGTTTAGTTTTGTGTGGTGCGTTTGTGTGGGCTTAATACTCAGTGTAATTGAGAGAAGGGAGAAAGGGGTGGCTTAGTGAGTATTAATTGTTTGTTTAAAAAAGTAAGAAAATTTTTAAAAATTGTCGGCTTCAACTACAGTGTATTTATGATGCGTTCAACTTGTTTGTTATATTTTTTTTTCGTTTTTTAAAATCTTAGAACAATTTAAAAAATTAACAAACATTTCTATTTGGCATATGCCATCGCGTGAAATGCAGACTACAAAGTTGATGATTTTTTTTTTTAATTTTCAAAAAATTCTGAAAATTAACGCACTTTCTATAGCGTATCTGCCAGTCGTCTATAACTTATTCTAGTTGTTCTTCGTTGTTTTTCCGCTCTTCTGCTGTTTATTATTTTTGTGCAATGTGTGGAAATTGTTTGCGTGCCAAGCTCATATTCTATTTTCCATGTTTTTGTTGTGCTCTGCATTGTTGTTCTAGTCGTCGTTGTTGCTGTTGTTGTTGTTGGCTTTGTTACCATTGTTTGTTTGGGTTTGTTCTTGGATCTCTTTGATTTGATTAGCTGGCAATGCTTGACCATCAAAGGCTCCACGTGACACGAGTTGCCCTGCATAGGCTGCTTTTCCCAGGCACTTGTTGTTGTTGCTACCAGGGAGCATTGAGCTTTGACTTTGTGTGCAGTTGTTGTTGCTGTCGTGTTGATGCCACACTTTGTATGCACAGCGCTTGACACTGGTCGCAACACAAAGCATTTTGCATAATTTCTTTGGTTCGTTCGTAGGAGACATTGCACTTGGAATCGCGCTGGGAGTAGGAGTTGCCAGTTGCAGTTGCATTGTGGCAGTTGCAGTGGCAAACTTGCAATTAAATGCACTCCGTTGGCTGGGCAAATTGCCGTGAAGCAGCCTCAAAGCCCACGATGCAACAACAGCAGCAGCAACAAGCATTTCCATTGACATTGCAAAGGGAAACGAGGCACAGGCAGGGGAATACCATAGTGCCACACACACACATGCTGCACGTGCTGTTTGTTGTTGCACGTTGTTGTTATTTGCATTTGCATTTTGCCATAAACGAAAAACGCGGCGGGAGAAGGCGCAGAAAAAAAAAATAAACACAAACATTTGCACTTTTGTGTTATGCTTTTGCCTGTCTTTTTCTTTCGGGGTACCGTTAGCATTACAGTGCGATATGCCTGGCTGGCTAACCCAAATACGAGACACACATACACACTCACACAGAGAGACAGATAACAGCTTTAAAGACGCGGCCTGTAGTTCTCCTTTTCGTATCTCGAGTTTTTGTGCTGTGTCAGCTCAACTGATTTACTCGCACAGCGCCAGATTGTGACTCATCTGTGTGTGTGTTCCCTGTCAGTGAGTGTGTGTGTGGCTGTGTGTGTGTGTGTGGAGCTGTCACTGCAGGCATTATTTATGAGAAGTATCGGACAGGATGCCACTTATAAATATATTTATGCCAGGCTCGCACAGATCTCAGTCTCAAATTGATCCTATGCTCGCAGTTGCTACTCGCTCTGATGCCTCTGCCTACTGCTCAGATTAATTGAATTTCACGCTTTGATTTCGCGCTATGGGCAAGCAATTCGCTTTGCTGCATAAATCTTTCAAAAGGTGTATAAATTATTTGGCTCTCACGCACTCTGCGCCTGGCGCCGCAGTTTCGCACAGTTTTTTTTTCTGGCCTGCGCGCGGCAACGCGGCGTATACTTAACATTTTTGGTTTTGCTGCGATTTGCTGTTGTTTCGCTGTGCCAGCGCCACGACAGCGCCACGGCTCTATCAAATATTTATTCAAATGCCCTCAAGTTCGATTCGATTTATGTTTCCGTCTTTTGACGCGCATTTCCACACTCGACTCGTCAATTATTTACCGTGCGTTTTGTCATGAGGTGGTTTCGGTGCTCTTTCGCTGGCTCGTTAGATCTGTCGGTTTTCACGATTTTCTCGTCTGTTTTTTGTATACCCTGCGGGTGTATATTTGAAAGGGTATATTTTCATTTGAAAATATATATGTATCAGCTTTAATTTTATGTGTCAAATACCATAAATACTTAGGCCAAATTGTCAGAGATATCCAGATAAGACTCGTAGCATATTGACCTAACCGTCCGACTTCCAACTCTCATAACTTCGTCAAAAATGATTTAATTTTGACGGGATATGACATTTTGTTAATGGTTTTGACTATACATTGATGCTGCATCAAAATATCGCTTATTTAAAATTTTCACTGTTTTTCAACTTTTTCCATGCTACCCCCTGTCAAAAAATTGAAAAAATGTTCAAAAAATTTAAATGTCTCATTTTGGCTCAAAATCTCTAAAAATACTTAAAACTAGTATTAAAATCGAATTATTAACGGGTTTGCCTATAAATTGTTCAAAATAAAGCAATTAGAAGGTTTTTTCAGTAGTCATAGTATACCCTAAAAACCGCCTTACAGGGTATGTGTTGCTTTCCTGGCATGTTATCTTCTGATTCTATGGGGTTTTCCGGCCATTTGTTTTATTTATGTGTGCGTGGAATTATAAATAAATTCGCAGTTAATTTTATTTTTCTGATTTTGTGTGGGTTGAAAATGTCATCGAAATGCCCGAAAAAATAAAGAACCAAAATTTTTGCCTACACTTTCACTGGAGTCGCAATTGCGCTTCAGCTGTCGTATTATATGTATGCATATATATGTTGTCTGCATCAATTCATTGTGATCCGAAATCGATTTCCGTTCGGAATGGAATTTTGAAATAAATCCAAATTGAATTATATGCCACCTGCGGCTCTTCCACAATTTCCTTTTACAAAATTTCTTATTTTTGTTCACGAATTCTTGAGGTGGTTGTTGATTCAGTTCCAGTTGCTGGCGTTGTTGTTGTTGTTGTTATTCTGGGTGTTCTCTATTTAAAACATTTATTGCGTGCTACAAAGTTTAATTATTATTTACGCAATATTATTAATTAAGGTGAAGGTGAAACGCATCTGTTCCAATTTGCTGCAAAAGAATATGAAAAATAGGAATATTTCAGAAAAATACGCATAAACGAAAATATGGCGCATAAAGAAAATATTGAAAAACATATAAAAAACGCACAGACACACGCACAGAGCTACACAGACTGAAGACACGTGCTGTGTGAGTGTGTGTGTGTGTGTGTGTAACTTTTGCCATTTGTTGTGTTTACCCATTTTTCCATTTCGGAAAATTATGAATACTCGTACGAGCAGGAGGGACTGCGACTGTCCCGCAGA
Source organism: Zaprionus bogoriensis (assembly GCA_035046045.1). Lineage (NCBI taxonomy): Eukaryota > Metazoa > Arthropoda > Insecta > Diptera > Drosophilidae > Zaprionus > Zaprionus bogoriensis. Next base: position 615,259 of record JAWNOI010000095.1, on the reverse strand, counting down.
CTGTCGGTGGCGTATACGCAATATTTCCGCTCTACTGCTGCTTTGTTTTGTTTATCTAAGTGGCACATGCAGCGTCTGCTCTGCTCCGCTCCGGCGAAAAGGGACAAGCAAACGTCTCTTCATATATCAATTTCAATTATCTGTCTCGGTTTTTCAGAATTTTCGCCCATATAAATTATTGGCCGAACTGGCTGCCTGCAAAAGCACAACCCCAAAAAGGATTATGCGGCCTGCAATTGGGCCTGGTCTCGGTAGGGTTCTGGCCTGGCTGGCTCTGGCTTTTATCAGCCCCAACTGACAGGCACAGTCACGGCAGGGAGGCGGGAGTAGCCTCTGCAGCCTCAGGGAGGCGTGAAAAATGAGTCATAAAATGCAAATAAAAACTCAAGTGTCCTTTGGAGCTGGCGGAGATGGAGCCTTTGCCTGTCCTTTGTCCTTTGCATGTGTGTGTGTGTGCGAAAGTGTCATTGTCAGCGGTTGCTTTTGAGTTTTATGCGCGTCTGTTGATGCCGCCCATCAGCTCCGAGCTGCCAGTAGTTAAAGGAGCTCTTAAATTTCCACCAGAAAAAAGATGCCCAAATCTGCTTTTGTTTGTTTAACCTTTTCGCGAAGAGTTCAATTTGCCCGTTAAATTTGTGCATAAACAATTTGCATTAGATTTGCGTTTGGATGGGATTCTCGTCCAGATTTGCATTATTATTTTCCGCTATAATTTGGCTGCGCGCCATTGTTTGGGCCTCTGTCTGGTTTACACGGCATAATTAACACGCTGCAATGCCGTCAGATCTTTATGGCTAACACTTTTGTTGCATTTAACGTCGGACACGGGGGACACGCCGTGGCACGGCGCGGTCGGTTGCGGTGCTTGATTAAAACTGCGGTTCCCAAACGCATCGACAACAACCTGGCAACAAAACCAGCGACCACACACGGCCACCGGTCCGGGCAACATTATACTTACAATAAACAAACAAGCTCGCATCTCACATTGAAATTTTACAACTATGAAAATACATTTTTAATACGACGGCAACAGACTCATCTCTCTGCCTCTCTCGCTCTTATCATTCCTCCTGCTTTCTCTCCTTTTCTCTGTCTACGTAGCGTCCTTTGATAATAAAACGTTCGATATAACGTAACACAATAAAAACAATTACAATAATAACAACAACAACAACCAGACTGGCAATAAAATGTTTTGGCCCGGCTCGAACGAGAATGTGCAGGCATTAAGTGGATTATCTTCAATGGATGCGACTCTGACTCCGTCTCTGGCTCCGGCTTAGCCAAGGATATCGTTTTCATATTCATTGCAAATTATCAGCTAAGCATTTTTATGGCATCGTTATGGCCTGTAGACTCTCTCTCTGTCCCACTGTCTGGCTGGCATACAGGTGTCGATATTTATTGAGCTACAGCTGAGCCTGTGATGTGTGCTGCGAATATTGTTTTATGTTCCTAATTGAAATCGATGTCGAAAGTAAATTGCATACGAAAAGAAGCTTAAGGGAAAGTCTATAAATTTTAAAGATTTAAAAAGAGTTTAGAAATGTAATACAAATTTTTTAAATATTTAAAATGTAGTAATTTTTTTTTTTTTTTTTAATATATATATTTGTTTATTTAGTGAAAATGTAGTAATAACTCTGAACTTTTTTTTTTCACAGAAAAAATTCTTTTATATTAAAAAAATATTTACACAAATCTAAATAATATTTTTAAAGTATTTTTCTGGCGAAACTACTTCAAAGTGCAGGCCGCTAAATTTCAGACAAAATCTGGGCTTGACCAAACGGAAGAAAGCATTAGTATTCCGCAGACAGGCAGCAAACTCAGCAGCTCTTCCCGGCGCTCCTTGGCCTTCTACCGTCTCCCACTCCCACTCCTCCGTCTTATCGGGCTACAAATCGCAGCGCTTTCTTGTGCATATCGTATATGAGCTAATGTCGGGCGTTTTTATGTGTGTCAAGAGCAAAATGAATGGATTAAGTGGCCATTAGCCAGAGTTCGTTGTGGCCATCAATGTTTTACTTAATGTGTGTGTGTGTGTGTGTGCGTGTGCTCTGCTCTGTTCTAAGAGCTACCCGCGCCGGCCGAGTTGCCCTCGCTGTGTTCCACTAATGACTCACTTGATTGGCAAATGCTCAATGAGCCAGAAATGCGGCACATGCCCCACAAATGCTCATTTATTATCTACTTATTACACAATTTGCCCAGTTCCTCTTGTTGTTGTTGTTGTTGCTGCAGCCTGCAAATTGGTTCGCATTTCGCAATTTTCACCTGGCACAGCTGTGCCACATACGCATGTATGGTGTGGAGTGTGTGGACTCTGTGGACTGGTCTTGTGAGTCAGCTCGTTGCGCCGGCGCATGAAACCGCAACGGTGGCAGCTCTGGCACACCCCCGCTTCAGCACTCTTGGCTACTCTCCATGCTGGTAACGCACGCAAAGTGTGTTTACAGTTGTTGTTGTTGTTGTCGTTGTTGTTGTCTAGCGAAGCGCAGCATTGCGGAAGTTGCAACGGCAGCTGCTTCACGTTTTGCTACGTATGTGGCACACACTCCCGACAACGAGAACGACCCTTTTCTCAGGCTGTCGCCGGGTCTGACTCTGGCTCTGGCTCTAACTCTGGCTGCCAATGGACGCTGACAGCTGTCGAGTTAGCAATATTGTTGGGCTTGGCCATGGCCAAAATAGAATAAACCCATTTCATTGTTTTTGGCCAGAGAAACGAATTGAGCACACCCTATTGCTGGCCAGCTGCAAGCGAAGGAAGTGCAAAATAATCGATCGGCGCTGCAGATTATTATTTCTTTGTATTTTGAAATACTTAAAAATTATTTGGGGGTATATTAAATATTATTTGAATAATTCGTATATGTTTTTCTGTTTTTTTTTTTTTTTAAATGAGCCTTAGCCAGTGCAGTCTGACTGCAATGTGAAGAAGTGCAAGCTAAACCCTTAAGGATTTGTTTGAAAAAAATAAATGTTTATTTATGCGTTCTTTAATATGCTTAAACAATTTAATTTATAATAAATATTTATGCATGTAAGAAGCTTATGAAATTAATTTTAAGCTTTGTAAATTCGGATGCTAATTTTCAGATTAAATTCGAAAATTGATTCCCAGTTGAAGTTATGCCCAGCCCAACGCTGCATTCGCTTGCCCTGCTTGTTGCCCTTTCTCGACAAGGCTTAAACAAACGCTGCAGCACATAAAACTGGCAATCTTTTTGCTATAATGAGAACAGACGATCTTCGATTGTCGACTGTGGCGACTGCTGACTCCCGATTGTCGATTGTCTGCAATCTTTTTATGCCAATTTTCGCATTGCAGAAATCTCAAAAGGGAAGCTCGTTAACTGCCGCTCACGTTTCAAGGCATTGAAGAAAGGCGGCAGAAAAAATTGAAAATTATCTGTGAGCCGTCATCGAAGCGCCAAGGCAAAGAGCTTCCCAGTTTGCAGTTCCCAGTTCCCATTTTCCATTTTACATTTTCCGCTTTACGTTTTTCATTTGGCTGCAGCCCGCTGCCAGTTTAATCAGCGACTGGCATTGAATGCAATTGAAGTCACTTGGCAATGCAATCTTTCACAGTTTGCCGCAGCTTGCAACATGCCGCACTTGGTTGCAGTTGCAACGAGCTGTTTACTTTTTTTTGCTGTAAGTTGCTGTTGTTGCTGTTGCTTCTTTGTGCCTTATCTAAGCGCACGCTTTGTGGCATTTGCTTTGGCTGCCAGCTACTGCAGCAGCAGGCCGTGATGCTTGTCGCTTTGCCTCTGTCAAGTGCAATTATGTGGCAGGCTGGCTGCATTCACTGCCAGCAAGTGACCTTTGGCCCTGCAGTCGATGCAACAATTTAATTAACTATTTGCAGCTGATGCGTAAAACTATTTCCCATGCGAAATTGTAATTTTGATTAGCCCCACGCCAGAGAGAATTAATTGCTTTTGCCGGGCGAGAAATGATGTGATGTCATTGTTTGTATAGGCAGGTACAGATATACGTATATCAAGCAAGATAGATATATATATATATATGTATTTATAGTTACATATAAACACATAAATAACTTGGCTGCCTGGGCTGCTGGGTTGACAAGCAGCGGCCGCTTTCTTGTTTGTTGTTTCAGCTTTCAAATTAATTTTCAAACAAATTTCTAAGCAAATTTTCAGCTCAACTTTGCGCTGAGTATTTTCGGGGGAAATCTATTTGACCTTCGCTCTGGGTGGTGGGAGGCAACTGAATGATTCTGTTGCCAATTGTTTTGGGACATTAATTGAACAGTTGCCGCAGCTGTTGGAGCTTTAATTGACACGATGTCCGGCTAAGACTTCAGCTTATCGTTCGCTCTGAAAGTGATTTTTCTTTTATTTCCCATTGAATTTCCCCGTGGACTACCGCTCTACGTGGTCGGCGTGAAAATGGGCAGCTAATTTGCATGCCATTCGGGCCGCATGTGAAGTTAAAAGTTATTGGGCCATAAATAACGCCCGGCCGAATTCTAAACAAACATTTCCACGCCGCGACTGTGAAAGTTTTCCACTTGATGCTGTCTGTTCCGGTTCCTTCCTGCTGCCCCCGCATGCAAATTAGCATAAAACGTTTGCCAGTTTGGCGCTTTGGCGTTTGGCCGCGTGCTGCCAATCGTAAAAAAGTAAAAATTGCGCATACGCCACATTGTGCGGGCAAAGAATGGAAATGAAAACAAAACTGAGAACTCTGCTCATAAATGGGCTAATTTTCTTTTACTTTTATGCATACATTACGCTTTGCTTTGCTTTGCTTATGGTTGCGGTCCGCGGGGTTTTCACTTCAACTTTAAACTGCGTGCGCGAATTCCGCAAATTTGCGGGCCGCAACCCGCTCACAACCCACGCATTGGGGGCGTGGCATGTCTATGGCCGCCTAATTGCTTAATTGAAAGCCAAGGCAAATTAATAATGCCGTCGATTGGCGCCTAATTGTGAAATATCAAAAGGCAACACGAGCCACGCGGCGTATACGCAATGTATTTTTGTATTCGCACTTTGACCTTTGGCGGGTGGCGATACGCCGCGCTGAAAGCTTTTCAATTAGCTGCCAATTAGTTTGCATTTGCCTAAAGAACCGATTTTCGCTGCTCCCTCGCTCTCGCTCTATCGATGTTTTTCATGAATTTCACGCAGCGTTTCTTTTCTGCGCAACTTGCAGTTTTGCAGCTCAGCCATGGCAAATTGCTGACCCATAAATAACAAGAGGGGAGCACGAACACGAGCAGATCTCGTAGCAGATAAACGTAAAAATTTACAAAGCGTAAAGTCTGTCCCGGCACGCATGTCCCCGCCGCCTGCCTAGCCGGCCCGGTGAATCCTGTCCTGTCCTGGTCATGGTCTGCTCTCCTCCTCTGCTCTGCTCAATTAAATTTGCAAATTACGCATATTTCTGCTGCTCGACAAAAAGCTTTAATTTATTTACTGGAATTTGGTATTAAAGTATTACGGGCTTACGGTGTTATATACACCAGCACAGGCAGTATTTGCTGCTGTGTTAGAATTCGACATAGTCAAGAGGCTAGTAGGTAGCTCCTAGAAGTAAATTGTTGCTTAAATAATTCAAAAATTTATTTTAAATATTTAGAAAAACTTGGAAAATATTTAGAAACTCTTAATAAATTTCCGAAACAGAAACTAAAATTAAAGAATGCTAAACTTCAACTTTCCATAACATTTTTTTTAGCATATTTAACTTTTCTCTCATTTATTCAGTATATAAAAAAAGAGAACGAAAATACTTTGTAACTGCAATTGAAATAAACAAGAGCTTACAGAAAAAAATCAAAGAAAAAAAAAAAAAACAAAATAATGGCAGAAAATGCGTTTAATCCATGTTACTCACAGTGTGACTAAATTCTTAAATTTCGCTTAAAATAGAGCATTGCCAGTGCGTACTACGTAGGCGTCGAGAGAACTTCCTTCTTTCTTCTTGTTCAATTTCAAATTTTAATTAAACACATTTTGTCAGCTGTCGCTTAAAGTAGAAACTTTTGCTCGCTAAGCTGCGTGGCAAATGCCTGCGCCGAGGCCCTACATAATTGGCTAATCATGTTGCTGTAGGGTGCTACGGTGAGGGGAGCGGGTAGCGGGCAGCGGCGAGGGCTGTGGGTTAGCTGCCTTGCTTGGGCACTTGAAAATGATTATGCAAACACCCACTCAAACACACTCGCACTCACACACGCACACACTCACACTCACTTGGGCCACTAACTAACTAACTAACTCAACTCTTCCTTGGCCACGTTCTGGCCTGCGGGTGGCTGCTGGCTAGCAGCGGGTTGAGGGCAGAGGCTCGTCTGTTTTTCAGTGTAGGTTTTTCTGTGCGCCAAATTAAAATTCTGACTTTGGCACTTGTTGGCGCTGTCCCGAGCAGTGCCGAGTAGAGCATTCAAATGAATGAGAAATAAAAACAGAAACAAGAACTCGAGAGAGAAATTCTCTCTTTGCTTTTTTAATGAGCTAAACGAGCGCCTCGGGCCGCACAACTAACAGTGTCTAATGCAGAACTGTTTCATATCTGGCCCGCAGCTGAGGTGGCAAGGGGAGAGGGGTAAAGGCAGGCTAGAGAGAGGATAGAGGGGGTCTGCACTCAGTTTCCCAAGCTGTCGCCAGCATCGTCGTGTTTGGGCCTGTCATCTTGGCAGAACTTTCGCTCCGACTGCTTATCTTTTGCTTTATTTGTCTGGCTTTTGTTTGGGTTGTGCCTCGTTGTGTATCTGTGTGTGTGTGTGTGTGTGAGGCTGGGTGTGTGCTCGGTTTGGCCAGTGCCTAAATGAAAATAATGAAGCGCATTTAAATGGCACTTGCCTGCCAACAGTTTTGACTTGCGAGAAAAAGGACATCTGTTTTGTCTCCATTCGGTTTTTCTGTTGCTTTTGCTGCTGTTGTGCCTTTTAATTATTCAAATTTATTTGTCAGCGCCTTGACATGTATTAAAGCGAGTGTGCAAGTGCGTGTGAGTGCCACTGTGTGTGTTTGTGTGTGTGCGAGCACTTCCCTCTGCCAGCTGTTGCCCTGCAATGAAACCACAGCGGAACTTTTTAATGAGTTTCGATTCATTGCACACATACAAAACTCACACACACACACGCATTCGCACGGCCACAGCTTGCAGCCAGGAGCGGCACAACAGGCAGAACAACAGCAGCAGCAGCAACAACAACTTGTCTGCCGTTTATTAATTAAGTTTGCTTAAGCGCGCTTCCTGTTCCTGTCTCTGCGCAGCCTGCCCGTGCCCCTTGCTCTGCTGCTAAGCCAAGGCAAATACGCGCTGAAGCTCTGATCTTTGGCCGAGAAAAAAGTTGGGGCAATCCTTCGTCTAGGCAACTTTTGCTTAACTTTCCACGTGCCCTTAATTGCCTCGACCCGTTTGGGCCCGTGTCTCTGTGCCTGTCTCCGTCTTCCCCACTCTCTCCTATCTTATTGCCCTGCAGGCTCAACTCGACTCGACTTTGATTAAAATTGCTTTTGATTAGTTAAACGAGTCGAGTGCGGTTGAACAAATTCCATTTGTAAAGTCAATAGGACACCCGCCGGCGCCGGCGCCAGCAGCCAAAGTCTAAGCCTCGCCAATATTTCGACTGCAGTGCATAAAAATGCCAAGCGCAGGCACAGTTCCCACTGGGCCTCTCCACACACTCTTCAGTTTTGGGACGTGTCAAGTGCAGTATGCACTCGAAGCGGCGCTGAGATTCTAAAGCACTTGCTTTACCATAGGTTCAGGCCAAGGCTGCAAGCTGCTGTTTTTCCCAAAATATTGCGCATACGCCACGCGGCACGAGCATAAATCAAACACTTTTTTTGATGCCTCACAAATGACGCAACCGAAAATAAAACGCACATTAAATGTTATTAAAATGACAACAACATGAAGGCTGGACACACATGGTGGGGGCGTGTCAGCAGTCGCTCAATGGCACAAGACATAAATAATCATAAGAATAATAATAACACAGCAGACGCACGCGAAACTGAAGGTTTTTCTTAAAAACAAGCAAAACATTCGCCTCTCTCTGCTGCTGTCACTCGCTCTCTCTCTTTCACTCTCTCTTTCTCACTCTCTTGCTGCCTCTCTCATTTTTTTTTTTTTTTTTTTATAAATAAATGTGCGCGCTGAAGACGGACAGGGGGGCGTATGAGTGATGTCTGCACTGACATGCGAACGCTGTGGAAAACCTGCTGGTTTCCGGGTGGGCCTGCCTGACATGATAAGAGATCAACTGCAGACAGTTGCCGACTCTCTAGCTGGAACAAGACAATCAGCCGGATGAAATGAGTTGCTCCTCAGTGCGTCTTTATTTCGGCCCCTCGGCTTCCCTGCAGTTTCAAGTTCAATTGCACATTGAATTCAAAATCGAAACAGCTTCGAAGTCGAAATTAATCATAGTCTCTACGGCGTGCCCGTTGTCTTGCCCGGACATTGTTTAATTAAGCACTACGGGCCATTGCGAGCCATTTGGGGCTGTCGTCCAGCCGGACGGACAGCAATTAAGATAAATGTCAGTTGGCGCAATGTAAAGTAACATTTTAATCAATTTTATCAATTAAAAGAATGGACAAGAAACTGTGACTGTGCAGCAGCGGGCGGAAAGGTAGCGGCAACCTCCGATAGATTGACAAAATTGAATTAAGGCAACTGTCAGGCCAAATGAAACTGGAGCTTTTAAACAATTTAGTTGGCAATTAAATTAGGCGAAAAGTTCTCTCTGTTTTCCTTCTTCTCCTTGGCATTGGCAAGGAAAATTGTGCTTTGTTTTCCACTTTGAACAGTATAATAATGCAATATAAAATGGACATTTTTGCGGTGACTCACGGCATATTCGATAAATAATTAATGAGCAGCAGCTTGCAGTGGCAATAAGCAGTCGTGAATACAATGTGAATAATGCGAACAATGCACAAGGCAGCAAATTCATTCGAATTCGAAATCGTTTGCGATTGCCATTGCGATTGCCATTGCGATCCGTTCGACACCTTGACATTGACTTGGCCCACAAGTTCACAGACAAATCGAACTGGCAGCGGAGACGGCGCAAATGTTGTTCCGTCCTTATATAGCCGCTGCGATTGTGCGTGAGGAAAAACTAACGAATTGGCAGGAAAAAAAAGCAGCTGGCCGCCAATCGGTAAATTGCTTTAATTTTCGCCTCGCATGCGGGAAAGTCGAGCGTAGTTTTTCCAGCAGCAGTGGCAGCGGCAGCTGCAACCTCGCAAATTGCTCCATAATGTGCGTGCCCTCGTTTTGTGTGTGTGTGCATGTGTGAGTGCCTTGCAGCATGTGATTTTCACTTGGAAAGTGCGCATTATGCGCGCACCTCAAACGCATCACTCATACGCCGCGTTAGACAACTTTTGTGACATGTGTCGGAAAGTTCCTGCCGCTGCTGCTATTATTGCTGTAGTTGCTGTAGTTTGCTGTTGCTTTTGTTTAGTTGCTGTTTTAGTTGCTGCCACGCTGCCACGCCCATTGGTTATTAAAATTTCAATAGCTTGGGCTTGCGTGCCATTAGGCATGGCCCAAAGTTCCAGGGGCCTGGCGCATTTCTCTTTTTTGTTTTTTTTTTTTGTTTTATGACTCGAGCAAATGTTTTGCCTGCCCGTCCGCAGGGACGGGCCACACCCTACACACATATTGATTTCCGCCCCCAAAAAGAAGTTTTCACTTTTCTATATTTAATTAAGCGCCATGCATAACGCTACGCGCTGCAGTCAGCCAAGTGGAAGAATTTCATAATAAATTCGCGTTGCCGGCAACATAAAGTTTTTGTGTGTGTTTTTTTGCTTGGTTCATTGAGCTTGGGCGAAAGTCTCTGATAAGCGTCAGAAATGTTTTTTGTGAGCGCAAGTTGCGCTGACACTGACATATGGCCCGGGCCGATTGAGAGGCATTCTCTGACAGGCTGACAAAGAGTTTCGGTTTTGATGGAAGACCCGTTGAATTTGGCCATATTTGTCAGTGGGAATTTTTGGGCTGCCAAACTTTCTTTCTGGCTCATCGTGGCGCAGTTAATTGCATTTCAATGCAGCCAGCAGCAGGCATATCGCTCATACGCAGCGTGCACTTAACATATTCATAGGGGTAATATGTGTGAGTGTGTGTGTGTGTGTGTGTGAGCTGATTGCATCAGTCTCTGTATCCTTTGCACATTATCCTACTGCAGCTACAGCTATCGCAATCTGTTGCTGATGCCAGCTGGAAATGTGTGCCAGCTGCCGTCGTCGTAATTATATTTACTCTGAGCTAATAGTTGCCAAGCCACAACAACAACAACAACGACAACAATAACGTTGCAGTCTCAATCTCAAGCTCAGTCTCAGTCTGAATCGCATGCTTTGTTCTACTTGGCAGCATGAGTCGTAAGAGTAGCAGGGGTGTAGGGGAAGAGGCAAGATTTCTAATCAAAAACAGTTTGCTTTCATTTTGGCCCAAATTAGTTTTGCGCTTGGCAATTGCAGTTGTTCTTGCGGCTTGCAACAGGTTGCAATTGAATACAATTAGAGCTCCGAGCGTGCCCGCGCCTGAGCTCTCACGCCTGTCACGCCGGATGCCATCAGTTAGGCTGTGAATCGCAGTCTGCGTCTGATCTCGCAGTCGTTTCGTTGAGTGTTAAATGTGGCAAAATTTCACTGACGCCTTTAAGCGACACAAAGTGAAATGGCCAGAAAGAGAGAGACAGAGAGAGAGAGAGAGAGGGAGGGAGGGATGCGGGGCGAGCAGCGACTCCACAAACGGTCATCGAGGCAAAAGTCGTAGGAAATTGCCATCAGGCCTTGGCCAAGACGCGGCTGCAACTTGCAACCGAATGCTGCATGTCGTCTTGGCCATGTTTGAGTTTCGCAATTGCCAACATTTGGCGCTGGCTTTGATGACTTTGGTGCGTCCGTCCGGCTGTCCGCTTAGTGCGTCTGCTGCCAGCCGGCAGTGCTTGCTGTGTGTTCTCAGGCATCAATAGACATTGCTTTGACTTTGACTCTGGCTCGGACTCGGACGGCAGCTCTGCTGGCTCTGGCTCTGGCTCTGGCTCTGACCAAGCCTCGTTTCGCTTTGGCCTGCTGCTGTGTTTTTTTCATTAAACTGGCAGCAGTTGCAGTTTGTTGTTGCTGCTGCTGCTGCTGTTGTCTCTTTTGTCTGTCTGCAAAATTTATTGCAATGCATTTTCCCATTTACGTCACGCAGGTATTCGCAATTTCAACGCTTTAAAGCATGCTGGCAAGGCATGTATTGCAGCCCAACCAACTGTACCCCCAACTATACAAGTATAGTTATTATATACTCCATATCTCCACTGCCACTAATTTCGTGTAATTCTGCTTTCTCGTTGCAGGTAAGCCAATAATCGAAGCAATCAAGGTGGTAAGTCCTGCGACCCCTCCAAAAGCCACTCAACGGAAGTTCATTAACCCAAGACTCGAGTGGAAATTGAGGGGGGCCTCGCCGAAACTCACTAACTAGAACAACAATAACAACAACAACAAAGTATACCCCCGATTGCAGCTGGTTAGCTGGCAGCACCCGCAACCACAAACTCAACGCAACCCTTAACCCCTTGCCCTCTCAACCCCCAAGGCAAGAGCCACCCCCAGCAGGCAGCGAGACCGCAAGCTCGTCTCATTGCTCGGGCTGCCACAGCACATTAGACGCCTCATTACTTAGCCCCCCAAAGCAGCATTAAATACCGAATACAGAAAATACTATGAATGTCTCAATATGGCCTTAGCAATAGCAACAGCGCAAAATAAAGTATTTAATGCCGAATTAAATATTTTAAATACAACATTAATTCTATAAAATAGCTAGCAGCGAAAATACTTTAAAAACAATATTTAATACCAGGAAAAAAAATACTTTTACAATATTCAAAAACTCGTGGTAACTCCAAGTTAATACAATAAATTAAAGCCAGCTGAGAAAATACCACATATAATTCATAGCTACCAATGAGAAAATACTACAAAAACTACATTTATATTTTTTAAAGAAGTCAAAAACATTGAATACCAAGCAGAGAAAATACTAAGGCTAGTTAAATACCGAACAGTAAATACTGCAATTTCTTCAAAAGAATAATTTTATATAAAAAAAAACGTAACAAAAAATCAATGCGAATTCGGCTTTAATCGGAACCCGTTAAAGTTATTTAACGCTTCACTCAAATTGTTTAAAAATTAGCGGCTCACATTACACACACACACACACACACTCGCATGACGAAGCAGGAGAAGAGAAGCGGAGGCAGTAAAAGAGCTGAAGCCACACACAATGCTGATTGAATTATTAAAGCCGCTAATTAAACGCTTCCGGTCGTTTAGTTTGGCCGCGCTACGCATACGCCCCGTTTGCCACGCAATTTATTTATTTTAATTGATGTTTGCTCTGCGCTTTGCGCTGTCTCCCACACTTTGCTCTTTCTGTCTCCCTCTCTCTCTCTCTCTCTCTCTCTCTCTGCTCTTAAAAATTGCCAGCGTATTGTTGCTGCTGCTGATATCTAAATAATCACACTGTGCTAAATTAGACGCCACTTGTCGAGGCCCATTGTCGAGGCCGGCAGCGCGCTGCTGTCTGTCTGTCGGTATTCTTTTTACTGCTATTGGGTAGGCAGAGGGAGCCTCGCTTTCATTACGGGTATTACGGGCTGTCCATTGTTTGCTCAAGTACTTCAATTGATTTTCGCTCTTGTTTATTGTTCTTGGCCATTCTCGCCGAACTCCTCAACTTCTGTGCGCTTTGTCGCTTGTTGTGGTCCGAGCAGGTCCTCGAGCTGCGAGCTGCCTTTGAGCATTAAAGTCCTTTTATTTATTGATTTTGCCAGGCACTCGGACAAAACTTTTGCCCCAATTAATTGCTCGACTTGTGCGGGAATTCGAGTTACAAATAAGAATGCATTGTCTGCTCGCTGAGCAGAGCAGCGGCAGCTCTGCACTCCACTCCACTCTCTTCCCTTTCCAACAACTTTAATCCCGCGCTGCATTTGCATAATGGCGCACAGTCAAAATTTGATCGAGCCAGATGGAAATATGTGGGAAAATATGTGGGCAGAATGTGGGTCAGAGTTGAGCTGCAACTTTTACTTTTCTTTCAGTTTGATTTATAAATTGATCTGAACGTAATATGCCTCGAGTCTTGGGTGCATTGAACCAGAGACGAAGCTGGAGACAGAGAGACGCACAGCGAGAACTCATAAAACTTGACACTTACAATTGTGCAGGGGGTCGGGAGGCGCGGCAGCTAATGAAGTCTAGCGAAAGTTACAACAAAGAACAACAAAGAATGCTGGAGTGACTCTATCTCTCCCTCTCTCTCTCTCTCTCTCTCTCTCTCTCGCTCTCTCTGTGTGCGTGCTGTGTGCATATAGCTTTTATGATTGCTTATCGCCAGCTTTTCTTTATAGTCTCGCGCTTATGCTTATGGGGCGCGAGTGTGAAGCGCGTAAAAGAGTCGTAATTGTTATGAATGTGTCTCTAAAGTGTGTCAGTTTCTTCTGACTTTGGAGCTGCAATCCCCACCGGAAATGGCTTATTACGGCGTTTAGCTTTCGGGCTGGGCTCGACTGATGTGTGCGTGAAATCGATAAAAGCGGCAAATTGCCAAACAGAAAACAGAGAAGAGCACGAAAATAAAAGAACAGCAACACAAAAGTATCGTGAAAGAGGCACAAAGTCGGAGGCGAAGGCGCAGTCGAAGTTGAAGCCGATTTGCAGCTTATGCAAATGCGTAGAAAGCCTAGGATTAAGGTGAATTTAATGGCCCGAAGGGTTCTGCTGCTTAACTGCACTTTGGCCGGCCGACGTTTAATGGCAACAGGTGCAAAAGTGTCAGCTATACAGCTGAAGGCCTAAAAAGAGAGCCAGAGAGAGAGAAGTAGGAGCAAAGAGCGAGACGGAAACAAGGAAGAAAAGAAACTAAACTTTATCTGTTGTCTGTTTTGTTTTTATTACTTGCTCGTAATTAAAGCCTTCTACTTCTCATTGGCTTTAATGTTATACTCTGCCAGAGGGCATATTAACTGCGGCTAGTTGTTTGCAGCATGTAGAAGTTAGAATTTGTGTGTCTATAAAATTAAATAATTATTAAAATCATTAAATAATTATTAAAATCATTTGATGAACCTTAATATATATATTTCTTTCTGCTGCATACTGCAAAGCTCCCCCATCTAAATGCTATATAGAACTTATTTGCTATTTTTTTAAGCTTTCTACAGTTTGCAACTTTACCTAATGGCAAAAAAAAAAAATATATATATATATATTACCATAGGAAAAACTTCTATAATAATTCCCTAAAATTTAATCCAATCCAATTCTAATTCCAATAAATTTTATTGCTATAAAAACGTTATTTAATTTATCGTAAACAATTTTATATCAAATTTAATTTTAAATTAAAATCAAATTATTAAAAACAATTTTATATTAGAGTAAATATTGGTTATATTTTAGAAAACCTTCATGCAGCTAAATATTTACAGTTGGCACTACCTGCTGAATTTTATGCAAGCCTCTGCAAGTGTATTCAAATTTCGGTAATCAACTTTGCTTCTAGTTTTCTTCTATTTGTTTTTGTTTGTTGTCAGGTCGAGCGATCCGACATTCCTATTTGTACCTAATTGAAAGAGAAGTTGCCTGCCTCTATGCCGTTGACATACATTTTGGGGGGCAGTAAAAAAACGCTTAAACTTGGCCAACGACTGGCGATGCTTTTGCACCTGGAATTTAGTTGTCCGCTCTGCGGCCTGCACTTAACTTCTTGTCCGAGCGCAGCTCATCTGCCCTGGCACACACAGAGAGCTCAAGCTGTGCCGCCAACTAGGCTAAAAGCCGGCTTGATTTATTGCGCTACTTAACAACATTTGTGTGTAGTTACTTTTGGCCAAGTTAGTACGGGGGGTGGGGCATGGCGGCAGAAAACTAGCGTCAAATTATGCTGTGGGCGTAAACGGAAACCTCTGCAAGCTGAGAAGTATGTGGCAGCAGGGCAGCAGATGAGCTGAGAAAGTTTCGCAAATTCTAGCTGCAATTTAGCTGTATTTCGGCTGGATTGTTCTAGCGGCTTTCGAGCCACTTGCAGCCAGTGCAAATAATTGTTTTAAATTAAACGCAGTGCGAAACGCCTAAAGCAATGCAGGCCGCAAAAGTTTTGCGCGCTATCATTAAGTTGGCATAATAATGAGGTGCCAAGGGGAGTGGGTGGGGGGGAGTTGTGGGTGTTGGTGTGGGTGTTAAGGAAACTGCTCTCTGTTGCGCAACAAAGCAAAAGAGCGACAACAGGCAGGAAGGAAGCGCAGCACAAAACTAAACTCAAGATGAAAGCAAAACAAAAAGCGTACTGGCAGGGGGCGTGGCAGCTGCAGGGGTTGTTGTAGGAAGTTGGTGGGGTAGAGGGGCGGGGGAGGGGGATTTGTTCTCGCTGCGCGCTGATTATCTGTGGTATCTGGCTAGTAGGGGCAGGGCTAGGGGAAGAGGTAGGGGAGGCTTGTGCTGGATGCTGGTGGCAATGGAATTAACATTATTAGCGGAAATTCCTGAGCTGCTGCCGGCTGACGGCAAACTTGGCAGGAAGGACGCTTGGCAGCTCGACTGCTCGCCAGCTCGTGTCACTTTTAACTTTTGCGCTGTTGATTTTCATTTTTTAAATGTTTTGCCGTTCTGCATTTTTTATGACTCGCCGCGCAGCGCAGCGCTGAGTTTCCCACTTCGAGTTGAGCTTGATTATGCTCGAAATGTGCTTAAAAAGTTGTCCGGGTGTCATTATGAATTTATACGATGCTCTGGGCATAAAGCGCAGCAGCAAGAGCTAAAGAACAAGCTACAGAGAGTGAGAGAGCCTGGCAACAAAGTTCGGCGGAAAAAATTAAACCGCGAATTGGCCAATTAAATGTCTCAATAAATAGCGCTAACATTTATTGCTCTTATCCATAAATAACGATCAATTGTCTCAGCGTGCTCGCGGCTTTTATTTGCTTGATAATTAAATTCGTTTTTTTGTGCACATGTGTTAAGAGAAAAAGAGAGAGAGAGAGAGGGAGAGACAATCAGTCAGTCTCTCTCTTTGGCGCTCTTTGCACTGTGGCATTTGCTGGCGCCGCCTGAAAGTATGCAGCGTTTTTTTGCACACGGATCGTTAAACAAGCGCATGGGTAGCATTGGCCAAGCTTTGGGAATGGATAAAACGTAAATAGCATTAAAATACATACTTAATGCAGCATAACGAATAGCAAATACGCTGAAAGTGCAAAAAAAATTGCAATAATATTTAGCTAGACTTGCTCTACAGCCAAAAAGCTAAAATCATATTTGAGCAGGCATTTAAGCTATTTCTATTGCATTGCAGTATACACTAAAAAAAAATTATTTAGAATATAATTCTTTCACACATTACAAATATTGACTCTGCCTCTGTGCATTTAACATTATTGGCACTTTCGCTTTTACAGCTATATTCACATAACACAAAAGAAAACCAAGGCAAATGTAGGGTATTTGCAACAATTTGTTGTCCTGCGGCACTGCGCAAATACGGCGCCAGCGATGCAAAGGGCAACAGCAAACAGTGAATACAAACACACACACACACACACACATACATATATACGTGTATTTATGAAACAAATTATGTGCTGCATGCTGTGGAAACTGTGGGCAAACAAATGTTTTACATTGTTGGAACGCAGCTGAAAGAAATAAATAGCAGCAGAAAATGCGGAAAAACAGCGAAAAGAACATGGCAAAGCGAGTCGAGTATAAAGCCGTAGCCAAAGCCAAGTCAGAGCCAAAGCCAAAGCCAAAAGCTGCTGCTGGCCCCCGACTTTGGCCATTGTCCATGCCATTTGGCCTGCAGCGCCATTAGCCGTGGCCAAAGCGGACCGAGGGCCCAAACCAAATCAGAATCCTTTTATGCAGCGATTTCTTTCACACACACACACACCAACACACACACACATATAAATCCGGGTTTTTTGCGCTCTTTGCCATGAACCGAACTAAGCCGTTCTAATCTGTTTTGCCGCCGGCCCCCGCGGGCTTTTATCTCTGCTCGCGCCCCCTTTGCATCTAGTTTCGTTATGAAATTAGTCAGGCTTTCGGCCCGGTCTGCTTAATTGGCCCACAAGCGAGCGGAACGTGCACCTTTAACTCACTGCAATCTTGTCGCTTATCAGATTTGCCCGCTGACGTCACAGTGCGCTAGACAGACGCCAGCCGTTTGGCTTTTGAGTTTTATGCAAATTCGATTTGTATATTTCTCTAAAAATGATTTCCATCAAAATGCTAAATGAACGCAAATAAACAAACGCACCGAAAATAGCATTTTTCCCGGAAAATCGATTGAGAATATAAAAAGCTGAAATTGCGTTAAACCAATTGCTAGATAAACGAAAAGGCCCCTCCGCTGCGTAAGGGGCAAACGTGAGCTGTATTATAAAATAAACAAAAGTAACGCTCCACAAACATGAGTACGCCTGTTACCTGTATGCCCGCTCCCCCGGGACAAAATCAATAAAATTAATGTGCCCACAAAGTTGTCTTCGAGTGCAAAAAAAAAAAAAAAAAAAAAAAAATAGGGAAAGGCAAACCATACGAAAATTTCAGCCGTTTTTGTTATTAGTTAAATTATGAACTCGGGCTGAGCGTTTCGTATTACTGCTGGGTCCATAAAAAAGTTATCCTAATGCCTAAGTTGGCCATTTCGGCCTCGGGCCCGGCCTGGCTGGGCCGGGACTTTAATCAAAGCAAATGAATTTAAACGAAGCGACGAACCACGCACCGAGCGAGTGCTGCTCCTGCAGCTATTTGCATAGCTACAGCTTCGCTCCAGTGAAACGTTTTTTAAGTGAAAAAAAGGATGCGAATAGCCATGGCTGGGCCAAAGCGTAAAAACCCAAAGACCGAGCACTAGAAATGTAAAGCATCTCAACAGTGCGGGAGAGTCGAGAGCAGCGAATAGGGACAGCCAGGCAGACGGACAGACAGACAGACAGACAGACAGACAGACAGAGCGAAGCTGAGTTTCTTTTTATTTGCGCGAGGATTTGTGTGGCTGGAGAGGGGGATAAGCGCTGTATCCGTTATCCTTTGTGTTTGCATGAATTTAATGCAATCTAAATATTTGTGGCAGTCGCTTTTCCACTTGTTCCCCCATCCTGCACTCCCCTGCCGCCTCGGGCCAGTTGATGTGGGCCAAAGTGTTGAGAATGCTTTATTTAAATGGATTTAGTTTTGCCTGGTTTGTGGTGTGAACAGGCGAACAGGGCATACAACTTGATGTTTTAATGCGCTTTGAGGCGCGCCAAAATCAGAGCATGGCATTAAAGCCTTCAGGCAAATGGGTTGCAGTGCCAGGGAGAGAGCGATAGAGGGGAAGAGGCTGCCTTAAGCTCTACGCAATGCAGTATTCTTATTTGCCAGCCCTTTTCGCTATTCGCTAAAAATCGTTTGCACTAGTAAAGGCATATATTTTTCAGTTCCATCAAGCATAAGTTTCAAGTTATATTTTTTAAGTTTTCCACAGTCAAAAAATATCATAGCAATCCGTTAATTATTATTAACATATTCTCACATTTTCTAAAAATATTCATACTATTTTTGTGCAAGTTTTTTGAAGAGAAAAGAGAGCGAGAATGTGTCGTCTGAGATTCTTTGTTTTTTTTCCATTCTTTTTTTTAATTATTCTGTTAACAACTAAAATTAAATGTATATGCCAACTTGTTACTTTTTTTTTAAATATTATATTATTATTTTTACAACAACTTAAATTAATTTTTCTAATTCAAGCTAGTAATAGTTCATGCAACGAGACTCTTTGCATAGCGTATTAATCCATTAATTTCTTTTTAAACAGCACCTGCATAATTTTCCCTACAGATTTGAAATATTTTTTGAGTTTTCCAATGACTTATGGTATCTAAAAATTTTGCCAAAAATATCCCTGAGCTCTTGGTAATTCCTGCTAACTGTCGCTGCTCTAAGTTCTTCCCCATTTACCACAAATATTCATCATATTTTGACGTTTCTATCGAATGCCAGCTGTAAGTTCTATTTCTGCGGGTTCCCGAAATTAGCAGTTCACTATAAATAGAGTTTCGCATAATTTCAGCTTATCGAACTCTTGCATATATCAAAGTTTTGCCCCTGCATTAACGGCCGCGCATTCACAGGGCTTAAAAGCATTTGGATCAGGCGATTTATTATTAATACTGCCAATGTGCCAGCATCTATTTTCTATGAAAATTTTCAATATTCGCTTGGTGCTATATTTAGCCTGACATCTGGAATCAGGTAGTGCCAAGTGGAGGGATTGCGGGCTGCTGGAGGGGGCGTGATCAAGGTGCTAATGTGTTGATCTTTTGAATATGGTATGGCGCACGCCGGCCCAGTTTGGAACTATATTTAGAGGCACAAAAGTCAACATTCATCACAATCGCTTCGGGGAAATGCGCAACAACAAATATTGGCGAAGACTTTGATGTGTCTACAAGATAGGGAAAAGAGAAGTAAGTAGAAAGAAAGAGAGGGAGGGGGAGGTACGTAGGTAGACAATCAGCACAGCAAGCGTATGCAGGCAGCGTATCCAACAAGGACTCAACCACGCTAAGCCCACGCCCATAAATATTTGCTTTTATTGCCTCTCGTGGGCGTGGCTGTATGCCGCCTCTACCACGCTCTCCCTCCCTGT
The DNA here is from genome assembly GCA_035046045.1 of Zaprionus bogoriensis. Lineage (NCBI taxonomy): Eukaryota > Metazoa > Arthropoda > Insecta > Diptera > Drosophilidae > Zaprionus > Zaprionus bogoriensis. The sequence goes on along the minus strand of JAWNOI010000095.1, from coordinate 595,555 downwards.
CACGTAGTGTGTTATTGTCATGCCATTTTCATTTAAATTGCTGTTGTCAGCGCAATAAAATGCTTGAATCTAGGTCCATATCTACGCATTCGTTATCCTTGGCTCAACGTATAATTTGCGCGTGAGAAATGCAATTTATGTTTCGAGTATTGCAATATGATTTTTGGCTTGTTTGCGGCTCCCACTTTTATTGTTGTTTTCATCTCGCTGTCATGTTTTGCGTTTAGCGTTTGTCATTTCGGCCATAAATTTGTTTGGCCAACACGCTGCAGCGCGATAAAATGAAAACGAAATGAGCCTAATGACGTCAATTTGCATTAGCGGCTAACAGGACGAGCCTGTGCATTAGCATGGGCTTAACATTTGGCAGATAACATGGCGTTAACAGAAGCAAGTACTGTACTGTTTAGCAGGCTAAGCCTGCACATTTGCAGCAAGCAGCATTAACAGAAGCTTAACAACATTAAAAGAGACATAATGTTAACATAGCTTTAACAGAGTTATAATAGTTTTTTAACATAAAGCAAATTATTTGCTCTACTCCACATTTATTAGCAAATTCGATGCGCTCTATTAGGCTTAAAGGGCAACAGTTGCGCTCTAAAATTAGCTGATCTGCAATCACTAAAAATAACAATTAATTCGAGCGCTTACTGTGTCGAGGCTGTTTGGCAGCCCGTGCAGCTAGCAACAGTTGCAGACTAGAGCAATTTGCCGATAAATAAGAATCATGCACACGAGCTGCCACAGATTTTCTATCTGTCCTCCTTTCCCGCTCCTACATATACTCCTGCTAGTACACCTTCTACCACCCCCACTCCGAGGGGAGCAACTAAATTGTTTTATTGCTCCGGCGCCTGTGGGCTTTGTGTGGATTATTTATACCGGCTCGGTTAGGGCACTCGGGGGGCGCACAGTAGTACGTACGAGTAATGCGAGTAATACGTATAATAATTTGTGACTTTTTTTCTATTTCTTTTGCAGTTCGTCGGCTGGGAGGAGGTGCCGCGTCCCAATACACGCGCCGAAATTGTGCAGGCCATGCGTCGCATACGGGTGAGTCTGCTGTACACTAACATGCGCATAACAGAGCTGGCAACTGTTAAAGGCACGCGCCAAACTTTTGCTTTGACTTCCTTATTGGGGTAAACTTTTTGCCTTGCTTTAAATTCGCTTTCGTGCGCCGCCTGAAAGCAGGCAGCACTTTTTTTCACTGTCAATGTCATGGGCTTTGATTACAGCTGCAAACAAAAAAAAAAAACAGTTACAAAGCCACAGCAAGGGCATTGTTTATCTGCCGTGCCTCCATTCCACACAGACAGACACAGACAGACTCGTGCGTGAGTTGGCTTAAACATTGTTAGCTGCTTGTGTTTGACATGTGTGCCTCACTGGCTGTGTGTGTGTGTGTGTTAGCCTTGTTGCCTTGTCTGGCTTCAATTTCTGGTAAGCAGGAGGCGCGGCTAATATGGCGCTTGTTATTGTCATGTCTTGCCATTAGACGCGCACGTCAAAGGCAGCCAAATGTTAATTGAAAATTCGAGCGAGATTTTGTTGCCCTCGCGACTCTACGTGACATTTACGAGCTTATCGCGCAGCTTATCCTTCTCTCTTTCTCTTCCTCACTCTCTCTTTCTCTTGCACTTTAATAAGTATTTACCTTAACATAGTGTCAACATAATTAAAAATACATATGCCTTAACAGAGCTTTAACAGCGTTAGTTTAAGCATTGGAATGCAGTTTCCACTCTCTTTAACTTCTCTCGCTCTTGCTCACTTATGTGTATGTGCACCTACAGTAACATAGCCTTAACATAAACACGATCTGTGCTTTAACATCGTTGGCTTGAGTATGAAAATGTATTTCCCTTAGTACAGTAGCATGTAAACAAACAGCGCCTTAACATACGCTTAACATAACATACTATATTTATCTATCTTTGTCTTTACCGTTTCTCTCCCTCTCTCTCTCGCAGTACGAGTGCAAGGTGCAGAATCTGAAGAAGCGCAAGGTGACCATACAGATATCAGTTAATGGCGTGCGTGTTGTGCTCAAGAAGCGCCGGCGAAAAGTAAGTGAAAGTCTCACGCAGCGTTTGTTGTTTGTTTTGACGCTTTATCTGATTTTTTTATTTTGTGTTTGTTGTAGAAAAAGAACTGGACCAATGACCCCGAGGAAATCGAGTTGCTCAATCATCCCATCTATAGAATATTTTACGTGTCCCACGACAGCAGCGATCTCAAGATATTCAGCTACATAGCGCGCGATGCCAGCACGGATACGTTCAAGTGTTCCGTATTCAAAAGTCACAAAAAGGTGAGCCTGCCTATTACACGAATTATCTAAAATAGTTTAATAAGCGCAGCGTGTGCATCTATGTGTGTGTGTGTGTGTGTGAGTGTGTGAGCTCTCGTTACTAGAGCAACCCCCTCCCACCTGCTCGACCCTGTCTAAATATAAACACATTTGTACATGACATTTCGGCTGTCCTGTTTTTGCGAAATGTTCTCTCTTTTTTTTTTGTTTTGCTTTTCGTTCATATGCACAATTTTGGCTGGCAGCCAGATTTGACAGCGGGGCAGGGGCGTTGCGTCGGCTGCTGCGTGGAAAACTGAAAACGCAAACAAGCGGAAAATAAACAAATAATTGCGATATGCATAGCAGCAAGTGTACATTAGACGGGTTGTATGTGCAGTGATAAAAGCAATAATAAGAATTTCAATTCGATATTATGCGATCAGCTGAACGAACTAATCAAGGTGTCTAAAGTGTGACAGAGTGGCAATTAACATAGCTCGCTTGGGTGTTACAGACTGTAAGCAAATTACTGCAAATTAATTGATTAACATGTCTGCTTGGCTGTTAGCGGTACAGCAGCAACAGAACAATGTAATGTCAATTACAGACTGCAAGCAGAGATTTGCTAATGTTAATTAAGCGCTAATTAACATATACACTTGGCTGTTACTTGCCTAACAGCATATGGCATATGCTAACAGAGCTGCAGTCATTACAGCCAGCAGAAGCATAACTCTCTACTTAACATAGCCGAGCAACTGTTAAACTCTGCTCACATGAGCATAACTCTCTCGCTGTAAATGCACAGCCGTTCTTGAAATTAACATAGCTGAGCTGCAGTTTGCTAGTTACATTACAGCTCGACTGTGAGCATAACATAAGTGAGAGTCATGTTACATATTTGCTTTATTAACATAGTTTCTGCACTCCGCACAGCAGTCAGAGCAGATCTGCGCGCGGGGCAGCACCGCTTCGATCAGCACTGGCTGCAGCGCTCGTTTTTTTGGGCAAGTTCTCTGTGATCAGCACACAATCCGCAATTGCGAATGACAATTTATTGCCATTAGCATTCATCAGTGTCCAGCGTGCGGCAGACACATTTGTCGGCCACATTACTTGGCATTAAAAGCGAAATGTTCTCAGCAAAATGTAAGACGCAACTGTCCATCAGGCTGACCGCCAGACGCTGTGCCATATTTCCGTATTATGGCCAATGGCTGACCGTCGTCTGGCCGCATAAATATGGCGGCAGCAGGCACTCGGCCACACCTCACCCGCCACCGCTCACACCCTGCCGCAGCTGTGATTTGGCCATAAATAAATTGCTTTTACTTTGTAGTTGCCGCAGCAGCCGCAGAATTGCATTTGCTTTGATTTGTGGTCGCAGCCGTAGTGCAGCGCCTTCCACTCCCCTCCCCCTAAAGTTGTAAACTGGCTATGATGGGTGTGGGCGGGGCAGGCGAAACGGCCTTCAACTTTGCCTCTAGGCAATGTCAAGTTCTGCTGCTATTTCTATTTTCGACACAGTTTTTCAATTAACCGAGCAATTCGGGCTAAAAAATGCGAGCACGGACAGGCGGACAGACGGACAGTCGGACAGGCTGTCGAAATGCCTGACAAGTGCCACAGTAAATTAAGGCCGGTCTGGACAGGGCCGGCTACCGGTGGCACGTGTGCAGGTGGCGGCGGGGGGCGGAGTGGAGAGGGGCGTCGTCTGCGTCAGCCGAGCAACAACAATAAACAAGAGACTAAAATCGGGAATCGCGAATAGATTTTAGCGGAAAATGCAACGCAATTGCACTTGCTACCAGCAAGTCTTGGCCATTATTGTGGCCCATACGCGGCGCGCTATCATCACAATAAACAGCAGACAAAGTGCTGAAAGCGTGTGATTTATGGCTAAGCATAAAGCAGCGCGAAAAGCTAGAAAATCGCTGCGAATAATGAAATAAACGAAAAACCGCATGAAGCAAACGAGCGAGTTGCTTCTCTCTCTCTCTCCTGCTCTCGCCTTTTGTTTACTTCCGCGAAACACAAAGCTGTGACGTCACAAGCCACACGGTCAGCGCGCATACGCCGTGTTGGCCCAGCAGGGTGACCAAACGCAAAAGCAAAACAAACGCAGCGTGTCGCTGCATGGCGGCGCGTTAACAGCTGAGTGCCGAAAGCTTTTCGGCTTTCGCCAGAGCGAAAGCTTCTTCGCGCCGGCTAAATAATGATCCATATCAGGCGATCGGTGCTGCATGAATTTTGTAGGCCAAGATTTCTGAAAATAAAAAATAGTTTACTATAGCATCCTACAATTTTTGTGGAAAATAAAAATTTATAGAATTATTTAAATATAAATTAAATTGCACAACAGTAATAATGATATTAATAATACTGCGAGAAATAAGCAAGAAAGTAAAAGCCAAAAAATTTGGTAAAATTAATTCTTGGTAGAAATAAACAATTTTATAGAAGTTAAGAAAAATCCGAGGTATAATAAATTAAATTGCACAACAGTAAACAGAAAAGAAATGAACAAGTTTTTAAAAGTTAAGAAAACTCCGAGGTACCAGAAATTAAAGCTGGAAAATTAGTTATTTGCAAGCTTTCATTGGTTTCTCAAGCCAATTTAAAATATTGCATCCAAAATCTGCTAATTTATGTATATATTTTTATAATTCCAAACAATGCTTATAAAGTTTATTTTTTAGAAATAATTATATTTTATAGTTGTTATTATTTTCAAACGAAAAAATCTAAAAAATGTTTATGATATTCAAAAATTGATTAATATTATTTCATAATTTCGAAAAGCCTTAAAAAATAAGAAAACACTAGCTTTATTTTCAAACATAGAACTGCAAGCAAACTTTGAAATTTGCTAGATCTAGCTACTAAATAGCTGATATGTCGGCACGAACACAGGCGATCGCACGGCGCACAGGCGATCGTTCGGTTCAGTTTGTTTGGGATCGCTTCGGGCTGCGTCCAGTGCCTTCTCGACGGTGCGCCGCTGCAGACGTGCGTTGAAAGCGAAGCGACAAGTTGAGCTACTACCAACTTATGCAATTCCGGCAGTGTATCGAGTGTATCGAGTGTGTGCGGTGACGTGCAGTGTGGCCAAAACTAATAAGAAAATAACTAGACAAATTTCAACAGATAAATACAAAGCGTAATACAAAAGTAAATACGAAAATAAACAGAGAAGAAACCAAATCAAAAATTAAATGTGAATTTCTGCCAGCCGAAAGATGTATATAATAATACTACGAATTCTGCATTTCTGTCACACAAATTAATGAAATAAATTCAGGCAATGGCATGTCAGGGGTTTTAAACAAAATATCTCGTTAGTCCATAGATCATCTGGGGCAAGGCGAGCAGAGCAAACATGAAGGAAAGCCGAAAGCTGGGAAAATGCGAAAAGTGTTTGTCATGTATCAAGCGCTGACGCCATCAACTTGGTTGGCCAGCAGCCGGGCCAATCAGTTAAAAAAAAAAAAAAAAAACTATAACAAACAACAACGATAATTCTGTATAGCAACAGTTTGAAAATTGTCATGGAGGCAAAATGAATTGCACACAAGCCTTACAAAACGTGCCGCCTCTGAGGCGATAGAGTACAGAGTACAGGGTGTTGCGAGTGCCGAGCGTATGCCTAATTTTAGCCATACTTATGCTAATTGCCGGACCTTGTCTGGCCCGAGTTTTGCAAGCATAACAAACGCCAGAGCTGACGCACTTGGCGGCTTGTTGTTTATGCATATTAGTTCTTAGGCAGGTGCCCATAAAATCGCCGCAATCAACTTGATTTTCGTTTCCATTTCCATTTTTACCATTTTCCATTTCCATCATCTACCACGGCCCACGCAGCACAGAAGCTAATGAGCCAAATTGCCCGCAGGTAGAGCCAGAATGCGTGAGAGTGGAAGCGAGAGTGAGGGGGGGAATCAGCTCAAGTTAAATAAATAGCTCATTTGATGGTCAATCAGTTGCACACGTGATGGCGTGAAATATTTATGAATTTCCTCGCATATTTATTTAGAATTTTCCGAGGGGGAAAACCAATGGAAACTCGACAGCCAATCGCCAGCAAATTAAACAGAATTTGGCAATTCCTGCAGAGTCAGCAAGTCAGTACGAAGATCGATTGTGGCCAGCAGAAATATAGTATATAGTAGTATACAGTTGGCTATAGTATCGGGCTGATTTCAGCCCCAAAATGGCCGCCGCAATCGTCGAATTTTCAATTAGTCTGTGGATTTTCGCTTGCCTTTCTTTATGTTCTTTTTTCAGCTTATTTTTTGCATTTAAACCAAAATAGATCCATTATTTTAATAGCCTGCTCTAAAGTATTTCGAAAATCGAACAAGCAGCAAACGCGTGTGTGTGTGGGTGGTTGCTTTGTGTGTGTGTGTGTGTGTGTGTGGTGCAGCTACTCGGGGCCAAATTATGAAGCACACGTGTGCGCCTGTTGTGTGTGTGTGTCTTGTATTCGGGGGCGCAAAAGTAAATGAAATTTTAAGTGCGCTTCTTGGCATGACTAATGAAAAGTTAATTAGCAGCCGCCGCCGTGGCTCGAGATTCAGGCTCAGTGGCAAACAAACCATGTGCAAAATTTATGCAGCCCTGCCGTACTCTGCTCTCCTCTCTTCTCTCTTCTCATCGCATTGCAACTGCGGCTTGCGGTTGCCTGCCACAGGCGGTGGCACGACTTATGGCCACGGCAAACATGTGGCGCATGCAGCACGCGTAAGGCGATAAAATCGTGAGGGGGGGAATGCGTCATGCAGGCCGACTAGCTAATGCTCTGTGCTTGTTTTGTAGGGTATATAAGCTAATGAAACGGATAGACTAGCTAATACCATGTGTAATTGGTATGTTTGTTTAGCAAGGCATAAGTTACTCAACTTATGCACTATGCTTTTGTAGCTAGTGATGGCAAAGTGCTGGACTTATCAATAAGCATTGTCTTTAATTTCGATAATTATAAAACAATTATTAATTAAAACTGCTTGCTGATAAAAATTATGTTTGCTTGTAGTTCAGGATTATTTAAAAAATAATTAAATTAAATTAAGTATTAAAATTAATTGAATTATAATTTTCGAAATGGAAAGCTAATTTATCGATTATGGACATTCGTTCGACAAATCGTGCCATCCCTAGACACACATTGGCCAACCACATCAAAGCTGTTTTCAGCTGCCTTCACGTCCTCCCCTCTGCTCCGCAACCCCCTCTTCAATGGGGTATATACGGGCACTAAAACCGCTCGAGCAACGAACCGTTTTACATATCGCAAGCAGAAGATTTTTGTGTAAAAAAATTTTCCCTTATGACAAAGAAACGACGGACAACAGAACGAGAAGAAAGACAAATAAACACATAAATGCAAAAGTAAAACGAAATTAAAAATCAAATAAATACATAAAATAAATACGTTTTAACGATGTTTCCCTTTGCGCTGCTTGTGCGTTTGTGCCTGGCCTCCGCGCCATAAATTTTCAAGTAGTTTTCCACGAAGACCAAGCAGAATATTTGCAATATAATTGTTTAAGTTTTCCACTGTACCCAAATGCAAATTTCCACACGCACTTCAAGCAGCCATTCACCTGGTGCTTCGCTGCTTTTTATAGTTTCCAACTTCATGCGATTCGATTTGATTTATTGGCAATTGCGTCAGTGCGGACTGCGCACGAATTGAGCTGTGCACGGACAGACGGACAGTTAGACGGCTGGATGGATGGACAGACCATCAATCGACACCTTTGGCACTTGGTTAGACAGATTGGCCGGGCGTACGCGGCGTATGCGCAACGCCCGCGTGCGTAAGCCCCAGGCCAAGGGTCAAAGCAGCAGCCAGCGTGCTGCAATGTGAGCGCTGCAAACTACAAAGTTGTAGCTCTTCGATGGGCTAAACTAATTCTGTCTGCGCTTGTCAAAATAACTTGAACTGACGGCTCGTTAATGTCGCGCAGTTGTTCAGGTTGCTTGCTCTGTTGTTGTTGTTGTTGTTGTTGTTGTTGTTGTTGCCCTGCAAAGTGCTCGCTGCGCGTTGATGGACAAGCAAATGCGAGTGTCTATAGATTTAGCCAGAAACTAATTTTTGGCAGCGGGCAGACCGCAATTCCCAGAAAACCGTCATATAAAATGATTTATGTCGGCTGCCATGTTTTATCAGCAGAAAAGCCGAAAAGCAGTTCCTTTAGCCTAGAATCGACTGAAATTTTTTTTTTTTTTCGCGCGCGTCTGACATCACTACTTTTACTCGACCTTCGCACTGTTGTCTGCGTGTCAGTCAAGCTGCAGCCTGATAATTCATTTACTGCAAATCACGCTGATTGACATGCGCAAAGCCAAACAAAAGCCCAAAGAAGCGCGTAAATCTCGCTGCAGCTGGCAGAAATTCGCGTGTGCAAATGCAAAATACAAAAAAAAAAAAAAAACAGAAATTGTAATTTAAAGTACTTCGCGCAGCTAAACAATTGAAGACAACCAAATATACAAATCGCAAGAGAAGAAAGAACAATACTCGTGCCGCAGGTGCGAAATATGGCGCGACTGTGTGAACAACCTGGGCCAAGGCGTGCAGGCAGGCAGACGGCCAGACAATTATGAAATTAATAGTCTCTTAATTGGCGCCGATTATCGAAAACAAACACCCAAAAAAAAGAGAGCAAGAACAACAACAAAAAAATAAAACAAATACAAACTGTACAGCATTGAACCCGCAAAGTGTTAAGTGTGTGTGTGAAAGCAGAAGAAAGCGCAAAACTAAAGTGTTGACAGCCTTCGATTCAATTCGATTCGGTTCAACGTGCTGCGTTGGCCATGAAGCACGAGAAGACTTCCTTCATGGCCGCCAATGGCACGCCGCCATCGCTGAAGCGCGACAAGCTGCGCCAGCTGCAGCTACAGCAGCCGCCGCCGCCACTGTCGGAGTCCTCCAATCCGCGCAGTCCCATTACCAAGGCCTTTGACTTTCTGCCCTGGTCACGCAGTCGCAGCAAGGCAACAACAGCAGCAGGCAGCAAAGCAGAGACGGAGGCAGCAGCCGGCGAGAAGCAGGAGAAGCCGGCGGAAGTGCACTACCATCGCAACATTTTTCGCAGCGGCGGCGGCCTCATACGCGACATGCTCGTCGGCAGCGGCAGCGACAAGGACAAGGACAAGGACAAGGATAAGGAGAAGCTGCGGCCACCGCAGTCGCCGCTGTCGGCGGCCAGAAAGGCGCAGCGCAAGCAGAAGCAGCTGGCGCGCAACAAGAGTCTGGATATACGCGAGCTCATCGGCTGCGCGGATGGCGAGCTGGCGCCGCGTGGCGCCGCCGTGGGGCAATGCTCGACGCCGCAGCGCTTCCTGGACGACACGTACATCGAGAACAAGTCGCGGCACATACTCTTCAACGACGACGAGAACACGGTGTACATCATCAAGAAGGAGCAGCCGGTGGCCAAGCACACGGCGCCGGCAGCGAATGGCGATGCGGCCGTGCTGAAGGCGCGTCTGAAATTCAAGCGTTTGCCCTCGGGCGAGCATTATGCTGCCTCGCCGGAGGCACTGCGTCGCGTACAGCAGCGGCACATGCTGCAGCGCCGCAAGAGTCTGAGCGACTCGCACTACGAGCAGCAGAGCAGCTCGAGCCTCAGCAGCGGCGGCAGCTGTGCCGGCGGACACTGCAACAACAACAGCAGCAACAACAACAACAGCAGCAGCTGCAACGCTGGCATCATGCTCGAGCGCCCCAAGACAGACAAGCCGCGCAAGAAGCTCTCGTTCCGCGAGCCCATCGAGGCGGCGTCGGGCGTCGTTGTCGCCATGTCCGCCGCGATGCTGGCCGAGCAGCGCAAGGAGCGCTTGGAGCGGCAGCGACGCCGCAGCTCGCCCCTGGAGCGCACTGCGCTGCACGAGAATTGTGATAATTTATGCAATCAGCGCACAAAGGATGCCATTTCCGATCCCGAGGTGTGTGTGTGTGTGTGTGTGCGTGTGTGTGCAGCTTGTGTGGTTATTTGTTTAGTGTGTGCGTGTGTATGCTTGTGCCACGCGGCGTATGCGTAATCTGCATTGTCTTGCTTAATTGCGGCTCAATATTAATTGTTGCTCTCTGTATTTGCAGTCTCAGGCCATGCGCATCGTGCGCACCGTCGGACAAGCCTTTGAAGTGTGCCACAAATTTAATCTTCATAAGAATTCCCTGGAGCCCAACGACGAGCGCTCCGATGTCTCCTCGTCGGAGCTGCTCGATGTGGAGCAGATCAGCGAGCAGCAGCTCAGCGAGGAGGGCCGCGAGACGCCAAAGAAAGGTAAATATGAGGGGTATATATATATATATATATATATATATATAAGTGTGTGTGTGTGCGTAGCTCCCTCTCCCTCTCTCTCTCTCTCTCTCTCTCTCTCTCTGTGTAGCTGTTCGGGATTACTCGCATGCTGCAGCGTCTGATAACCTCCCCCTCAACTGGCTCGGTCGTTGGCCGCGTTGGCCATAAATAAATGAAAAGCTTGCGATGGCGACTGCTTCCCGGGGCATGCGACTCGCCAGCTGCTGGACTCTGCGCCAGGTCCTGCTGGCCAGCCCGCAGCATTAGTTTGCAATTCAGTTTGCAGTTTGCAGTTTGCAGCTTTGACATTTCCATGCAAATTTCGAGCTGTTTAATTTTGAATTCAGTTCAATTCTCAAAAACGAGGCGCCAACATTTGCATATAAATTGCATTTTACGTGCAGCGCATAGTGCCACGCCCTGCGGCCTAAGAGCGTGGTGAGAATCTCACATAAAATTCAACAGCGAAAATTAACAAAGTACCAGGAAAAATTATTATTATATACATACGTAAAAATAAATATACCATTAACTTATTGGCGCAAAGTGGAAAACAATTTTCAATTTCCAATCAGCTTTTCACATATTTCACTTTGACGTCATCGACGAACGCCGCACGCGGAGCCGAAATAAAAATATATTTGAGTTCTTTTTACAAGAATTCGTCTAAAACAGGCGCACGACATCATTCGCCAGCAATTCGCGGAAAATAGCTAATACACTCAAGTAGCTTGTTGGACCTCTCAGGCCCCTCCCCTGCAGTCTGCCCTTGCCCACAGAGCTGATTAAATTATATAGATATGCGTGTATTTAGCTGTAATACAAAACGGAAACTTTGTCGCCAGGTAACAATGCGCACAGACACGCACAGATCACGTGGCGCTAGGCACGCGTGTGGGCGTGGTCGGGCATGGGCGGCATTTAGCATTTCAATAATCTGCACATTTTTGACATTTCGACATTTTGGCATTTTGGCGTTTTGGCAGCGCTGCGGCCGCCGTGTGCCAAAAGCAATAATAATTAATTTATTTATTGTCTTTGCACACTGAAACAAATTGCGCAGGAGCCTCCTTATATGGCCGTTTGTCTGAGTAGCCCATAAAACAGCTGGCAACAGAGATGGGGCAGAGGGTAGACTCGAAACTGTTGTCTAGTGGTCTCTAGCATGCAGAGTATTTGCCAGTCAGGTAGCCTAATCTCTTGGCAGGCGTCTGTTGACTTTTGTCCAAAATTATAATATTTCGGTTTAGTTGCCTCATGAGCAGCAGATGTTGTCACAGATAAAAGCGTTGCCGTTGTCAGGCGAGATTTGTAAATTAATTAAAGATGCGGAGAGCGAACGCTCGAAAGTATGCTATAAATTCTGGTCGCAATATATCATGCTTTTCCATCCAGTGATTTTTCATCTTGCAGCTGCCGACACAAATCTTCTGGCAACATGAATTTGCGCTACTTCGACTGGGTTTTTTTCCCTCCTTCTATCCCTCCTTTTTTCCCTCCTTCTATCCAGAAATGGGTCAGTTCGACTGTAAAAGCCGTGAATCACGCGAATCGACTAAAATAGCAGGCAAACATGTGTTAGCTTTCCCCTGCGGGCCATGAAATGCATCCTGGCCTGGTACATTCGGTACATTCGCCCGGGCACGACGAGCTACGAAGGTATAAATTAGTTATATGAACGATTAAAAACGCGCCAAATTAATTTACAAGCCGTGCGGAATTTTACACGGAATAATACGCAGTTATTTACATGCCCGTGCCAGCAGGTGAGGCTGCGAGCTGCGAGCTGTGAGAGGTGAGACGAGGCATCGCTGAAATATTTCATTTCAGGCGATCGCAGCATCGCTTTTACGATTCTTCACAAATGAAAACACTACTGAGAAAAAGAAAAAAACCTGCAATTTGCCAAAAATAGTTTTGGTATTTGCCCACAAATCAAATATCAAAACGAAGCAAAGTCCAAAGTAAACACAATGAAACGCAATGAACTTCGCAGGACCCTTGAACGCCGGCCAGGGGGTGTGTGCGTGTGTGTGTGCGCTTGTGTGCTGCTCGTGTGTATGGTGTATAATTATATCATTATTTATTGTGCACGCAGCATAATCAAAACAAATATTGAAATCAAGCTGCTGCAATTAAGTGGGGGAATTCGGCCAGCAGCACAGCAGGTGCGCCGTGCGACCTTGACCAATGGCCAACACGAGCCAAGGTTTAATGCTCCAGAGACTAATTCAGTTGCCATTTTCAGATCACTTGGCCATATCGCCCGATCTGGACCACACGCAGCCGCAGCGACCGAACCACTTGGAGCTGCTGCCGACGCAGTCGAGTCTACGCAAATCGAGCAGCCTGCTGGTGAGTAAAGTTTCCCAACGCTTCGATTCCCAGCTCGCAAATTCCCATTGGATCGACTTATTAAATACTTATCGGCAAATTAAATTCGGCTATTAAAGCGCCATAAAGCCGCACGAAATAGTGCCCATTCACGCCTTTCGTTTAGATCATCTCTATAAATTCATATTCCACAGAAGCACAGCATTTGTTTATCCAGTGGGCTGAGTGAGTGAGTGAGTGAGTGGGGGCAGAGGGGGAGGTAGGTGCAGGTCGATCCATAAACAAGGCGAAAAAAAACACACACATTGAGAATTGAGAAGTCTTGTTTGTTTTGTGCAGTTTTTACGGCTTATGAATGCCGCGTGACTATGTAAAAATTCATTATAAATAAATACACAAACAATTAAATATATTCTCCTTCTGCAATTTGCTGCAATATTCGCAAAGGTGCTGTGGGCGTTTGTATTGTTTATAATGCATTCGCAATTGTAAACATATGCAGATTTATTGTGAATAAATATTATATTATATATGCGAAAATTATTTTAAAATTTTACTAGCAGTTTGCCAGGGCCGATTCGCTCCAGAGATATTGCATTAAACTTAAAAAGCATTAATAATGGGCTGCAGAAAATTTAAGTTTCACATTCGACTCATAGGTACTATTCAACAGCTTTGATTTTTATATGGTTTATCTAAATAAATTAATGTATTGTATACAATTGTGTATCATTTTCAATAGTACAAATATTTAATTAATTATTATTGATATTGATACAATTTGTTTTAATAAATAATGCTATAATTAATAATTATAAATTAAGCGCACTTAAGAAAATATATAAAAATATATATTCCCTTACTCTTTACTTAATTTTAGCTTCTGTTTTGCTTACGCAGTACCATTTTCAATAGTAAAAAATATTTAAAGCATTATTATTGATATTGAAATTTGTTTAAGAAATAATGCCATAATTAATAATTGAAAATTAAGCGCGCTAGTGAAAAAAGTCTGTACATTACATTTTATTTATTTATATTTATTTATTATTTTTTCCCTCCATTAATTAATTTCTGCTTCTGCCTTGCTCACACAGTGCGATGTGGACGACAAGTCGCCCAGTTCGCCCTCGTCGCCGCGCACTGAGATTACGCAGCTGAAGGATCAGCTGGAGGCGCAGGCACAGCAGACGCGCCAGGCGCTGGGCCAACTGATGCTGGTGCGTGAGCAGCTCATTTCGGAGACAAATGCGCGCATCGAGGCGCAGGTGAGCATCTCTATATAATATCATATTTTAGATGCTAATACTAATACTCTATTTTCTCTGCTCTCTGGCAGGCACGCACTCAGCAGCTGCTGCAGCAGAATCGCGAGCTGCTCGAGCATTTGGCCTCGCTGGGCGCGTACAACGAGCAGCAGAGCGCGGGTCTGACCTCCGCGAACATTGGCATGGCGCCGCAGGTGAGTCCATCACGCGTCATCATAATGATGAACCCTTAACTTGAGAGTTTATGTTGTTTGCCCTCCCGCCCCCGAAATGCGAATTGCTCGCCGTATGCCGTAAACAAATTGCGCTTTGATTTATGCCTTCATAATTTTGTTGCCTTGATTATTAATGAAACGAAAACGAAAATCGAAGTAATCGCGTAAAGAAAATAAGCCTTTGGGCCTTCACACCCCTCCCCCCGCTGGCTTCCTCGCATGTGTTTATCTTTACTTTGCTGCCCGTCGAGTTTCCAATTTTTTTGCGTTTTCTTTTGCACGTTTTTGCTGTTTGTTTGTGCGTTCGTTTGTTCGTGTTGTTGTTGTTCATTATTTGACTTAAGCTGCAGTCTAACTGACTCGAGATACCCTTCCCCACATTTAGCAGCAGTCACAGCTGCAGCTGCTGCTCCAGGCGACGAGCAACAACAACAATTTGGCCACCATCAATCAGCAGATAAGCAACTTGGGCAACATCAATCAGCAGCTGACCTCGCTGAGCCACCAGCTCAGTGGCCTCAACCAGCAGAGCCAGAACCTGCAGAATCTGCAGAGCCTGCAGCAACAGGCCACGCCCACAGTCTCCGCCCAGCAGCATCAAGCGCAATTGACGCCCCCGACGCCGCCGCCGCCACTGACAGCGGCCAGTGGCAGCTCGCCGTATCCATCGATGAGTCAACTGCAGAGCATTAGCAATCAGCTGCAGCAGCAGCAGCAGCAGCAGCAACAACAGCAGCAGCAGCAGCAGCAGGATGCGCTCTCCAAGGACCTGTTCCAGGTCAATCAGGAGCTGCTGAATCGACTGCAGGCGCTGAATCTCAATGCCAGCGCAACGCAGCAGCAGACGCAGCAGACGCCGTCGACGTCGACGCCGCACAACTCCTACTTCTTTGTGAATCCGCTGTCCTGCACACCGGCCACGCCCACCAACAACAACAGCAACGCGAATGCTGCGAACGCCTTCAACTTTCTCGCCTCGCCCGGCGCACTCGCTGCAGGCACACTGACGCCCTCGCCGCTGGGCACACTGACGCGCAACTCCTTCGCTGGCAGCTCGACGCTCAACGAGGATCTGCGGCTCAGCATCGAGCAGAACCTCAACAATCTGGAGGAGCAGCTCAAGGTGGCCGTCTCCAATGGCAATCTGGCTGGCTTGGCCTGTGGCGCCGGCTCCACTGGCACCAGGGACACAAGTCGCAGCTCCTCCACGCTCGACTCGCCCTCGTCGCCGCGTCAGCGCAGCAGCAACAACAACATCAGCCCCGGCAGCAGCAGCCAAAGCAACAGCAACAGCACCACCAACAACAACAACAACAACAACAATGGCAACGGGCGGGAGACGCGCTTCAACACGGTGCTGCTGCGCGTCACCGACGAGGCCGGACATCAGCGCAAGCTCTCGGCCACGCCCAGCTTCATAACGCGCAGCACCAGCGAGAAGGTGCCCAATCGCAGCCAGATGATGAGTCAGGTGCAGCGCACCGCATGGGCGCGCCACACCACCAAGTGAGGAACAACAGCAACAACAACAACAACAACAAGAAGAACTTGCAGAATGAGCGTGGACCAGCTCTTAAGTTATGAATATGAATATGTATTTGAATATGAATATGAATATGAGTACTAGGCTAAGTTCAGCGCGTGACTGTGTGCGTGTGAGTGTCGAGTGAGTGCATGCGTATGCGTAACAGTATTAAATTAGAGCGCAAATTACGAATTAGTTTGCATTTTAAGTTCTCGTTGAATCTTCTACTAGTCAAGCGAAAGTATTTTATAGATACCAAAACAAAAAAAAAAAAACCACAAAGAAACATTAACTTCGGCGTGCCGAAGCTTTCATGCCCTTGCAGAGTTTGTGTGCTATAAATATTTATATATAAAGTTAATAAGTAAAAAGTTTTGAGATTTTAATATTTTCTAACATTAAAATTCCTTAAAAAAATATTAATTCCCTCCGATCGCTCCAGTACAAGTTATAGTATATAATAATCCGATTTTATGGTATTTGTAATATGCCATTGAATTCGTTGGTTAATTTTAATTTTAATTAATTTATTGCCACATTTTTTCATGCGAAAACTCAATTTTCGATCGATTGTTGCTATGGCAGCTATATGCTATAGCGAACCGATTTAATGAAATTTAGAGGAAATATTGAGAACTCTATTAAATTAATAAATAACAAGTAGGGAAAGCTACAGTCGAGCGCGCGCGACTGTAAGATACCATTTACCCTATTCGAAGAAATAATACAAATTAAATCTAGTTAAAAACTTTATAATCAAGCGCTTTGAATGTAAAATACCCTGTATGCCTCAATATATATATAATAATAAATAATATTTTATATATACAGCAATAATTTACGCCGCTCGAATTTGCTCCCGATCCGATGATCGGTACCCAGGGAACACCACGGGGAGGCCATTAATATATTAATGGGGTCAATTCTCCAAAACAGAGATTTGGTGACCTACGAGTCGACTAGAACTGATCAATATCGGTTCCATAGTTCCCCAAGAAAATAATAAATAATAAAATGGTTTAATAAAACTTGCCTTCAATGGCAAAAAAAATTAAAAGTTATAAATTAATATACCCTTTTCGCTCATTTTCAATGGCCGGGTAATTAGCTTACTGTTCATAACTTATTATTTTTTAATTACTTAAAATATTTATATATATTTACATATATACATATAAATACCTATCCACCTACTCAAAAAGCTAATCAAGACCTAATCTTACTAACCTCAACACAACCTACTTAAATGAAAAACCTATCTAGGGCTGCCTAATCTCTGCTCTCCTCAACACTAACAGAGATTCCATTATGATGGCTATGAACTAGCTCAAAAGTTTTAGCACTAATTCTATTAAAATCTATATTTGAGAACGCCCAATCAATATGTGTGTCCATATTGGTAGTGGACGTTTTCAAATCTATCAAGCTTCTATATCCTTTGCTTATCAAGGAATTGTATATCTCCCTACACCTATTAAAACTTTTTAAGCATAAGTTGAAATCTCCTAGAATAATTAAATTCGACCCTAAACATTCATATTGCCCAAGAAGATCCTCAAATTCTGTTTTAAATGTTGTCGAACAATAATTCGGACTTTTATAAATTATAATAAAACTTATGGCATTATACCTAAATATGCCGAACTCAAAAACTACTGAACCAATCATTTTTCTACCACTTGAGCATTGCGAAACTTTACCTACAAGCTCATTTCTAACATAGACTAGTATGCCTGTTAAAGGCCTTATTGCTTCAAGTCGGACAACAATTGTGAACCCTGGAATTTCGACATTTTCACTCGATATGGATGTCTCCACAAAGCATAATACCGATGACTGAAGCATCAGCCTATCTGATTGAACATCGTCAAGATGCATATTCAGGCTCTGAGTATTATGGAAAATAATGTCTAAGGCGGAACTGTCGACTAAATAATCGTAATGAGTTACCAGTAGTTTTTCAGTCCGCAATTTCTCCAATTGGGCTTTCACCTTATCATTACTTAGTGGAGGTCTAGGGGGAACGAAAGTTCCAATAATATAAAGACCTAACGCATTAGTTGCTCTACTACAAGCGACGTATAATGCAGCTCTCTGCATTCTGGAATGAGCATGGACTACCACCTTGCTGTAAGTTGCTCCCTGACTTTTGTGAATAGTGATACCTTCAGCAGGTACAATCGGAAACTGCCTACGGTCAATGCTAACTTGCGCGTTATTACTATATTGAAAATTTCTTACAATTTTCTGAATTGGAGTCCATGAAGTTTCTGTACTATGCATACATTTTGAACGCGCAAGAACTCCTACACTTTCTTCGGAAAATTGCATCCATAGAACATTGGGACTGTTGGATGCATCGAAATCTATCTGCATAAGTATACCTGATGCTCCGTTTACTAAACCATCTCCGGTATCTACATTAACCGTCATCATGTACTTGGCAGTAGTTTTAAGGATCAGGGACATGCAAAGTCCCTGTGTAGCAGACGTTTTAAACCCCTTTACTTCTTCTAAAATCCTTTGCTTTCTAGCCGAATCTAAATGGCCAGCTTTAATAAAATCCTGAGCGGTGGAAAAAAATTGCTCCGTAGAAATTGAGTTAAGTTTCAGTGTGTTGAAAGCGTCTACCTCTTTGTTGCTGCAGAACACATGAATTGCATCATCGGGCACTTCTGATGGTTCGCAAACCCTTGATCGGAAAAGGCTAATATCATCGGCTGTCATGCAACCCGATGCCATATTATTTAAAGCAGATGCAAATAGTTGGTCATCCCGCTGACGCATTATCTCTGTGAGCTCAAAATACTTAAAAAGATCCCAGAGATAACTACCAAATATTTCATGATAGGGATCGCTGAAGTTTGGATCAAAGATCCAACCACCACCTACTGGCTGTAACTGTCTTAGATCACCGAAAACGATGACAGAAACACCACCAAATGGATTAGTATTTTTGAAAATCTGCTTTAATCGGGAGTCTAGATAAGCAAACATAAGAGAACTAACCATTGATATTTCATCAATAATAATAACTTTAAGGTTTATCAACCTTGAATGCAAAGTATTAACTAAGTCATGACTTAAGGCCCTTAAGGGCGATGCACGGGATTGGTTAATAGGAAGTGAAAACATGGAATGCAGAGTTGAACCACTAATTCCAAATGCTGCTTTTCCAGTTGGGGCGCAAAGAAGGATTTTTATACACGTGGGGTCACTTCCTGGCATCATATTATACATAACGGACAACGCCTGAAAGATTGCTGAAATTAGTCGGCTCTTTCCGACTCCCGCACCACCACCCACGAATTCATGATATATTGAATTGTTTTTGGCATTGTGCAAGACATGTGTAAAATACAACTTCTGCTTTAAATTAAGAGATCTAACAATGTTTGCTAAGTCTTCCTGTGAAACTAAGGGGGGAAGCTTAATTAAACGGACATTACTATCTTCTAAGTCATTATTGTCATTATTACCATTCACATTTAAAACATTCAAATTGGGATCTATTTCTGGCAATCCTAAAACTCTAAAACCATCATCTTCAACTTCCTGATTTTCCACGCTATCCTGATTTTGTTCTCTGTCTAAATGGCTCAGAGCATCTTGGAGTTCCCTGTCGTCTAATATATTATATTTCCTGCGATTGTTCTCTACTAACTCCTGATTGTGGCTACAAAACAATTCACAGTCTTTTGTAATTAAATCTAAATGCTCATCTCTCCATGGAGCATATAGCATTACAACTTCCCTAAAATAGTCTTTTCTATCAATATTAATATTAAATCTTCTATATCTTATTATACATGGCGTCAGCCTCTTTTTAACAAAGCCACTACCATTGCGAAGAGCATAAACTATTGATTCAGAAGCTCTGGACACTTCGTCGTCAACGTCATCCAAGTTTTCCTGGCGAATTCCACGTTCCGATTTGCTATAGCTATAAAAAGCAGCAAAATCAGCTAAGCATAAGCTCTCTAAAGCGTCTGGGCGCTGAACATAGTGTTCTATAAGCCCTACGAGAAATATGTCTCTAGAGTCATCGGGCAGATTTTGAAGTTGCTGTTTAGATTTCAGCATTCTGACCCGTTTTTCAGGAACCTCTGTGTTTATATAAACACATGCACTACTGCTGGCAGACAAATGCAAACCTAAACAGCAGTAGACGGCTTCCTGCGCTGAAATCTCAGTGCCAAAGATAAATTTGTTTCCTAAATGTTGTAACTTCTGTTTAATAGTTACATTGCCTCTCCTACTTTCTTCTACTGCTTCACGCATTAGAAGCGAAATGCCTCGCTGAGACTTGTTAATATAATTAACGACATAGCTGCAGCAAGCGTAAGGGTCTAAAATGTATTGAATATCTATATTCGCTCGTTGCAGCAAAAGAAGGTGCTTATTGTAACCGTTAAGTTTGATTGCTGCAAAAGATCGCTTTAAAAACACTTTAGGTTTCTTTAAACTCGATCTTAGAGCATTAACGTAGCACTCATAGCTTAAGTTAAGTTGATCGTGGGACAAAAAACTATTAAAATTACTAAAGCTATCTACGGTCTCACGATCGAAGGAAAAATTTAACAGATTTTGAATTTTATCAAAGTTCCTACGATGCTCTGCTAAGTTTGGAGCATCTTCTCCTAATGGAAATAGAATTTCTGTTTGAGGCATGGGAGGGTATGGAATACCGAATCTACAAATTTGCTTAGACCTAACTTCTCGCCTGCAAGAGTGCCCATGATTGTGAAGTTGATATTCCAAAAATGGAGCAACATCGGGGCAGCTGACATCAGTTGTAATAAACTGATCGATAAAGCTCTTGACAGGCTCAAATGTTGACTCATCTTGTAAATCGAGCTTAGGGGCATCTTTCAACCAAAACATGCCATGGACATGTGGTGAGCCTCTTTGCTGAAACTCTACTCGCCAATAAAACTTGATAACCCTATGACTACCAAAAATACCGCCTTCTTTCTTCATTAGTTTGAGAACTTGTCTGTACCGGTAATCGAAATATCTGGCACAAGTCACAGGATCTGCTCTAATGAGACGAGCTTTTTCATTAAAACTTAATTCTGAAGCTGCTACTTCAGAAATGTCTTGCTTGTCTACATTTTTAGACAATAAGACTAAAAGCTCTGTCCATCGAGTTTCCGCTGCGGAAAATGTTATAAAAAAAGTCGGAAGACCGATTTGCCTAATCATAGCCATAACTTTCTTCTTCTCCTCTTCCCAATGAGCAGGAGAATAGCGAATACCTCTTAAAACCCTATAGCCATCGTCGTGTAGAATTAAATTTCTTAATGTTTCCTGATTTTGCACGTCTGCAGCCGAAATGCCTTGAGTGGCGGAGTGCTTTCTTAAGCAAATTGACGTGTTATTCCTAATGTTAATCATTTCTAACTTTTTAAAGTTATGAAACAATTTATCAGTTCTACAACCTCTTCTATCGAAATTCCTAAGCTCGGACCTTACAATGGTTGTAAAACTCTCCTTACATTTTCTTTTAATGCCCGCAAATATTGTGGGAAAGGCCAACTCCTCTGAATCACAATCTTCAATCATATCCAGAGGTCGCTGGCCTTCTCCAGGAGCTATAGCAATCCTGGTAATGGGGGCAACTGGAACATTTTCCATGAAAGTCTCTTGACCTCCAGGATTTAAATCTTCCTCTTCATCAATTCTATTTTGCTCATTACCTTGAGCAGCTCTTTCTAATAATTGGGAAACAATATCCCTATCATCTGCCGATGCAACAAATGGTACAGTCTCAGAAGAATAGGAAGACAACCACTGTTCATTGATAGTAACTTGGTGTTTCCTATAGAGCTCTGTATTGACTAAATACCTAATTGCATCAGCAATTTTTGAAGGCCTAATGGTTTCAGCCATGAAATCATGGTTATATTCCATCCTACGCTTTAGGTGTATCTGAACTACATCGGCTTCGTTAAATGCCCTGGGAAGGGAAGTTACAACATTTGCAACTGGAATCGGGACATTGACTACTGCTCCTTTAATGGCGCTTTGACGACCATATCCTAAAGACTTAATTATCATGAAAGGAAGGCGTGGGGAAATAAGCCTTTCTTCTAAAGGCGTTAAGCCTTTCAAACATTCGGGAAGCTCTGGGAAATCTAAGCCATTCGTTATGGAAGCCTTAGGTTTTTTACCTGATTTTATGCTGTGGCTGCAAGTTTTACAAAAGCTATACCTATCGTTGTGAGATGGGAATATAGAGGAAAGATATAAAATATCTACACTATCTGCCTCACTGCACTTTTCCTCTATAAACTCACGAGAGATTTTGTCCACTTGATGCGGAAACCACAAACCTTTGCAGCAAATGCAAACCTGATCAGGACCCTGCTTTACTGTCATATTAAATGTGGCTATTAGAGCATCTAAGCTAACGACTCTATTCCGAGACACTCTATCTTCTGGCAAGGTATTCGCTCGTTCTATCCTGTTTCGGGTCGAGTTTCTCCTATTCTCTGCTATTCTATTTATAGAGTTACTTCTATACTGACTAACTCTCTGCGATAAGCTCCTATTTGCATCAAAAGCCTCCTGTCTTGCTCGAATTCGAGCACTTCGTCTTGCACTTGTATTGCGTGCCTGTTCAAGAATTCTACGAATTGGATTATCTCTGACTTGAGACCTTTGACTCCTATCTAAAGCTCTCTCCAAGATTCTCCTCTCTAAGTCTTGTCGTTGGCTAGCTCGTCTAATTGCATCTTGTTCGCGCTCGTCTGCTCGATAAAGAGGGTTTTGTCGGCGCCTCGATCGACCCGATGTATTTGCTAATTGTTCCCTTGCTCTAACTACGGGATTGGTTCGGCGAACTGTTCTACGAACGGAATCCTGACCTCTTTCGATTGCCCGATAAACCGGGTCTTGTCGGCGCCTCGATCGACGCAAAGTGTTGTCTTCCTGCTCTACTGCCCTTACTGAAGGATTCGTTCGACGAATTGTCCTACGAACAGAATCCTGTCCTCTTTCGTCTGCCCGATAAATCGGGTCTTGTCGGCGCCTCGAACGACGCGAAGTATTCTCAACCTGCTCTAGTGCCCTTACTGAAGGATTCATTCGCCGAACTGTCCTACGAACAGAATCCTGTCCTCTTTCGTCTGCCCGATAAATCGGGTCTTGTCGGCGCCTCGATCGACCCAAAGTGTTATCAGCCTGCTCTAGTGTTCTTACTGAAGGATTCGTTCGCCGAATTGTCCTACGAACAGAATCCTGTCCTCTTTCATCTGCCCGATAAATCGGGTCTTGTCGGCGCCTCGATCGACGCAAAGTGTTGTCTTCCTGCTCTACTGTCCTTACTGAAGGATTCGTTCGACGAATTGTCCTACGAACAGAATCCTGTCCTCTTTCGTCTGCCCGATAAATCGGGTCTTGTCGGCGCCTCGAACGACGCGAAGTATTCTCAACCTGCTCTAGTGCCCTTACTGAAGGATTCATTCGCCGAACTGTCCTACGAACAGAATCCTGTCCTCTTTCGTCTGCCCGATAAATCGGGTCTTGTCGGCGCCTCGATCGACCCAAAGTGTTGTCAGCCTGCTCTAGTGCCCTTACTGAAGGATTCGTTCGCAGAATTGTCCTACGAACAGAATCCTGTCCTCTTTCGTCTGCCCGATAAATCGGGTCTTGTCGGCGCCTCGAACGACGCGAAGTATTCTCAACCTGTTCTACTACCCTAACTGAGGAATTCGTTCGACGAATTGTCCTCCGAATTGAATCGATTACCCTATCAGCTTGGCTCAACTCGACATTTTCCCTACGTTCTCGTTGAAACTCTGCATTATGCTGCCTTTCTTGCTGAACATATTCTACAATGGACCTATTAAACTGATTTCTAAGTCTTCGACTTTGAGACCTACTGTCAGCTGTGCTTCTATTAAGCCTAGGCATTATTTATATACGTATGAATTAATAATAAAAAGAAAAATTAATTAATTAATATATATATATAAATAAATATGTATAAATATATATATTTATATGTATATATGATATATATAAATATAGATATAGTAATAATATAATATAGTATTATATTATATAATTATATATAAATAACACTATTAGTATTATATAATTTTGAATGTATTATTAACATTCATCAATATTATTTATATATTTAAATATGAAATAATAATATATAAATATAAATTTGTTACTTGCGATTTCAGCAGCACCAATGAATAATAATTTATTAATCTATTTTAATTCTTATTCGCTTCGCGGCACGAACCGATACCGATATTCACTTTAATCGTACACACTGCAGTCATTTAATTTCACATACAAAGCGCAAGTGCATATGTACTCATACGTCACATGTAACGTATTTTGACAAAACTGCACGCAAAAGAGCGCAATTTCACATACATACATGTATGTATAGATGCGTATACACAAAGTTCCTAAAAAGCACTAACACTATCACACACACACACACGGCCAAAATTATGCGCGGTAAATAATTTTGTCGATAATATAATTTTGTTCACAATTTTAATAAAATCAAAGCGGACAACATTCGCGAATTATTTTCAGAGACAATATTTAAAAGTTAAATAGTGAAAATTAATAAAAATAATTTAATTTAATGAAAATCGAAAATCGGTATCGACGAAATAATCACAACCGCACACGCCAATCGCAAGCTAAAAAGTGATTATATTGAGCAGCCTTAGAGACGTTGTTCGACTTATCGATATGCGCTGATATCGATATATGTTGACATTTAAATATAATCACGAAGATAATAAAATTTAATATTGAATTATACCATAAATGTATATTAATGCAATTAAATATAAATATACATTTATTAACAATATGTTTCCTTAGTGCGCATTGGGTTGCACGTCCCATACATACATATATATTATACATAAATACATACATAACTATACATAAATACATACATTCATATGTATTTACTAGGAACAAACAATGTGCCTCAACTGAGATATTAGGTCGAAATTTGTAACCGGCATTTTGATTGCCGTCGGTGGTGTGGTGTGATAGTTGTCGGCTTGGTAACTTTATGTACCCGGTTCGATTCCCAGCGGGCTAAAGAACAAACAATTATTTTTTTTTTTTTTGCATCATAACTTTAATTTTCAGTTTCGATTCCCAACACAGGCTTCCTTCTGTATTGCTAAGAACAAATTATTGGTTTTTCTTATTTTTTTTGCATCATCTATGTTCGTCAATTTGATTAAAAATATCATACTATATTTTTCGGTACAGTGCAAAATTATTTAAAAATAATAAAAAAAATCGTCCAGCGCGGGATTCGAACCCGCGACCCCCTGCATTTGAAACTTGCAAGCCAACCATCACGACCACACACAGTTACACAGTGCGATCGGCAAATGAGATTTTTATTGATGCCGGCCCTCTGCTGCGTCAGTTCAACATTTTAGTTGAAAATTCTAAGCGCCCACAACTTTAACTTCTTTATTTATTGTCCGAACGGATTGTAATATATACTTTGTCTGGTCTGCCACGCCTTCTTCTGCATGTTACATACATTTTCACAAAGTTAATATACCATTTTTTACCCATTTTCAATGGGTAAATGGTATAAAAATTAAAGAAAACTACAGTCGAGTGCACTCGACAGTAAGTTAAGTTAAGTAAGTTAACAACGCATCGCATATTTCCGAAATTAGATACACATTGACGCTAATAGCACATGCCGACTGCACGGCGACTGTGCGTGCGCGGCGCAAGCATTGACGCCGAGCTTCTACTGTATGAAAAAATTTTCGCGCTTAAAACATGCATACATAAACACAAACATTGTATGTATTTACTAGAAACAGACAATGCGCCTCAACTGAGATATTAGAACGAAATTTGTAACCGGCAATTTGATTGCCGTCGGTAGCTTGGTGTGAGAGTTGTCGGCTCCGTGACATTGAGTCCCAGGTTCGAATGCCAAACACAACTGATTTTTTTTATTTTTTTTGCAACATCCAGTAAGATATATTTTAATATTAATTACTTTTATTCGTCGAACTAAAAACAACGCATCGCATATTTTCTAAGTCAAATAATACACATGCATGGACGCAAATGGCACATGCCGACTGAACGCTGACTACGCGACGACTGTGCCTGCGCAGTCGGCGTCGGCGTCGGCGTCGGGCCTCTGCTGATGTAAGGGAAACTTCTCGCGCCTATAACTTCTTTGTTTATTGTCCGATCGGATTGAAATTTATGGGGTAGATCTGTACTATGGTAAGCTACAAGAGTGGTAAAAAAAATGTTTTGTTATTTCCCTACTTTTCTTAAAATGCAATAGTTTGGGGGCGGTGGGCGTGGCATCCAAAAGTTGAAAATCAAACATTCTTCGTAATGTTAACAGGCACCTTACTTTCAAATTTGGCGCTTCTAGCTTTTCTAGTGTTCTTTTAAACTATAAAAATGTGTTTTTTAGAGGCGGTGGGCGTGGCATCCAAAATTCTAAAATCCAACTTCTGCATAATGTTGCAAGACACCCTCCTACCAAATTTGGTGCGTTTATCTCTTTTCGTTATTGAATTATTTGGAAAAAATCGAAATACGCATTTATCGATTTGCGGAGGCGGTGGGCGTGGCACATCAAGTTTGAAATAAACTTCTTGTGTGTATTGAATACACGCACACTCCCACCAAGTCTGGTGCCTCTAGCTCTTTTAATAGCTGAGATCTGTGTGTTCATACAGACGGACAGACGGACAGACGGACAGACGGACAGACGGACAGACGGACAGACGGACAGACGGACAGACGGACAGACAGACGGACATGACCAAATCGACTCGGCTATTGATGCTGATCAAGAATATATATACTTTGTATGGTCTGCCACGCCTCCTTCTGCCTGTTACATACATTTGCACAAAGTTAATATACCATTTTTTACCCATTTTCAATGGGTAAATGGTATAAAAAGTTTGATTCAGATATATTGAAAAATAAAAATCGGCCAATAGATTCTCTGTCAGCTATGCGATATATCGGTTCGATTAGGCCTGCTTCAATTTATTTAAAAAAAAATAAATTTAGCAAAATTCAAAAAGAAACCTTCAAAAATATGAGACAGACTTCACGGACAAGCGGACAAGGCCAGCTCAACTTTGGTCCTCTGCAAGGGTATAAGTATAAACTGTATTTAAAGCAAACTCAAGCGCAGCATATCAGAGAACTATAACTATAATTAATCGAATTCAAGTAGGACACCAAGTATTTGCTCTCCCTGCTCCAGGAATTGTGTCAAATTGTATTTAGTTTAGTGCGTATTTTGTAAATCGTTGTTATTATCTGTAATTTATGTACTCAAATCTTCCACAATTGTTTGCTCAAATAATTAAATTGAAATCCAAACTAAATATCAATATCACACGTATGAGAAACGTATAAAAAAATGAAAACAATGGAAAAAATCCAATTAGTTGCAGTAACTGTTAATTGTAAATTATAAAAGCGTATAAAATAAGCTACACACACACACACACATACAAGCAACAACAACAGCAACAGCAGCAGCAATAAAAAAGCATATAAATAGTCCAAAATCTCTATAAAAGCCATATATAATCATTATGCTCAGTTGCCAGTTGCCACTTTACGCAACATTGAACAATTTACCTAATGAGTTTTGCAGCAAGAACAGCAGAGTCGTTGGACAAAAAGTAAAGTAAGCCACAGCCAAATGCACTCGACGTGCAGATACCATTCACCTTCATCTTAGCAATTAAAATTCAATATTTCAGTCGCAAGATAACGGATGAGGCGTCTGTTTATTTATTTTATTTTTTATTATTATACTTTTTTGAGGTAAACGGAGTTACCTAGGCACCCCTTTATGCCTTTTATATTCCGTTTATTTTTTAATGAAAATTCATTCTCTTATAACTTTTATATTTATTGTCCGATCGACTTGCAATTTATATTACATTTTTACGTTACAGTTACCTTTGCGTGTGCCAAATTTGAATGTTGTTACTTATACATATTGCCTGATATTCCAGCTGTAGTATAATAGACTTTTTTCAGCCATTACCAAAAGGGTATACAAAGTGCTGCATACTTTCGCGCGCGGCGAGCGCAGCGCAAAAACGTGCTGCATACTTTTAAGCGCATTTGTATTACGCATACGCCTCGTCGGATAATGAACGGCCTCCCAGACAGTCCGAGCAGTGCATAAATTTCGCGTGATAAATGAAAAACGATGGCGAGCAGAAAGTGCAGGCAAAAGAAACAAGTGTCGCCGTTTTTCACTTCGCTCCCCCAAAAAACCCCCCTCTGCTCATGCTACGCAGTTTGCTCGCCCCTTGTGCTGGTGGCCAGCAATTTGCGCGCATAACTCATTTGCATAAATTTACTTGACACTGACTTTTTGCTTTTGTGCTCGACTCTCATTTTCGCAGCTCTCGTCGACGGCGAAAGTGGCTCGGTGGTTCCAGCAGTTGCCGTGGCACACCGCCTCGCTGTCGCGGCCCGAGAGCGGCTTCGTTTCCGGCGACTCGCGCTCCGAGAAGTATCAGGAGGATCATTTCTATGGCGGCCTGGCGGTTAAGGAGACGGATGATTTATGCGACGAATTCCTGCTCGTCGAGGGCAGCAGCACCATTTGGACCAAGTTGAGCGCCAAAAAACGTCGTAAATTGCTCGGCATGCGTCTGGGCAAAGTGACAACATTTTAACGGAGCTCCCTCGCCCCACCTCCCCCCCCCCCCTCGTAATGTGTGCGTTTATTAGCTGTTAAGTGAGTTTTCCATAAGCTTAGCCCTAAGCCAGGAGCGACGGCCAGGCCGAGAGAGTCAAGGCGAGAGACGTCCAGCTCTCGCAGTTACTTGCAAGTAGCATAGAGATTAGCTAATATGAAAATCAATAGACTAAATGACCAAATTAACCCAAACGAACGACATGCTCATTGAAATGCCATGAACAAACTCAAACACACACACACACGCGCGAGATGAAGGAGCAGCAGATAAGAGCAACAGGACAGAGATAAATAAGCTTAGTCATAAGTCAATTAGCGAGCAGAAAGCTACAGCTCAATGTGTATTTAAGTATTAATAAACTAAGTGAAAGTATTTGTAAGACACGACACACACACACAGACTCCATTTAGGCACACACACACACACAAAGAAAAGCACGTCGGCCAATTCATTAGGTGGGCAAACAGGTCGCATTTATCATACGCCCCGTAGCACGCACGAAATAAAAACGAAACGAAACGAAACGCAGGAGAAGCACAGGGAAGAAAAACATAATAAAAGCTCCGCAATTGCTGCTTAACTTAGCCAACTTTTCATGTTTGAGAAAAACTGGTTATTAAGCTAAGCAAACACACAGCGCACAGCACACAAGGACAACAAGGAGCACACGCAAAAAGCGCAAAATGCGTGGGGGAGAAATCGTGGAGCTGCTGCTGCCGCTGCTGCAGCTTCCTTGCGGATTCGCCCTGCTGGAAGATATATGCTTAAGCAAATAAGCCAAGCCAGGCAACAAGCATAACACACTTACTGTAGCACACACACATACACTCAGACACGTATGCGAACACCCTCCTGGCCGTGTGTGTGTTTGTTATTCATAAATTTTTCAGCATCAGGAGTTTTATGCATAAATCGATTTCACTTTTATGTGGCCGAAAGTATTTCTCCCTTATTTTTTGCAAGATTTTTCAGTGGAGGGTAGCAGCGTGGGCGACTCTATAAATTTACTGCAGCTGCGGCCTGGAGTCGCAATTGCCGGTGGCGTACGTGGCGTATAAGTGATTTCCGCAGCCCAAGTCTGGGCTGAAGGAGCGGCTAGATAGTTTAAAGCATGTGCGAGTATAACCATCTGCAGTTGAGAACCTTATAGAATATTACTCGAGACATAAAGATATACATAGAATATATTTTATATATATTTTTGATAGTTTAGCCAACATAGTTTTACCGACGATTTTCCTAACGATCTAAGGCAGTAGAACTGAAGTGGATTTTTTATTTGAATGCGAATGCGAATGCAGAGTTTTGTACGTAAAGGTTTTAGTTAATTGAAGCAACAATTTTTGAGACTGAAACTGAAATTTGTACTAAGCATAAATAGAGGAAAAGCACAGACAAGACATACCCATACCCACACACTCACACTCACATTCCATTTTCGCACAGATATTTAGTATAAAATTAGATTATTGCTATTTTATTCGCTGCTATTTAAGTTCATTAAGTGCTGCAACTGAATAAAGAGAATAAAAAATGAAAACCTGCATGCGTTTGTGTTGTTGTTGTTGTTTTTGTTGTTGCTGCTGTTGCACACTTTGCTGTTCAATTAATTTAACGTGCTTCACATGTAATAGAGCAAAGCGTTGCATATCAGCAGGGGGCATCGCTGCAGTGGCAGGGGCAGTGGGAAGGACATAGCATACAGCACACACACAGCATGTGGGCGCGGCTGGCAGCTAACAAGCGCACTCACTCGCATGCCAGAGACTCTCTCTATATGTGTGTGTGTGTGCGGGGGGCGTTACTAATGGGCGCGTGTGGGCGTGTGAGCGTATCGCATATTGAAAATTAGAAAACAAACCCAAGGCAACTCGTGTGCGGTCATAATTACCGAGGGGAAGCGGCGTAGAGGGGGCTGCGAGGGGTGCTCCCAACTAAAAGCAAAAGAAGCGCACTAATGGAACGCTGAGCAAATGAAAAATGAAAAACGCGACATGCGATATTTTTTTTACATTTTTCGCTTCGCTGTTTTTTTTTTTTTATTTTTGCCGCCGCGTTTTTGACACTTTTTGGGGCACAGGCCGAGGCACATAATTACGTAGAGCTAAAAGGCATGTAAATGCTCGCAGCGCGACCCTGAAAGCAGGAAGTTCACAACACACACACATACACACACTAGCAGACGGACGGACAGACAAACTGGTGTGTGCACATCAACATGTGAGCTATGTGACAGCAACAAGAAACAGTTGAAAATGCCGCGTGTCCTGTTCCAGTGCCCTCCAGTCCCTCTCCCGCTCGCTCTCGCTCTCCCTGTTGCTGTTGCTGTCGCCTCGCCAACGTCATTCACACTGGCACTCACACACACATCGCACACTCACGTCGCACACTCACACTCGCGCTTATTGCGTGGCTGCGACGTCGACGCGTTTAATTCACATTTTATTTCGCTGCTCGCGGCGTAATTGTTGCTTCTCCCGGGCAGGATATGGATACAGGGATATAGTACGCTCGCGTTGGCGCTGCACAGCGGACGTGTGCGCGCGCTTGTCCCAGTGCGCGAGTTCTCGTCGACAATGCAGAGCCAGAGCCAGAGCCAGAGCCACAGCCAGCAGGGCGACTCCAATGTGCAGCCAGCAATTGTTGGCCACAGCGACTCGCCGGCCTCCGCGGACTCCATGCGGAGCACGCCTGCCGCCGAGCCGCGTCGCCCCAAGCCGGGCATACTGCGTCTGGATATCAGCAAACCACGGCGTTCATCAGGTGGTTCAGTGGATTTTCGTTGCGTGAGTGGAGCCGCAGCTGGCGCGGCTGCAGGCGGCAGTGGCAGTGCCAGCAGTGCTATGGCCACTGGCGGCGCCAACAGTGAGGTAAGTTAACATGATTTAGTGGACACCGGGGAGTGCTTACGATTTGTGCGGCACACGTGCGAGGCCTCTCGCAACAACAACAAAAACAAGAACAATAGTAACAACGAGTGCTAAACACGTAGTATTGATAGCAGAGCGCACTTCCAGCAGCTGCTCAAGCTGTGCAGCCAGCATATAGATCCAATCGGTTACCATATATCACGTCGTTAAAGAGGATGGGAAATATGTCCAAGGGGTTTACTCTTCTGGTTTTAAAAAAAATCAGAAAAAGTCCTTTCCGTAAATTAATTTGCCAATATGCCTACAGTTTTATATTTTACTCGATTTTGAAGTCATTAAGAAGAAATAATAACAAGAAGAACTCAAAACTACTATACAATTTCCCACTTTCCTTTATAATATCTCAAGAATGGTTTATGCGATTGTCTTCAAATTTGAAGCGTAGCTGCAACTGATATCGATCCAGCTAGAAAAAATAAAAAACGTATATAGTTTTATTGCCATATTACTTTTTTTTTAATAAAAAACAGCGTCCTATTAGAATATATTTTTAAATGTTGTACGTTTAACTAAAATTATTTTTGTAAAGGAATATGTACAAAATAAATAATAATTATAAATTAAAAAAATATATAAATAAATTATAAAAATAATTACAAATTATAATAATATATAAAAAAATTATAATAATAATTATAAATTATACTAATATATAAATAAATAAACAAGTGTTAAAAACTGCATCTTTGCATTAAAATAAAAACTTCAAAAAGTGCTTTAAAAATCTCTATTGGACGGTAAACCCCCTTTAAACTGTCGAGCAAAGAACTGTTCTACATTCTCTCTTCAAAGAGAGAGCCAAAAACATAACTGCAACTAAAGACATGAACAACAAAACCACACAAAAACATCCAATTTGGCGACTCACTTGCAAACTGCCAACTTTATGAGCGCAATAAGCAGACCGTGAACGGCACAGCATAAACATTTCGACCACACCTCGGCACGCACGCTCATTAGGCCATAAAGCTAATGTGGAATCTCAGCAAACCTGGCAGCACTTGCCCCACCGCCGCACCGTATGTGGGTCACACAATTCGGCACTCAGAAATTAGTTCGCCTGTGTTTAACACAAAAGAAACGAAAAAGGAGATATATATAAAATCCCATAAAAAAGCGATCAAGAGAGAGAAAGATAGAGAGAGAGAGAAAAGAAAGAGCAATGGCAGAACCATTGAAACCAACTGTCGAGGATGTGGCCAATGTGCAGTTTCTGACGGGCAGCAAATACGAGGGCGCCTGGAACAAGTCTGTGCATACGATGGAAGGATTTGGCACCTATCGCTTTCCCGATGGCGGCGAGTACCGCGGCCGCTTCGTCAGTGGCAAGTTTCATGGCTTTGGACACATCAAGCTGGCGCAGCCGTACCGCTTCACCATCAAGGGCGAGTTCTGCGATGGCAAACTGGTGAACATTGAGGACATGTGGTTCAACGACGGCCTGCATGTGCAGGGCAGCTTCGAGGAGGGCAACTTCTTGTGCGACGATTGGGAGTATCTGACGCCGCAGGATCGTCGTTATCAGACGGAGCTTTTCTATGGCCAGCAACCGGTGGGTCCGACCTCGTATCTGACAAGCACGCTGCAGTCGCGCCACATACCACAGAACTGTTTCGACGCCGAGGAGGGCATCTATAATGCGGAGACCGGCTGGCTGACTGAGCGACCGCCGCCCTTCTCCAGGAGCGTCTACGTCAGCTGTCCGCGCGAGAAGGCCTGGATCGAGCGCCATTGCCGGGCTGCGCACAGGACGAACATCAAGGAACCACTGCCGAGTGTCTGCAGGCAGATCGTTGCGAATAACGTGAGCAACGAGAAGGCACAGCTGAAGAATATCATCATCTATGCACCCAAAAAGCACTCGGCACGCGAGGAGACCTACGCGAACATGTGCCAGGATCCTCCCAAGGCGGAGGAGCCAACAGCCGATGTGCTCTTCCCCACAGATCGTCCGCGAACTCAGCAGCTTACCGAGGAGGAACTCTGCATTCGCAAGAAGTTCTGCAAGGAGCAGAAACGCGTCGACTCCTTCACCCGTATGTGGAAGAGTTCGCGTCCGGGCGAGCGTCTGCCTACGCTCGATCGGGTGCGCCAATGGACCAGCAGCTCGGATCCACTCAACGTGGACTCCGGCGCCTCGCAAACGCTTACGCGCAGCTTCTCGGAGAACTCGATCATCAAGAAGGTGGAGGGCTTCTACGACAATGCCTACTGGATGGCCCAGAAGAAAGCCACCGATAATCTCTATGTGGTGCAGTCCAACATGAAGCGTCCGACTAGCTTTGTCGACATAAATCTCTCGGTGTTCCATCTATAGTAGCGGAGAATCTAGAGAAAAACTCGCATATATTTTACCAATTATTATCTGCGTAATTTGAGACCGTGTTTTCTGCAGCTTTTTGTGTAAATTACAAAATTCAAGCAGTAAAATAAATTTAAAGTATATTGCTTAAAACGTAAAAAACTTAAAAAATTAATTCAAAATTAAATTATATTTTATAGAACTTGGAAATATTATCTAGGAGCCCGAGATAGACCCCTCAACGGCTTCAAAGCTTCATCCGAGTTGCCAGTTATGAGGAACCTTTAGTTTGCTCTTCGAGTTCTGTAGTTCGTGTGCTTTATTTTGAGAACTTTTTTGATTAGTTTTTGCTTCTGTATTATATTTAACCATTGTCAAGTTGATGGCTCGTCGGGATCGGGAAAACAAAAGCAAGCGGTTTGTGACGGGTTCGCGCTTCTTTGGCCGGGTCAATGAGATGGGCATGCAGGGCTATGGCAGCTACGCCTTTCCGGATGGCACTAGATACTTGGGCGAGACTCTGAACGGTCGCTTTCATGGGCTCGGCACCATCATTATGGCCAAGCCCTACAGCATATCCTTCACAGTGCTGCACCACGAGGGAAAGCTGCAGCAGATACTGCAGATGCTGTTCAGCGACTCGCTGTCCGTGGACTTTGAGATGCCCAACGACGACGAGATGAGCTTCGCCAAGTGGAAATACTGCTCGGAGGAGGATCGTAGATTCCATCGGGAGAAGCTGCAGCCCATGCAGGCGGTCGGTCCGTCCAAGTTCCAGACCAAGGACGGACCCGAACCGCCGCCATTGGGTCGCAACATCTTCGATCTGGGCTTCGGCATGTTCAATCGCCTCGGTTGCATGAACGGCATGGCCGAGCACATGACGAACACACGCGACTTCTACGTGGGCTGTGCCGATGTGCGGCACTGGATACGCGCGAACTGTCGACACGGTCCGTTCGTGGGCGACCAACTGGAGCCGGAGATAGTGGCCCAAAGCGCACGCCAAATCATACGCAACAATGTGGAGAGTGAGAAGAAACTCTCTGGACATGCGCTGCAGCTGGACAAGCTCTGTCGCAGCGCTGACAGTCAGGCCACGTTCAGCTCGGGCCAGGAGCTGCGACTGCATTTGGCCAACGATACAACAGACAGCACCTCCGTCCTATCGAGGGCGCCTCTGGTGGATCGTCGAGCATATACAGTCGCCTGCCAGCAGAGTTGCGAGCAGCAGATGCCACGCCCACGCCGCTCACACAGCACGAGCAATGTCTGCAACGTAGCTTGATCGCAATTGATAGGCTGCACCCATTACCAATACCCCCCTTTCCCCCTTTCCCCACACTATCACGCTTGATGAATTAATATGTTTGTCCGCGGCTAACCCAAATTCCGTGCTTTCATTTTGAGGTCAAAGCCATTCGCTCTAAAAATATTATATTTGTCTATATACTGCATGCTCCAAGGCGAACGTGGGCGGGCCTCGTTGGAGGCCCTAGATTTATGACAAACTGCTGCCGGGAGCCGGAGCAACACCTTGAAACTGCAATCGAACATGGAAAAGCACTTAAAGCGCGCATAGGTGGGTGTGGCAATTGGGTCAGCGGGTCGCAGGATGAGAGCGGAGTAGACAGCAGAGTAACAGACAGGTCTGCGAGATGATGGGAGCAGGAAAGAGATGGGAAGAGGAGGGAACAGGGTATTGAGGAGGCAAGAAGAGCCGAGAGGAGGGGACAGAATAGGATAGGTGGGAAGAGGTGGGAAAAGGAAAGAAGAGGTGGGAAGAAAAGGGTGAGGAGGGAAGAGAAGTGAAGATTAGGGAAGAAGAGGTGGGAAAGAGTATAGAATTCGAGGGAAGAGAAGGGAAGATAAGAAGAGGGAAAAAAAGGAAAGAAGAGGGAAGAAGAGGGAAGAAGAGGGAAGAAGAGGGAAGAAGAGGGAAGAAGAGGGAAGAAGAGGGAAGAAGAGGGAAGAAGAGGGAAGAAGAGGGAAGATGAGGGAAGAAGAGGGAAGAAGAGGGAAGAAGAGGGAAGAAGAGGGAAGAAGAGGGAAGAAGAGGGAAGAGGAGGAAAGAGGAGTGAAGAGAGAACAGAGAAGATGAGAGAACAGAAAAGATTCGGAGTTGAGGGAAGTGAAGGGAGGCAAAGGGAAGAGGAGGAAGAGTCAAACTAAATAGAGCAAGGAAAAGAGAACAGTGAAGAAA
Organism: Zaprionus bogoriensis; assembly: GCA_035046045.1. Lineage (NCBI taxonomy): Eukaryota > Metazoa > Arthropoda > Insecta > Diptera > Drosophilidae > Zaprionus > Zaprionus bogoriensis. The sequence continues at coordinate 559,424 of JAWNOI010000095.1, read as the reverse complement.
CCAGGTGTGAGAGTAGAGACGGCGTGGTGGGAGCTTGCTCCTCAACCCCCTCAACTGCAGCTGTCTGAGCGGCTAATGAACCCATAAAAAGCCAGCAAATTGTGCTACACGTGCGACATGATTTCGAGCTGATGGGGCTGCAGGGGGGAGCGCAGAGAGGAACGACCCACAACACGCATAGATAAATTCTGCCGTTAATTAAAAGCGAAAAAAACCAGGCCGAAGTTCATTTCACTAAAAGGCCCAATGATACGCAAATCTGGCCAAAGCCAGAGCCAAAAAGGCGAAAGCAGAAGTGAAAGCGAAAGCGAAAGACACAGAAGCGTTAAAAGTTATATGAAAACATATTTCAATAGTGGGCGCGGACTATGCTCCAGTGTGTGTGTGTGTAGTTGTACAGGTGCGCGTATGTGTGTGTGTGCAGGTGTCTCTGTGTGTGGCTTTGCGATTTTCTTTATCAACCCTTGCATGTTTGATTTTCATTTACATGCCAGTCGACCAGCCTGGCCGAGAATACAACGTGACTCAATCCGCCACACACACACACACACTTACACAATCACAACGTGCGCTAAATGAACATTCAATGTGCTGGGCTGGACTCCTTGTGCTCCTTGTGCTGTCCCGGCGTGTCCAGTCCTGTTGTTGTTATCACATGCCGCTGGCGATTTTAACGCTCATTCGTCTTCGTTTCAACTGGGCGAGGAAGTCAACGAGTGTTCACTCACCTGCCGCGCCCCCGCCTCGGCTGCCTCCCGCCTACCCCAATGGCCGAGCGCGTGGCTATGTAAATTCCTCGAGCTGCCCACTCTCTGGCTCCGTGTGAGTGTGTGTGTGTGTGGGTTTTGGGCACGTTTTGGCTTTGATAAGTCTGTGCTGGGTGGGGTTTCGGTTCGGTTCGGTTCGGCTCTCTGCGCTTCATTCATATTCATTCATTATTAGAAAAATTTAACTCTGCATGTGTGTGTGTGAGTGTGTGCGAATGTGTATAGGTGTATGTGTCGCGTTGTCCTTTTGATGTCCTGTGGCCTGGTCTGGCCTGGCTTGGCTGGGATGGCCAGCTCGCTAAGCCGTTCAGTCTGCGCAAAAGGCTGCTCCACGACACGTTGCGACGGCACAAAAGAAAAACCTCAAGACCCAAGAAAACTCAGCACAACTTGAGAGTGAAATATTGTATAATACTATTGTAGTCCAAATAGGTATAAAAAAATCCCAGAAAAGCTTGACAAAATATTGTTAAATATTTGTATAATAATTACAAAAAAATCTGCGTCTCTGTCCCAATAAGATTCAACTAAAAATTGAAGATAAAAATAAAATAAAATATTTAAAATAGCCACAATAATTAAAATCGATTGGCCAACCGAAAGTGATTCAAGTGCGAGAGACTCTTTCTCTGTAGCACTTTCTCTCGAGTGCGTGATTAAAGTGGATTAAGCCGAGCGCGAAGTGCACGCCTGATAAGCAGCCACCGGCGGCGCAGCATTTGAGCATTGCTAATTAAACTTCAACCCAATTCGTAGAACAACTCGGGCGTCACCTCGCCCCATCAGCTGTCCGTGACGTGGGCGCCGCCATGCGACTTGGATAAGGGCGGCTGGCAGATGCAGAGCAGCGCCGACGAGCGCCGGGAATACTACAGAGGACAAAAAGGCAGAAGGTAGATACAAATGGGAATGGGTATAAAATACTAAGAAATAAAATACTAAGAGAAATGTACATTCTTCGAGTAGAACCGCCTCGCAGGACGATACCAGATCGTACGAAGGTAGGAGTGAGCGTAAAAAAAAAACATGGGATGCCCTTCACTAGCATTTTCCATTTCCCATTCACGTGCACAGATTTCCATCCGCAAAACCAGAGCAGCGACGCCGATAGCAGCGCCTACAACAACAACAACAACCAGGAGCAGGTCTTACCGTACGGCCAGCAGAATGGCACAGACGACGTCGTCGACGATGAGGAGGACTACTCAATTTCCGTATCGGCGATAATGCAGAGACGTGCCAGTGTGCGAGGCTATCGAGGCAAACGTGGCAGTCGCAATTCGCGACGCGCATCGAGTCCCATGGATCACGTGCTGGATAGTGTGGAGCGGCGGCGCTCCAGTGTCTACACCACAAGCTCAGGCAAGCCTCCATGCAATCCAATCCAATCTAACTGCAGATTTCGCTTAGCTTAGCAGGCCTCCAGTGGCTAATCAGTGTCATTGGTGGCGTGGGCGTGGCGGGGCGGGGCCGTCGACTGTCATCATTTCGGGCGCTACGTGCGCTCATTTGGTGGCACGTGGTCAACGTGGCGTATGTGTAATGTTTGCTCTTTACTTTCCGCACACAGAGGAGGGCACCAACCAGGAGTCCACGCAGGAGCAAATCTTCGAGAACATACGCCTACACAAGGAGGTCATACAGTCGGTCAAGCTGCAGCCATGGCCCATACGCAAGAAGCTCAAGCTGGTGCGCCAGGTAGGTGACCAGAGAGGACCATCTCTCTCTCTCTCTCTCTCTTCATATCTGCCTCTCTTTTTGGCCGTGCCATTAAATTCGATTTCATGTGTCAATTTTGCAACACTTTTAATGATGTCGACAGGCCAAAACGTATGTGGCACGCCACGAGGGGGCGCTGCAGGAGCGCTTCGCCATGTCGCGCAGCACGCGCGACTTGTGGGCGAGGTTTAAAATTTTAATGGCGGCGGTAAGTGATTTCCCTCAACACACACATATACATAAAAGCATACACACGCACACACGCACACACACACACATGCCGAGCGGCCAAGCGCTTGAGTCTGTGGCGCTTCCTGTTTATGTTTGCCCCAAAATATTTATGGAGCTCGCGAGAAAATCTGCACCCACATAACTCAGCAGCTGCTCGACAAGCGCACAGCAAAGCCAATTAAAATATGAACTCTCTGTGCCGTACATAACTCATGTCGTATGTTCTCCACTCTGCCGCCACTTGCAGCGCTGGCGCCACTGGAAACGCGAAACGGCCAGCTTCCTCACCGTGCTCATACCCTGGGAGCTGCGCATCAAGGAGATCGAATCGCATTTTGGCTCCGGCGTCGCCTCCTACTTTACATTTCTGCGCTGGCTCATGTGGGTCAACATCATGATTGCCATTCCGCTGGTGGCCTTTGTCATTGGCCCGGAGGTAGGACCTGTATATGTATTTCTGTATCTTTCTCTCTCTCTCAACCTTTTGATCTTTCTCACTTACCATACTTCTCTTATCCTTGTAACACTTGATATTACACGTGTTCATATATACCTAAATATATATATATCAAATATAATATAAATAAATAAATAAAATAAATAAATATAATAAATAAATAAATAATAAATAAATGAGTATTGAAAAAAAAAAAATAAAAATTAATCAACACATTAATTTATTAATTCTATATATTAACTACATCTGCCTCTCTCACACTCTCTTGTTATTTCTCGCTCTCCCTCTCTCCTACTGCTCCAGTATTTCGCCACCAAGAACGATGAGACGGATCCGCGCAAACGCATGTCCGATCCGGAGTACAAGGTGGCCGGCAATCTCTTTACGTTCTGGGAGTTCGAGGGCTACTTGAAGTACTCGCCCATGTTCTACGGGTGAGTGGGCAGCGGAAACTCTGGCATTTCCTTATGCAAACTCTTTGCAAAATCCCATAAAGTTAATCAAGCTCTCGACTCAGTTGCCTCTTGATTGTTTATCTCTGTGTTCCTCTCTCTCTCTCTCTCTGTCTTTTTCTCTCTGCTGTAGCTATTACTCGAGCACTTCCGGCATCAGCACATCCGGCTACAAGCTGCCGCTGGCCTACTTCCTCACCGCCGTGCTGGTCTACATCTACAGCTTTGTGGCCACACTGAGAAAGTGAGTATAGAGTGCGGGGAGTGAGGGGGCGGGAGGGTTTGCTGGACACTTCATTAAATCTGCGAGTATCGAAGCCAGAAACGCTCGTTAATTAATTAAACGAACGAAACGTTGCGCTGATTAAATAATACAAATCTTGGCGCTGGGGCGTGTCCTTTGGCCGAAAAGAAAGCGGAAAACTTGCTGGCCTATCAGGCGAAAACTTGGCTATTATGATTTACGCACGCACGCGGTCAGACACAAGGCGGGGTATGGCACAGCAGGAGCAGGAGCAGCAGCGGAGCAGCGGGCGGAGTGGGAGTAGGCGTCAGCCCAACTGGCAGCGGTTGCGCCTTTTAATGGCTTTGTCGGCATTATGTTGATTTCGTAATTGAACAAAGTACCAGTGTCAACAGCGCGCGCACAGGCCGGCACACTGACCTTGCCACTTGCCACTTGCCACTTGAGCGGCCTGCCTGCCACACGTTTGTGGCACGTGCGCGGCATGCGTGAATCGCAAGCTCGTATTTATGTGCCAGTTGCCGGCCTGGATTTGTGCGCCAATTATGGCGTGTAAGCCAAGTTGCAACAAGGCAGAGCAAACAGTGGGAAGTGCTACAGTCGAATGCACTCGACTGCGCGATACCTTGCACCCTCTTTACTTCCTTCACACTCAGACTAGATGTTAGATATTTTTGGTGAATTTACAAATTAGGTAGACAGACAGATGACAGACATACAGATTGTCTGATAGACAGATAGACAGACAGACAGACGGACAGACAGACAGACAGACAGACAGACAGACGGACGGACAGATAGACGGACAGGCAGACGGACAGAAAGACAGACGGACAGACAGACGGAAAGACAGATGGACAGACAGACGGACAGACAGACGGACAGACAGACAGACAGACGGACAGACAGACGAACAGACAGACGGACTGACAGACGGACAGAAAGACAGACGGACAGACAGACGGACAGACAGACAGACAGACGGACAGACAGACGGACAGACAGACAGACAGACGGACAGACAGACAGACGGACAGACGGACGGACAGACGGACAGACGGACGGACAGACAGACAGACAGACGGACAGACAGACGGACAGACGGTCGGACAGACAGACGGACAGACAGCCGAACAGACATTCAGGCATACCACAGACATGAGGATAGCCAGATGGACATACAGACGGACAGATCTACGATAAATCCAGATGTCTATAGATACCGCCACGCCTCCTGCTGCCTATAACGTACACTTGCAACAAACTACTATGCCATTTTTACTCATTTTCTATGGGTGCCGGGTATACTTAAAAAAAACTTTTCTCACTCCTCTGCTACTGCACAGAATGGCTGAAAACTCGCGCAACTCGAAACTTTCCTCGAAGGACGACGAGTGCGTCTTCTCGTGGAAGCTGTTCACCGGCTGGGACTTCATGATTGGTAAGTGAGCGCGAGCTGAAAGCGAAAAGAGAGCCAACTGCAGCAGCAGCATCATTACGGCGCGCTTATCACCCACAGGACACGCGGAGACGGCGCATAATCGCATTGCATCCGTTGTGGTTGGCTTTAAGGAGGCTCTGCTCGAGGAAGCCGAAAAGAAGAAGGATAATCGCAAGTAAGCACCACGCGAATCTCCCCCAATTGCAGTTTATAATTGAAGCACATTCCCTTGCCTACCACACACCACCCCCTGCTTCCCTTAGCTGGCGCGTAATACTACAGCGGATATTGGTGAACATTTTGGTTATGGGCCTGCTGGGCTTGTCGGGCGCCACGGTGGTGCTGCTGGTGAACCAGTGAGTATATCCACATGTTGCACGTGCGATAAGCTTGCCGTTAACTACGTCGCCTTTCAGCTCCGAGGATTTGGCCAAGCACGACAATTGGCTAAGCCGCAACGCGGTGAATGTGACCATGACGCTCTTGTCCTTCTTTCTGCCCATGATTTTCGAGGCGCTCGGCCTGTTCGAGAATTGGCATCCGCGGCAGCAGCTGCGGCTGCAGTTGGCACGGTAAAGCGGACAACGAAATGCTGGAGTAAACACACTTATTTTCTTCCCTTCTTTCTCTTTCTTTCTCTCTCTCACAGCATCATGATATTGAACATGCTGAACTTGTACTCCCTCATGTTCTCGTTCATCTACAAGATCAACAGCAAGGAAAAGCCACTGCAAATGTTAAAGCAGGAGAATGAAACCAACACGCTGGAGCTGCACCGCCTGATGAGCTCCATCGAGGCGTTGCGTGCCATGACCACGCCTACGTCGCCCTTTGGCAGTGACAGCACCTCGGACGGGCAATTCGACGACCTGAGTTCTTCAACGCCTTGGTCCAGTGACGGAGCCAGCAGCCCGGCAGCTGCTCTCCTCTCGAGCGTGACGGTGGGTGCTGTGGCTTCCACCCTGCGGCGGATCAAGTGCTACAACATAACTGTAAAATGCTCAACACCTAGCAACATCGCCACCACATTGATGCTGCTAAATTTGACGACAACTCCACTGCTACCAACCACCATTCCCACCACCCTGCCAACCACCACGTCAACAACCTTGCCAACCACCTTGCCAACAACCACTGAATCAACAACATGGTCAACTTTGCCGTCAACAATAACAACAGAAACGAGTACGGGCACCATTGGCACTACTGGCAGCACGCCCTGGACTACTTTACCCACTACAACAACGCCTAGCACCACAACGCCAGTAACCACGTGGTCTACAACAGCGAACGGCACAACAAGCACCACTACCACCACCACCCAAGCGCCCTTTACAACCGACGATGAACCCACTTATGATTATGGCAGCGATGAACCACAGCTGGGTTCGTCTAGCACCACCACCACGCCTGCACCGGGAAACGACAGCTACTTCAACTATGTGGATTATTTTGAGGGCGCCGAGTTTCCCGAGCCAACGGATGAGCAGGCAACCACCGAGCAATCAGATGACCCACTGGCCCTAGTGTTAAACCAACTGAATGAGCAACGAGTGAAAACGAGGCGAAAACGAGCTGCAGATGAGGAGGCACCACCAGTTTGGCACACCAGCAGATACAGTAGAAGACATCGTAATGATACAAGTGGTGCACAGGGTGCAGAAACCTCTGCAGCAACCGTCAATCCAGCTGGTTCACCTGCATATAATCCGCCAAATTATCCACCAAGTGGTACGCGATATAACCCACCACGTGGTGCATCCTTTAACCCAGCCAGTGGCACTCCATCTTATCCGCCGCGGGGTGCGCCTTTTAACCCACCAAGTAGCGCGCCATACAACCCAACATATAGCTCGCGATATAATTCACAAAGCAATACACGCTACAACCCATCAAACAATCCAACATATAATCCACCAAACAGTGCAGCACCTAATCCACAAAATACGCCGCAGAACAAGCCGCGTTACCCTCCACAATCAATCTCAGCAAACAACCCACTGCCCAGGCCAACAGACAACCCACCATATAGGCGACCCTATAGACCAGCGGTGCCACCACCACTACCAACCATAAGAGCCACAGTGCGACCGAGCAAGGGTGCTATTAGCGAAGAAGAGTGGAACCGCATTAATCAGGCGAGAATCCGCGCAAGCACACAAACCACGACAACCACCACAACGACCGTCCGACCAGCTACTAAAAGAACTACGCCACGAACCACACAAACCACCGAACCGCCCACTACAACAACGGACAACGACAGTCCCGAGAGCAGCAGCTCGAGCAGCAGCACCACCACCGAGGAGTACACGGAGTACACGGATAGCAACGGCAACAACGTGACACCCTTCTTTATAAACAACAACGATATCCTGCAGGTCGGGAATACCATGTACTACGACAGCCAGGACATGGATTGGTGTGTGATGCGAGTTTGTCCGCAGAACGGCGAAGACTTCTTTGGCGGGGGCAGCACCACACCAGATGGGCTAGACACCACACTGAGTGCAGATGTGGTGCAGCCAAGTACCGTCAGGAAGACGCCACTGGAGCGACAAGTGTTACGGCTAAAGGAAGTGCAGCAGGCGCTCAAGCAAATACAGACCAATCTGACGACCATGTGCTGGGAGACATCACTGGGGCAGGAGTTGTCCAAGGTCATCGTTTTCGATGGGGTAAGTAAATGGGCAGACAGACGGTTGGACAGACTGATAGACGGACAAACTTACGGACAGACTGATTGATAGACATACAAGCAGACAGATAGATAGAAAGACAAACGGACAGATGGGCAGACAAACGGACAGTAAGGCATACGCACGTACTAACGGACAGACATTTATACGGACAAACGTACAAGCGGATAGACAGAGGCGGAACGAAACACAGTCTAAACAGACGCTCAGACAGGCAGGCAGACAGACAGGCAGACAGACGGACAGGCACTACGAAACACAGTTTAAACACGCATCGATCATCGTCAGGCGGCAGAGCTATCAATTTCCTTTTCGACACTTGGGAGAAACCACCAGATAAACAGCTGTGGTTCTCTCTCTTATTGTTCTTGTTGTTGCTCCTGTGCACATATCAAAATCTATTTAACTTGAAATATGATTGAACTTTAAGCAACAACAACAATAACATCCTAAACAGAGAGCTACTTACCCATCGCCGTGGCGTGAAATCCCGTTTAGCTAAATTGTGCGGAAAATTCACAGCGTAAAGGAAATTTGTTTTCTCGCTTTTCATGCTAAAAATCAAAATTTCGCCTGGCTTGAAAAGTCAAAAGCGACCAAGTGAGATAGCTAAAATTGTTCGAATAGAACCACAAATCACAGATACACTACAAAAATGAATTGTAAAGTATCACAAAAAAAAAGAAGAAATTTGGATAATAAAGCTTCGACGCTCTTATAACTGAAAAGCAGAAAATGATCTTGAAAATCGCGTCGTAGCAAAGTCTGCTACAGATTAGTTATACCTTGCAGCCAGCGTAGAGTACATCAGCGTGTTAGAGACACACCAGAAAAGTATTTTATCATAATAATCGCTCTCTGGAGTCCTCTGCCCGAATCGCAGCTGGCATTCGCCTTTTCGGGCACAATTTATACTTATCATTGGGGCATTTGCATAGGAAACATTTTGAACTTTTGCCATCGATTCCCGTGCTGCGCTTGGAGTGTCGATTGGCCAGAGATTCGATTGTGAACTTTAAGTCTAATCGCAAACAAATTCATGGGCTTTGCGGCCAACTTTTCAGGGTTGGCCTTTCCTCATTTTTTTTGCGGCCGACAATCGTGTAAACAGCTTAGGACGAGGATAACAAAAAATGAAAAGGCGCACGATTTGATTATGTACATACATATCTTGTTGTTATTCTGCTTGTTGTTCTTGTCTGCTGGACATGGCGCACATAATCTCTATTAAACGATTTGGGCACATAAATTAGACAAGTTACGAGCCCTTAGTTAAGCGTCTTCGCCTTACGCATAACTAAATTTTAAGCTTGAGCTTCAGTTCCGTTACGCTAAGACCCAATTGGGTTCTGGTCATGTGCGGTTACTGCCTGAAGACGACTATCTCGGTCTAACCACCCTGCCACTCACTCCTCTCTGGTCATGTCGCTATCATCCTGAGCCTGAGCACGTGTTCGTGCATGAATTTCGGTTACAAAATGAATGGGTTTTTGGTCAGATAGTTTGTCGGGTAGTGGGGCCAGCAAATCAGCCATAAACATGTCTCGCAATACAGTGAACCTTGGAGCTGTCGACTGGCTGGATACCCTGTAACTGAGTTGATTGACAGCTTAGAAGGCCAATCAATAGGCGTGAGCATCGCCTGGCGTTCTCTCGCTGCGAGGCAGTGTAAATTCACTTTGTCTCGACACGAAATAATACCAGGCGTACAGAATTACAAGCAGGCAACTACATATCGAGCAGTTCAGTGAGTTAGTGAAGAGTTAAATTGAGAGAGTGGAAGGGAGCAAAAAGGTATGGCCACGTGATAGCTTCAATGTAAACAAACAATCATAAAAGTATCAGGCGCACAGAAAAAAACAGTTGGTTATGCGCAGCAGCAAGTGATCTAGTGCAGTGAGCGAGAGTTATAAAATAGCAGAGAGCATAGTGCCACGTGCCATACCCGTTCCAGACATTGCACACTGGAAAAGAAGCTCGTCTCAAAATCAAGGAATACCAGGCGCACAGAAACAGCAGCAGGCATACGACAGCAGCAAGTAATTTAAAGTAAGGAAAGAGAGAGTGCGAGAGTTGAAGTGATATGCTCTATTTTTGATCATACATGAGCGGGATCTGCATTACGCATCGTTACAACTCGAAATTATACCAGGCGCACAGAAGCAGCAGCAGGTATACGACAGCAGCAAGTAATTTGAAGTAAGGAGAGAGAGAGAGAGCTGGCACGCTCTATTTTCGATCTCACATGAGCGCGATCTGCATTACGCATCATTTTAGCACGAACATATACCAGGCGCACAGAAACAGCAGCAGGCATACAGCAGTAGCAAGTAAGGAGAGTTAGAGAGCGAGAGCGAGAGAGAAATGACACGCTCTATTTTTGATCACACATGAGCACGGAAATATACCAGGCGCACAGAAACAGCAGCAGCAAGTGATCTGCCACGTGCGCTTGCTCTCTCTCTCGTGCTAATGTTACTCTCTGTTGTGGTGTTACTTCGTGTTGACACGAGGTGCCCGTCGTGCTGGAGATCGGTCGTGGCACATGGCAGTGTTCTCTCTCTCTCTCGCTCTCTTTTTCTTTGCTTATATATGATTACTTGCTGTATGCCTGCTGATGTCACTGTGCGCCTGGTATAAGGACTATCCTCCTTGTCATCGTGGACATGACTTACGCACTCCTGCTCTCTCTATACACTACATTAAAAGTTTCAGCAAAATGCCTACTGCTGCTTCTGTGCGCCTGGTATTACTATGTTTTGTTGCAGCCAGACTGCTTGGTGCCGTTATTGCTTCGATAGAGCCATAGTTACTCTCCTTCTCTATTCACTAACTCGCTTATCACTTATGTAGTTTCTTGCTGGTATTTCTGTACGCCTGGTATTATTTCGTGTCGAGACAAAGTGAATTTACACTGCCTCGCAGCGAAACAACGCCAGGCGATTATTCCCTTTACTGTGTGACATATACACACACAGTTTCAGCCATGCCGCTTTGGATTGGTTGATTGCAGGGTATGACTAGACAATGCACTATGTGGCCTTACGTGTGGCGGGTTTTAAGCAGTGGCCAACAGCACAAATACAACTTCATTACAACGTGCTTTCCGCCTACCCCACATAATCTCCTCTTGCTTGTCTCCTCTTCCACTCTCTCTCTATCTCACATTCGTTTCTCGCCTTGCAGCTGATGTCCATTGTGGCGCCGCTATGCATCGACTTTCTGCGTGCCCTATTTGTGCGCTACGTCAATCAAAACTGGTGCTGGGACATGGAGAAAACGTTTCCACAGGTAAGAGAGATTGAGAAATAGGGCACACTATGCTAGTTATCCTAGTTATACCAAAGCTCCACGCTCGACACTCGACTGTGACTAATGGCTCGCTTTGTTTTTGCGGCTTGTGACATGCAGTACGGCGACTTTAAGATAGCCGAGAACATCCTGACGTTGATTAATAACCAGGGACAGGTGTGGATGGGCATCTTCTTCTCGCCGGGCCTTGTGCTCATCAACCTCGTCAAACTGATGATAATGATGTACTTCAGGTCCTGGATCGTTCTCACATGCAATGTGCCCCATGAGGTGGTCTTCAAGTGAGTTGCTCCTCTCTCTCTCTCTATCTCTTTCTCTTTGTCTCTTTGATCCGCCAACTGATGCGTATCTTTGCAGGGCCTCAAAGTCGAACAACTTTTATCTATCGCTGCTGTTGACCATGCTTTTCCTTTGTGTGCTGCCCGTGGGCTATGCCATTGTCTGGCTGCGTCCCTCCTGGCACTGTGGTCCCTTCTCCGAGTACAATCGCATTGCCGAGTTCATAACGCACACAACGAGAAACGCGCTGCCCAAGTGAGTGACCTTGAACTCCTACCCACCCATTGCTATTATTCCTTGGTACCCCCAAACTCCCTTCTCCACAGGCAACTACACGAGCCGCTGGACTATCTGACATCGTCGAGTACGGTTATACCGCTGCTGTTGCTGCTCATACTCATCATCTATTATCTGATATCGCTGACGGGTGCGCTGCGTGAGGCCAATCAGGATCTGCGCACTCAATTGCAGAAGGAGCGCGAAGAGGAGCGCAAAAAGATTTTCAAAGTTCCCGAGGTTAAGCAGGCGGAACCGACGGCCAGCACGCTGACAAATCGCTGGCGCAAGGTGCTGGAGGCCTCCTCCCCGGTTACGCCCACCCAGCCGCCAGACTTTGACACCGAGGAGTACAAGAATCAGGCCAGAAAAGGTAAGCAGCAACAATGACGTGAACAGACTTTAGCAACTTTCGGTGCACTCTTCCCACCCAGAGCTCATCTCACGCATCATGAAGAAGGCGCTGCGCAAGGGTTCGGCCACCTCGGACGACGACTCCTTTGTGCGTCGCGATGACGACGACACGGACACTGAGCACCAGGACTCGCTGCCGCACGACGAGGAGCCCAAGGAGGCCAAGGAGCCAAAACGCTTCGGCCTGTCACGTCTGCAGCAGATACGACGCACCCGCAAGCCGTCCCTGGTGGACATCGTGCAGATAGCCAAGCAGGAGCGGGCGCGTTCCGATTCCATAGCAGCGGCCAATGCAGCGCTCAGTGGAGGCAGCAGCCCGCAGGGCACAGCTGCCACCGGAGCTGACCACTTTCCCGTCAAGGAGGCACATCCCAAGAGCCGCTTCAAAGTCGACATACACGAGCGCAAGCACAGGGAGAGCTTCAAGGAGAAGAAGGAGCACAAAAATGGGGATAACTCAAGGGAGAAGAAGGAACACAAGCACGCAGAGAGCTTCAAGGAGAAGAAGGAGCACAAGCATTGGGAGAGCTTCAAGGAGAAGAATGAGCACAAAAATGGCGACAACTATAAGGAGAAGAAAGAGCACAAGCGCGGCCAGAGCTTCAAGGAGAAGAAGGAGTACAAGCAGAAGCATCAGCCATCGAATGAGTCACCCAAGCACACGGAACACGATCCGGAGGCAAACTCGCGCGTTGTCAGCGAGCGTCGCGCCAGCCTGCTGCGTCGCCAGCGCGATAAGGAGAGCGACTCAAAGCCCACAACACCCGAGCCAGAAGCACAGCCGGCTGAATCGCCAACACCCGAGAGCCACTTCCAACTGGTGGACGAGAAGAAGCCACCGCAGCATGAAGAGGAGCAGCACGAAAGCCCGCCGACGGCAACAACGCCCAAGGAGGGCGGCGCACTGGACAGCATTGGACTGGGCAAGTTCAAGTTCCGCCGCCACAAATCCAAGTCGCACCACGTGACCGCCAAGCCGGAGCCGGATGTGTTCAAGTTCGATGACAAGAGCCTGGAGAAGGGCAAGTCTGGGGAGATACCACAGGTGCCCAGCGCGGAGCATTTGAGCAGCGAAATGGCAAGCAGTGGCAATGGAACTGCCGACACGCTACCACTGCCCTCACCCACGCCCAGTCAATCGCTGAGTCAGCGACAGATGAACGCGGAGAAGCTGGCGGCACTGTCGCGCCAGGGGCGCAAGAAAATTGGCTCGCTGCTCGCGCTGGTGCGCGAGGCAGTTAATCTGAAGAAGGATGATGTGGAGCAGGGGTCCGACCAGGAGTCACCAGGGCCAACCACGCCCACCTACTTGGCTTACACGCCACCACCGCCGCCGTCGAGTAACTCCAGTGCGACGCTGCTGGAGATGCCGCCCACACCGGAACCGGATTCGCCCACGCCGAGTGCACCATTGCAGTTCGGCAGCAGCACATCTACCGCTGCTGGTCGTCCCACGATGAAGCCACCTGCTGCACCTGGCGTGGTGGCAGCCGCTTCCACGCCCACCTTGGCCACCATGGACGATCTCGAAGAATTGGATCTGCCCGGGCCCATAAACTTCCCCAAACGCAGTGCCTCGCAGCGTCGTCGCGCCATGAGGCAGGACTCGCAGAGTTCCATCTGGTCCGACAATATACCCACTATTACCATCAGCACCACCGGCAGCGATGAGTGCATCGTCGAACCGGAGGCAGCAGCTGCAGCTGCGGTCAATGGTCTGCCCGAGCGCAGCGAATCTCCAGCGCCAACTGTGAACATAATCAAGATCAACATTGAGGAGGAGCAGTAAATCCGGCACTCCCAAGTGTTACAAGTGCCTTCTACAAGGAATTTGTTAGTCTACTTGCCTATACTTAGCCTATACTTGTTATGAACAAAATCTCTCTCTGTCTACTCCATATTGATGAAATTTAATAAAAATAGATTGCTTTCCTCTGAAGATTTATTTCGAAATTCCTCATTTTTGATTTCCGTCAAGCTTAGATTTTTTTAATTTTTTTATTTTGTATTTAAATCAATTTAATTGTTTTCAGATTCAAACTTAACGTAAAAAGTCAGCGTTACATAGCATGCAGCTTTTCGACAAGCTTGTTAACAGCTTTAGCGCAGACACACACAGCAAGCTTATTGTGACTGCAAGCTTTACAGCATATATTGAGCTTAACAGTGGCTTAACAGAAAACTAATAACAACTGCCAAACTGTATTTAAAAATGCAGGAAGTTGCACAATATTACAGAAATTTGTTTTAAATTGAAAATAATTAATTGAAATTCTTTAAATATTAATTAATTTAATTTAAATTTATTTTGGGTTTTATATAAAAAAAATAGTGAAGCGCTCCTGGCTTATGAAATATCCGTTAAATAAAGAAAATATAAACATAGCCATAGCCATATTGCAGAAAATGTTTTAAATTTTAAATAATTAATTCAAGTTTTATAAATATAAATTAGTTAAGTTCATTTAAATTACTTTTTGGTATCATATAAAAAATAGTCTAGTACTTCTGGCCTATGAATTATCTGCGTTAAATAAATAAAATAGAAACATAGTCATAGCCTTCATGTTTTAATTTTTTAGCTATGCTATTTATAAATATATTTAAATTCATAATTCCGCGTATTTTTTAAGATCTCAATAATTTCATTTTACATAAGTTTCTATAAATGCCTCTGGTGAATGAAACCGAAAGTGCGTTCCGTTTTTCGTCCAACGAACTCTTATCAGTGGCACTGCGATAACCTGCCTGCTCGGCAAAGGCAACTAAAAAGCTACACAGAAGTAGAGCAGAGAGAGCACAGCTTCCGATAGTGGCGGCAACTCGCTCGAGCACTCGCATTGTCTTGTACTGGCACATGTGAACAGATAATAATAATAACATGACGACAGCTACTCGGATTTCCATTTGATGCCCCATCAAAATCTAATGCTTCGCTTACTCGAAACTCAATGCTCCATTGAAAAAGAATGCAAAAAGAATTTAGCATTAATTCATAAATGCGACTGACAAGCGCAGAGCCTAATTGCCGGGCCAAGCTGCGGCAAGCCATACAAGAAGCTCGAGAGCGCGAGCACACGCGATCACGCTCTGCTCTCGCACACACACACACACCCACACAGCGACACAGAGACTCGTGCACAGATACAGATACAGAGACAGCCACAGCTACAGCTGCAGATACTTGCTGAGAGTTTCACTCAAGAGTCGAGCGTGTCGAGCGTGTCGCAGCGCAATCCGCTAGAGTCAGTTGAGCATTGGACGTCCTCGTTAGCGGTTGCCTGTGGTGTTCTGTGCGGAGTAAGTCCGTCGTGGTGATCTTATTTCCCTCTGTATGTGCATGTGTGTGTGTGCTTGTGTGTGAGGAGTCTGAAGTTTTCTTCTGGATCTCTTCCGTTTCATATTTTTTTGTACACATTTTCGGCTGTCTCCACTTGCCTTTTTGCTGCGACAAAAAGAAAACCTCAAGATAAAAAGTATCTTCAACGCTGTGCTGTGTGTGTGTAACTTAGTATGTGTGTGTGTGTGTGTTTGTGGCTGTTTACTGAAAAGGTTGTTGCCTTCAGCCTAGTGATACAATTACAACAAAAAGACGAAGCAGAAAATGAGAAGGCGAAAGGAAACCGCGGCGATAATAAAATGTACTTTATAATGAAACCTATGTTCGAACAAAACAGCAGTATTAACCGATTCAGCGGAAAAGTGAGAAGCAAAAACCAAAAAAAAAAAAAAAAAACGAAAGCAAATGCGATGACAAATGCAAATGCAAATGCAGTGGCAGTGGCAGTGGCAGTTGCAGTGGCAGTTGCAGTTGGGGCATGTGCCGCAACTAATAATGAACTAAAAATAAAACTCGGTGCGTTTTTGGAAAACCCTCGCTGCAGCATGTGTGCGCCTCACACTCCGTAAAAGTATCTACAACAAAAATAAACGCATGCCCTGCGCAGCGCTGAGATACAAAAGAAACGAGGAAACAACAACAACTGCAACAACAACAACAAAAACAAGACCAAGTTTCGTAAAAGTCGCTGAGCGCGTTGTGCAGTTTCTTTTGAGTGAATTCGTTTGCCTTTGCTCTACCTGATCTCACCGTCGTGTGTGCGTGCCGCGCGTGTGTGCCAGTGTGTGTGCGTGTTCGAATGTATCTGTGCGCGCTTGTGTAGTGAAGCAGTTGATAAAAACAAACGATACGATAAAGATAAATAGCAAAAGGTGCAAACAATAAACGCCGTCTTAAAACACACTACACAAATACACAAGCACGCACACACACACACACACACACACACGCTCACAGACAGCTCTCGATCTGCGCTCGAGCTCGGCCATATCGCACTATGCGCTAGTTCGTAGCCCCAAATTCTTATCGCAAAAGGAACTCGTGTTCATAGGCGCATATCGCAGTAGCTCTCGGCAGCAGCAGCAGCAGCAGCAGCTCAACAACTCGAAATCTGAATGGAGCGGATGTTCGTTCGTGCTATATATAATATATACATATATATATAGTTTATTGTATACAGCATATGCTTATATTCAATTTCTCTGTGCTTGTGTCGTGGCCTCAGCTGAACTCATTCCCAAAGGGTTCCTGCCGCAGTCTACACTACGAGCGGCCCCGGCGACAGTCCGAAGATTTCTTATAAAGAACACAGTTTTTTGTGTGCCTAAAAAAATGTGAGACAGTGCTGATAAGCCCAAAAAAAAAAAAAAAAAAAAACAAAAGATCGGGTGCTGTGCTGTGTGCTGTGTTAATTTAAAAACTGATAAAAATAATTATTTGAAAGTTCTGTTCAAACAAACTTGCACTGTGCTGCCATGAGAAAATAATTAAAAGTTCAAATTCTTTGTAAAAAAAAAAACTCGAGAATTGGGGATATTTGACTCACTAATGAGAAAGAGATACACACTCACATTCGAAAGATCTGACATGTGAAGAAAATAATTCTTTGCTCATACGAAATGCATGAGAAATTGTATATACTGCCCGATCGGACTTTGTTTTTGCCTTAAAGAAACTTAATCTTTCGCTGGGTCACATGTCCAGGGCTTGACTCACTGAAACTGGTAATTTCTTGTAAGTAGTTTCCCTGCTTGTAAACAACACTCTGCAGCTGCAGTGCATTTCGAGTCTCTTCGTTTTGCTGAGGCTGTCGCAGCGCTGTCAGAAATATTTCATGATATCATCTGCCAGCTTCACTAAGCAAATAGACTAAATTTGCTGTGCATATTTGCTAATTAGCGGCACAACTTAACCGCGAGCCGCGATACTTGAGCTGAGGCTAACGCGGCCGACGGCGACGGCGACTTGATGAATCTAACCTTGGCTAAATATAATAAAAGTGCAGCCAAACATAGCGCCGATATGCACTGAAAATTCTGCATTTATCCCAAGACGAATTCTTAAATAATTGCTAAGTTTATGCGCTTATCCAGCTGCAGATACAGAGCTACAGATACACAAGTATCTAGATACCTAGGCGTGAGTGAGACTCTGTGTGTGTGTGTGTGGGGAGTAAGTAGATGAAATCATCGTTTGAAATATTTTCAAGTTTCATACACTCGGACAACTACAACTACAGCACTGTCTTAAAGTGGGCGCTGGGGTGGAGCGAGGCGTGGCTACTGCATACACATAGAGTCGGAAACACAATTTTTGTGGCCAATGCTTGAGTTCATTTCCAGCGAGCGTGCGTGTGTGTGTGTGTTTATTTATGTCTTTGCCTGTTGCTGTTGTTGGTTTTTCAAATTTTCATTTGCAGTTTTTTTTTTTTTTTTTTGTTTTCTTTTATTTGTTTTGTTTACACTGCGTGGCTGAGGGAATCGCCAATGTTGTTGCTGCAGCTGTAGTTGTTGTTATTGTTGAGTTGTGCTTGAATGAACTCACAGGCAGATCGTGGAACTTACTTATTGACGGACTGGACAAACAAAGTTTGCTTTTATGAGCTGCTTTTGGGCTGGCGAGCGAACTAATTAAAAACAAGACAAGCTTCTTAACTGCTTGGCTGAGCGAAGAGTTAATACTCTGCATGAGCTCATAAATAATTCGTGGTGCAAAATTTAATAAGATATAATTTTTCAAATATATATCCAAAGTTTTCAAAATGCTTCCAGTCGCACCGCATAGCTAGAATACCCTGCGTTAGAGCATATCTTAAATAAACCGAAATAACTCGTATTTTTGGCATATCCCGCACAATGTGTACAACAGATGTTCCCCAATTTCTGTGAAAGTGCTTCGAGCATAGTTGAATATATCTTTGGGCATTATCTAATTCAGTTCTCTTGCCTCTATATATGCATTTCCGCAGCGAGTGAAGCCGCCACCAGCACGACGAACCACAACTGAGTTGCAATAATGCTGTAAACTGCGCAGGAACAGAACTCCAAAAAAAAAAAAAAAACAACCCACCCAGCATATATCGAATATATATATATATATACATATCGAATAAGTGTAATTTGGAACTTAAGCAGCCTAGTGTAAACATCTTCACCAGTTCACCCCACGCTTCCAACTTCAGAATGAAGCGCAGCAGGCGGAGTCTCAGCTTAGGCTCCACCGCGGCGCGACTGCTGCTCGCCGGAGCTGCTCTGCTCTGCAGCTGCACAGCGCCAGCGTTGGGCGTGCAGCGCCAGCCGATCAATTCCGCTGGCGGACACGAGCTTAAAGGCACCACCTTTATGCCAGCGCTGGAATGCTACGATACCTATGGACGGCCACAGGTGAGTGACAGGAGCTCTATGCCCTTGTTGGAGGCAGCCCCCTCTCGTTCATAAATCATGCTAGTGTGCTACAACTCAATTGAGCAGAATTGACAGAATTAGCCTGAAGCATTGTGCTGTCGGGTCAATAGATCCGCTGGGCATTAATTCAAATGAAGACATGCAAAGCAATTGAAGCGAATTGAATTCAGCTTCAATTAAGTCGCACACAAGCTGCGCACAGAGAGTGCTGCCTAGAATTTCTCTTAGCAATAGCAGTACACTTAAGAGAAGATTCTTTTATTTTTTTTTTTAAGTTTTCGAATTTTTTTTTCGCAATTCAATTTTCTATCTCACAAGAAATGTTTGAACTTTGCTATATTTTTGACTTACCAATAAAAGAAGGCTCATTAACATATTAATTATTATGAATTAATTAATATTAATTAAAAAAATATTAAAAAAATAAAATATTAATTATTATTAATTAATTTAATAATCATTTTTAATTAAATATTTAAAAAATCATCTCACCTTACTCTCAATCAGAAATGCCTGCCCGAGTTCATCAATGCGGCGTATCAATTGCAATTCGAGTCGACCAACACCTGCGGTGAGCAGGGCGACAATCACTTCTGCATGCAGACGATGAATCCCAATCACAAGAATTGCGCCTTCTGCAAGTAAGCAATACACTCAAAAAGCTCTACCTCTTATCAAACCTCTTATCTTAACATATCATATTTCTCGACAGATACCAAGACCACAATCCCTCGTTCCTGACGGATCTGCACGATCCGCACAATCCCACCTGGTGGCAGTCGGAGACCATGTTCGAGGGCATTCAGAGTCCCAACCATGTCAACCTGACACTGCATCTGCGTAAGTAGCAAAGTTCTAAGCAATATGTAGTGCTCTATAATGTGCTCCTCACCTTTCAGGCAAATCCTACGACATTACGTATGTGCGCATTGTCTTCCGTTCACCGCGCCCCGAATCGTTTACGATCTACAAGCGCACCACGGAGCAGGGTCCCTGGATACCGTATCACTACTACAGCGCCAGCTGTCGGGACATGTACTCGATGCTCGATTCGCGTGCCATACACAAGGGCGAGGGCGAGGCGCATGCCCTGTGCACCGGCGAGTACAGTGACATTTCGCCGCTGCGCGATGGTGAAATTGCCTTCTCCACGCTCGAGGGTCGCCCCAGTGGCATCAACTTCGAGCGCAGTCTGGAGCTGCAGGACTGGGTGACGGCCACGGATATACGCATCACGCTGGATCGCCTCAACACGTTCGGTGATGAGATCTTCGGTGATCCGCAGGTGCTGAAGTCCTACTTCTATGCCATCAGCGACATTGCTGTGGGCGCCCGCTGCAAGTGCAACGGACACGCCAGCAAGTGTGTGGCAAGCACCGGCATGCACGGAGAGCGCACCTTGGTCTGCGAGTGTCGCCACAACACAGACGGACCCGACTGCGATCGCTGTCTGCCGCTCTACAACGACGTCAAGTGGAAGAGGGCAACCTCCACGGAAGTTAACGAGTGCAAAGGTGGGGCAATAGCACGAGGACGCAAAGTTTTTGATTATCAGAAAAGATCACTGTCATACAGAAGAATCTGAATTCAATCTTCCCTCGATTCAGTAAGAAGATAAAGTAAATTTGACCAGCTGCTTGCAATGCGCAGAACTCTTACCAGCCTTAACAGTTGCATCAATCGAGTTTATTGTCCCTCAGTCCGTATTTTCTTCGTTCCGGATCGAAGTAATATAAACATATATTGCGACATCTGTCATAGGTCTTATCGATTATTATTTTCCAGCATTAATAGTAGAATCAATCAAGCTTATTGTTCGTTTATCTGTCCATCTTCCGTATTTCCGCCAATCTAGATTGAAGCAATATAAATTTTGGTAGTGTAGCTATCATAGATTGTTCAGACCGATTTTTATACCCTTGCTAAGAGTTTCAAAATGTTTGCCAGATGTTTGCAATGCATAGAAGGAAAGGAAATACTATACTATAGTATCTATGTATAAATTATTGATATAGCAATTATTGATCAGCATCAATAGTTATACGATGTAAATAATTCGAAAAGAGCGAGCTCTGACTGATATATCGTTCGACTACCCAAAAACCTAACGGATAATAATATTATGTGATAATATAACTAAGAGCGGTACAGTTTAGTGTTGCCAAGATTGTCTTACCATACCTCGGATCACTATACAAGCATCATGTTTCGCTCTAGCACTTGCCCCGCACCTGTCATTTTCCATAGCCTGCGGCCCACTGTGCACCTGCACTGGTCCGACTTCCTATATAAGGACAGACTGCTCTGCCGTTAGCTGCAGCACTCGTTGACGCTTCTGGGCAGCTGCTGAGCTGAGCGATTGTCAGTCATGCTGCACCTGTGCCTACAACTTGTTTGCTACGCTGCGATCGCGCGGGCCTACGGTTGGTCCTACGACTACGCGCTGCAAACGAATCGCCTTGACGGCAGAGCAGATGCAGCGCTTTGGTATCTGATTAACTGTAATGCAGCAGTGGAGCGATCCCAGCTCCCTCTCTTCTTCTCATTCTTCTACTCTGCCCACACTCAACACTCCACACTTGCCTCTACTTGCAGCCTGCAACTGCAACGGCTTCGCGGACAAGTGCTATTTCGATGCGAACCTCTTCAATCTGACCGGACATGGAGGACACTGCCTGGACTGTCGGGACAATCGCGACGGCGCCAATTGCGAGCGCTGCAAGGAGAACTTCTACATGCGCGACAACGCCTTCTGCGTCAACTGCGGCTGCGATCCCGTCGGCTCGCGCTCGCTGCAGTGCAACAGCCAGGGCAAGTGCCAGTGCAAGCCGGGCGTGACCGGCGACAAGTGCGATCGCTGCAGCAACAACTTCTACCAGTTCGGCCAGCACGGCTGCCAGCCCTGCGGCTGCGACGCGCGTGGATCCCAGGACAACACGCCCGCCTGCGATGCGGCAAGCGGCATCTGTTTCTGCAAGGAGAACGTCGAGGGCAGGCGCTGCAATGAGTAAGTAGAGAGATCCTCAATTCTCGGCTATTCTCTCAACTCCCGCACTCTCTGACAGATGCAAGCCGGGCTTCTTCAACCTGGACAAGAGCAATCGCTTTGGCTGCACACCCTGCTTCTGCTATGGCCACACCTCCGAGTGCCAGACGGCGCCGGGCTACTCCATTGTCTCGGTGACCTCCAGCTTCAACAAGCACAAGGAGCGCTGGACTGCTGTCGATCTGAATCGCCGCGACGTGGACATCAAGTACAATCAGTACAGTCGCAGCATTGGCACCACAGCGCAGGGCAATGAGTACGTCTACTTCAAGGCGCCGGATCGCTTCCTGGGCGATCAGCGCGCCTCCTACAATCGCGATCTGAAGTTCAAGCTGCAGCTGGTCGGTCAGGTTGGCCCCAGCAGCAGCCCCAGTGATGTCATCTTAGAGGGCGCCGGCAGCAAGATCTCGTTGCCGATCTTCGCCCAGGGCAATGGTATACCCGATCAGGATGTCAGGGAATACACCTTCCGGCTGCACGAGCACCACGACTACCAGTGGCAGCCGAGTCAGTCGGCGCGCGGCTTCCTCTCGATTCTCTCCAATCTGACGGCCATCAAGATCAGAGCCACTTACTCGGTGAAGGGCGAGGCCAATCTGGACGATGTGGAGCTGCAGACGGCGCATCGCGGTGCTGCAGGTCAGCCCGCCACCTGGATCGAGCAGTGCACCTGTCCCGAGGGTTACCTGGGCCATTTCTGTGAGTCGTGCGCGCCACGCTACCGCCACAGTCCGGCGCGCGGAGGACCCTTCATGCCGTGCATACCCTGCGACTGCCATGGCCATGCGGATATCTGTGACTCGGAGACGGGCAGCTGCATCTGTCAGCACAACACGCAGGGCGACAACTGTGAGCAGTGCGCCAAGGGTTACTACGGCAATGCGCTGGGCGGCACGCCCAACGACTGCAAGCGCTGTCCCTGCCCCAACGATGGCGCCTGCCTGCAGATCAATGGCGACACGGTCATCTGCACGGAGTGCCCCGTCGGCTACTTCGGCTCCCGCTGCGAGCAGTGCAGCGATGGCTTCTACGGCGATCCCACCGGCCTGCTGGGCGACGTGCAGACCTGCAAGAGCTGCGACTGCAACGGCAATGTCGATCCCAATGCGGTGGGTAACTGCAATCGCACCACCGGCGAGTGCTTGAAGTGCATCCACAACACGGCCGGAGAGCACTGCGATGAGTGTCTGCCCGGACACTTTGGTGATCCGCTGGCGCTGCCACACGGCAAATGCGATCGCTGCAGCTGCTATGCCGCCGGCACGGAGCAGGACGAGCAGAGCATCACGCGCTGCGACCAGGTCACCGGACAGTGCCAGTGCAAGCCGAATGTCATTGGACGCGACTGCGGGGAGTGTCAGCCGGGCTACTTCAACATCCGCTCGGGCAATGGCTGCGAGAACTGCCTGTGCGATCCTGTGGGCAGCTACAACTCCACCTGCGATCGCTACACTGGCCAGTGCCACTGCAAGCCTGGCGTTGTGGGACAGCGTTGCGATCAGTGCGCCGACTTTTTCTTTGGCTTCTCCGTGGACGGCTGCAAGCCGTGCGAGTGCGACGAGAGCGGCTCCAAGGGCTTCCAGTGCGACCAGAGCGGGCAGTGTCCGTGCAACGACAACGTCGAGGGTCGCCGCTGCGATCGCTGCAAGGAGAACAAGTACGATCGCCATCGCGGCTGTGTGGACTGCCCCGACTGCTACAACCTGGTGCAGGATGCCGCCGATGTGCATCGCGCCAAGTTGGCCAACCTGAGCGCGACTCTGGACGAGATCGCGCGCACGCCGGTCACCAACGATGCGGAGTTCGAGGGCAAGTTGAAGGCCGTGCAGGATAAGGTTGCCATCTTGGCACAGGATGCACGCTCCGGCTCCGGCGATGGTGGTCAGACCTACGTGGAGGTAATCAACGATCTGCACAAGCGTCTCGACAGCATGCGCGATCATTTGGCCAGCGCGGAGGCACTGCAGCAGGACGCCAATGCGGAGATCGCAAAGGCACGCAACAATTACACACAACTCCATCAGATCATCGACGACGCCAAGAAGGAGCTGCAGCAGGCGCTGGATCTGCTCAACGACGAGGGCGCCCAGGCGCTGGCCAAGGCCAAGAACAAGTCCGTGGAGTTCGGCGAGCAGTCCGAGCAGATATCGGATATATCACGCGAGGCACGTGCGCTGGCCGATCGCCTGGAGTCGGAGGCGCAGTTCGATCTGAAGAACGCCAAGGATGCCAAGGATGCGGTGGAGAAGGCTCATCTCTTGGCCAAGAACGCCATTGACTTGCAGCAGAAGGTGGGAGTTGAGCTGCGCTCCGAGGTGCGCCTCGAATTGAATCAGGTGAAGCAATCGCTGGGCACTGTCACGCAGACCTCCAAGGAGGCGCTGCGCAAGGCCAACGAGGTCTACGATGCCGCCTTGACGCTGCTCAACGATGTCAATCGCCAGACGCAGCCGGACATCGATATCAATCAGCTGAAGCGGGAGGCTGTCGCCGCCAACGAACGCGCCGATGAGCTGCTCAAGAAGATCAACGATCTGTCCAACAACAGTGGCACCATCTTCGCCGACTTCGAGACGGAGAGCGAGCTGGCCAAGGTGATGTTGGAGCGGTAAGTTGTGCACAGTTATCCCCAGACAATCTTCAACTAATGATGATATGCAACTCACAGCGCCGACACACAGAAGATCGACGATGTTGAGCTGTTGGAACGCGCCAAGACTGCGTATGAGCGCGCCACCAAGGCCGTGGAGCAGGGCGACAACACTCTGAAGGAAGCCAACAACACGTACAACTCCCTGTCCAGTTTCCAGTCCGATGTGCAGCGCTACTCCGAGCAGGCTGAGCAGGCACTGAAAACGGTGCCGGCGATCGTGGAAGAAATCTCACATGCTGGCAATCTGATCAGTCAGGCTGGCGAGGCTCTCGAGGGTGCCAATAAGAACGCCAACGAGGCGAAGACCAACGCGCAGGAGGCGCAGGAGAAGTACGCCGAACAGGCCTCAAAGGTAAGACCAGTTAGGGTCAACAGCCAACTCCTTTATTAACTTGGTATTTGTGTTTTCTTTGCAGGATGCCGAATTGATTCGCCGCAAGGCCAACGAAACGAAGGTCGAGGCTCGCAAGCTCAGGGATGAGGCCGATGAGCTGAATCATCGCGTCAAACTGACCGAGGCCAACATCTTCAGCCTGGAGGACAACTCGACCAAAGATGACAATCTGGTGGATGATGCCAAGCGCAAGGTGGGCCAGGCCAAGGCCGACACGCAGGAGGCGCAGAAGCAAATCGAGAAGGCCAACACTGAGTTGTCGGCCATCAAGGATGAGCTGGAGAACCTCAAGGACATTAATACCGCCGATTTGGACAAATTGGGTAAGCCTAAATATTTAAACTAAATTATAGAATTTTCTAATGGAATTGCTTTTACTTAGAAAACCGCCTTACCATCGTGGAGAGCGAAATCAATCGCGTCAATCTAACGGGACGCATCGAAAAGTATCGAGAACAGCGCAATATACAGAAGAAACTTATCGATAAGTACGACCTCGAGCTGAAGGACCTCACCAACGAGGTGGAGAATATACGTTTAATATCTGAAGCACTGCCGGCGGGTTGCTTCCGGCGCAATCGTCTGGAGCCCTAGACTGGGGGAGCGCCCACTGCACACATGCACTACCAACTACTTCAATTAACATCTAAGCAAGAGGAGGACGAACAAATCGGAATTAGCCCTAGCCGTTGAATGAAATTATGTAATTTTAGTCTCTTAGCTGAAATATTGTGTTTAGTGAAAAAGGGAACAAACGACAAACGAGGAACCAGAACAGAAAAAACATAAACAAAAACAAAAACCAGAACTAATTAGAAGCTTTAATGCATCGTTCATAAACTATATACTATATATATTTATATCTGTACGATTATCGTCATAATATGATGTCAACATATTGAACAGCATATTTTCAAAACTGCCAATTGTGCTTTAAATTCAAGCCAGCCATGGATGACTGTATTATATATATATATTGCAAACTGTGCCACAACTCCCAAAATCCAACTGCACTTCTATATTCTCCCGAAACTATACTATATATTAACATATTTGTCACGCTACGTTTTCCAT
The DNA here is from genome assembly GCA_035046045.1 of Zaprionus bogoriensis. Taxonomy (NCBI): domain Eukaryota; kingdom Metazoa; phylum Arthropoda; class Insecta; order Diptera; family Drosophilidae; genus Zaprionus; species Zaprionus bogoriensis. The sequence goes on along the minus strand of JAWNOI010000095.1, from coordinate 533,222 downwards.
AATTTCTATCGTCTTTTAAGTCGCTCTATGAATTCACACCTTAAAACTAATAATAATAATAAACAAAGCTTTCCAACGTTGTAATTTTGTAAAAAGTATTCCCCACTTATTTGTTATTCATGTTGCGCAACAGCAGGAAGAAGTTGCCACTCATGCGAAAGACCTGGAGGGGTTTCAATGGGTTATACCAATTCTTAGGGATTTCACTCAGCTCACCTGCACCAAAAACTTGTGCGATAAGTTGGTAAAGCCGCCCACACTTAGCACAAAAGTTCTTTTTGAGAACAGTAGCATCAGCTTAACGATGAACTTGAAGTCCTCGGACTCGTTGTACCAGGCGCAGTTGTACCAGTCCAGAAAGAGCAATTCACTCTGTATGGCTCTCTGATTAAGTAACTCATATGGAAATAATTGGTCATAGACATACCTGTGTCTCCACCTTTTGCGCATTGACATTGTACAGACTAATTTCCAAGGTTATAGTCACCAGATAGACCATAATCATACCCATCCAGACCCAACCAACTTCCTGAAAATAGATAAAATATATCAGCAACATATTTAAGGCATACATACATAACTTGCTACCATTATTGTGCTGATCTTGTAGAGCAGCATGCATATCAAAATGCTGCTGATCACGCATTGTACCAGAATAATGTACTTGAAAACCCTTTCGATCTGGGCATGATGTCTGCAAAGAAAGTCTGTGAAAATCTCCAACTCTATAGATACTTCCACTTACCTCGAGATACGCGCAAAAAGTCGAGCACAACAGCGCAGATAGCAAACCCTTAAAGGCTGGGGAACAACTTCGTCATTGGTAGAGTTCTGCACCAGATACCGCAGCACCTCCAGAAGGCCCGCCTCGTGCCTGGTCAGCACCACGAAGAGACTATTGAAGCCAAAGACAGCTGAAAAAAAAAAACAAATTTTCAAGTTAACCTCATAAGAGCGCAGTTACTTTATCTTTACCAAAGAAACACCAAACTGGACCGGACTGCAGTAGAAAGAAACGCACCAAATACGATGGAAACTCATGTTTGCCCAGCTGCACAAAGGGTACTATGGCTGGATAAGCTAAATAAACGATATTTTACTTAAAAATCCATTATGTTTAGCTACTAAACTTACTCAGTGTCATTTCACATGAATCCTCGAGTATATAACAGTCATAGATATATTGAAAATAGGGCCGCATCGTATAGTACAGCACAGGCATGCAGACGATCTTGAAAAAGAACATCACCTGACGATCTATAAGCTGCCAGTTATGTCTCAGTATTTTGCTCAAGGCGTTACGTAATGTCGACTTGCGTGGCAAATCTGGAAGCAAGTGTGAGAGAGGGCAGAAGACTTGCAAGACTCGGAACTCACCTAAATCAAATAAGCCCAGGTTTCTCAACACATCACCGCACTCGGTGGTGCGCACCAGCTCCACGCATGCATCCATAAAGTTGTGGAAGTGCATCATTTTTACCAGCCCCACCGAAAGTTGAAAGGTCAGCAGCACAGCCTACGTAGAGGGTAAAAGATACTATTTTTCCATTGCTTGATTATTTATGGTCTTACCTCTACATAGGCCTCAAAAGACACCGTATGATTTTCCATAACAAATTTAATTAGACTGTAAATAATGCACAAATTTACAATCAACGCAAAGATTCTCAAGCTGAAAATATCGTTAGATTAGCATAGGTCTATATACTGCTATATGTTCAGCTTATAGTCACAATTCACAGGGTTTTGAACTGCGTTTCCTGGGAGCTATATTGATGCCCAATCCGTAGGCGCTGTACTCCACCCAGGTTAATCCCAGTTTGGGTAGCTTATCAATCCGTTCCAGCTCCTGATGCAGTATGTTCTGCATTTTGTTAGACGAAATTCAAAACTGCTTGAGTATGTTCTATACCTCATGTCTTTTATATCCTTCCACTCGAAGCATGTGCCTGCTCAATTAGTGGTAAATTATATGCTTGCTCGCAGGATAATTGCTTTATTGCTTATGAACATTGTGCAAGTACTGCCTAATAGAGGCAGGCCAGAAAAAATTTCGTAGGCGGAACGTGAACGCATTAAAAATGCAGAACCAAGCCGAAAAAATAAGCATGGGACTTATAGACGTATATCATATAAATATCTGTTACCGATTAGAAATCTGGCAAAATATGTTATAGTATTTATATTAATATATTAAATAGATAATAATTATAAATACAAATATTGCATATTCAAAATTGGATATAAATACCATATATTGAACAAGAGTATATTAATTTAGATCAGATCCATATCATATAATACGATATGATAAGGTATAATAATAGAAATAATAAAAAATATAATGAATATTAAATTAATATAATAAATTAATAGATATAAAATTGAGTATATTGACTATTAAATAAAAAATATATAGATAAATTAGCCTTATTAAATATTTAAAAATTAACTAAAAACAATTAATGATAACATTAACATTTGAATGCCTAACGTTTCCTCCAGCGAATTCGCGCGCAGTTGGCAGTCCCCGCGAACAGCTGTTGCTGCTGTTATGCGCTCGCAGATGGGCAGCACTGTTCGCGATACAAGTGCTAATCGTCTGCCATTTGTTTACCTGTTCGCCAAGAGACTAGATAATAGTTAGTAACAATTTAATACTAGCAACTGGGCTGTGCCTAAATGACCAGAATGGACGCAAGCGAACAGCAGCTGCTGCAGCCCGTGAGGACGACGAATCCCTTGGTCTACTTCGACATCAGCATTGGCCAGGAAAACGGTGAGCGGAGCACAGTGGAGCACACACACAGCGTCTGTGCTTGACCCAGTTAGGCAGCTTGTGTGTGTGTGTGTGTGTGTGATAGAGGAATGTGTATTTACTCTTGCTTTTGCGCAGCGGGACGCATGATAATTGAACTGCGCAAGGATGTTGTGCCGCGTACAGCGGAAAATTTCCGTGCTCTCTGCACGGGCGAACGTGGCATCGGGCGGCTGGGCAAGCCGCTGCACTACAAGGGCACACGCTTCCACACGATCAAGCGTGTGTTCGCCGTCCAGGGCGGCGATGTGGTCAACAACGATGGCACCAGCGGCGAGAGCATCTACGGCCCGCTCTTCGAGGACGAGAACTTCACGCTGTCGGTGGGTAGCCCCCATGGGAAGGTTTTTTCAAAATTTTTCCAGAAATTTCATATTTTTTCAAGTTTTAATTTGTTTAAACAATTTCGATTTTTTCAATGTTTTATTAATTAATTAAATTTTTAAATTTAATTTAATTTTTGAATTTTCTTTTTTTTTTTATTTTTAATTTGTTTAAACAATTTCCATTTTTTTTAAGTTTTATTAATTAATTAAATTTATTTTTTGAATTTTCGTTTTTTTTTTAATTTTTTAATTTTTAATTTGTTGTAATAATTTTAATTTTTTTTTTTTTAGTGCTTTATTAATTAATTTTATTTAATTTTTTAACTTTGTTTTTTAATTTAATTTAATTTTTTAATTTTTGAAAGAACCTCCCCTTGGGTAATGTGAAACCTAAGAACCTATCTAAATAATACCTTATCTCCCGCTGCAGCACAACGAGGAGGGCGTGGTCAGCATGTCCAACTATGGCAAGCCGAACACCAACAACTCACAGTTCTTTATCACAGCCGTCGGCTGCGAGAACCTCAACGGCATCAATGTGGTTGTGGGCCGTGTGATACGCGGCCTCGGCATTGTGGCCGAAATGGAACAGAACTGCAGCGATGAGGGCGATCCCACGACGGACATAACCATTACCGATTGCGGCGAGCTGAAGCCCGACATGGACTGGGGCGTTGAGTGCTGCGACGAGACCAAGGACAAATTGCCGACGTATCCGCAGGACTGGACGGGCAAGTTCAGCAAGCATACAGTAAGTGGATGCCATAAATAAATGGAATATGTTTTTAATAGCCTACTGTAACTTCTTAGTCCGACGCATCAGTCTCCCTGCTCACGGGCCTGCGACAGGCGGGCAATCACTTCTACCAGCTGGGACGCTACCACGAGGCGCGCGCCAAGTACCGCAAGGCGAACAGGTACTACACGCTGCTGCGCAAGAACTTCGACTGGCAGCAGCTGAAGCGCAGCCAGGGCGACTCGGATCTGCGCAAGCTGGACGCCTTCTCCGTGGTGAACAACATCAACATGGCCGCGGTCGAGCTGAAGCTGGGCAACTATCAGTATGCCAAGCATGAGTGCTCGGAGGCGCTGCGACTCGATCCCAACTGCAGCAAGGCGTACTATAGGCGTGGCCAGGCGCAGCGTGCCATGCGCAACTACGAGGAGGCCATCAAGGACTTGAAGCAGGCACACGCGCTGCTGCCGGAGAACAAACAGATACTGAACGAGCTCAACAGCGCCAAGCAGCTGCTCGCCGAGTACAATAAACAGCAACGAAACGCGCTCAAGAATCTGTTCAATTAGTTAGCTATGGTTTCTATATGATATTTATATATATATACATTTATATATATATGACAAGTTGAAATTTTGCTCTATTTACTTGATCGGTTGTGCACACCGAAATGACACAAATACTTTGTAATTAAATGTTTTTATTTTGTAAAAAAAACAATTCGTTTTAATTGTCTCCGTATCCAGCTCTGCCTGTCCATAGAAACTAGTCGGTTGTGTTAAGTGTTAAATACCATATTTAGTATATGTATATTATTATGTAATCGTATCGTACCTAGAAACACATTTGTTCAATCGATAGCTTTTTAGTGCCTATATAATGCTGCTTAACAACTAGAAACTAAATTTGATCCGCTTATCAAAATGAGCTTAACCCTGCACTTATGTATTAGCCATATGTAAGGTTGCATTATCTATTTAAAGATTTGTCACAATATCCTGCTCGCTGCGATGCAGGTTGCTCGACCCGGCGCCCACGGAGTAGCTCTTCATATTGATTTCCATGTTGGTCAGCGCACTTGAGACGTGGTACAAGTTCTCCGAGAGTATCGCATACACCTCGAACAGCTCCGAGTCCGATTTGGATACAATGAAGGCTTCTGTGTAGGGTACAACAAAATGAATTAGAAATTGCAGGCAATATTTCTACATAGTTCAACAACTAACCCGAGCGATCCTTCATAATGCTATGCGCATAGGCATTCAATATTATCGACATCTCATCGAACTTGAGGCGACTGTCCAGATTGCCGTAGCTGAAGATGGTTAAGCTCTGGTCACCAGCATTGAGCGTGGAGACGCGTCGATATTGTCGCACATGCGATATGGCGCTGGACCAACGCTGCAGATCGATGTGCTCGTGCAGCGACGCCTCAAACTCCTCCGGCGTCATGGGCAAGCCGGGCGAGGGCGTGGGCGTATGCTCTCCCTCCGTGGAGGTGGACGATTCCAGGCACTCCAACTCCGCTTCACTTGTGCAGCGCACCAAGGCATCACGCACCAGTGCATAGAGATCAGATATGTCTTGCATCTGCAATGGAAAGAAATATAAATAACACATAGATATAGATATAGAATATAGATCAAGTTATATTTTCACTTACGTCTTTATTAATGCGAAAATGATTGACAACATTCGCCGATATCTTGTGATTCGATTCGATCAGCAGCAGCAGCTGGAACATTAGCTTATACAGCGAGCGTCCCAGATCGAGCACAACCTCTGTGGAGGCGGGATCGAATGGCATATACGTAATGCTGGAGCTGCTAGGCAACTCCAGGCCCGACGCAGCCACATCCGACTCGTTGAAGAGCGACAGCTTGCAAGAAGTCTTTACCGCATCCAGACACTGAAATCAGACGTAGGATTAACATAAATTTAAGGATTATTTGGCTGCGAGTTGTACTCACCTCCAGCACCTGATCCTTGCGATCGAAGAAGGTCTCCAGATGCTCCTGCACCTCGAGCACATTGAAGCGCAGCGTCTCGAACAACTTGGGCGTCGTCGACTGCAGTTCGCTGCACCAGACACGCGGCGGATCGGCGCGCGAGCTCAGGAGATCGGTGAAGAGCGAAATGCGATTGCCCAGCTGCGAGCCGATGCCCGTGAAGAACTTCTTGGCCTCCTTGGAAATGCTGATGGTCTTGAAGGTGAGCTCCTTGATCAGCCGATACAGTTGCAGCAGCAGCTCCGAGGTGTGCGCCGACGGCTGATTGACCAGCATGGACTGCAGTTGACGGCGCCAGTTCTCCTCCGCCTCGTCGCGAATGGCAGCACCGAAACGTATGATACCCTGTAAATGCGGCGAGGCATTGCACGGCGTGATGTCACCTAAATCGCCCGCACTCGAGCCGCTGGTATCGCTGCGTGAGACAGAGTTACGACGCCGTCGCTCGCGCAGGCTCAGCGATGTGGGCGGCACTGCACTGAAGCTGGACTTCAGGAACGATTGCCGATGATCATCGTCCAGTGGCGACTCCGATTCGCCCTCCTCGTCCGACGAATCGTCCGCGGTCTGTCGCTTGCGTTTGCTCAGTATCGGTGTCTTGTCACTGAAGCTATCCTCCAGCGCCGAAGAGTGTCCTCCCTTGATGGATCCGCCGATGCCACTGCCACAATTCAAACGATCCTCGTCGCCCTCGAACAGCTGATGCCGTCGTACGCCCCAGTTGAAGTTGTCTGTGGACTCGCCGGCAATGCTGTCCTCATACTCCAGGAAATCAAAGTCCTTGAAGACGGTGAAATCGGGTTGACCATCGTCGCGCCGCGAACCGCTGCTCAGATCGCCCTGAGGCCCTGAAGTCTCCTCCGTCGAGGAGGCAGCCGAAGATTGCCGTTCCATGAGATCCGAGGATTGGCTAAAGATGACCTGCAGGTCGGCAAACAGCAGATGTTAGTAACAACGAAATTAGGCAACACCGAAGGTAGACACACTCATATAAGTATACGTATATTTATAGTAGATCTAGTATAATAATATGTAGTATAGTATATAGAGTATTGTATAGAGTATAGAGATAACGTTAAGAGAAATTATGTATAGACTGGAAAAGCTTACGCTTTGTCTGGTCGCAATCGATCCCGTTAGAAGTGACGTGCTCAACGACTGATCGTGTTTAGATAACGAAAGAAAACGAAACGTGGTACAGTTTGAAACAAAAGAAGAAGACAGAGAAAACACATGCGAATTTGCAAGCACGAAACGGAAACGGAAACGGATATGGAAACGATGAACTATGGTGGGGGTGGAGTGAGAACAAGCAAAAGGGTCGCGAGACCATTTCAATACTACGTGATGACAGCGAATACTGGAATGAAACACTCAAAACGAATGTGAAATGAAACGAAAAACCCATGAGGAACGAATGGAATGGAATACAAAAAATGAAATAAAGCAAAGCTACACGCAGCAATTGAGAGTAACATGTTCCTTTACCTTTGAGCAAATTGAGTTTATGAAATCGTCCTATAATTAGGTTTGGTGGTTCGGGTTTGTTTTTGGTATTATATTTTTTTTTTTTTTAGTTAATGATGAGTTAATGGCGTGTTAGTTACAGTTTGGTATTTTGTTTTTTTTTTTGTTTACATGAAAGAAAAAAGAAGTAGAAATAAATAAATTCGTATAGATGAGGGCCATATTCAAAATGTTATATGTTATATAGATATACCACTGTGAGCAAAAAGTGAGGTGAATTTTCAATTTAAAATTCGCGGGCTTAAGATGGCGAACTAGTTCTTTTTTTCTCGAGTTGGCAGGACTGTTGATGACATTTGACGGGAATTTCATGTCAATGTCAGTATGTGTACTATATTTACGCTTTTGTTTACCAAACGATCAAGAGTCCATTTGGCGATTTTTACAATTTTTGATTTAATTGAGCAGAGAAGTGCCATCATATTTTGTTTGCGGAATGAAATTTCGGCTGCGGAAACGTTGAGGAAGTTTGGGGATGGCCTTTGGTGATTCTACCATGTCCCAGAAAAATGTTTATAAGTGTTACAAAGACTTCAAAGAGGCCTGTTTCGAGGATTTGAAAAAACGTTGGCATAAGTGTATTTTATCGGGAGGGGGGATTACTTTGAAGGGGATGAAATTGATTTAGGAGAATAAATAAAGAATTTGGACTTTACAGAAATATTCACCTTACTTTTTGCCCACAGAAGTATATATGTATACGACGATAATACGCTTCTGGCATGTAAGTACAAAGCAGAAGAAGGAGCTCAAGAAGCTAGTGCTAGGGGAGATCATCAAAGCATGCACCTTGCTAATGTACAAGCTGGCAGACTTGCGTCGTCCGCAACTCCCCCCACGCCCCGCGCTACTCTGACTGCAGCTGGAACTTACCGATGGCGACTTGGGCAGTCCGACGCGCTGGCCACAGGTGGTCAGCAGATTCACCAGGCACTCGCGCACGCGACACTGCGACATCCAGGGACGCTTCCAGCCGCTGAGCGGCACAGTGTCTGCCGGGGAAAGGCTCGCACTGCGACGTGGCGAATTGGGTGTGCCCACCATGCTGCCGAGGCCAACAGCGTGTTGTTGTTGCTGCTGCTGCAACTGTTGCTGGTGTTGTTGCTGCTGCTGATGTTGCTGCTGCTGCTGTTGATGTTGTTGCTGCTGCTGATGTTGCTGCTGCTGCTGCTGCTGCTGCTGGGCAGCGACGGCCGAGGCAGCAATGGCAGCCACATTGCTGTGGGCGCGTTGCTGCTGCAGCTGTGCGCTGCCCTGCTGAGCGGGCGCAACTGTCACCGTCGTCGCATTGGTCAGCGTGGAGTTCAGCGACGAGTTGGCCGTCACAGAGGCAGCACTGCCAACGCCAACGAGCGGATCCTCCGACTTGAGCAGGATGCGACGTCCAATCAGAGGCGTCTGCGAGACATCAAAGGTGAACTCCATGGTGCGGCCGGCCAGTTCCTTTTTACAGAACATATCCGAGTCCGGATATGCGCTATAGAAGGAGAACGATAAGCCGGCGCTGCTGCCATCGCTGGGCGGCACCACCTGCAGCGACGAGCTGCGCGTCACAATCAGCTTGAGTATCTTCAGCGAGTCCTTCCAGTTGACAGTCTGCGGGGAAGACGGGGAAGGAAGTTGTGCTATCAAACAATCAATCCCAATAATATAAATTCCATGCTTACATCCAAATATTTGCCAATGGCGCGCAGCAGATCCGCATTGATGGTCTGCGCCTGAGGCGCCGACAGATCCACGTAGTGCAGCATGCAGTGGATGACATTCAGCACGGGCACCTGCACCTGCTGCGGTCCCTTCTCCAGCACCTCGATGAGGAAGGCCAACATGTGCAGGCCCATGTGCGCATAGGTGTCGTGCAGATACTTGACAACACACTTGGTCCACTGGAAGGATTCCTTGCAGAAGGTCTTGCGACTGTAGAGCGTCATCACAGTGCCGAGATTCTCGAGCTTGGCGCCGAGCTCCGTGGAGACATGCGCTATATTCTCCGCACTGCGTATGCATATCTCATTGGCATCCTCGTAGTGCAGCAGCATGTACGGCAGCAGTGCAATCACGTTCATGGGGAAGGCACAGCTCTGCGTGGGATCACAGACGGGCAGACTGAGCAGCGGTGCGAACTGCGAGAGCAGCGTTATGGTCGGCTCATACGTGGCGCTGTGCGTGCAGCCCTAAAAAAGAAGTCAAAGAATTTCATTAGCTACGGACTTGCTCTGGCTGCAGATACACTACCTTGAGCAGCAGTGCATGCACTCCCGGATAGGCTGTCCACTTGAGCTGCTGCTGCAGCTTCTCCACCTTGTCGCGCGCATCGGGTCGATCCAGTGGCAGGCGGTGCAGCACACGCGTCAGCAGACGCAGCGCCAGCATGAACTCGTGCTCGTAATCCGATTCCAGCAGCGACACCGACAACCAGAACAGCTGTGCCAGTATGGTCATCTTGTCGTCCTGCGTGGCCGTGTCGCCCAGCATCTTCAGGCTCTGTGCGCTGCGCGAACGCGACAGCGCCGAGCCGGCGCCAACGCCCACACCGCCCACGCCAAACTTGCAGACGACACTGCGCTCCAGCTCGATGCCAGAGGCACGATTCCGCAGCTCCACCTGCTTGTCGCAGGGCGAGTTGTTGGCCTTGCGGCCACAGTACGACACGGAGTAGCTGGTGCTGCGTCCATGGCTGGGTATGGAGTAGTTCGAGGACTGTGGCGTCATGCCCGACGGCGACTTCTTGCCGGGCAGTATGGAGTTGGGACCGCCATCCTTGTTGTTCAGATTCGGTGTGCTCTTGAAGATGTCCTTCATCACATCGAGTGGTCGGAAATCCGAATCCAAACTGTCCACAGCCGCCTCGAGTGTCAGCAGCAGCTCCGTGACGTAACCCTGCATGTCTTCGCCTTGCTCTGCCACCGTCTCCACCAGTCTGGACAGTATATCCGACAGCATCCTGGAGTTGATGGGCACGTTGAGTGCTCGGAAGATTTGCAGACAGCGTCCGGCATAATGTCGCGATGAGCACGACAATCCCAGCTGCAGTGCCGTCTGCGCCCAACGTTCGGCGATGCGCGCCTGTGGATAACTGTCGGCAAACACCTTGACCATGTGCTTGAGGAAGCAGCTCAGCTGCTCCGCCGACTTGACGGCCCACACCTTGGCCGTAATGTCCTCGTAGTTCCACAGTGGCTGGCAGGTATCGTGGGCGAGGAACTTGAGCAGACTCTTGATCACGTGTGCAATGGGCATACTCGGCCCGGGCTGCGGCGGCGCATGCTCGTCCGCATTGATCAGCGGCACCTCCGAGTTCTCCGTGTTGTTGGGATTGATCTGCAGCGCTGCTGGTGTGCCGGTCAGTGCGGGAGGCGTGGCATTCACTTGCCCAGCCTGTGCTGGCTGCGCTTGCTGCTGCAGATTCTGCGGCGTCTGTGGCAGCGTCTGTTGATTGTGCGCTGCGATGATCGTTGAGCTGGAGAGATTGTGATGCAGCGCATAGGCAGCTGCCTGGGGGCTCACGTGCAGCAGATAACTATCGAACTGCTGGTGCAGCTCCGTGAAGTTATTGTCAATCACGGGCAGCGTCGGCACCGTCAGTCCCAGATCCAATTTGCTCGTCTCGCTGTTCAGCAGTATCCTGGCCACGGTCAGGTGATCATTGTGCTCGGCCAGCACAATCAGCAGGTTGACGCACAGCTGCTTGCAGTGCTCCCGCACAATGATGCGCGTGTGATCCAGTCCCAGGAACAGAATGTGCAGCATCAGCGGCAAATGCAGCGTCCAATCGATGCCCGGAATGCCGTCCACAACGATGTCCGTGAGCAGCATCACCGCTACGTTGCAGCTGCAAGCGGAAAAGGAGTTATTATTATAAATTAAAAAAAAAATGTAATTAATTATTATTTATTTAAATATAAAATTTGGATTGAAAAAAATTTAATTTAATTTAACTATAAAACTATTTAATAACAGAATCCTAACATTATACTACTGTGGGCAAAAAGTAAGGTGAATATTTTTGTAAAGTCAAAATTCTTTATTTATTCTCCTAAATCAATTTCATCCCCTTCAAAGTAATCCCCCCCTCCCGATAAAATACACTTGTGCCAAGGTTTTTTAAATCCTCATTGACATGAAATTCCCGCCAAATGTCATCAACAGTCCTGCCAACTCGAGAAAAAAGAACTAGTTCGCCATCTTAAGCCCGCGAATTTTAAATTGAAAATTCACCTTACTTTTTGCCCACAGTAGTATGTATATGGAAAAATGCCATAACAAAATAAGCCTAATGCCTTAAACTATTAACGGCAATTTACTACAACAACTGACAAGCGCCAATTAGCTTATCACCGACGCTGACTCACACTATCCGCGACTACTATATAAATCGAGCTGCCAAACTTTCAGCCAGTAAATTCCTCTGTGAAAATGAAGCTATTACTTTCGATTTTGTTGCTGGCCGCTGCCTCAGCAGAACTGCTGGAAGCAGAGCCTGAAGCAGCTCCGAGTAATGATACTCTCCAACCCGAACTTGATGATCTTCCCAACAGTATCATAACCAATGGCTATACGGCAGCTGAGGGCGAAGCACCCTATATCGTCTACCTATCCTTCCGCAACTCCTGGTGTGGTGGTTCAATAATTGGCAATACGTGGGTTGTCACTGCCTCGCACTGCACGAAACCCTCCAGCTCAGTGACCGTCTATTATGGCTCGCTCAGACGCGGTCAGTCCCAGGTGCGCCACACTGTCTCGGGCAGCGACAACATCATCAATCATCCGAGCGATGATATCGCATTGATACGCACTCCGCACGTCAACTTCAACAATCAGATCAATCGCATTCGATTGCCCAGCTTGAATGATCGCAACAATCAGTATGCAAATCAAGCGGCCAAGGCCTGTGGCTGGGGACTGACCGCCTCGAAGAAGGCTTCGGACAGTCTGCAGTGCGTCAATCTGCAGGTCATAGCCAATAGCCAGTGCCGACGATCCTATACGGCCAGCATCATTAAGGATCAAATTCTGTGTGTGAGCACACCCGGCGGCAAATCTATCTGCAGCGGCGATTCCGGTGGACCACTCGTCACGCAGAATAATCCCGTGCTCATCGGCGTCAGCAACTTTGTTTCCTCACGCGGTTGCACTGCCGGACGGCCAGCCGGATTTGCCAGGGTCACGAGTCATTTGAACTGGATACGCGAGCGCACGGGAATTTCTTACTAACAATCCAAATGTGATCATACCCAATCTAAACTGTATATTAATCAGCGATTAAAAAAATATATATATCCATATCAATAGAAAAACCTTAAAAACGTAGTCCTCTGCTTAATTAAATTTGATAAAAAATATTCCCATTTTAATAGATAAACCTTTAAACCGGAGTCTCTGCTTAATTAAATTGCATAAATCAACAATCCGCTGTTAACTAAAATTGGACATAAGCTTATATTTCAATTAACAAATCCACAATAAATAAACAACAGTCGTAAGAGTCTTTAAAGCTCTATTGTTTTTTTTTTGCAATCCGAGAAACAGCTGACCACATAAAGCGGGCAAGTTCACGTGTTGGCCCAGTTTAGACCTACGATATTCAATATTAGTCTGGTCCATTGTCTTGTGATTAATAGAGCTAAGATCAACAATTAAGTTTATTTAGTCAAACTAACTGGGATTCGCCAAGTATATAAGACCCTACGCCAGCTCTACTTGGCACAGTTAACAGCCTAACTATGAAAGTATTCGAAACAATTCTATTCCTGACCACGATTGCCCTTGCAATGGGCAATCAAACGTTGATCGACAACGATGAGGAGAAACCCAATCCCATCATTACCAACGGTTATCCGGCCTTAGTGGGCAAGGCACCCTACATTGTGGGCTTGAGTCTGGGCAAGGATGACACTGATGGACGCACCCTGGCAGCTGGCACCATTATATCTCACAACTGGGTGCTGACTGCCAGGCATGTCCTGAAGGGACCCGACTTTGCCGAGATTTACTACGGCTCCAACTGGGGCTGGCGCAGTCTATTCAGCCAGAAGGTGTACAAGAACAATTTCATACTGCACGACAATAGCAAATATGACATCGGCCTGATACGCACACCACACATAGACTTCACTCTGACCATCAATAAGGTGAAGCTGCCCAAGTTTAGCCAGCACGACGAGAACTTTTTGAACTGGTGGACCGTTGCCTGCGGCTGGGGAGTACAGGCGAATGGCGAGTACGCCAGTTGGCTGCAGTGCATCGATACGCAGGTCATCACCGACGACGAGTGTAAGCAAACCTTTGGCGACGTCACCGATCACGTGCTCTGCACCAGAGCTACGGACGGCAAATCTACATGCGATGGCGACTATGGCGGTCCTCTGGTCACACACGATAATCCCGTTCTGGCGGGCATTAGTACCTTTGGTCGTGCTGGACCCTGCACAGACGGACATCCGGCAGCTTTTACGCGAGTCACTTTTCTTCTGGACTGGATACGCGACAAGTCTGGAGTGGCCTACTACTAAGTTCTGATCCTGATGCTTGATACAAGTCAAATAAATCGATGTTTTTCCCCTACAAATGCTAAGGATAATGTTTTCTTTAGACTTTAAGACCTGACATACTATATTTCATTAGCATCACATTTACATAACTAATGCCAGAAATCATTAGCCTGACCTTATCTGCCCTTGCTCTTGTGTGGCTCATTAGCAATCGGTTATAACATCAAGTTTAGTCCTCAGTTCATTATCCAAATGCGCTTCATAACTTCCCAGATACTACGCTATATAAACTGCATTCCACAGCAGTACCGATCACAGTTGTAACCCCAACATGAAAGTGTTTCTAGCAGCTTTTGTGCTGGCCTTTGGCTTCGGTCTTGCCTCGACCAGTGGCAATGATACGCATACGCATGAGGATGAGCAGCCCAACAACATCATAACCAATGGCTATGCAGCCTATGAGGGAAAGGCCCCGTATATAGTCAGTCTGGAGTTCAAAACGGAGGGCAGCAACACCTTCGGCGTATGCGGCGGCTCAATCATAGGTAACACTTGGGTGGTAACAGCAGCTCACTGTCTGAGCGGGGACTATGTGGACATCTACTACGGATCGAATTGGAGGGGTCAAGGCTCTGTCACGCATCGCGTGCGTAAAGATCAATACATACGCAATAGTCTCTGGCCCAATACCAATGGCAATGACATTGCACTGCTGCGCACACCCCACGTGGATTTTACCTCCAAGATCAACAAGGTGGCACTGCCCAAGCTGAGCCAACGGAACGAACACTTCGATAACTGGTGGACTGTGACCTGCGGCTGGGGCGGGCAAGCGAATGGAAAACTTGCCAATTGGCTGCAGTGCGTCGATTTGCAGATCATAAGCAACAGCGAGTGCTCCAGGAGCTATGGCAATTTACCCGACGGCATTTTGTGTGTCAAGACGCCGGGAGGCAAGTCCACCTGTGGTGGCGACTCCGGTGGTCCCTTGGTTACACACGATAACCCCATTTTGGTTGGTATCACTTCATTCGGTTCGGTTGCCGGCTGCACTGCTGGTAAGCCAGCTGGATTCACCCGCGTGTCCATGCACTTGGACTGGATACGACAGCATACTGGCATTGTCTACAACTGAACATTGAGGCCGCCAACCTTGGATAATTTGAAATAACTAAATAAATAATAAAGCTGCATTCTGAAAAATAATTTCTGGAATTATATATTTATTTTGGAACAAATTATAATGTAGATTGTGATTGGGAAATTTATTTCTTACAAAAAAAAAAAAAAAAAAAAAAAAAAAACACGTAGGTTTTGCAAGTTTTTCTCTGAAACTTTGTCATTAGTAAAAAGGTTGTGATAAGGAAATATTTAAGGAAATTTTTATTTCCTTATATATATATATAAAAAAAAAAAAAAAAAAAAAAAAAACATTGTAGGTATGCAAGTTTTCCTCTGAAACTTTGTCATTAGAAAATATGAATAAATATAAAAGAAATATGAAATTAACCGGGAAAACCTTTAGCAAACACCAAAGAGAAAAATGCATCTCTGGGAACTCCCATTAAAATTTATAAAAAACAATAAAAGAAAGCAAATATGAAGCAAATGCTGGAAGCTCACTACATTTAATAATTTACATAGTTAATGGCTAAGATCATTAACTATCTTTCCAGGCAGCATTAACTGATAACCTAACCAAACAGAAATTTGTTGCAAACCCTTATATAAGGGCTCAACTGCAGTTCCCTGTATTCAATAGAATTTTAGACATGCAGTTACTCATATTACTCTTCGCTCTGACCTGTGCCTATGCAGCTGAGCAGGAGAAACCCGATAGCATCATAGCCAATGGTTATGCCGCGCACTTAGGCAAAGCTCCCTACATTGTGTCCATAGAGATGAGAATTGATGCACTCAATGCATCGGCCTACTGTGGCGGTACAATTATTGGAAACAATTGGATTCTAACGGCAGCCCACTGCATTAGGACGGCGGATTATGTGATCATACACTATGGCTCAAACTTAAAAGGAAAAGGTCTGTTCACACGCAGAGTTCACAAGCAGAACTTCATACGGCATTCCCTGTATCCGGGCACCTTTGGCAATGACATTGCGCTCATACGTACACCCCGCGTATACTTCACGCCGCGAGTCAACAAAGTGGGACTGCCCAAGTTCATACAACGCAACGAAACCTTCGAGAACTTGTGGGCCGTCACCTGCGGTTGGGGCGCTCAGGCCGATGGCCAGGTGCCCGAGTGGCTGCAGTGCGTCGACGTGCAGATCATAGGCAATGCCGAGTGCAAGAGCATCTACAACGAGGTCGTCGACAGTATACTGTGCATAAGAACTTCTGGCGGGCGATCCACCTGCCGTGGCGACTCCGGCGGCCCCTTGGTTACCCAGCGAAATCCCACACTGGTTGGCATCACTGCCTTTGTCTCGGTAGCGGGCTGCACCGCCGGCTACCCTGCGGGCTTTACGCGTGTGACCGCCCACTTGGACTGGATACACGAGCACTCGGGCATTGCTTATTACTAGCTTCCAGCTCAAGCACAATAAATTATCTTACAGCAGACAAGCTAATCTTATGCACTCACCGATGGAATCCGCTGATGGGCAAACTGACATCGGGCAGGAATTCGGTGAGCGGTGCAAAGTAGCCACCATATTCGGGCATGGGCAAGGGATGAGGATGCGCATTGGCCGACGCCTCCGCCGTGTTGCGCAGCTCCACATTCTCCTCCTGTCGCAGCTCGGGATCATTGATGAGTATATCCTCGGGACGCGGCAGTATGGAGGGACCCGAGGCGGCACGTATCTTATCAGCGCCGCGTGGCGGTCGACTGCCGCCCGAAATGGGCGTGACAGCAGCGGCAGCAGCAGCTGCAGCTGCCTGCGTATAGGCGCGTATGCCGCTGTCCGACTTGCAGGTGCTAAAAGACACAAAAGCAAAAGCAGTTAGTTGTATATTTAACTAAGAGAGAGAGAGAGAGAGAGGAAGGAGAGCCTGTTCTTCCAGGCCCTAGACTTGCCCAATCTTAATGGGATCCTCGCCACTGTGACGCTTCGTGTGTATTGTGCCCTTCTCCACGGTGAGATCCTGAGTGCGTGAGTCGTTGATGCCGCCCACAGCTTGACCTGACATGCAAAAACAGAGAGACTCTTAGTTGGAACTCAGCGAGAGCCGAGTACACTCGACTGGCACTCACCATCTGCACTGTGGCTGGAAGCCTTGCGCATGCTGGTTAATCTATAGAAAGGCGGCGTCTCGGTGCGCTCAATCAGGCAGTTGAGTGTCTCCACAGTCTGCAGCTCGGCCATGAGCTCGTCCAGCAATCGATCCGGGCAGCTGCGTGCCAGATAAAGTGCCACTCGCTTGGCCTGCAAACATAAAGCCAGTAAATTGCTCAATAGGGCACTCAAGTAGGGGCAAATCATTGCACTCTTACATAGGGCAGCAGCTCGCTGGGCGCCATGCCGCTCATGATGACCAGATAGCGCAGTATGACCTTCAGATTGTTGGGCCAGAACTGGCACAGTGTGCCCCAGAGCTCCTCGATGTCGCGCGGATGCGCATCCGAGAACTGTGGACGCACAAGAAACTATTGTCAGACCAGATGAATGAAGTTAATTTCATGCAACGTTACCTTAGCCGTTATATAGAAGAGATTATTCAGTATCATTTCCGTTGCCTCCGTTGAGCCGGTGCCCTCACGACGTCCGCGCGTACCAGAGTCCGGAAAATACTGCAAACGAAGCAACAAAAAAAAATGTGAATGAAAGCTGAGAGGAAAAGAAAAAAAAAGAAAAACTGCCAGCACATTGAAAAGAAATGCCGGAAGCAGGAAGGCAAGTCTCCAAACGCCCATTAAATGCCGGGCTTAAACTGTTCAAGAATTCCGCATGCAGATTGCTTTTATTTGTCTACCTCTCGTTGCTGTGTATGTTTGCATGTGTGTTAACTTGGCTCTTGCTTATCTTGTTTTCCACTTTTCAGCGTGGAAAAGCTGGAAAAAGCACTTCGCTTCAGGTACTATAAAAACGAGCATGAGCATATCAACCAAATCCCCTTTTAAACACCCCTCATCTACTACTTCCTGGTTAGACCTGCTCTCGGGCCTCATTTGCTTACCATAATATACGAGAGGGGCGTGGCGGGCGGCACACTTGTTGCCACCAGCTCCATGTTCTGCAGCCAGGGCAGCAGACACTGCAGCAGCAGAGCGCGCACATCCTCACGTGCGCTCTGAAAACGATGCGTAATTTCTGTGCAAATATAAAAAAAGAATAAATATAGGAATATATTTATAAGAGTAATAATAATAATAAAAAAGAATAATAATAATAATGAAAAAGAATAATAATAATAATAAAAAAATAATAATAATATAAAAAATAATAATATTAATTATATTGATAATGATAATAATATTGATAATAATAATAATATTGATAATAATAATATTGATAATAATAATAATATTGATAATAAAAATAGCAAAAAAAATAATAATAATAACAATAACTACAACAGACATAAGTGCCTGTACTTACCCGAGAATATGGACATGGTCAGTTCCGGTCGCAATTGTGCCAGCTGCTTGGACAGAAAGCGCTGCGAACGACAATACGCGCTGCTCAGCAGAACATCGAGTGTGCCCACCTTATCGTCCTCTGTAAAAAAAAAGCACAACAAAAAAAACATTGAATAATGCCATAATGGAACTTCGTTTAAGCCATATAAAATAATCGTGAGAAATCTGACTTGCGGGCATTTTGTGGCACTGGCAGCGCACAGCACTCGCCAACAACTAAAGCACAGGGCAGTGTCAGAGGAGCCTCTGTGGCAGCATGACACTCTTCCAGTGGCCAAGCGAAAAGCTCGCACTGCCGGCACTGGAAAACGCAACGCGATTGCTTTCTGTTTACAATCAATTGCAGCAGCAACAAGAGCTCTTGTTCTACGACAATGACAATGTCAGCGATTCGTACGTGTCCTTGCGAGCGGCACACACACACACACACACTCGCACACTTGTTGCTGTTGCCCCCGACGAACCCTGACCTTGTCACCTGTTGATTCAATGAATGCAATGAATGGCGCCACGGCGCCAGTGCGCAAACTCCAGCAGGATAAAAGCTCTGCTGGCATTTTGGCGCCTTTCCAATGGCGGCGAAAGCCGCAAGGACTGCTTAAAAAGCCGCTCGCCGCCATTGTCTCGGCTTAGTTTCGCGCGTATTGTCTAGCAGGCTGCAGCCTGCTCCGGCACAGACAGCAGACAACGGAGAACAGACAAAAGTCGCATCGCAAGCCGACGGCAAACACAGTTTACCAATTGACTAAAAATAAAAAAAAAACTAAGAATACAAAACAAAAAAAAAAAAAATTGAGATGACAACAAAATAAAATAATAAAAGTTGGCAAACTAATTTTGAAAGCAAATTAAAACTTTTGACTTTCTCAAATTACAGTGCGCGTCTGCAAAAAAAAAAAAAAAAAAAAAAAAAACTTGTGCAAAGAAAAAAAAAATAAAACAAATACAACACGTCTCAAGTTCTGTTGAACTTTTGTGGATTTCTCTTTGGCCATAAGTCAATTGACTTGGCCCAGCGCATTATCAGCTTCATTAAAGTTGAAACGTCAAAGTTGTGTATGGAATAAAAAACAAAAAAAAAAAGCAGACAATTGGAGCATTTCTGGTGCCAAGTTTCCAGTTTCATGAAATACTTTTGGGCCACTCGAGCAACGCAGTTAGACAAACTTGCTGCTGCAGCGTGCAACAGCGCGCAGAGTTGAGTGTAGTTTTTCGCGCAAATTTTCTGTAGTACTTCCCGGCTGCGCGTTTAATGAAGCAAGTTTTTCACGAGCGCAATTAATTACTTGGGATTGTGTTTGTTCAACTCGAAGTTGAAAGGGCGCTTTGCTGCTGTGCACCCAAACGCGGCCCTACAGACAGATGTAAGAAATTGTCGCTGGCACTAGCAGCAGCAGAACAGACGCAATTATGGCTAATCCCTTGGAGCAGACCACAGCAGCAGCAGCAGCAGCAATGGAAACGACGGCAATGGAAAGCCTGTCAAACGCAAGTCCGGACACATCGAGTCCATTGCCAATGACTACACTGGCATTTAGCGACAATCTGACGAAAACGACAAACGCCAGCCTCGACGGCGACTACATCATGTCGGCGGAGGACGAGGAGATGCTACGCATTGCATACCACATTGGTGACTTTGTGAACAAATACTATGTGCCCATCATCTGCTGCACCGGCAGCATTGGCAACATCCTCTCCGTCTTCGTCTTCTTCATGACGAAGCTGCGCAAGCTGTCGTCGAGCTTCTACCTGGCCGCGCTGGCCATTAGCGATACGTGCTTCCTGTGCGGTCTCTTCGTGCAGTGGCTGAACTTCCTCAATGTGAACATCTACAATGAGAACTATTTCTGTCAGTTCTTCACCTTCTTCAGCTACTTGGCCAGCTTCTGTTCGGTGTGGTTTGTGGTCGCATTCACCGTGGAGCGCTTCATTGCTGTCATGTATCCGCTGAAGCGGCAAATTATGTGCACAGTTCGACGCGCCAAGATCGTGCTGCTCGGCCTCACCATGGCCGGATGTGTGCACTGTGTGCCCTATATCCTGATTGCCAAGCCCGTCTACAGTCCCAAGCTAAACGCTATCATATGCGATCTGAATACCACATATAAGGTAAGTAGTAAGTAGCCTCTAATGGGCTAACTTCGCTTACAGTCTCGAATTTCCTGGCGCGTACAACGCGGCGTATGTGTAACTTCTCTTTTGATGCGCATATCAAATGCATATTTGTAATGCCGAAACTTGTGTCATGCTGCTTTTAATGGGTTGCCAATACCAACACGCACACACGCACACACACACACAAGGCCAGCAACAAAAGGTAGCCACAAAAGGTTGCCACAAAAGGACGCTCTGAGCGAGTCGAAGACGAATGGTTGGATGGATGCTTGCCTGATTGTATCATACACATCGCATCGAAGCATTCGCACATTTTTGGAATTCCTCACTTCGTTTGTTCTGCCCCTTGTTCAGTGGAATTTTTGCGATTTCGCACATTCATAACGGGCACAGACACACACACACAAACACACACAGACACACGTATATTGAACAGTTGCAGCAGTAGCATTAAATGTCGAGCAAGTATCGCATTGTGATATTAAAGCAGCCTGATTGATTTGGCATTTGAATAGTTTATGCTTCCTTCTATGTGTTACATTGATTACAGGCCCAGCCACGTTTATTTGACATTACTTTATCCCTCTTTCTCTCTCTCTCTATCCTGATTTCTTTCACATTCATTCTTATTGCTTCTGCGTATCAAATTGAATTTCGAGAAACGCTTCAATAAATAGGCGAAATTGCGAGGCGCTTGACAAGTGCTTATACCATACACCGATTGACAATGGCTGAAAATGGTGTGTTGGCCTTGTGAAAATTTAAGTAATAGTCAGAAGAAGGTGTGACAGAATAAAGTATATATACATTTTATAAGCAAAACAACCAGCACTCAGTTATTGTAGGAGCTAGAGACAGGAAATTTGTACAGCTGCTTGTGTACTTCAAATTTTCATGTGATAATCGATAGTTTCGACTTTAAAGTTAAATACTAAACTAAGTTTTCAAGTAACAATATTCCTTTTAAGCACATACATAGCTAACTATAATGCTCAGCTTTACTCCAAATTTCAACTCGATCAGGCAATAAGCACACAAGTTATAGGAACAGGAATTTTCCATACAAAGTGGTATGCCCTGCGAGAGAATATCATACAGACTGTAAAATAGCGCACTATATTTATTATTTTCATTTTATATTTAGAGTATTTTAGCAACGAAAGAACTGTATGGTATCTTAAAGTCGAATGCGCCAGTCGCTAGCGCTCTTTACTTGTTTTCCTCTTTAATTTCGGCATACTGAAAACATTTTCCTAGATTTTATCAAGGTTCAAGCGTTCAATGAATCCTTTATCTCTGCATAGAAGCTTAAACCTCTACAACTCTTCCGTTTGCCAGTGACTGTTCATTTTTAAGCTGCCTTTTAGCCTGAAGATGAGCCTTATCAAAGTGTCTGCCTCTTAGCGTCACCCTAACCTTCGTGTTCGGCTTTGACTTAGCATTTGTCTCAGCGGGGAGTTTTCCCGCCGCTGCCAATTAACACAAGGGAAAATACGCTTACAGCTATTGTTAACAAGCTCTGGCTCGGTCTAAAAATGGAAACCGTAGAGCAAAAGGAAGACAATAACATTTTTGGTAAACGTCGTCAATTAATCAACCCGCGAGCTCGAACGCAAAGGACGGGGGCGAGGACGAGGGCAACTGCTGAGTGAGTTACGCACAAATTGACAATTTATTAGGCGAGCCGACAAATTGCCCGAGCAAATGTGGCACAAAACTCAGCAGCAAGTCATGCAGTGCCCAAGCATGTAGCACAATTGTGAATGTGCAAATACCCTGTACAGGCGCTTATACATATATAACTTGGGGAATACAACACTGCTTTGCATAAGGAACTCTCTCTATTCTCTGCATTTGCCCCCTGCTGAGTTATTGCGCACATTCGTCAGGTCTCTTAGGCAGCCTGACTCCCCGGTTGCCCGCACTGCCACCACAATACAGGGTATACACTGCGCACAAAGTAGACCGCAAGCTAAACTAACTCAAATATTTTTTCTTGACCGCAACGTAGAAAAACCATAAAACCAAACAAAACGACGAGCTGACACAAGGGCAACCTCCCCCAGGAGGAGCTCGCCCACACCCTGCCACTGCGCTAACATGGCCAACACGCGCGTTGGGTGTGTTCGCTGCTGAAATGCTCGTGATAGTGACAATTTCCCTACGCGCATCGCGATAAATCTCGAATTTCTGTTTGAATTCCCTTCACTTTTCGGCAGACAACAGAGACAAAAAAAAAGTTCTGAAACTCAATGCTAATTTCGCTATGTACCCAGACAATGCTGGGCAAACAAATCGCGGACAACTTGTTCTGGAGAGCACGGACAAGCAAACCGTAAGACAGATAGACGGACAGACCGACGACAGCCAGAAGGTGGCTCTATTAGCCAAATTGGCAACAGCGTCCATTGAAGTGTGAAGTGGCGACGCGAACGCACCCATCACAAGCGATGATAGAGCACCGATTCCGCCATCCCTGCTCCTCTGCTTCTCTTGATCTGCCTCTCCTGCTGCTGCTGCTGCTGCCGCTGCTCCATTGTGTGTGTGTGTGTGTACAATATTTAAGTAAAATGTGTGTACATCTGAGGCACATTCGAATTCAATCAACAGAGCGTTCAAAAAAAAAAAAAGAAAAATTGGTGGAAAAATGAAAGTCTACACAAACATTGGCATTTGCTGTTGCCTGCTGGCAGACGTGTCGTATGAGTGATGTGCCCATATTTACCTTAGATATCTGCGAATAGGAATCGGCAGAGGCGTTTCGAATTGCCACAATGTTGCAATCACCAGGCCTGGCCTGAACGGAGCGGGGGTGGCTTGTTCGACTCGAAGGTAAACAATACTGAAAAGTAGATACTTTCTATGGGTGAGGCCCGAGAATTTCGAAATGGCAGGCGCCCGAACGCACAGCTCTCGCACATTGTGCGGCCTGTGAGTGAAGCTAATGCTAATGCTAAAGCAATTTTTCCGTTAAAGTATAAATTACCCAGCAAATTATCTAGACGAAGACGCGGCCGAGCAGCTGAATGAGAATTAAATTATAAGAATTTGTTAGTCCATTAGCATGTCGAAATTACTGCATTAGCCCCTGGTATGGGCCATAGCGCTACACTGCGAGAAATGCAAGAGGTTAGCTCGAATTATTTTGTATGCGATACTCAGCATTTTATTTGATGACTCTGCGCATGCAACTGTCTAATTTACGAGCTCTGATTAACATTCCTGCTTCAACATCATCAACCACATGCCGACGTATGCGTCTCACCGCAGCCAAAGCATGGAGGAATGCTTATTAGAGAGCATAACTGAGCCGAATTAAAATTGCGGCCAGTGCAAGGCGAGGAGTGAGTGCTAGCAAGAGTGATAGGAGATACATAGACATAGCATAGCAGTGACAGCAGCTGCGGCAGGCTCATAACTGAGTGCGAGTAGGACAGCAGCACAGCTCTGCCTCACATAAGCCATTTGGCGGCTGGCAAACGAACAGCTTTCTGCAGACTGTCTTCAGTTTCTCCACTCGAGTGTGTAATCAAAATTTTGCAATTCTCAGATATGTCCAGGCGCTTGCAATCGAATATAATAATTGAATTGTGCGAAAAAGGACGGATGCATGTGCATGCATGTGCATGCAGCAGCATGTTCGCTAGCAAATCGATTTGCTGCCTACAATTGTCGGTCATGTTCGAGGGTAACTGTACACCAACGACGACAACAACAATGGCAACAACAAACTACGTTTGATTGAAATTTTACGAGCTATTAGGCTTTGATCCACTCGACACGGGTCCCAGAAAGTAATCAAAAAACCAAAATATAGATAAATAGCAAATGCGAGAGGCAAAATGAAATGAAATTGAATTTCCTTTGGCGCCCTTTCCTTTCGAACGACTCCAGCCGAAAGGAGAAACAGCTCGGCTCTAATTGATTGGTCAGACCAATAATTTTCTTATCAGCGAAAACAGAGACGGCGAACATACGGTTATCATCGTGGAGCACACTCTCGTATACCCTGTAGTTGTAAAAATGTAAGGAGGAGACCTAGAACAACAGTTTGGATAGGGTTTCTCTAGCGCAGAACAAGTGCTTGCAGTCTTTTTCAAACTTTTTCAACTTTATAAGTTGGCCGAAGCTTTAGCAAACTTCTCTGAAACTTATTACAGGGTAACTGCACACTTAGTTACTTATTTCCTTCCAGCTCTTACGACCTTTGAGCATTCGCAAATGAACTTTAATTATTTATTTAACTTTAAGCGGCTATAAACAATTTCATTTAATAAGATTAATTGAAATTGCGCATCGCATTTCGCATTTCTCCGCGGGGGTGCGTGAACGGGGGCAGCGGAATGCTAATTAACTGCAATTTCCTTACGTTTTGAGCTCCAGCGGAATTTAATTTCTGAATTTAATGAGCATTACGACTGGGCGAAATAATCCCGAAAGTGGATAATAAATATAAACTTAACATTCCTGTGGCTTGTGCACGGCCCGGCAAAACATTTCAATTCGCGAGCGCAGATGTTCGCCATTATTTTGTTTTCCTTGTTTTCCGTTTTCCATTTTGCACATTACCATTTGGCATTCTACCGTTAATTGTGTACATATCATTTGGCATTGAGCTAATTATAACTGCAGGATATACAACAAAAGACGGATTTGGCCTCCTTCCGTTAATAAGCGAACAAATTACATTTAAAATGCATATTCATTTTCACTTGTACAAAAAAAAAGCACGCACAAACACACACACAACATACACTGACAGCATTTAATGAAGGAAAATTCAAGTAAAAATGTTTGAGCGAAAAAAGAATTTCCTCGCGGAAAGGCTGAAAATGCCGGCAAGAAAACTCAGGCAGAAATTAAAAGCGCATAATAAGGTAAAGCGGAAGGCAAACAAAACTGGAAACTAGCTTTCAGCTAGAATTAACAACACCCGTAGGTGTGAGTGGCAGGAAACTCTAAGGCAGACTAGTAGATGCCCTGCTTCAAGATTTTGAAGAATTTTTTTTTGGGTTTTTGAAATTTAAAACAAATTTAAAAATTGAATGAATTTTGAAATTTAATTATTGACTAGGATTTTTTATTTTGCTTAATTATTTAACTTATTTTATATTATATAAAATGTTTATGTATTTATATTATAATTTTTAATTTTTAAAATAAAGACTGAGGAGTTAAAATTTTAATTCAGGCATTTCTGTTTTGCCTCTTTAATTTTAAATTCTGTAAAGAAACCTTTTAGTCTGCTGTTTACAGGGTATCTATAAATTAAGGTCAAGCGCAAACTTAAACGGGCTGCAGTTTATTCATTCTTTAAATTGCAAAAAAATACGCTGTATTTTCTGCTGCACTTCCAATCAAATTAAATTAGGGATGAACCCAGTTTCGAGGGCTTTGAAACCCACGGGCAATTAGATTGGTCGCTGCATGGCTAACCGAATTACGCATACGCCACGTGGGCGACAGGGTTTCAATATTTATTTAAGCCACACTATATTCTATTTCTAGGAACAACTGGCGCTCTTTAACTACTGGGACACGATAGTGGTGTATGCGGTGCCCTTTACCACCATCACAGTGCTAAACACCTGCACCGGTTGCACCGTTTGGAAATTTGCAACAGTGCGACGCACATTAACAATGCACAAGATGTAAGTGGGATGCAATGAGATTGGACGATTGGGGAAATGCCTTTTGCACTTTGCTATTTGATTTGATTTCCAAGTTCTCCCTGACTTGCATTATTCATAAGCAAACTTGGCATGTTTGCCGCCTCTCCCATCCCCCACTACCTACCCCGCAGGAAACCGCAGCTAACAAATATGCCAACCAACTCGTCGACAGGGAGCGCTGCTGCCGCCTCGTATCGCATTTCAGCATCGCTGAAGCGTCAAAAGTCAACGGGCACACACCCAAGCGGACACAACAGTGTCTCCAGGCAAACCGAGCAGCAGCAGCAGCAACAACAACAGCAGCAACAGCAGCAGCACCAGCATCACGATGTCAACGCGCAGCATCATTGCGAGATAACGCAGAAACCAGGTGAGATTTGTTTCATGAAGTTGTATTAACTTGTGGCCAATTGGCATTACTTAATGCGATCCCATGCACTTCACATGGTAACCACAACAACAGGCAGATACGTGTACACACACACACACACACACACACACGCACACAGACAACATCCCACATCCCACATCTTGTTGATAACTTTCGTTAAGCCATTTGCCGCCAACTTTGCCACAAATGCCAACAATTAGCAGCTTGTTGTGAAACTTGCAGCTGGCAACTCGCAACATATGACAAAGTTAAAAGTAGCGTGAAAATTAAAACTACACAAAAGTTGCCAACTTGCATGCAAGTTTCGTCCGTGCACAGCCTTATGAACTGGCATAACTAAGCAGAACTAAGCTTAAGACCACAAGACTGCTTGAGACCAAGTTTTAGTGCTGCGCATATTTTGGGAATTTGGTAAGACCGAAAAAAAGGCCAGAATATTACATTTAATTGCTGCTGATTTAAAGCAATATAACAGAAAATTTTGAAAATTATCATTATTAAAATTTTAGCAAAAATAAAATTATTATAATTCAAAAAAGAGCGTTAAAAATTAAATTCTTTTGCTTTTCAGGCCGTCGCAAGGTGCAGAACTCGTCGCAGCTGAAGGTGACCAAAATGCTGCTGATTGTCTCGACTGTGTTCGTCTGTCTCAACCTGCCCAGCTGCTTGCTGCGCATCGAGGCCTACTACGAGGTAAGTGAAATTGCCAACACAAATCTTAAGTATACGCCGTGTGGGCCGGCGTCACTTTAATAGGCGAGTGGCTGCACGTGTCGCCAGCCTGAGCTTAATTAAAGTTCCGAATTCAGTGAAGCAAAACAAAGCAAAACTAAACACGCTGTCACACCACTTTTCATGAAACTAGACGAAAGTTTTGCTATTGTTTGGCCGGCAGCAGCTGCTAATTAATAACATTTACAGATGCCAAGTGCAGTGCAAATCAGATACACACACAGATAGCTAGATAAGCGCACAGAGCGGAAATGTATTTATAGCTTGGCGAGGCGAAACAAAAACGAGAACATGCAGAAAAACACGATATGCAGCATGTGAAAAGCAAATACAATAGCGGACATTAACATTTCATGCGCTCTGTGGGCGCATATCCCTGACTGGAACTCTCAATCTGAGTCCCCAATCGGGTTGACATAGGTCGCAAATCAGTTTAGCAGACTCTCTCTCCTACACTTATCGGCTTAGCCTCGTGAACAGGCAAAAGAAGTATCTTCAAGTTTGGCCCGCAGTCTGCGGGCAGCCCGTTTGGCAGCTGCTTGTTTTCAGCCCATAATCAAGCTTTAATTAGTTTGCGTACTTTGCGTACCACCACCGTGGGATCGTTAAAATGTTGGGGCATTTTTCCAAAGCTTTACGACACTTTTACAACACTTAATTACATAAATATCATTTTAAGAGCTGTCATCTGCCTGCCTGCTGTCAGTCGACAGTGTCAAGGCCAGAGTTCAGTGTCATACTCTTTAAACTGCGAACTTTGTCTGATCTGACTAATCATGAATTATGCTAAGGGGAGGAGCCTGCCTGCCTGTCAGTTCTGTGACAATTTGCAAAAAACTACTTTGAGGAAGAAGGCAAATACTTCTCAACTTGAGATGCGAAAAACGACACCATGGACAGCTGCTGCTGCTGTGAAAAATGTGCTTGCTCCATTCGAGCATTTTTTCACATTCTGCTTGAATTGATGCATATTTTCGCATGCAAAACACGTCAAAACTTCTGCTCGAAGTAGTGTGTGTGTGTGTGTGTGTGCTTCCTGCTGCTCTCGGGCATCTGTCAGAATGTTGACGGACACTTGGAATGAATAAATAGCAAATTGTTTTCACACACACACTCGCACCACACTCGACTTGGGATACATTGATTGCGACAGAAAATTAATTGAGCGGAAAGCTCTTGACTGGGCAGCAGCCTGGAAATACGCCAAGATATGTACATAAGTTCAACAGGTCAATGTGTGGCACGTGTCACGGGGGTCAGCACGCACATGAGTCAGTGAGAGAGAGTGTGTGTGTGTGTGTGTCTATGAGCGAGATAAATTTGCCTAACAAGTATTAAATACCTTAACTTCAATAGCAATTAGTGATTCGCTGGAATTGCTTATCGATAACAATGTCAAAGCAAAATAGCATATTTAGTTCAAAGGAAGTGTCAGCTTAGTTCACACTACACCCACACACAACATACACCAGCTATAAATACCTCAACATATATAGTCTTGGCAACGAATGTGACACAATTACGGACACAGCTGAATAAATACATGCGAGAAATGTGATGAATTTTAACTGCTTTGAAGCGCATCTAATGATATTTCCCACCATTTTACCCACTCTATTCTCTCTCTCTCTCTCTCTCTCTCTTTCTCTTTTTCTCTCTCTCTCCCCTGCAGACGCAGACATCTAGAACGCAGAACACAACAATCGTTCTGCAGTACATTTTCAATGCGTTCTTCATAACAAATTTTGGCATAAATTTCGTGCTTTATTGCGTGAGCGGGCAGAATTTTCGGTAAGTACAGGCGCAGATGTAAATAATTTATACACAGAGCATAAATGTGTGATTCTGTAAGTCGCTTAATAATGCCCCTGTGTACTTTTATACCCTGCATGTATGTGAAATTGTGCAAGTGCGCAACTGGCAGCAGTAAATATACAAATTAAATTAAAAATTAATTAAAGAAACTCTTTGCCAGCTAAAAAAGCTATAAGCCTCTCTCTTGGCTTCACAGAGTGCAGGGTATTTGCTAGTCGCTCACTTGCAACACTTTCACGCAATGAAATATGTAATTTGGCTGGCATTTAATGCTTTTCACTGTAATTATCTTTACGTATTTTCACAGCAAAGCCGTGCTGAGCATTTTCCGACGCGTCTCCTCAGCCCAGCGGGAAGGCATCACCCAAGTGACAGGTAAGAATAAAGGCGCCAAAACACTTAGGAAATTGCCTAGTCTGTCTCTCTGTCTGTCGACTCTCAGAGCCAGCAAGGAAATGAAAATCTGCCAAAAAGCAGCATAAGACATCATCATAGTATCACTTGAGAGTGGGTTAACTCCAGCCCGATGATAATGGCAACAACTTACTGAGCAAAACCGTCAAATAGATTCGAGTTTAACTTGCATAACTCTATTATTTAAGTCTGCGACGACTGCTGCGCTTGACAGTTGTTAACTGTGTTCCAATAACTGCGCATTAGCTGCATAAGCCGACAAAGAGAGTACACACCACTGCCCCCCCTGCTGCCAACTAACTTCGCATGCGTAACCGCTAAGCACATTGATAACAATGGCCAGCGACTGCGACCCTATGTTAATTGCGTAATTTGTTCAATTGGGCAATTAAAAGGTATTATCGTACAGCTCAGTATATGTATCTGTATCTGTATCTATTTTCACTGCAATGCCATGGACACTCGAGAAGTTGTTGCTCGAGTTGCTCGGCTCAATTAACTGGAGTGCAACAACTTCAGTTCAGAGAGTAGAAGTTGTTAAGTAAATGAAGTATGCCAAATCGACACTAGGAGTTTGAATAACATTATGTTAAGCTGCTTACGCATTTAATTAAATTAAGTAATGGGATTTTCGAGTAGGAGACTGCAATTGAGCAAAGTCCGAAGCTTGAAAGATTTTCAAACAAGGCATGTGAAGCGAAGCGCAAGTGCGCAGCAAATGTAAAATGTAAAATGTAAATCAAATTAAAGTAAACCTTAAGAGCAACAACAACAAATCGAGTCAGACAACAAAAGGTTATAGGGACAAGGTTAAAAGGATCAAGACCTTTGGCTGTCTCTCTCTGTGTGTGTGTGTGTGTGTGGCATGCAAATATTGACAGACCCCGTGCGGAACAAACGAGAGGTGTGATACGACTGCCTGCAGGCAGCGTGTGTGGGTGTGGGCGTGGTTACATCAAATGAAATTAGCGTTGCCATTGTCACAGCCAAACAGAAAAATTATTAAAAATGTCCCCCCCCCCCCATCCCTGCTACCACGCGCTATGTAAATAAGCTACAGAACTCTGAACTCAGTTCCCAGTACTTTCTCTCCCAGTCTCAACTTCCTCTGCTGGCAGTGGCCAAGGATTACTGCCGGCTATTGCAATAAAGCTTACTGTGCTGCCAGCCAGCCAGCCAAACTGCTTAACCAGTTGCCAGCAGCTTGACATTGGCAGTACGACGGGATTAAAAGCGAGTCGAGTAACGCCCGAGTGCCTTGGCTAGTGTAATACAAATATTGATTCAGCATCCGTCGGGCGACAAAGTGCACTGTGCATTGTACATGCTAAAATGCAGAAGTCTGTAACACACACACACACACACACACACACACTGAGAAAAACTCTTTCACCAAATTTCATTGTAGTCGAATTGCTAACCCTGGCGCATTCTCTGCGAATTTAAAAGCATTTCAAGGGCAACTCAGTAGGAGAAATAGATTTAATTTATAGCCCGTGCCCCCCAACATTGATTGAATCCCATCATTAATCGAGGTGTTGGCCCTAAATTAGAGACGCCTTTGACCCTCATTAGAGCCTTTGAGACTAATTATCACCGTCTGTAGTTGCAGTGGAGTCGCTTTAGTGTAGCGCAGGAAATGCTGTGCAACATATTCCATTACATTTACCAGAATTTTCCCAGGCATTTTCCGGCAATTTCATTTCATCGTATGGGGCACCGTTAACCACGTGCGTCAATTTAATGAGTCTTTGAGTGCAGCTCGAAAATTTCAATCTTGCCGTAGTTAATCATGACTTTGATTGGATAAAGCAGCATACGCCATATAGTTGACTTTTTGTTCCTATGCGCGCACACGTTGCGCATACAAACGCGCTTTTTTTGTGCGTATCGCTCATACGCCATGTGAAACGTGCACTGCATACAGGCGAGCAGGCGTGTGAAAAGCTCGTCTAAGTGTGAGCTAAAAGCGAAGTATACGGACGGGCATACGCACGGGTACTCGTGCACGCACTCACACACACATTCACACACGCACACCCGCTCATTACGTTTTTGTCTATGGCCCATTGAATATTGCCAACGCCTCGGGTCCGCTCACGCATCCTGGCGGCAATTTCATGCCACAACCAAGTCAATCAGTGTCATGTTCCCCCGGGCCACGACAGTCCGTAGACATAAAGACATATATAGTGTGACTGTGTGACTGTGTGACTGTATGTGTGTTTGCGGCACAGTGTAGTGAAGTGCACAGTGTTGCCACACTACATAACGGTGCTTATAAATTAGACTAAGAGTGGCTTGAGGGCGCATTTCGCTTACGAGCTGACTGTGATTCCGTTCGCTCTCTCACAATTCTCTTCCCTATAATTTAGTTAATAATTCACTCAGCGAGTAGTAGCGTGTCTCAGTGGCCAAATAACAGTGTCATCATTAATCTTGCACCCACAGACTCATATCACGGCCGAGAGAGGCTGCCAAATGAATTCAAAGCCAGTTATTGTGATATGATTTGATTTATGACGCTCGCATGACGCTCGAGAACGCTTAAATTCCGCCAGAAAATAATTCGCGCATTGACTTTTCATAAATTAATTTCGAGAGCAGAGGAAAAGGCTTCGAGCCTTCGGGCTTGCTTCTCGCAAGGGTCAAAGGGCGACAATTTTGGTTCTGGTTCTGTTTCTGTCATCAGCCCGAGCGCAAAAACTCTTTGCATAAGAAATTTACGCATAACATTAAAAAAAA
Source organism: Zaprionus bogoriensis (assembly GCA_035046045.1). Lineage (NCBI taxonomy): Eukaryota > Metazoa > Arthropoda > Insecta > Diptera > Drosophilidae > Zaprionus > Zaprionus bogoriensis. The sequence continues at coordinate 500,825 of JAWNOI010000095.1, read as the reverse complement.
AAAAAAAAAATGAAGGGAAAAACCAAATGAAAAAGCGTAAATGAGAATATCTGCGGAACTTCAAACAATATTAAGCGCCCCGCCCAGCTTTTTACCGTTGTTTATCAAATTTCAATGAGAGTGTGCTTAGTGTGTGTGTGTGTGTGTGTTTGTGTACGTTCTCTGGCGTGTGCATGATTGATTGGCAGAGATTGCCATGAAACACAATATGCCAAAATAAAACAGTCGCTGCAAACATCCGTTAGAAATATAAATATAGAAGATATTCATTACGCTCGCATTTGAAATTAACCTCAGAAAAAATGTTCGTAATTTATTAAAAAATGCATATTTCAGCCGAAAATTTGTTAAAAATAAAATGTAATAACGCAAATTTTTTTAAATTACCACGTTGACTGATTGCAGCCACTTGATGTCGCCGCTTCTCCCCCCCCCCCTCCACCTTCCACTCACGCCCCCTAATTTGCATACATTTTTCAAGTTGATTGCGGAGCGAACTGAGGCGCGCACATTTGTATGCTACACTTTTTATAGCCCTCACACACTAAGTTCGCTCTAGTTGTTAACGTCGTAAACAAGTGAAAATTGCATACTTAAAAACTCGGCCCACAAAATAACCCAAATTATAGTCCAGGCATCTGCAGTGTGCAGATAAGGCAAATCCACAGAGAGAAAACCCCAAATAATGTCCCTCTACTCAACTGATGCAAATGGAAATCTAAATTGAAATCGCGGTCGAAAACGTCAAATTCAATAACCGAAAAGTAATACAAGGGTCAAAACTTCAGCATAAATTCCAGGGATTTAAAGCATCCCAGGTATCCGCTGGATGAAAAAAGGAGGGTATCAAACTAAGCTAGAAAATATTCAAGGTATTAAAACATGAATAAAAAAGCATTTTCTCCAAAGTTATTGCAATATTTTTAAACCAGATGCAGTTTACACCTATTAAAAAATAATAAGTCACTAAAGTCAACCCCATTAAAAATTTGTATAATTCTGGAAAGAAAAACTTTACAAATTTAAAATGTTTTACTTGGATTAAATTAAATTAAGAGCTAAAATTAAACCCTCGTGATTTTTAGCAAAGCTATGACTCTCGCAAGTCAATTAACAGTCGATCATACCAATGTGTGGGTTGCTTTATACCCACACATATTATTTTCCAAGCTGCAAGTGTGAAACGGGCACAAATAAAAGTCTTTCCTTGACGTCAATTAAGTTTTCAGAACTGCAGTTAATAGCCGCAAGCGTCGACACTTTTAATGAGTTATTTTTTGTTCGGTTGCGCGCGCTAAATAACAAACTCTCGTGTTTACTCAATTTTCACACTTTCGCACGCATTTCCCACACTATGCCAATTCCACTATAGAATAATTTTCTCGCTTTTCATTGCATTGACAGTGTCGGAGTATTGCCGCAACACGGGCACCTCGACTAGGCGACGCATGATGACGCAGCACTGCTGGAATGAGATGCACGAACTGCATCCACTTAAGTGAAGGATGCGGGGCCACACGAGGTCGGAGAGGATGAGAAATGCGAAGCAGCCAAGGGCGAAAGAGGCGAATTTCCCTGGAGGTGGAAATCGGAAAAGCGAGCACCCCAAGGAATGCGTATTTTAATTGCATGAATTGCACAAATGCAACATGCGAAATACAAAAAAAAAACGCAAAAGGATACCAAAGGCAGTCTATATAGGTTTTTTTCTTAGCTAGCTAAATAGAAATCTGTTTGTGATGTTGTGCTAAGGCAAAAGACAAGAGGAAAAACAAAGAAAACAAATGAAAGGGAAAACAAAGTTATGAAATGCAACTTTAATTGGCTAAAACAACTGTGTATCTCTGGCGAAGACACTCCCAGCAGCAGCGTGGTATCGTTCTAAGGGTCTCAATACGAATTCGATATATATACAATTGAATACTACCATGATACAAATAATGCTATATATTATATATACCATATATTATTACCAAGTAAACCGAATTTTAGCCAACCAATTGTCGGCTCTGCGCGGACATTAATTATCATACTCGCATGTGTGCGCAGCTTAGTACTTATGCTTATTAAATGCTGCTTAGACCACATTGCGCTAATTGAATTTAATTAAATTGATTACAAATCAATTACAATAGTCAACAATCACACACACCCACACACACACACGTACTTAATGTTAGCCACAAAATGCAAAATAAATTCAAATATGCTATAACTAATCACTCAAAAATAAATAACAGACACGTATGTTTTAAATGTAATAAATGTTAATTCCGTTCAGCGAATGCAACAAAAAATTGTTGTTGTTTTTTCACTCTTTCAACCTTTCCCCATTAAAAATGCGATATATGGTATATTAGCTTTGCAGAGAGCTATATCAAGAGAAATTACAGATTAGGCAGTTTATACTCCGTGTCCGTCTGTCCGTATGAAGAGCTCGATTGTGAAAACTATAGACCCCAACATTAAGATGAAGCTTCCTTTATATCATATGCAGATTAATCTTTTATCTTGAAAGGAAGAGGCAACTTAGAATAAAAATGCTCTATTTTAGATCACAACATTTCAAAGCAAAAACCAAATTTTCTAAAATATATGTTCATGATTATGATATTCTTATTGCCATAATACAGAAAAAAAAACAGTAGTTTTTAAAATTGGTAAATGGTATCTAAGAGTCGAGTACGCTCCACAGTTGACGTCCTCCTAGTTTCAAATTGCAGTCTCAACTCTCAATTACATAAACGCCCACACCGAAGGCGGAGCCAGGATTGTGTCATCAATGAGCCTATTAAAGACTACCGGGCGAAGTGGCAGGGAAGCAGAAACACGAACCGGCTTATGTCGCATCGAGTATTGTTTTAGGCCAGGCCAAAAGTACTACCTGAGCAATTTGGCCAAGGGCCATATAAACAAAAACAAAAAACGTTAAGCTGCTTAGCTGCTGCACGAAGAGGTCAGCACAAAGCTCTGTCAAGCAACTGGATCGAGGGGGCAGAGGCAGGACGCAGCGGGATTATAAGCCACAACGATCCAAATTGGGATCCTACTACTTTTAAACGCAATCAAAACAAGACAAAATAAGACCATGGCAAAAAGTGAACCCAAACACAATTCAACAAGTATTTAAATGCGACGTCTTTGCGAACTTGTTGCTTATGGCTGGGAAAAACGGCTAATAAATATCTGGTATCAGATTTCTACTAAAAGCTGGTCGGGCACGTGCCGTCGCCACGCTGCTGCTAATTGCCGTAACGAATTAAGGTTTATTTTCGGCTGCTTCAGCCAAGGCCTACGCAAAAATGTAACAAATATTACGCCTAATTTGATCAGAAATCAATTTAGTTTGTGATTTTTACACCCTGTAAAAAGGTAGGGAGAGAGTGAGCTTGACATTTGAGCTGTTGATTCTGATTTCCCAAGGCCGCAGGCTACAGGGCAATTGTTGGTCCCTCACTCTCTGGACAATGTACAAAGTTCGTTTTGCATTCCCATGCCCTTGTAGAGGGTATATTGATTACAAGATCAAAGGTCAAATATCCTCTCTCAGCTATAAATTTAACTCTGCTATAATTTCCACAAAATCAAATTACATAAAAAAAATTGCTCACATGATTTTTTTGTATTTTTGCAAATATAAAAATTAAATATATTGCAAACCACATCTAGATCCTTAGCAAAATTCAATGAAGGTGGCTCACATTAATCTATATAAGTTTGAGTCTATTGTATGTAAATTCAAGGGTATGCAATAGTCAGCACACCGTATCCGACGATTCATTCTACTTACACAGCGTATTGGCCAACAATTTGCCAGAATATAAACATTAATGGCCCAGCGAGCATTGAGCATAACAAATTGCCATGAAATTATGCTTCGAGAAGGAAACCACAGTCTCTGACTCTGCCAGACAAACAGACAAACAGAAAGACAGACAGGCAGTTAGTTGCTACAACCGAAATTCCCTTGCGTGCGCACAGTGGAAGAAAAAATTAAATTCAATTCAATCAAATTGCCGCATACCCACACACGCACACAACACTCAGAGGCACAGAGCATTTTATGTGTGCTCGAAATTCACTTGAAAGCAGCTTATATAATGAAATAAGATTTCCCCTTATAAGTATACCTAAGACAAGAGCAGGCACACATCAGGCATGTGTGTCGTACAACAAATATAAACTCAAATTGTGAGCCGCAATTGGCAACCGGCAACATTAACAAATGAGTTGAAAGGGATTAAAAGCAATAAAGTCAGCTGAAGCAAGCAGCATGGAAATTGGCGCGGAAAGAGCAACAGAAAAAGCACTCGAAGCAAATTCAAGCGAAATTTTTCCTTGATTCAAATTAATAAAATTCCTTTAATAACCTAAAGGTTTGCTTAGCTACAAAGTGAACCCAAGAAAGTATCTTATTACAAAATATAAAAAAATAGTAGGGAAATTCTAAAAAATACCAGTCACAACAGTGGGGTCTTTAAGACTGCACAAAACTAATATACAAAAATTGTTTTCCACATTTTTAATGGTATAAAAAAAACTTTTAGCATACTTTGCGCATATTTATATCTGGCTGCAAATATATATATAGTATATATCAAGTTTTTCGCACGTTTATTCAAGTTGTTAGTTTGTTGCAGGGGGGATATTGTTATGTCTATGGTTAGTTTGGTTAGTTGTAACTCATACCTTTCTCGTTGTCGCTGTGCAGGGTGCCCACAACGCTGCCAAAGAAACGTTTGTCCAGGATTTGCAGCAGCTGCAGGGCTGTGGCATGCACCTCCACCCGGGGGCAGCCCGTCATCAGCAGCGTCACGGTTATAACGGATGTATAGTGGTCGCAAGGATATTCCCTGCGTAAACGAACAGCATAAAAGAGAAGAGCAAGAATTGAGAAAATGCGAAAAAAAACAAAGGTGCACGCGGCATGTTAATGGATTTAATGCGTTTAATGCGTTGGCGAAAACATGTTAAGTAAAAAGTTAACTAAGTTGCGGTATAAGCTGTTAACCCGTCTCTGCGAGACTTGCGAGAGAAACCCGTCAAGTGAACAATCAGGGGTTTCCAATTAGGGTTCAATCACAGCAACCACACACACACACACACACACACACACACACACACACACACACACCCTTGCCCGCTCAAATACCTGTCAAATGCCGAGCTGCCATTAACAGGACCACGAGGGACCTGGAGCAGCACCTGTCGAATACAATTCCTGTGTGTACATAAGAATTTTATGGCCATCGATTTTCAGTTTGCATACAAAATGCAGACGCTAAAAAGTATGCTATGGTCTACCAGAATTCCACAATGTTGCCAACTGTGCATACAATCAAAAACCTCACAGAAAACCCCTCAAAGCCGCGTTTTAATTTCGAGCAGAATTTTATTTTAATAAACGAATTAAATTTAAGCAGGGATCAAAGGACTAAAAGCAGCTTTGCTTCGCGCAAGCAGACTACATTTTTGTAGAAAAACCAGAGCCAGCACGAAACTCTTTACGTCTTACTTATCACAATTGCCATGTGATTGCCTCTTTCATGTGGCTTGTTGTTGTTGTTGTTGTTGGTTGGTCTGTCTGACTGTTTTGGTCTGGTCTAGTCTGGTTGGGTCTATAATTTGCTTTGGCACGTGTGAACAGGCTAATAATAAAAGCTCGCACAATGCGACAATTTGTTGGCTAATTGGAACTGATTTCGCAACGGGCCAAAGGTTGAAAGTGCTTCAATCGTATGCAGAGCTTTAAGCCACAATCAATCAAAATTCAAATGTGTGTGTGTGTGTGTGTATAATTCGGTGATAGATAAAACCCACCGCAGACTAGTTAAATATTGAAACTTGTTGAAGGCAAGCACAACAACAATGCAACACTCACACACACACAAGAACAGATTTAAAGTTCTGTGCGGAAAATGTAAGTGGGGAGAAAACTGGGGGAAACTGCAAATTGCAGTGAAGCATAAACATGAATTTATTTCCTGTCGGGCAGCAGCACGCAAATCACAGTAAACAGCAACAGCAGCTGTTGCAGCTAACGGAAAACAGACATAAAAACTTGTTAGAGCAATACACATAAGTCATGAAAAAGGTGCAAAGAACAGCAAAACACGTATGTTGCATGCTGCAAACACATCTGTAAATAGCCCCCAGGTGGCAGCCACAAAACGTATGCGAGCGCAAATCAGGTTAATGCTGCATTCCCATTGAGCTTTGCGGGCACTCAAAGTCTGCTATTACGCCTACACCTACGCCTCCTCGTACGCCTACTACACCATTAGAATTTCACAAAATCAGATATAAAGGGAAATATTTTCTCTGGCACTATATACAACAATGCCGAGGCAAACAAACAAAGTGCAGCATATCAAATGCATGCCCAAATAGCTTGAGGCCAATATATATTCAGCAATTTGCCTCGGCATATTTGAGAATTTATAACTTTTTGATTTTTAATATAAAATTCACAATTTCTCCCTTTTCTCTCTGAATTTGTGCATTATTCAAGCGTGCATGGAAATGCTGTGAAGTGCAGCAGAGTGCGAGGGAGGGTGGGACGTGCACAAAGCACTGCATGCCGCATGCGACATGTGGCAAGCGAAGACCCCACGCAGTACGCAGTCAAAAGAACTGGGGAAAAGGCTATCACAACATTTATAATTATGAAGCGGAGAAGTAATTTTTTTATTTTAATATGAACAAGAAAGAGGTAAAGTAGTAAGAAAGCAACTACAGTGAATATTCCAACTAACGAACACTGCAAGAAGAGACATTTTACTCTTTCATTTCAAGGCTTTTTCCTCTAGAAAGCCCAAAAAAATTAATTTTTCGGTCCGCTAAAGAAAATTGTGCAGGAAATGCGAAAAGCGAACGCGAGAAAATCTTTATGAAAAGCAGAAAGAGACGAACTACAGTAAAAGCTCTAATAATGCACCTTTGCAATGGGCGAAGCGGACAAAATGAAAGCAGACACTTCTCTTAAGCGGACAATAATAGCGCGTAGTTCGCCTGCAAGAGTTTTCACTGTATAAAAAAATCGCCAAGACATTATTTTCACATTTAAAGCGCATTTTATCTTTCATGCAATCGACTGCAATGGCGACTCACACACACACAAGCATACAAGATAAGTGTACATGTGCGTGTGTGCTTCGATTTAACAATATATATATATGTATATATGAGCACATATTGTCCCTGTAAATTTAAAGCGGCTCAATGACAAGTCTGAGAGACACGTGAGGCGCTGCTTAAGCCGCACGCACACACACACACACTGACGCACACACCAAGCGGATGAGCGGATGGCAAATGAGCTTATTTGTAAATGCTTCACGTACACCCGGCAGCAGTGGGGTGGTTGGGTAGGGTTGGGTAGTACAGCTAATGCGTTAACACATTAAGCTGCTGCTGCCTTCGGCTTGCCTTCCGGCTGAAGGATTCACTTACTTGGCACTGAAGATCGAGGCCAGCGCCAGAAAGCAGGCGTCCGCCTCGCGCGGCGTCGATGTGTAACAACGATCGATGACCCACTCGAGCAGTTGACCCATATCCGGATTGGATTCCAGCAGCAGCACAACCGTATCGCGCGCCAGCTGGTAAATCTGCAAGGCAAAACAGTAATAAATATAAACAGAATCGAGGCGAAGCCCAACTTTGTGCTTACCTTCTCATCCTTGGAGGTCAGCAGCATATCCAGCCATTTGTAGATGATGCCATCGTCTTGCAAGTGCGGCGTATAGAAGATGTGACCGCAGCAGAGCAGAGCGGACATGGCCTGCAGGGGAAAGAGAGGTAAAGGGGTTAGAGACCACACAACTAGAGGAGTCAATTGATATGCAGAGACAGAGACTTGCCTGCAGAGCGCTAAACTGCAGCTTCTCCTCCTCGAGGGTCTGGCCAATTTGCGAACTAATGCCCAGCGGCTTGGAGAAGCTGCCACACCAAGTGGCAAATAAATTGAATAGATTACGCTTCAAATCGCGCGACAACAGCGTGGCGCATGATTCCACTGCAAAAGAGAGAACGGAGAACGACATGTAGGGAGGCAGGCAGGCAGGCAAGCAGTCAGATGTGTGGCAGCCGTAAAACATGGCTTAAATTCACTTACATGAAAAGTTTTTAATCATCTTGCGTATGAAATTGCAAAAGTGTGCCTTCACCTCGCGTATGCTGAGATTGTCCTTGTCCGTTTCGGCCATTAAATACGCCATGGCGCCCTCGATGTACTCCACAAATGTGGGATGCAGCGACATGGTGTCGCGCTCCAGCACGCAAGTGCTGCAGGCAAACAGGCGAAGTTTAACCGAGACTTAAAGAGCCAAGAGAAAGCGGGAGAAAGGGAAAGCAGACTCCCTCACTTACCTCACACCGAATGTGCCATTTTCGGCTATCTTCTCCAGCACACGCACCACCTGCAGACGCAGTGCATCACGTCGCCGGCGTCTACGCATATTCTCCTGTTTACGATCGACTGCCTCGCGTATATAGACCACCAGCTCCTCCATTAAATCTCTGAAAACCGAAAAAAATAAAGGGTTAAATTAGCAGTGGCGAAAAGCGAGCGAGAGCTTTGTTTACTTGAGCGCGTCGTGGTTTATCATGCCCAGCGCATTGACAGCGGCGTCCCGCACATCGATGGCCTCGCACCGCAGCAGTGGCACCACCAGCTTGTAGAGAGCCTGCGGCGAGGCGCTGCCCATCGCCGACTTGTCACTGCGATCCGCGTTCAGGGAGTCTGGCGATGAGCTATAAAATAAAATTTACGGTCGCACATTTTAGTATCGAGTTTTGTTGTTGCTGTTGTTGTTGTTGTTGCTTTTGTCATTCCTGTGGGAGACTCGGAGTTTTTGCCTGGGTCCTTAAACTGGCGCCAATTGACAGAAAAACTTCAAGCAGTTTCCACAAATTTCAACAATTTTCGGGCTCAGTGCTACTCAGACTTAACTCATAATTCTATTTATAAGTGTGTGCGCGCATTCGGGCAGGAATCGGGCCGGCAATTCCATTTAAAACAACATTATAAATATTAAAAACGCACATTCCAATTAAAAAACGCAATTTTTCTCAGCATTTGCCTACGGTCGGTCCCCTATGTAGAGCAACAAAATAACGAATGCGAAAAAAACAAGCGACAATTTGACAGCAAACAAAATTTATTATTTCCCATTCTTCTTGCTCAGCAGCAGCAGGCGCGCCTAACGGTAGACAACACAGCACGTTGTGGGCGTAACTGAGCATCTGGGGGCATGCCACATAGGCGCACATCAATGCGTAGTATGAAAAGTAAATAAACTTGTCCTTATAATGATTTTTCAGTATTTTTTCAGCCCTCTACAACGCGACAAAAAAGGACAATAAATGCAGGAAAGCGGTAGTAAGGCGGGCATAGGGTAGGCGTGGCACAGTATAGTACAAACAAAAGCGGAAATTATTTGCTAAATAAGAAATGAGAAAAGAAAAGCCTGGGATACTGTAACATTGATTCGGCAGCAAGCGCTAAAAGCTACAACTTAAATGTAAGAACGGAAAGCATTCCAAGCATAGCGCAAACGTTTGTCACAAACTGGCAAACATTTGTGGCAAATACGTAAATAAGCTAGTAATTTTGATAGTGTAATAATAGTGTAAAATATAAAAAAAAACCAATGATTCCACAATTTTTCTGCAAAACTTTTAAAAACTTAAATTCGAAATAATTTGCAGTGCGTATATTTGCAGTGAGTTGCGCAAACTATAAAACATTTGAGTTCAATATGTTAAAGGTTGTTCTATGTGGTTTAAGTAAATTTAAAACTGGCTAAAAATATTACTGGCACAATTCGAAACGAAAATTTGTTTAAATTACTAGTGCAAATGTTTGGCGCAAACTTGCAAACGCTTGCAGCAAACATATTGTAAAAAATACTGTAACAGAGTAGCATATTTTTGATAAATATAACTAACTTCTACTAACAAATATTTCGGACAAACTTTTACAAAACTTAAATTTGCAACAAAATCTGCAAAGTTCGGAAAAATATCGGTGCAAAATGTGTGTCAGCAAAATTAGAGACAAGAAAAAAATGAGAAAAAAATGCACATTTTCAGCATTGGCAAAATGAAACTTGAACTTTTATCAAATGAAAACTTTGCTGCAACTCAAGGAAAGGCTACAGAGTGAGAAAGAGATAGAGAGAACTCGGAACAATTAAAATCTCATCTACTATTTGCACTGCAGGCACTAAAGCTTCGGCTTGCATGCCACAAACTACACATAAAAACTCACATACACACACACACACACATATATATATATAAAGATATTATGTCTTTCTCACACACAAACACACACACACATATATATATGGGACAGCTATAAAAGCCACATTAAAAGAAATCGGAGTAGAATTGTGTGGATTAATTATACGTTGCTCTGTGTGTACAGGCAGGCCTTACTTTTGCCTGTGTTTGTGTTTTAGTTCCAATTTTGGTTTTTTCTGTATCTTTATTTTTGTTTTGGGAATTTATTTGATTTTTTTTTGTGTTTTGGTTTTGGTTTTTGTTTTTGCTTTACCCAAGTCGTTTCTGGCGCGCCTCTTTGCGTCCGTAGGAGAGCGGCAGGGTGAAACGCGTAACAATTCCCTCGGGCCCAAAGACATTTGATGGTATATTGTCCAAGGAATCGGATAGCGAACGAGAGTCCGATTGATCTTGTAAACTATAAATTACAATCCATATATATATATATTGGTATATCAAAGTTTAACATACATGTACATACATCATTACATATGTACAGCGAAACGAAAAGATTATGAAGTTATTTCGACTCGCCAGAATGTGAGATTCAATGAAATTCGTTGGAAAAAATCCTTTTCGCCAATTTCCCAGTGCATAACGAAATGTTTACTGAACATGTACATATGCGTGCGTATGCGTGTGTAGTATCTGTGTGTGGGTGCGTGGACATGGGCGTGGGCTTGAATGGTTGTGGGCTACATGCAGTACGATTTAATTGACATTTCCCCTGCTGCACTTTGACATTTCACAATGCGATGCAATGAACTGCGACTGCGACTGCGAATGCGACTGTGGCAGCTAAAGAGACCCACAGATACATTTGTATCTGTATCTGCAACTCGTTAAATGCGTCTGATTGAGTTTGCGTTGACAAAAAAAAAAAATACCAAAATGTTATAACAAGTTGTAATATGATGTGATAACGATGCAATTTACATACTTTGTGCGTTTCAGTCTCATAAAAAAATGCAATTAAAAGTATGACATTTTTTGGCTTAGTTCAATTGAAAACGCAAGCGACATAATAATGTCCAATTTTTGCTTTTTATACATGCATAAAACTATACAAAAAAATATTCTTTGCAATTATGAACTCTGAAAACAAGCCGAATTCCTAGAATTCCATAACTGAGTGCATACTCAATAAAAGAAATATATTCATTAATGTCAATTAACCTGTTGATGGCTGTTTGAAGTTGAAATTATTAGCCCTGAATTTTAAATTTTAGCAAACTTAATGTACAAATAGTGATTATAAAATCTGCATTAATTATTTATATAGATCCTATTAATCTGTCGATTGTTATTCAGAGCTAACAATTTTTATTATACAATTCTGAGGAATTTATATTGAAAATAGTGAAATAATAATCTTTAATAAATTTCTATAAATCCGTCATTTATTGTCAGAGTCAAGCACATTCCGGGAAAAATATTAACTATATTTTATTTCGTTTCAGCGGTTGGTTGTTCTAGGAAGTTGACTTTATAGCCATATTAATTAAAAATTCTTAGGAATTTAATGTGCAATAAAATATTCCTTCTCCAATCGTTTCGCATTTTTTTTAACTTTTAAATTAAAAGCTATAAAATTATATTCATTCGCTGTCATTAATCTGTCTGTGAGCTGTCCTACGATTCTGAAGAATTTCAATTTTATTTAAATTTAAATTGCATCAATTTGCCGGGAAGTAATCAAAGCAGAGTGTTGATTATAATAAAATCTCAATCCTTCTGCTGCTCTCGCTTATCGATTGCTGCAGCTGTTTAGATTGTGCCGCCCAAGCGAGGAGTAAAGCAATCGCTACGCATTTGCATATTTATATCCTTAAACCTAATCGAAAAGCAATTCTTGAGCCTGTTGCTTTATGTTGCAATTTGCATTTGAAAGAAAACATAAAGTGCCACACAGTGCGGCAAACAAAACAAATCGCTGACGGGGTGTGGGTGTGGGTTTGGGTGAGTGTGTGCAGGTGTTTGTGTGTAGGTGTTGCTGTGTTTGTTCTCGGCTCGACTACAATTACAATGTAAATTATGCAAATTCGTGTCGCTGTGGAAAAGGTTTGCCGACAAAACAACGGATAAAACAAACAAATAAACAATTGCAAAATACTTAAGTAACTAATGGATGCACAAATACAAACATACAAGACACACACACAGACACACGCGAATAAGCACCCACATTGAGAGTGTTAAACAGTTGTACAACGTGGCGTATGCTTGATATTATTTTTGTGTGCAACTAATTTAATATGAATCCAAATGGAAATTATGCAAATGATCAATGGCAAAATATTGCAATTAAATTTATTAGATATACTTGTAGTAGTGCGCTGCAGTGCGTGCTGATTCGATTCGATGCGATTGATTGTGCATGCGATTGGCGTTTCATTTCACACTTCCAATTGGCATTTACATAAGTGTGTGTGGGTGTGGGTGTGTGTGCGTGTGTTTGGTGGGTGCACTGACTGTGCGTGTGCGCTAGTGTGTGTGCACGTGTGCGAATGCAAACTGCTATGATTACGCTGGACAAACGAAGTTAGTTGAAAACAAATAAACAGAACAAACACACACACACACACACACACGCCACTCACACACACACACACACACAACTAAATGACAATAATATTTAAATGGATTTCGCACACGAAGAGATTTGAAAATATTTGAGAGGAAACAGGGGAACGACAGGTGGTAGGAACGGGCAGGAGCTGAGTGAGAGTGAGGCACGTGCCACAAATTTATAATCAAAATGCAGAATGTTAATCAAATACACGCAATGAAATGTTTTGATTGCTTTGCAGCTGATCGAAGATGTTGTTGTTGTTGTTGTTGTTATTGCAGCTGCTGCTGCTGCTTCTGCTCTGGCACTTACCTCAGGCTCAAGTCTGGCGAGGCACAGCGCACAGCAACACTGGGTATCTGTGGCACCAGGCGCATGGCGCATGCCACCTGATTGCGCCACAGGCGCATATACGAGTCCTTCTGGCTCTCCGTGGGCATCTTCTTGGTGGGCGCCGAGCCGCGCAACAGTGAGGCGCGATTGTCGCTCACGGGACTGCAAGCCAGTGAAAAAATATAATTCAATTTTAAAATATAATTATAATAATAATATACAATTTCTTCTCTACATACGTGGGATCTATGACACTGTACAGCGCATTGAGGCGCGCATAGCAAATGGGCCACGCCTGCGCCACCGCCGAGGGGCATTGCTGCAGCACGCGCTGTCGCTCCAGCAGACCAAAGAGGCAGCTCGCCCAGGGATCGAACTGCGGCTGCGGCGGCGTGCTGGCAGCAGAAGCCGCTGCAGCTGCAGCTGCTGCTGTTGTGGAACTGCACTGCGATAGATTTAGCGTGGACGTCGACGACTTAGAATTGTCTGTGGCAGTAAAGCAAGCAAATTAATTATTTGATTTTAATTTATTTTATTAAAATTCACTCACCATCTGTTAGGCCTGCCAGCCAGACGCCGCTGCTGCGCTCCGCTATCCACTGCAGATCAATGCAATTCGCATTCAGTATGGCCGTCTTCTCAGCCTGCGGCAGTTGGGGCAGACACTTCTCCACGATCTGCGGACAGCAGCGATCCATGACATCGATGAGCGGCGGCTCTGTCTCGGGTATGCCCAGGGCACGCATCAGATTCTTCACCTCCTTGAGTATCATGGCGGCCAGCTTGCGCAGATAGGGGCGATAATTGCAGAGCAGCACCAGGGCGAAGCCTTCGACAAAGTGCAGCGTGGTGACCAGCGGAATCTCGTTCTTCTTGTTCACATCGTTGGCCGCCACCATGTTGAGCACTGTGTGCTGCGTAATGCTGGACATGCCACTCGACGTGGTGATGCTCGAGGCGGCGCTGCTAGCGGTGTTCAGATGCTGCTGCTTGGACAGCTGACTGCTGGTCGTATCCTTGCCGGGGGCGGATGGTGTGGCCACTGCTGCCACAGGCGTGGCCTGAACTACAGCTGTGCTGATAGTGGGCGCTGCAACGCCCACTTTTTGCTGCACTGCACTCGCCATGCCGCCACCAGCAGGAGCTGCACCAGTGGCTGTGCCACCGGGCACAGACGCAGTCGCAGCTGCTGGGCCATTCACAATCATCGCACAGCGCCATATGTTGAGGAAGACCAGCAGTATGCGCGTGCAGTTCTCCAACAATTGCGGATAGGTGTCGGTGACATCGCGCACCAGAAACTGTGTGTAACCGTGCACGACATCCTGACGCCAATCCGGAAAGTCAATAACCAGCGACTGCAGCGATTGATTCGCCAAAATGCGCAGCTCCTCGTCCATGTGCACGGTGAGGCGTGACAGCAGATCGACCAGTTCCTGCGCCGTTATCGTATCCGGTATCAGGCGCGGCACAGCGGCCACACATGTGCGAAAGAGATCGATGCGCGGCTTACGCTCACCCGAGAGCATCTCGTCCGGCTCCTTGTTCTGATTCTGGGTATTCGTCATCATCAGCGGACGGCCGCAGTGCACGTCCAGCGCACGCAGTATGTCGACGAAAACGCGACGAACGTGCGGAAAGTATGTGGACATGCCAATGCTTCGGGCCGTCTCATCCGTCAGCATCGTATTGATGTAGGTCTTCTTCACGCGCAGCGTATTGCCCGACGGCAGCACGGGTACTGTGCGCGGCATCGGCGGTTCGCCGTCCTTCTGCTGCAGCGAATCGGCCACAACCAGAAAGGCACGCAAGCCGATGCTCATGCGTTCCGGATTGAGTATCACCTTGATGGAACGACCGACGCACAGCAAATCGTAGACAATCTCACGCATGGCAAAGTCCAAACGTTCCTGCGCAATGAACTGTATGATCTTCACGAAGATGTTCAGCGGCGTGTTGCGTGGCACGACGCCCTTGGAGCCTCTGTGGAAAGAGTACGACAATTATTAATGGGGGCAATCTGTTTGCTAGAGTATGTATTAACTACTCACTTGGGAAACAGCGAGTTGACAATGCTCTGGAGACGCGAATGCGTGGCAGAGTTGGACTCGCACTTAATGCGAATCATGTAGACCCAGAGCAGGCGATACAGAGATTCGAGCGCCACGCGACTCATCTTGACGTCGCGATTCTTCAGATTGCTCAGGCACATGGCCAGAAAGTAATGCCAGTTGGTCAGGAAGAAGGTCTTCTGCGAGACGCACAGCAGACAGGTGACCAGCGGGAACAGTGCCAGGCGATGCTTCGACTTTGTGGACGCGTCCAGTGTCTGCACGTACAGCAGATCCACGAAGTTCTTCACGCAGGGCACGTTCACCTCGTTCTTGACGGCCTGCAAGAAGGATTTCATTAAAAAAAAGTAAAATAAATTTTAATTTCTTGTTATTTACTCCTGCCACCGGCACAAGTATCTCCACAAAGAGTCCGGCAAGTGTGTGCTTGATATCCTTGTCCTTGACCTCCTGGAAGTACTGGCCACACTCGTGCATGAACTGAAACGATGCCTCGAACTCCTCGATGGGCACCATTTTGACGCGAAAGAACTTCATGCCCATCAGCAGGCTGATGATGCTCTTCGTCGTCGTGGGCGATGCCTCCTTGGCGCGCAGCTCCTTCAGTTCGCTCATGAAGCGCTTGCGCACCGAACCAAATCGACTCTGGGCCAGCACACCGATCACCTCGGCATAGAGATCCGCTATCATGTGTATATTGTGTGCATTGGGATTGTTCTGCAGGCCCTCCTTGTACTTGAAGTGATTGAAGGCCAGATTCTCGATGCTGTGCACCAGATCCTCGTGTCCCGGATGAAAGGGCAACTGCTTGAGTATCTCAATCAATGCCAGGCAAAAGATGAACTCCACGGCGGCCTCACGACGCTGCAGCTGGAAGTCCAAATCCACGCTGGTCTTATTCAAGGCCTGCACACTGCTGCCCGTCGACGACTTCTTCAGGTCGTTCTTGATCTCCATGTCGGACAACTGACGGCGATGCCAGGCGAGCAGCGTGTGCAGCAGCGACGGCAGGCAATGCTCGGCCACTGAACCTAGCGCCGAGAGCAACTGATCGAACTGCTGATCCTCGCCGCGCTGCAGCAGCCTCGACAGATTCTTGTCGGCGCTCTCGAGCATCACGAGCTCGATCTTCTTCTCCGCCTGCGCGGTGAAATCGCTGAACAAATTCCGCATGACAATTTCGCCGGGTCGCGGAGCCGTCAGCTCCACGCTGGCTACGCTGGCCGCCAGCGCATGCATCTCGGCCTGCGTGTAGCTGGGCAGCACGTTGATGATGGAGCTGCGCGAATGGGCGCCCCACGGCAGCAGCGATTGACGCTGCGGTATAATCAACGGCGGCAGCGCTGCCGGCGGTGAGGAGTAGCTCTGGCGATAGCTGATGGTGGCAGACGTGGCCTGCACCGTGCCTAACGGTTCCTGCTGACTCAACGCGGGCTGCTGCTGCAGCTGCTGCTGTTGCTGTTGTTGCTGTTGGGAGTGTTGCTGTTGTTGCTGTTGCTGTTGCTGCGTATGTGATTCATACTCTACGCCATAAGGGTACTCATCGCCGAGTATTTGATAATTGATGGGGGATGTGGTGCCACTGCCGTTGGCGGACACAGGCGCTGCTCCATTGCGCGCCGACTTGGGCGTTGACGTGTACTCGCTGGAGTTTATGGAATGACGCTGCGCCGGTGAACCATTGCCGCCGGCAGTCTCCTGCAGCAGCAGCGACTCGCTGATGTTATCGACGCTATCGCCACAGGCCTGATAAGCATCGTCCTGATAAACGCTGCGCTGCGGACTACGCGTGGGCGTTGTACTAACACCAGCAGCAGCAGCAGCAGTAGCCGTAGCTGTTGTTGTTGCTGTTGTTGTTGCTGTTGCCGCCGCTGCTACTGCTGCTGTTGTTGTTGTTGATGATGAGTTTGAGACTGGCGAGCCGACAGCTGTGGCAACAACAACTGCGGCGGGTTCGCCACTCACGTGTTGCTCATTTGGGTTTTGATTTGTGCCTGTCGCGGAAAAAAAAGAGCAGAGCAGAAATCAGAAATCAGAACATAAGTTGTAAATTGCTTTTAGCGCTTATCGATCGAGCACTCAGCTACAAGAAGCGAGCGTGTGTGAGCGGGTGTGCGTGTGTGTGAAAGAGATTCGGCAAGCCGAAGAGCTAATACGCTTGCAGAGCGTTTCGAAGGCAAGTTACTGCGAGTATATGATATCTAACAATGAACAAGAATATATATAAATTCTTTGAGTATGTTAGAAATTGCTATATACTTTCTGTTTATCCTGCTGAAGAGAAATATATAGGCTATATAGACTGCCGATACCAACTGATTATAAACAGACATGTAGAAGTAGCTAAAAATACATATATGCTAAATAAACTGCTGGAGCCAGCTATCTAGCTATATAGAAAAAGCTATCTAGCTATATAAAAAAAAACTTTAAACTATACTATATAAAATCTCAATATTTAGCATACTGAACACGAATATATATGCTGAACATACCACTGATTCTAGCTATATACAGTATATTTAAAACACTGAACTAAAATTTATGTGCTGAATTTATTTTATCTGGCTATAAGCAGACTTAATGCTGAACAAGAATGTATAGGCCACATACATTTAGGCAAATGCCGCAATATGCGCTACTGCATACATCTTACTGAATGTTATCTTACTGAACAAGAATATATAGGCTATATAAGCTGCTGATCCCAGCTGTCTAACTGTAAACAGAGAGCTATAGCAAATTATAGTCTATTTATCATACTGAACAGAGCTATACATAAAGTATATGCGATTCCAGCTGTAAACTATAAAAAAATACATATACAAACATTTATACTCTATTTATCACGCTGAACAAAAATATATATATAGGCTATATACACTGCTGATTCCAGCTATCAAACTCTAGCTACATAATAGAAATCTACAAAATTATAAATGCTTTATACGCTGCTTGTTCCAGCTGTCTAACCACAAACAGACACACAGCAATAACCATTTATCATAGTGAACAAGAATATATAGACCATATGCACATAGTTAGCAACCAACTTGTAACGCCCTCTGCAAGCGTGTAAACATGATTCATTTCTGCTGTGTGCGCATTCCCTCCCCTTCCCACCCATGCCACTTAGCGACAACAAAGCGTGTATGTATGTGTGTCTGTGTGTGTATGTTTGATTCATTTGTTAACACTTTTGTTAAGTGGATTTCTTTTACCCAAATATCTTAGTTAGCACGCGTCTAGCGCAACAAATCTGCAAATAGAAAAAACGTTATCTCATCATCGAAAAAAAAAACGTCTGTTGTTTAGTGGGTGTGTCACACCCACACATACACGCTCAAACAACAAACTAGTATCTGTGTGCTGGACCTTGCGCTGTTATCGTTAAAAGTCCATTTGGCATTTAACATTCTGTTTGCTTGTATCTTAATTAGCAGGCGACTCATTGTCATTATCAATATCATTGTCAGTATCATTATCATCGCATCTGGCAAATGTTTGATGATGGCAACGGCAACAATCAATCTGTCAATCTATGCAAAGCAACAAAATGACGAGCGTTTTTGCAGTCTGCTCTTCCTCGTGTACGATTGAGCAAATACTATATATAAGATATAACCATTCGTGTACATTGTACATTCCCTTATCAGGCAATGATAACAATTCCAGCGAAAAGCTGATTTCACCATATAAGCAAAAATGCTTTTAGCTTTACACGGTGCAGCGCGATTGCCAGGAATTTTTTCAATTGTTCCAGCTAACTTATCGACCCATCAGCAAGACGTAAGACTAATGCAGAACGTGCGAAGAGACAAGTCCATTTACGCTCGCAATCCATAATTAACCAATCTAGCAGGGGCCAAAAAGGTTCGCCCATTTAATATTTAAGCCTCAGCCCGACAGGCAATTCGTTCTATTGAATTATATAATTTCGAACAAGTGCGACCTCTTTGCTCTCTCCCATGCTCTCTCTCTCTCTCTCCCGCAATCCCCAATCAATCAATCAATATCGTTTGACCGTTACAAACAAGCATTTCAAGTGCAATCCTTGTCCCAAAACAAATGAGCCGCTGGATTACAAAAGGTAAAAGTAATATAAATAATAGAGGGTAAATGTTAGACGTGAAACGGATAACGGATATGTCGTGTGTGAGGCGGAAGCACTGCCATGGCACGACCGTCAGCTGTTCGAACAAGAACCAAGGACCGACCTAAGCAGGACAGCACACGGCCAGGCGCGGCTAGGCACAGCCACAGGCACAGGCACGGGCACGGGCACAGCACGGCACTTAAAGGTCACCGTCGAAGTTCAGGGTAAAAGTTTTCGCTGTCACTGAATAATTGATAAGATTTAAAGAAGACAGCACAGTTTAAAAGCATTTCGTAAACGAGTTGTGGACGTTTGCGCGTTTTCCAAAAGGTCCACAAGCAGACAAAAAAGCCGTCATGAGAAATTGCGCAAAAACCAATTCGAAAATAGCTGAGAATTCGATTTTTCTTTGCTTTTCAAATGCAATAAAAGGTAGCTTTATTTCGGTTCATCATTTATCTAAACATGTGGCAAGAAAATTAAAAACAACACGTCAGTGATGGACTATGGCATACCCTGTGATAAATATTATAATATAAACTTTGAAAATGTTTATAAATATGCAAAAAAAAAACTAATTGTTAGTTCCCGATATTTTTTACTTCTTAAAAGTGGACTATACAGTAATTTGGGCAATAAATTGTAGGCTTTTTAGACCGGACAATAGTATTTTCCCTTAACCTCTTTTATACATGTATTTCTGAATCCTTAATTTTTTTAAATATGGTAAGAAGGTATATTAATTTTAAAATTATTTTCTAACGTATTAAAACTAGTACTTTATCAATATTATACAAATGCTTAAGTTCTTTAAATAAAAGTGTTAAGTTTATGAGGCCTAACTGAATAATGCTAATATTACAATCATTCGGACATGCCCTGGCACCGGCCTTTTTATAACCCATAAGACTTTCTATCACTACTCTAAATTACAGGGTATATCAACAAATACACGGCGCGTCGAAAACTCAAAATCGAAAATGACAGCAAAGACAGATTCCTCCATTTGCATGTGTATATTATTAATAATGTATTAGCACGCGCATTTCCCAGAAAGCAAGAAAAGCGAGAAACGCCTCCTCCAAACGTATGGAAAATCGTCTGACATTCTTGTCATATGCCTCTGTGTATGTATGTGTCATTTAGCTACAACAACTTGGCAAAGACATGCGACCAAAACGAATCTCTACGAATCTCTACAAATCTCTCGTCTTGATCTCAGTCCTCCAACCACTCTCTTAATCTCTGCCCAGTGTTCCCTCTCCGCCTGCGGCACTCTTTCTTTGGCTCTTTCAAATCAGATTTCAGCGAGCGCACCCGAAAGTTGAAAAACTGCAGCAGGGGCAGAAATTCTTTTAGATTGTGTTATTAATGCGCAATTTTGTTGAACACTGAAAACACTGAACGGTACGGCAAATCATTCTGAGTATTTTGTGGAAAGCCAAATATTTGTATAAAAACTTTATAACATTGTTGTTCAAATTTACGATTTGTTTGGGGGTTTCTGATAACCAGGCAATATTTTTATTTCTTATACAATTGAAGCAAATAAACCCATTGAGGGAAACGTGGCACCCCCTCTCTCCCTCTCTCTCTCTCTATATATATATATCTTTCGGATATATTCGAATTTCATTGGAAACAATTTGCCGAAGTTTATGCTCGTTAGCAGCAGTGGGAGGAGAGCATTTCTCAAGTTCTTTTCGTCAACTTTTACCCATGAATACTTATGCGAGACATTAGCAATATTTTACCTTTTAGTTTTTTTGGTGTCCATTGAAAATTCCATAACATGAAACTGGCGCATAAATTTGTAAAGTAATCACAGCTAGGAAAATGATGCCCAGGCAGATTTGTAAATCTTTTGTCTTACACGCGGCCTATAGGGGGAGTCTGCCGGTGTGGGCTGTATCAGAATACAATGGGTATTCCAGGTGGAGGAGAGGGGGTGTTGGTGGGGAACAAGCGGCGATTAAGTAAACGTAAGTACGCGTAATTAGAGGCACGTGAGCCTTTTGTACTTTATCTAAACACAAATTATATTTATGAGTTGTAATTAATTTAGCGTCGCTTTGTGCGTCGTTTTGGCTTGGCTCTAGTTAGGATTATTGTTATTTGTTGTTGTCGCTGATAAGCACAGGCCACACTCGCACACACACTGCTCATAAATGTGTCACCGAAACACAAGTGACGTTAATCGAGAGAAGTCAGAACATTTTTAGCTATATAGATTTCTTATATTTTTATGTACGTATGTATTTTGGAGCCTTGAGATTAGCACTCGCAACTCGAAACAAATACAACAACAACAACAGCAGCTGTTCGCTAGTTTCGTGAATGCAGCAAATAATTATAATTATAATAATAATAATAATGACTATTTGTAATTTTCACAGCTTTCGGTTGTCGTTGCGTTTGATGTATGTATTTCTAATGCTTTTTTATGCTAATTAGCCAGTTTAAGGCGTCTCAAAAATGAGCTCAGCGTTTTGAATTCGAAATCGACACACGGCGCTGCTGATGACAACAACAACAGCGACAACAACAATAACAATAACAGCAGCAGCAGCGCCGTCAAAAATTCTGTTGTCAAATTACAGTTTCGCTGCGATCTAAGCGCGTTTATTTATATAGAGGCGCGCGTGTATATAGCTGTAGATATACATATATCTTCACGTTCACATCGCACACAAAACGCAATTTCAAATGAAACACACACAAACACAAATACAAATGCAAACGCAAAGGCAAACGCAAAATACGATTTATAAATCTCGCATACGCGAAGCGAACGCTGGCAACGACGAATTTCGACTGCGGCGAAAACGCGCGCCGCCGCGCACAGCCCCAAAAAGTTGCGAGCGACGGCAGCAGCAACAACAACAACAACAGCAGTAGCAGCAAAAGCAACAAATACAAAGCGAAACAAGAAACGGAAAAAACTACAGAAATGAGCGTAAATCGCGCGCGCTCGCAAATTGAAAGCACAAAATCAAAACAAATGATAATTTTGTCTATTTAAAATTATGATTAACAACTGAACGCGAGCGAGCGAGCGGGAGAGCGCGAGTGCGGCGAGAGGCGACAGCCAGAGAGACAGAGAGAGAGAGAGCGAGCGACTCGAACAGCTGTTGCCAGCGGCGAATTGGAAAAAGCCGCACACGGCAACAACAACAACTCGGAACAGCTGAGCGAGTGACGTCGCCACAGCAATGAGGTGCAGTTGTATGTGTGTATGTGTGTGTAATGCACAACTGATTAGCATTGTTATTGTTATTGTTATTGCTTTTGCTGCCGCTGCTGAGTTTGTCGCACTCTGTCACTAATATTAAGTACATTAACATAAATTAAATAAACGTAATGCAGAACAGCAGGTGACGCGCCTCTAATTGCAATTAGTTGACAGCGAGGCAAAGAGAGAGGGAGGCAGGGAGGTAGGCAGGGCGAAGGCTGCGACAGACTGAAGTGAAATGAAATTTCCGCAGTTTTACACCACACGCTGCGTATGCGTAATCGCGCTCACACACACACACCGACACACACACACACGTACGCGGGCTTACATTGTATAACCCTGAGACTCTTGAGTTCGCGTTCTCAGCTTTGTTTTGTTTATGCCTTTGCAGGCATTACATAAATCAATGCTCGATTTATTTATTGTTGCTATTTCTTCTAAACAAACATTGGCACAACTTTGTTTATTTGTTTGTTTTCAATTTTGCAGTCGATTTCGCGAGCCTGCGCTAATCGCACGAACAGTGCACAGTTTTATAGCCATAAACAACTAAATTGATTATTAACTAAGCAGAAAAGGCCAAAACCTAGCGCAATGCGTTTGGCTATTTTTTGGCTATTTTTAGGCTATTTTTCTATGCTCTCTCGCTCCCTCTCTGCTGCCTTCCAAGTGTTTGTTAACTGCTTTTATTGCAAATTACATCACGCCCACGCCACATAAATCAGCTAACAACGCCGCGCTAGAAATTGGCAACAACGCAAACAACAACAAAAGCAAAGCGAAAAAAAAAAACACGCGATGACGAACACGCGACCGGAACGCGCTTTTTTTTTCTTTACAACCGAAACAGTTGCGTACGTGCGAGCAAGACAGCAGCACCGAAATAACGGCAACAAGCGAGGAGTAAAAAAAAAAGAACGCACTGCAGCAACTTGACACTTGGCGCGCTGGCAGACAAATGAGCTGAAGCTGCTGCGGACTGAGAGACTCAAGCGAAGACTGAGTGAGAACTTATGCAATTGGCTCAGGTGCGACATTTGACTTTTGGCGAGCAGCAACAACTAATTTTTCTAATTTTGCACCAACAGCTAGGAAATCCGTTGGATAACTGCCAGAGGTTGCGACCAAAGCGACCCACCGACCAACCGACCGACCGACCGACTGAATGTCATTATCAAGGTTTATGTTTTAGCGCGCTTTGTCCGTCATCTTTTTTTGTGAATGAACGCAGCACTGTGCGAGTGGGAATAGAGCGGCAGGCTACGTGAGAGAGTCACGACAACTGAGCGAAATGTGAGTGTATGTGTGTGAGCGCAAGCTCCCCTACTAGGTCTAGGTCGACAGACAAACGAATTTGAGCGAATTTCGCTGATCAACATACAGTAACCTTGAGTGCAAGCGAGAGAGAGAGAGAGTGAGAGAGTGAGTTTGCGACAATGAGAGAGCGCAGCAGCTGTTGCGCTGCTGCTGCCTGTCAAATTGCAACGGTAAATGGCCACCCCACCCCTTTTTGTGATGTCAACAAATTGCGACGCACAAGCGAGAGCAGTGCAGCGCTATGATCGTAAAAGACAGACGGACGAACGAACAGGCAGAGAGAATCAAAGTGAATCATCACTTAAGCAATGAGGAAACAAGACGAAAAGGAGGCAGCAGCCAGGTGGTAAATGCAGACAAGCAAACAAACACACACACATACACACACACTTATGCAAAACAAATAAAACGCACACTTAATTGGTGGGCGTAAACAATTAGCAGCAGCCGAACAGTGGCAGGGGCTGCGAAAAGGGGCTGCACCCAGGCAGAGGTAATTGAGTGGCACCAAAATAGAACTCACCTGCAAGGCCTGCACTCGAGCCGCCGCTGCTGGCGTCCAGAAATGCCTCCGTTTGTGCCTGCTGCAGTTCCGCAGATTGCTCCATGCCTGTTTATCGCCGTAAAACACTTGCGTACACTCACACACACACACGCACACAGAGCGAGACTCACTAATTTAACACAAAGTGGCCATTCGGACAACGCATTGCAGCCATCTTTGTTTTTCTGCTTGTCGTTGTCAATGCACTGCACACACACACTGCGGCACAACTTCACGCTGCGCTGCTGCCCAACAACAAATGCAGCGCTGGCGGCGTTTTAAACAAATGTACACAGTTAATTGCAATTATTTGGCTAATAGTAAGTGAATTGGACAAAATGGCCAAACGAAAATTGTACAAGACGTGAGCGAGAGCAAGAGGAAGCAGACAAACAGCAGACGGGGAGCACAGCTGTTTTTTGTTTAGCGCGCGGCGTTGCCAGCTAGTTGCAAGTACTGCCAGCTAGCTGCCGGCATTTGTGACGTCACAAATGTTGGCAGAACAGTTCAAATGCAATAGATAATTATATATAATGGCAATGCTTGCCAATTATGTAATGTATATTCATGATTTTATAATAATATGCGCTTACTTTAAAGTAAATAACGCAGTAATATTTATTTCGTGTAACTCTGAGCAGGCTGACAGCCCTGGCGCAAACAGCTGTTTATCGGCATATTTGTTATCTTGTTATCGGCACGAAATCCGCATTTATTTCGTTTATTAAAAGCAAATACTAGCGATTGCCACTATCATGTACTGATTCCGCGCTCAGTGCGTGTGTGTGCGTGCGTGTGCCTGTGCCTGCTACAATAACAATGAATGACTCTGTGCGCATAGCCGTACATCCGCTGACGGGCGACCCGACCGCCGCCTGGCATGAGATCAGCAAGACGCAGCGCGTCATCAAGGTGGTAATGAAGCCACCGACGACGACGGTGGCGCCGAACAAGGCGCGCGTCGTCTGCATGTCGGACACGCACTCGCTGACGCCGTACATCAAGTTCGACATACCCGACGGCGACATCTTCATCCACGCCGGCGACTTCACCAAGTGCGGCCAGCTGCAGGAGGTGCAGGAGTTCAACAATTGGATCGGTGCGCTGCCGCATCGCCACAAGATCGTGATTGCCGGCAACCACGAGCTCAGCTTCGATCGCACCTTTACGCATCCGCTGCAGAACAAGAGCCATGCGGAGCGGTGGGTGCAACCAGGCATTCCCTAGATACCTGCTCATGCTAATCCTCCTCCTCCCCCGTCTCTCTTGCAGCTCCAAGCACACGGGCATGTCCATGCTGGACGACCTGCCCACGCTGGGCAACGACAAGCAGAGCATGGAGAGCGCCGTGCAGACGCCCAACATACGCGACGCCCTGACCAACTGCATCTACCTGGAGGACGAGCTGCTGGAGCTGTGGGGCGTACGCATCTACGGCTCACCGTGGCAGCCCGAGTTCTGTCGATGGGCCTTCAATGTGCCGCGCGGCACCGCCTGCCTGGACAAATGGAACCAGATCCCGCCCGGCGTCGATATACTTGTCACGCACACCCCGCCCGTCGGCCACGGCGATCTCTGCTGCTCGGGCGTGCGTGCCGGCTGCGTCGAGCTCCTCAGCACCGTGCAGCAGCGCGTCAAGCCCAAATACCATGTGTTCGGCCATGTGCACGAGGGCTATGGCATCACCAGCGACGGACGCATCATCTATGTGAACGCCTCCACGTGCGACATCAACTACTTGCCCAACAATGCGCCCATCGTGTTCGATGTGACGCTGCCGCCGGGCGTCCGCAAGGATTAGCGGGCGTGCAGCAAGTGCCTGAGAGAAGTAGAGGGAATCCCAGCTAGGTTTGAAGGAAGTTCCAGCTAGGCTTTAGGGGGAGTTGCTGCGTGGATTGGTAGGAGTGCCAGCGAGGAAGGGAAGAAGTGTCAGCGAGGATTGTAGGTTCCAACGAGGTTTGTAGGCAGTTCCAGAGAGGAGTAGATGAAGTGCTTGCGAGGATTGTAGAGAGCCACAGTAAAAATTAAGAGAGAACCCTGGCTCAAAAGAAATAGAAGAAATCCTAGCGAGAACTAGAGGGACTCCCGGTGAAAATCAGCGGAGTTCCCAGCAAGGAGTAAAAGGAATCCCAGCAAGAACTAAGGACATAGTCTCAGCAGGAACTGAATAGGGTTCCAGCGAAAATTGCAGGTAATCAAAGCGTAGATCAGAGGGATTCCTAGCAAGAATTGATGGAAGATCCAGCAAGAATGTGAGAGTTTCTCAGCAAGCAATCGAAGAAGAGAATGAAGGGATTCCCAGCGAGAATTGGAGAGTGTTCCAGTAAGAAATAAAAAGAGGAAGAAAGTTCCGGCTTGAAGTAGAAGAATTCCCAGCAAAGTTTGCATGCAGTTTCAGCTGAGATCAGACGGATGCCCAGAGAGAATTACAGAGATGCCTTATAACAATGATGATGATCTCAGCGAGGATCCCAGCGGGGTTTTCATTCAGAATTCAAGCAATTTCCATGCAAAAAAGGATTGTTGGTTCTTCCAGCAAACATTAGAGGGATTCCCTGCAGGAAATAAATTCCGCGCAAGATCAGAAAAATTTCCAGCAAAAAATACGAGGACTTCCAGCAAGCCTTAGAGCGATTCCCAGCAAGAATTTGAGCAACAGGAAATAGAGAGACTGTCAGTAAGCCTTAGAGCGATTCCCTGCAAGAAATAAAGCTACTACCCGCAAGAAGATCAGTAGAATTGCCCGCAAAAAATATAAGGACTTCCATTGGAAGGATTTCAAGCAAGAAATTGAGGTACTCCACGCAAGATCAGAGGTATACGAAGAGACTCTCAGCCAGCACTAGGGGGTTTCCCAGCAAGAAATTAAAGGACTCCTCGCAAGATAAGAGGTATACTCCTAGCCAGCTCTTGATTTCCCAATAAGAATTAGGGGTACTCCCAGCAAAGATCAGTGGCATGCCCTACAAGAAAATAAAGTACTCTCCCAGCAGGCCTTAGCGGCACTCCCAGCAAGATTAGTGGGATTCCCTTGCAGACAGAGTGTTCCATTAGAGGGATTCCCACACACACGCAGACACAAAGTGTTCAATATTTATTTATATGTTTAACATTTACTTAAGTTGCCATTCGACGCACACACACACAGGATTCAGGAATTTATTTTATACACACACACACACACACACACCATAGTACTATTTAATGTAGTAGTATTTAGTTGACACCGAAAAATGCTCATTAAAAAAGTCCTTTTAAGTTGCAACCCTTGCGGCCTTGCAGGCTTCTCCGATCACCGATCGCGCCCAGCGCGAATGCAACTCTGCGCTCGCTCTCAGTCTGCCTGATCTCTCTCTCTCTCTCCGGCGCTTTACTCTCTCTTTGGCTTCGCTTTCTGACATTTCACTTTACGCTGTCCCCCGCCGTCGCTGCGCCCATTGCCATTTGTTCCAGCTTCCGTCAGAGCAGCGCGCAGGCTGCCATTTTGTGGTGCATCGTGACTGGACGAAGTGATCGACCGGGAGAGACTGCTGCGTCGCGCTGTGTTAATTTCTTGCTTTACCCCAACTCCAACTGCAATTGTAGCCCCGCAAAATGGTAAGAATAAATGGAAAACTGAGCTTCGTCTGGGAAATTGCCTGAAACTGGGCTTGTGTTTTTTTTTCTTTTTGTCGCGGGGAAAACTTTTTCCCAGCGCGTAAGCAGTGTGTGAGAGGAACAAAGCAAAGGGAGGAAAATAAGCCTTAGCCTTGATTACACTATATATGTATATATAGAGATTTATTTTATTTATATTTAGGCATAAATGTTGTTTTAAATATATATAATAATATCTGCATTGATGCGGTTAGTCTGCCCGCTGCTAATAAAAGAGTTGCACTCTTATGGTAAACCTTTGCCTGCAGATTTCTGTAGCCCCAAGGCTAATGCAGGCTTGTATTATCGCAGCCTCGATGGTCAATAATATAAAACAAAGAGCTATGAAATTTTACACAACAACCGGAGTTGCTTATAAAACTTTTCCTGTAGTTTCCAATAATCCCAAGGCAGCCAAAGTTTTTTACAGTTTTCAATTATCTAAGCTAGAACTAGAGTTATGACAGTCTACCAGCCTCGATCTCTGCCTATATAAGATCTTTAGTCATGAAATTTCCCTGCAGCTTTACTAAGCCCAACGCCGCTGCAGTTTCTTACAGATGTTCTTGATCAGAACCTCAATAAATAATAAAAAAAAAGACTTGGAGTTACAAAGTTATGCCTAAAAATTCTTATAACTATGATAATGTATAGCTGGCGTTTCTTACAATTTTAAGTTATCAGCGCTAAAGCTAGAGTTATAAATTATTGCCTGCAGCTTTCTAAAACCTCAACGCAACTAGAGTTTCTTACAGTTCTTAATAATCAAAGCCAGAGCTGGAGTTATGTCACTTTTCTCGCAGAGCTAGGAAAAGACTTGGAGCTACACAATAAGCCCAAGACAACAGCAGTTTCTTACAGATTAAAGCCTCGATCTCTGCTAATATAAGAGCTAAAGCTATCAAAATTTATCCCACAATTCCAATGCAGGATAAAAAATCCCAGAGCTCTGCTTATAAAATAGCTGAAGCCATCCAAAGTTGCCTGCATACGCACATAGCTCCGAGGCAACTGCAGTTTCTTCATTATCAAAGCCCAGATCTCTGTTAATCGAAAAGCTGGAGGCCTTAAATTTACCATGCAGTTGCCTTGAACCACTTGGCAACTGGAACTAGCTACAGCTTACCATTAGCTGCTGCCCACTGCAAACCATGTCAATAACTTCAATTTGTACTTTCAAGCGCGAAGTCATCTCGATCCAGATCGGCCAGTGCGGCACACAGATCGGCAACGCCTGCTGGGAGCTGTACCTGCTGGAGCACGGCATCAATCTGGATGGCAGTCGCAAGAACGAGGAGCAGATGGCCCAGAGCGGCAGCACCAGCGCCACGGTGGGTCGCAGCACCAATGCCAACGATGCGCACACTTTCTTCGCCGAGGCGGAGAACGGCAAGCAGTCGCCGCGCACGATTTTCGTGGATCTGGAGCCGTCGGTTATCGACGAGGTGCGCACGGGGCCCACCCGAGATCTCTATCATCCGGAACAGCTGATCTCGGGCAAGGAGGATGCCGCGAATAACTTTGCACGCGGACGCTACTCCATCGGCAAGGAGGTGGTGGACAAGGTGACCACACGACTGCAGAAGGTTGCCGAGCAGTGCGACGGCCTGCAGGGTTTCCTCATCTTCCACTCGATGGGCGGCGGCACGGGCTCCGGCTTCACGTCGCTGCTGATGGAACGTCTCTCCGGGGATTACAGCAAAAAGTGCAAGCTGGACTTCTCGGTATATCCATCGCCCAAGGTCTCCACCGCCGTGGTGGAGCCCTACAACGCACTGCTAACGACGCACATGACCATCGAGCACTCGGACTGCGTCTTCATGGTGGACAACGAGGCCATCTACGACATCTGCAACAACAAGCTGGGCGTGGAGCGGCCCGCGTATCTGAATCTCAATCGACTGGTCGCTCAGGTCGTCAGTTCGACGACGGCCTCGCTGCGCTTCAGCGGCTCCATGAACGTCGATCTCAACGAGTTCCAGACGAATCTGGTGCCCTTCCCTCGCATACACTTCCCACTGGTCGCCTACGCGCCGCTCATGTGCGCCGAGCGCAGCGCGCACGAGCAGCACGCCATCACGGACGTGACGAACTCCTGCTTCGAGGCATCCAACATGATGGTCAAGTGCGATCCCCGCGCGGGCAAGTACATGGCCTGCTGCATGCTCTATCGCGGCGATGTGGTGCCCAAGGACGTCAACGCAGCCGTCTCGGCCATCAAGTCCAAGCGGCACATACAGTTCGTCGACTGGTGTCCCACAGGCTTCAAGATCGGCATCAACTACGAGCGTCCCGCGTTCGTACCCAACGGTGATCTGGGACCGACCGCACGCGCCTGCTGCATGCTGTCCAACACGACGGCCATCTCGGTGGCCTTCTCCAATCTGGCCTACAAGTTCGATCTGATGTACCGCAAGCGCGCCTTCGTCCACTGGTACGTCGGCGAGGGCATGGAGGAGGGCGAGTTCAACGAGGCGCGCGAGAATATCGCAGCGCTCGAGCACGACTTCAACGAGATCGGATTGAGCAACGATGAGGAGGCCGCAGGCGAGGACTTTGAGTACTAGTCCGCTGCATCCGGCACACACACACATATCTATATACATATATATGCATATTGTTTTAATGTTTAAAGTGAACTTGAATCTGTTATAAAATTGCATGAATAAAATGTTGTTTGAAGTGCAGAGCGGACATCGCAGTCTTTCAGTTTTCTTTAAATTTTTTTTATTATTTTTGTTTTTTTGTTGTTGTTGTTTTAAACGCCTAGTTGCTAAGTTTCTTTTCAATTATGCTGGGTTTTTTTGTTGTTGTTGTTGTTTTCTTATTTACTTAATTTTACTAAAGTTTTAGTTGTTGTTTTTTGCTTTTGAAATGAATTCTCTCGATTTAGTTTTCAAAACTTACTTTAAAGAATCATCAAAAAGTTCTTGCGTGTTGCACTGTGTAAAATTACAATCCTTTTATGTGTGTGTGTGTGTGTGTGTGTGAGTGTGAGTGTATGTGTGTTGTGTATGTGCATATGTGTGTATCTTTTACTATATAATCTATACAACTAACGTTCTCTCTAAGAGCGCGACAATCTTGTACAAAATGCGATCCGAAAAAATTGAAAAAAATCAACATAATTTCATTATAAAAGAAGGCAATTAACTGTGCAGTATCCCTTTTGTTGTTGTTGTTGTTCTTGCTGTGTAGTGTACTTTACGCTATTTCATATAATTACATATTGTTGCCTTTGCTTTAATTACATAGTTAATAAGTAATAAAAAATATATAACGATGATGATGGCAAAGAATCTGCTGCAAGTACTCGGAGATTTTCCTCGTGTTTTCTTGGTTTTCTTAGTGTTGCTGTTGTTGTTGTTGTTGGTGTTGCTGCTGTTACTGTGGTGTTGTTGTTGTTGGTGTTGTTGTTGTTGTTGCTGCAGTATTTAACGCTTAATATGGAACATTTGAGAAGAGATACGAGACACTCTCGCCATTGTGTGTCCGTCTGACGGCCTCGGCGAACATCATCGAGACATCAATGCACTGTGCAGGGGGAAGAGAGAGAGGGGCACATAAGTTATAGACAGGCATAGTATAATTTACGGGCCTCACTCACCTGTATCTTGGGACAATCCCGCATATGACCATCCTGTGGTATGGTATTGGTAACAACCACCGCCTCAAAGCAGGCGTTGTTGATGCGCGAAATCGCCGGACCCGAGAAAATGCCATGCGTCAGTATGGCATACACCTGAGGGAGAGTGGAAAATCAAAGAATATATATATATATATTCTGAGAAACCATAGAGTATGTAGTACGCCTTACCTTGGTGGCACCCGCCTCCACCAGACGATCGGCGGCATGCACAATGGTGCCGCACGTATCGGCCATATCATCGACCAGAATGGCGATCTTGTCCTTGACATCGCCGACCAGCACCATGGAAGCCACCTCGTTGGCCTTCTTGCGCTCCTTGTGTATCAGCGCGAACTCCACATTCAAGCGATCCGCAATGGAAGTCACACTATATTAAAAAAAGAGTAAGATTGATTATTTTGTTTCGCTTCATTCAAGTGTTTGTTTGCTCGTGGGGCTTACCGCTTGGCGCCGCCGGCATCGGGTGACACAATAATCGAATTTTTCCATTCGGGAATGTTCTCTTTGATCCACTTGAGTACCGCTGGCTCGGCATAGAGATTATCGACTGGTATATCAAAGAAGCCCTGTTCGAAACACATTGAAAATATATATACGAAGCATTGACATCAGACTGAGAACGTAATAACAGTGCCAATTTCAGTCAATCGAAATTACATCACAAATCTCTAGGCTATACTTTCGTTCTACAAAAAAGAAAATCTAAAAACATTTGCGTTCCTTTACTTCTCACAACTTTCAAATATCCAGAAGCAAAACATAAATTGAACGTTTCTTTCGACTTCCCATACTACTGCCATATATATATACATCTTTGTATATAGGCCTATACTCATATATATATTTTTATTGTATATTCCAACGAGAACATTGCCCAACGTCGTCGTCGTGATGTCGGCTTTCACCAATCGCATATTGAGTGCCGATGACCAGGCTGAACTGGACGCTTGGCTGAGCTCAAAGCAGATCCTGCTAAACCATCGCACCAGGCGCTACCTTTCCGATGTGGTGCACATGGCGGTGCTGTTCAAGAACGTGCTCGGCAAGTTTGTCGACATGCAGAACTACACATCGCACGGCAACTTCTCGGCGAAACTGCTCAACTGGGAGGCCTTCAACCTGAAGGTGTTGCGAAAGACCGGACTCATGCTGATGCGCCCGTCGCTGGAGCAGCTTGTATCCGGCAATGTGACTGCGCTCCGGAACTTACTCTTCCATCTGATGTGCCTGGAACGGGATGGCATCACCATATCGGCGAACTCACGTTGCCCCACCAAGGCCCGATCACAGCCTGACCCCATTGAGTTCCAACAGGCGAATGTGAATGATAACTCCTCGCCGGATGGCGGCGATGAGGCCAACTCGCCGACACTAATGAATACTCGTGTCAATCGTTTGCAGCAAATAGCGCTCAACGAGCAGAAGGATGAGTACATCAACTCGCTGAATCAGCGAGTGCAATATCTGGAGTCAGTTGTCCGGGAGAAGGAGAAACGTATTAACCAACTCATCGGCCATCTGTCGACACTCACGAATCGAATCTTCGCCATTCAAGCGGCCCAAACGGATAGTGAAAAGAACCAACTGAATCAACCAAATCAACCGAATCAACAGAATCAACTGAATCAACAACTACCGCAGTAAGCAGGATGATGAGAGTAGTAGAAGTAGTAGTACTACATTGTAGTAGTCAATCAAAATGACGTATTCCCGAATTTTAATCTGTCTCCATGTTGTTCTTGACCATTTTGATTTGATTTGCTTAACTTTCTCGCAATGGATTCTGGATTTTATGCATAAATTCGGCATTTACAAAAAATTTACCAAAAAAAAAAAACCAAACACATTTTAAAATAAAAACAAAATTGTTATGTTATGCCCAAAATATGGTCTATCACTTAATGTGTTTCTGATCGATTTGCGATAAGAGGAGGGTGAAAAAAGCGTAATGTTGCTTTTCTATATCTATACCTGTCCTATCTGCTGTATAAACGTGTTCAGAAACTTAGAAACATGTGAATACTAGTTAAAAATCGTATAGATTTAAATATATACAAATATATGTATTAAATATATTTATCAATCTATCTTATTATTGAAGCTTAAAATCAAAAACATAGATTTTTAAAGTAGGAGGTCGTGGCACTCAATATTTGAATTAAACTGGATCTGCATAAGCTTTACACGAACCTTCATACCAAATTTGGTGTCTTTAGAGCTTGTAAAAGCTGAGTTCTGTGACAGCTGGACAAACGGACACACAGACAGACAAGGCCAGAACGATGCGTCTATGTCTACTGATCGACAATATATACAGTCTGAAGGATCTGCTTGTAACACACATTTACACAAAGTTATCATACCATTTTTACCCATTCTGACTAGATAAATAGTATAAAAACAATAGATCTTGCTAGAAAATCTTATTCGAAACTCACCTGAATCTGTGAGGCGTGTAGATCCATGGTTATGATATGATCCGCACCGGCCACTGATAACATATTGGCGACCAGCTTCGCCGAGATGGGCGCACGGCTCTGTGCATGGGCCAGCGTAGAAAATGAAGAGAATACATAGTTTAACATTAGCGTAGTTAGTAGACTACAGCACAGATCGTTAGATCGATAGCTTATGAGTTAAGAGTCAATGGATCGTAATAAATAATATTAATAATTAAAACTAATCAACGGTTTATTACACACATAAAAATCATAACGTTCCAATAGGTAAACAGAGACAAAGGACATCAACATTGTGCACCGATGATAAACTCCACACAGAGTGAAAGAGAGAGAGAGAGAGAGAGCGAGAAACAAACAGAAAGAGAGAGAGAAGGCGAGAGTGTGTGTGTGTTTGTTGTGTGACAACCAATGAAAGTGCGCACCAGAAAAGAAAGAGAAACGTTTAAATATTGAATTTATTTTTCCGATTTCTAAAAAATAATTTCGACTATCATGCAAAAAGAAGGAAACGGAAACGGGAACGGGCTTAGTGACGACTTTGTTAGTGTACGGTTTTTCTTTTCTCTCGGAGGGGAAACTGAAAACAGATGCACATACGCAACAAACCGCAAATCTTTTATATTTAAGCATGTTTTTTTTTTACAAATTTCGCCCCGAAGCGTTTTTATAAAACTTAAATAAGGCCCGGCCAACAGACGCACACTACTCACAGTATATTGTCTGGCTGAAAACTCCTAAGCACATTTTATATTGTATTTGTATTGTATATAGCGATAAAAAGAAAAGAAAAAGAAGAGAAACAAAAAGTTGAGAATGTTTTCTTGATTGTTTTTTTTTTTTTTTTGTTTTTAAGATTAACAAATTGTAAATAAAACAAAATGCTCGGGAAGAAGAGAAGGGAACTTGGAACAGGTTGAGGGGGGCTGGTGCATAATTTTGTGCCAAATCATTCGAAAGTCGGAGTTAGTATCAAAGTCGAAAGAAAGTTAACAAATTTTGAAGTTGGAACAACATTAGGGGATTAAGATAACTCAAGAAACTATAGCTAAGTAATAGAAATAATTACAGAGTGTTTATAGGTGATATATTTATACTATAGCTATAGCTGCAGCTAGCGAAACGAACAAACCTTCATAATATTTGTGCGAAAGATTCGATCGATTAATTTGTTCGACGTCAACAAACGCATTTCGAGTTCATTGCGATGCACTTTTCTCAGAGATTAATCTTTAATCAGTTACACACCGAACAAAATATTTGTCTAGGCCCCGGGTTCATGACAGATAATACAGATAGATAGACAGTTTAATAGACCCCCTATATCTGACGTCATAAATGGGTTATCAATGGAAAGTATGAAGTATATTGCAGCAGTAAATAAATTGAAAACTCTGCCATTTGTTACCAGGCAACTTAAGGGGGTCGGTCTTACTTATCGCTGCTATTGAACCCGGCTTGTTGTTTTCGGAAAACTGAAAACTAAAAATCTCACTGCGCGCATGTGGAAACAAGAGTGCAAAGTGCTGCGAGATGCACAAAAAAATAAACAACAATATAGAAACACAAACACATAGTATACTAGGGTATACTAGGTACGAACAACACATGACAAAATACATACATATGTACGTGCAGGCAAAATACATTTATTTTCATATTCATATTTAGATATATATACTTCATGGTGTTAATATAGGTATTAAGTCATATTTTTTCTTTTTCATTTTCGTTGCAATGAAGCGCCGCCAACAGGAAACAAAAATATTCAAATTGAACGTAGAAAAACAAAAACCAAAAATGTGGAAATTTTGCATTTTCAAATCTTGCCGAATTTTCGAAAATTGCGCTTCTCATTGCATCTTCTGCTGGTTAAATTTGATTTGACAATTTTCATAGTTTATTTATTCCAGTTAGTTTGACATGCAGCACGTGTATTAAACATAAACAAAGAGACAAAAGCGAATTAATAGATTTGCTAAGCCATGGAATTTGTTGTTGATTTTATTTTTGAAAATTTTTATCTGTTTTTTTTTTTTTTTTTTTTTTTTGCCGAATGGAAATTTTCACTGACATGGTTAAGAGAGACACAAAGAGAGAGAGATAGAGGGGGACCCGTAGAGACCAGCGAGTATTGCGGAAAATTGTTGCACGTTGATAATTCTTGGATGAGTTGAATGAGTTTTGTAGTTTGCCCTTTAATTTTGTTGCATCTTTTCGATTGTGAACAAAACAAGTTGAGAAATTAATTAAGTGTGAAGAGTAGAGTTTGTGAGTTTTCTTTCTTGGTTTCCGAGTTATGAAAGGAAAGTAAATACCCTAAATTTCCAATCGTAGTTTTTCTTGGCAAGTTTCTTGCTATCCTCTTTCTCCTCACTGCCCGGCAACTAGAGACGCAGAGATAGAAACAAACACAGATCGTATCGTTGGCGGAGAGAGAGAGATACATAGATACATAGATATAGATGGAGAAAGATATATAGATAAAGAATTATATAGCAAAGTGGCACCGAGAAAAAAGATACATATGTTTATATAGATCTATAAGTATATACTTAGATAAGTTACAATATTTCAGCAATTTCTTTAATCGATCGTACTTGAAATTTTCCACATTTTTTACAGCTTAGCTTCCTTGCAACCAAAAGAAAATTATTTTAAACTCAACAAAAAGTATATATATACATATTCAAAATGCAATAAAAAATACACACACAGAGCATTATATATATATTAATATATATATATGTATAGATATATACATATATAGGTAATTGTAGATAGCTTGGTTATATGTAAAATATATGGTATATTATCAACGTTATTATTCGGGCAGTTGTATGCTTTACTGCCTTTGAAATTCCTCAAGATATTCTCGAATATTGTGTGTGTAGGTAAAAGATATTTAGATAAATTATAGTACATGTAGATATAGAGATAAAGATACATTTCACAACGCAAGCTTAGCAGGGGTAGCTGGACGGGGGGTCGCTTCATGTATGTAAGGCAAACCTACCTTATCTTTTTTGTCTTGGCGGGCATATGGAAAGCAAGGAATCACAGCTGTAACACGAGAGGCTGATGCGATTTTGCATGCATTAATCATGATCAGCAGCTCCATTAAATTATCATTGATTTCGCCGGAGCCGGACTGCACGATGTAAACATCTTCGCCGCGCACCGATTCGCCGATTTCGACGCTGAAATTGGATAAATGTTTATTGTAAATTTACTACTCTTACGACACAAGATACAATATATGAAATACGATATACAATACACGATAAGCGATACGAAACATAAATCAATAGTTTACAATATGCCGGGTTTCGCCTTTCTTTGCGTTAGAAAACCCCCTCCATAAATGCCATTATTTATTTACCCATAGTTGTAGAGTTGGGGTAGCTGGGAGTGTAAACAAACTCATAGATAAATATTGGACATCATAAACTCGAACTCGAGTCAACAGAGAATCGACTCGGTTTGTACTTGGAAAAGACCTACACATGAGTGTAAATTGAGCTCTTGAGCGGGTTAACACCTTCTCATGCATAGTTTTGCTCTATCTGCGGCATTTGTATACCCCAGAATATTGATTGATCTGGGCGCCTGCCCAGCTGTAAGCTGAAACTTGCATTTCTTTTGTTTAAATTAGTTTTTCATATGAACAAGGCGTGTATTTCGTATAATTTTTGGCTGAATATCAAGAATATCATCGGATGCACATCGCATATCGCATATCATAGCTGAAAAGGACGCTCAGTTTAGACGTTATTGTTTTGTTTACGTTCTGATATTCTTCTTTGCCCTCTTTTCACTCGCCCACAAAAAGACTTTCGGTCATTGTCAGTGAAGGTTAATTGAATTACGAGTCAAGCGACACCCACAATCGATTGCCCAGTTTGCTGTTTTCTTTTTTTTTTGGCCTTTTCCCTGCTCACAAAATGAATGGGTTATGTGGCCCAAAGCGACTTAAGCGCCGGCCTCTTAGCTAATAGCACTGCTTATCAGTACCTCTGATTGCTGTACGAAATTAGCTTTGATTTTTATATAAATATTACGCATACGCCACATAGTTTGCCGAAGATTTCTAGATAAACGCCATAGTCGACGTTGCATGAAATGAATGCATTTTTTTGCGTTTTCTATTTCTTTTTTTTTTGGTTTTTCTCTTTAGATAGAAAAACACTTTCGCTGGCATTGTCTAAATGCCAGGCTGTTGGGCTAAACTGAACACTGGGGCTGGGATGGATGGGATGGTTTTGGGATTACAATTGGCTCGGGGCCAAGCATTCAGTGTCCGCCCCTGGGCCCCGCCCCATTTGCATCTAAACGCTAGCAGCTGCTGTCGCAATGTCGCGTTAGTTGCCGGTAGACCGTTGCCAAGAAGCAGCTGGTTGTTGCCCATTCCTGCTTTGCTCTCTGCTTCTTCTTCGGGCTTTTGTTTTTATTTGCATGTATTTTTAACTGGCTGTTCGCGCTGCCAGACGACTGACAAGCGCTCGTATGTGTGTGTGTGTGATAGTGTAATCTCTCTCAACGTTTTTGGGCACTATCAGACAAATACATCGACATTTAGTTGCCGCTTCGCTTAAGCGTATCTTGGCATCTTAATCGCCGCTGTCTCACAGCACTTATCAGCCCATAGCCCTTGCCCCCATTCTCGTAGTAGCTGTCCGTCCTTCTCTCTTGCCGCGTGTCGTCCGTCCCCCGTTCCCCCTTTAATCGCGTACAGCACGCAAATTTCTTATCGATCAAACTTTTCAATTACGAAAAAAAATATGCTTTTTTACCCTGACTTTCGATTTATTATTGCGTGCTGTGACCTTTAGCATTGATGGTCATTGCGCTATTGTGTGGCTTATTCCGCAATTGCATTGGCGGTTGGCTTTGGGTTGCCTTTTAGCAAGGTCATTTGAGGGTTTACCCCCGTTCACAACGCCCCCGAGAACATTTTTATGCGTTACATAAAAGTGAAAGGCATTGAAAGAACTGGGTACAATTTTCAATCAATTTAATTGTTCCATGTGCGTGGAAAAATGTTCGTACATTAATGACGTCAACACGAAGCGCATACAATCTTGATTGTAGCTTGGAAACACATGCTCAATTTCAATGCCCATCACTTTGGCTCCAATCAAGTCGAAGTGCAAGGAAAATAACAACAACAACAAAAACAACAATAACAGAAACAACAAGCATAACAGCAATAGCCTAACTGTAAACATATTAGTTACTCTGTTGCTTGGCGCTCGCGAGAACAGACCAGAAAGAGCCACAACAAGCCGACAAGTGCTCTGTCAGCAATAACAACAACAATTAACCCATACTCACACACACACGCACACTGGCGCACGCGGCGAGTGCTCTGTGTGTGTGTGTGTTGTGTCTGCGTTTCTGCAGCTCACACGTGGGGGTCGACGCGTCAGGAAGAGAGCGAACGCGCGTAACGCGTGAGCACACTCGATATATATGAACATGTGGGGGCGTCGCTGACGTCGACGTCGACCGCGACGTCGCCAGAGTTCAGAAATGACTCTCTTTGGGGCATTCTCACTCACTCGCTTGCTCACTCGTTCGCTCACAATTGCGCCGCTCTCTTCGCTTAGTTAGTTGGAAGAAGGCGAAAAAACGTGACAGCTTCGTGTTGTTGTGGTTTACTTTTACTGTCTGCGTCTGCCGTTGATTCTGTGTTTTGGAGTTTACCTTTTGCTCTGCAACTGTGTGAGTGCGAGTGCGTGCGTGAGCGAGAGCATGACACATATGCACACGAAGGCATACACATACATAGATATATGGATGTCTACCTACGTGTGCATGTGTGTGTGTGAGTGTGTGTGTACATGTATGGCATACTCGCGCTCGTATCATGTCAAAAAGCTTAGCGCGCATTATTATATTATAACCTCTAATTTTCTTGCCATTGCCTCACTTCTTTAGCTGGCTTTTGCCTTACACTCTCTAATTGTTTGCTAATTTCCTTTGTATGCTTTTCCACGTTGATTCAATTTTATTGAAATTCATTTCGCATGTACATAGTACATGCTCTGCTCCCTGTTGCCGCTGTAAATGTGTGACTGTGTGTGTGTGTGTATGCATATGTATGTGTGTCTGATAAGGCGCCAGCGCCACAGACACTTTAT
Organism: Zaprionus bogoriensis; assembly: GCA_035046045.1. Lineage (NCBI taxonomy): Eukaryota > Metazoa > Arthropoda > Insecta > Diptera > Drosophilidae > Zaprionus > Zaprionus bogoriensis. The sequence goes on along the minus strand of JAWNOI010000095.1, from coordinate 460,488 downwards.
TATTATTTACTGTTGCTGTTGTTGTTTCTGTTGCTGCCCGGTGCTGTTGTTTTTGTTGTTGTTGTTGTTGTATAGCCAGCAGCTGACTTGTCATGTTTGAGTGTGTGCGTGTAAAGCAGCGCCAGAGCCGAAGCTGGGCGCAAGTCGCGAGATTGCGACTGGCAGGCAAAGCAGAGACAAGAAAAAAGCACATGTGCGCTAATTTAATTAAAATTTAAATAAATTTTGTTTTGATGTGGCCCCTTTTTTCGCTGTTGCTGTTGTTGTTGTTGTTAATGTTTTTGTTATTGCTTCAGTCAAATTGCACGCGACATTGGCGGTGTTGCCAGCGCACGTTTGTATTGGTTCCAATGCGATGTGTGCGTCTATGTGTGAGTGGGTACGCGCGCGTTTGTATCAGTGCGTCTCACATACACACACGCACACACATACACACAGAGCGAGCACACGGCCAGCCAATGACTACGGTGTACAGTCCACTTGTTAAATCAATAAAAATAAAAAGAAAACCAAAAAAACGTTGGCAAACAACAATGCTATGAATTAAGAAAATCATTGCACAAGGGAGCACACAATTGCGAGCACGCACCGGAGCGGCAGCTGCAACCTTCAGCGAATGTCAAGGACCACAAGAGCAGACACGGAGACGGACACGGAACTGCAATGCGATGCACTTTCCACACGAATTTCGTCACTTTTCACACACTTTATTTGAATTTTTGCATGCTGTTTTTGTTGTTGTTGTTGGTTTTGTTTTTTTTTCCACTGGGTTTGTTGTTATTGCAGCTGTAGTTGTAGCTGTAGATGTGCTTGCACTCACCATGTCTCCAAATTGCTGAACTTCTTGGTGACCACCTTGCCCAGGTCGATGCCAAGGCGATCGACAATGCGCTGCGCCAGATCCGGATGCGAGGTGCCCGAAAACACTTTAATGTTTGGCATTCTGGAGTGTATTAGATTTAGACAACCAGCCTGTTTCTCCAAATTGTCTCGGATCAAACTTCTAGCGCGTATCGGATTAGCAGAACGTACTGGCATCACACAATCTACGAGTACAAGTTTTTATTATAAAATTTTTTTTGCAAAAGCAGCACGGCGGCAGCGGCAGCGACGTCGCCGAGAGCGAGTGCCTACGTGTATGTGTGCTTCAAAGAGATAGAGAGAGAGTGAGAGAGTGCGGGAGAGTGAGCTTGAGCATGAGCGCGTGTTTGCATGTAAGAGAGCATCGCTCTCACACTGACGTGCCAAATATTCATTCATACAACTGTCGTAGGCATAGCACAGCAAAGCTAAGCTGTATGTGTGCGTGAGAGCGACAGCGCGAGAGAGCAGAGCAGAGCAGCAAATCCACCCCAAAGCAGCCATGTGATTTTTGACGTATTGCTGTCGCAACCTGTGTGAGTGAGCGAATCGTGTTGCTACATGTAGTGGCCAGATCGCTCGCTGTCAACAAAGCTAATAAGACCTTTTGAAATTTACAAAAAAAAAAGCTCATCAAGTACTTGATAGAGACAGGTAGTATACTATTAAATATATACACTAATTACTTGAGTTATGAATGTAGAGAGAAATGCATAAAAAGGTCATTTCTAACGTCTGTTTTTTATTTTAGAAATTTCCTACGCTGTGATCCTTGCTCTACATGCAATCTGGCAACGCTGCAGGCTCTCTCTCTCTCGAAATAGTAAAAAAGCTCAAAATTGCCTGATAAAGCCTTGCGCTCTCTTTGCACGTGAGCATAACACTTTTTAGCTACTGCAGCCATCAATTTTGATGGCATGCAAGTAGGCGCGTGCCTGCCCACCAAAGCTTTTCCTCACGACACAAACCGAACAGCTGTTCAGCGTTCGTCTCGCGGTTTGGGGGTTTTTCTCCAACCTTGGACAGTGCAAGAACAAACATGCAGACAACAACGTAAAAGAAGACAATGGAATAAGCTAGAAACTGAGAAAAAAAAATACGCACCATTTTGCTCATTGCCGGCGCATTTCGTATCTGGCATAATGTTCTCAACTTGCAAAACTCTTAAATGATGTTGCTCAAAACGCGACACGCGCTCTCACAGCTTGTCAGGTGCTAACGGTAATACACGACTGAAAAACGGTTTGTTGTGCCGCCGACGCCGACGCCGCTGCCACACTGGCAGCCGGGTTAACAGCGAAGAGAGCGCGCACAGCGCACAGATTCGCACAGCTGTATACTATATTAATACGAATTGCACATACATACGCATTGCAAAACATACGTATGTATATGTATGCGTCTATTTAATAGAGTAAAACTGAGACGAGCGCAGCGCAGCGACTGAGCGCGTACATGGCGTATCCGTTTCAGAGCACACACACATGCACAGGTCTCTCTAGCGCCAGAAGCTTTTACTATTGTGCGCGCTCACTCGCTTTCTCTCGCTTACTCGCACTCTGCTGCTGTTGCACAGCTGTTTTGGCTGCCAATGCGAGGGCTGCGTGCAATGCATTTTATTTGCACTGACCCTAGGCTATGGTCCTCGGGCTACTACAGCTGTAGCGCCATCTCTCCCCCTCTCCCTCCTCTGCTCTGCTCTGCCCCCTTCTTTTGAGGGGCTCGCCTTGCTGTTGTTGTTGTTGTTGTACAACTGTACTTGTACTGTACGAACGGGCTGAGTAAATTTGTCAAATTGTTGGCGTGTCTAAATTTAAATGAACTATAGCCAAGTGCAAAAATAAAGCTAAATCCGAAGCGATTTGCAAAGAAAGACAGCAAGACGGACGAACGGACCGTGGGCCATCGGATGCTGACGTAGTCTGTGCGAATGTAGTAGTCTGTTTACACTGCGAGCATGCTGTGAGTGCGCGTGTGTGTGTGTGTGCGTGTGTGTGTGTGTGCGTGTGTGTGTGTGTGCGTGTGTGTGTACATTGTTGACGCAAATGCAAATGGCGTCGTTGCAGTCGAAAGGAAAAAGGCAAAAAAAAGGGTTGGGGGAGCAACCACGTGTCAGCTTCAAATATGCTGACAACGCACGTTTTCTATGCCACAATAAATATGCTGGCATGTACATATGTATGCATGTATAGGCGGACGGCACACACACACAACACAATAAACAACAGGCAGCGCGCACACATACACACTCACACATACACGTACGCAGACGAATGCAAGCACGTTTCGGTGGGCAAAAAATTGAATCAACTTACTTGGAACATGTGCAGAGGCAAATACATGTACATATGTATGTCGCAAAATCAACTTTAACAGCTTAGTACAACAACAAAATCGAGCGCTTTAAACAGTTAATAACTTTACTCACGTTTCACTATTCGTATTCGTATTCGTATGTATTATCAAAACACTTCCCACTGCAGCCGCTTCAATGAAAATGCAGAACCTGAATGATTTCATTGGCGGCGGCGAGGCGAAGTCGTGAAGTTTGACTGCTCAAGAGAGCAGAGCGCACACGTACAACAACACACAGCAAAGCAACGAAAACTGAAGAAGAGCGTGAGAGATGGAGACAGAGAGAGAGAGCGAGAGAGCGCGCGTGCATGCTCTCCAAAACGTCAGTGCGCCGCCGGCAACTCTTCACGTTTTGGAGCCTGGATCCGACGCAGCAAAGCAAGAAGTGGAAACACGTGCCCAGCAAACAAACGAAGCGTTAAACCAAATAAGAAACTGTTAAAGAAGTCGCATCCAAATAAAGCAATAGAATTTTGTTTGTTTGTTTTGCTGATAAGCACGCAAGCCGATAACATCTTAGTCAACCACACGCAGATAAAATGTTCACTGGGTTACGCGGCGACTTAAAGCGTCTGTGTGCGTGTGCGTCGTTCTGTCTGTGTGCTTGTGTTGTGTCTCCACGCGTAGTTCTTGGACACGTTTTGTCGCATGGTTTGTTTTTGTTTGTAGTGTACTGAGCAAAACGTGAATGGCAAAGAATCGAAATGCTTTGCGTGTGCGTGTGTGTGTGTGCTTAGCATAATTGCCGATCTGCTTAGGCTTATTTCTAGCTTGCCAGTGTTGCCAGGCGGCCCACCCCATATGCTAAGGCGCAACTTGTGCTCGTCGGCTTTTTGTTTATAAGACTCAAAACGAGTTTCGAATTATTGCTGTATATATATATATATATATATACAAATCGAAGTATGCGCGGTTGCCAAGGCATAGAGGCGTAATAGTAGCATCTACCTGAGGTCAAATGAAGTTCGTTTGTCTGGCCGATTGAGGGATCGAGTTAAGACCTTGGAGAGCGTACTGGAAAACTACCAATGAAATTTTGCGGTCGATCGATCACAAGTAAACGAAAAAGAAAACAAAGCAAATAGAAAAAATATATTATTTATGTATATGCTGAGCTGCAGCTTCAGTTGAGCGCGCAACTTCAAATAGCTGTTAACAGCGCACAGCACTGTTGCGGTTAACAGCATGCGCGTTTAACAGCTTGCTCCACCGCTTAACAGTGACTCGGCAAATGCGCACTGCAATGCGGCATGGTCACACTGTACAGCAGCTGACTGCCATTGCCTATCGATAGTCCGGCAGCCCTGGTGCGTGCAAAGTGTATTGAGAAAAGTGTCAGTTTAATATAATTGAAATATAAAAGCGTTTCGTATTGTTTTTGTGCGCTGCCGTCGGCTAGTTTCAATACATAGATATAAATCATTTCACCGCACGCCAGTAGAAAAGCGCGTTATTTACGCAACCACAAAAAACCCAACAACAAATAATAACAACAACTGCAGCCAGCAGCAGCAGCACCAGCAGCAGCAGCAGCAAAAGAAGCAGCGACAAAATAACAACAACACAACACACACACACACACATACACGTACACACACACACAACATAACAAACACGCACGCACACGCACACACACACAAACAGCGCAATCATGGCGAACATGGCAGTATCACGTATCAAGCGCGAATTTAAAGAAGTAATGCGCAGCGAGGAGGTGAGTGTATGCTGCAGGGGCAGGGGGAGGGGCAGGGGGGAGAGCGAGCTGCTGCAACAACAACAACAACAACAGCAACAGCAACAATTTTGCTACTATTTTTGGTGCTGGCGCGCCTCAAGGACCTGCGCTCGCACCTTGCTGCCAGTTTTGGCGCGCGTTTTGTAAACAATTTGCAATTAATAATGATAATTGTTATTAATTATTATTAATTATTATTATTAATATTATTTTGTATTATTGTTATTATTATTAATTATTATTGTTATTGTTATTATTTTTATTATTATTTTTTATTATTGTTATTATTATTATTATTGCTATTTTGTATTATTATTATTATTATTTTTTATTATTGTCATTATTATTATTATTTTTTATTATTGTTATTATCATTACTATTATTTATTATTATTATTATTGTTTTTTTTTTCTGTCGACAGATTGTGCAGTGCTCGATCAAGATCGAGCTGATCAACGACAGCTGGACAGAGCTGCGCGGCGAGATTGCCGGTCCGCCGGACACGCCCTACGAGGGCGGCCGCTTCGTGCTGGAGATCAAAGTGCCCGAGACATATCCCTTCAATCCGCCCAAGGTAGGCGTGTCACATTGGGTCATTGCCATTGCACTCACTAACTGTTGTGTTCCCCCTCCCCTCCCCTCCGCTGCAGGTACGCTTCATCACACGCATCTGGCATCCGAACATCTCGTCCGTCACCGGTGCCATCTGCCTGGACATACTGAAGGACAATTGGGCCGCCGCGATGACCTTGCGCACAGTGCTGTTGTCGCTGCAGGCGCTGCTGGCCGCCGCCGAGCCGGATGATCCGCAGGACGCTGTCGTTGCGTATCAGTTCAAGGACAGGCACGAGCTGTTCCTGCTCACCGCGAAGCACTGGACAAACGCGTACGCCGGCGGACCGCACACGTTTCCCGACTGCGATGCCAAGATACAGCGCCTCAAGGACATGGGCATCGATGAGCACGAGGCGCGCGCCGTGCTCTCCAAGGAGAACTGGAATCTGGAGAAGGCCACCGAGTGTCTATTCAGTTAGCTTGGCAGGCGAGCAGCAGCGACGATGACGATGACCACGACGACGACGACGACAACAACGACGACGACAGCCACAACAACAGCAGCAACACAGCAACAACCGACAACAACAACAACAACAATCCCAGCAGCAACAACTTCACTTCAACAGCAACAACAACAACAACAATTTCAATGCATGCAAAATTCCAGTAAAGCTGCCCGCATCTAACTTTAAAGTAGAGTTTCAAGAACCTGTCACACCCACTGCTGCCGCACACACACACTCACACACACACACACACACACACACACACACACACACACACACACACACACACCTTCCTCCGTCGCACACGAAATTGAAATTGATTTTCTGTTCTGATTTTCCAAATCGCTTTGCTGTGTAAAAAAAAAAAAACTCTTCTTGGTGCGCCGCGCCCAATACAAAACGAAACGAAACGAATTCAGGCCCTCGAAAATCTCCGGTACTCACTTGTCAAAATTATACTCCCCCCTCCCCATATTTCACTATCCAAAAAAAACTATTGCAAATTCGAAAATCCCAAATCGAGAAATAAAAGTGAGCGCCGGAACGGGCCGTAGTTTTCTTCTTTCCCTGCACTAGATATATTTATATAGGTACGATACGATACGATATATGATATGATATGCTAGCGATTTAAATATATATATATTGTGTTGCGTCTCCTGCTACAGGTTGAGCCTAAGGCATAGCCCCGCACCCCACCACGCCCCCACATGCCCCTGAAATTTTACTATGTTATGTACCGTTTGTGCATCTCCGCATTTATTGTTAAGCGATAATAATAAAACAACAACATCAACAAGAAGAAGAATCAGCAGCAGCAGCATCATTAAATAATAATAATAATAACAATAATAACAATAATAATAACACCTTCAACACACGTCAACACAGCATCGCGCGAAGGAGGAGGAGTTCATCGTTTTGAAGCGTTCAAACAACAACAACAAGTCTATGATAAATCTTTGTAAATTGCGTTAAGTTAATTAATAAAAACAAGAACTATTAAACACTCGAGCGTCTACACTGTGCTACAGGCTTGCGGCTACACTTTGATGCACGCTAAGTTAACTACAGTGATGTGTAGAGATCGTATTGACTGACCCCACTGTGCCCAAAAAAAAAAACTAAATTATTGCAGGTACCCTACACTGTGCAACAAGTTTGGGCTACAATACAAAACTGTGTCTTTTCTAATTTAACTACAATTATGTTAAATTGATCTACTACTCGGTAAAAATTGATTTACTGGCTAGTTCGTTAGCCTCTGATATACTACTCGCATTTTACTAGTGATCTTCGATTGACTAGACTACACTTTACACTATGCAACAACTTTGGGCTACACTATAGCTACAGTGAAGTGTAAATACAAATTTCCTGAAGATCATTGTCTAGTAATAACTGAATTCTTGGCTAGACTCTACACTATGCGCTGTACTCTACTATAATTTGATAATATGCTATTCCAGTTTTAGAGTGATCCTTAGGAAGATCAGTTCTTGAGAAAAGTGAATGTCTAGCTCTATACTGTACTCTACAGTGGTCCTCTTGAATATGAGTTCGTGATAAAAGCAAACTACTGCACTGCTATATGGTCTTTACTCTAATCTAATTTTATACTTTTTTATTCTAGTTTTACAGTGATCCTTTTGGTGATCAGTTCATGATAAAAGCGAACTCCTGTCTCACTCTATACTCTACTCTAATTTAATGTGATCCTCTTGAAGATCAGTTTATTATAAAAGTGAACTTCTCGCTAATCTAATTTGATACTATTCTATTCTAGTTTTACAGTGATCCTTTTGGAGATCAGTTCATGATAAAAGTGGTCTTTTGGCTCTACACTGTGCTCCATACTCTTCTTTAATTTAATGCCATTCTATTCTAATTTTACAGTGATCCTCACGAAGATCAGTTGTTGATAAAAGTGTAATTCTGGCTCTATATTTTACTCGAATTTTAAAGTGACCCTCTTGAAGATCATCTCATGATAAAAATGAACTTCTGGCTTTATATTCTACTCCAATTTTACAGTGATCCTCTTGAAGATCATCTCATGATAAAAGTGAACTTCTCGCTAATCTAATTTGATACTATTCTATTCTAGTTTTACAGTGATCCTTTTGGAGATCAGTTCATGATAAAAGTGAACTTTTGGCTCTACACTATGCTATATACTCTACTCTAATTTAATGACATTTTTCTCTTATTTTACAGTGATCCTCTTGAAGATCTGTTCATGATAAAAGCTAACTGCTGGCATTACACTATGCTCTTTACTCTACTCTAATTTGATATTATTCCAGTTTTACAGTGATCCTCCTGCAGATCAGTTCATGATGTAAGCCAACTACAGGCTCTATACCCTACTCTAATTTTACAGTGATTCTTTTAGAGATCAGTTCCTCATACAAATGAACTTCTGGCTCTACACTGTGGACCAAACTCTACTATTCAAATTTTACAGTGATTCCCTTGATGATCAGCTCATGATATAAAACTTTAGATCATAGAAGTTATATATATATATACTTCTATATAATTCTGAGTGCATATACAACTCTTGAAGCTCATAGTTCATTATAGATTAAAGTTCTGACTGAACTTCGGACTATAAATCTACTCTACTAAATTCTCTCTAGAGGATCGTAGTTCAGCTACAATTTACGCTACGCTAATTGCACTACAGTCATCATAGCAGTTCTATAATATTTGATGGATGCTCTTAGAAATAGTACTGCATCATGCTAGGGTTTGTTCCTAAATGCCTGGCTTAAAATACACTATAAATAGAGCAAAGGTTTAAGTTTAGTCTTATCTACTCTAATGTGACAGTGGTATCAGCTTGAGCCTTTTGAAGCTCCCTATGTTTGCCTGCCTAGAGGCTACACTAAGCTACAGACTTGAGCTACAGCTACTACTAGAAATATCATAGAAATTGCGCATATATTTATACTACACGTACGAGTGACAATTTGGGTAAAAGATCGTTGCATCTCGAGCAGACTAAATTTAGTTGAAGGTACGAGAATTGTAAGAGCTGTGAGTGTGTGTGTGGCTAAGTCCTGGCTGTGTGAGTGTGTGTAAGTCCTGGCTTTGTGTGTAGCTATGCGATAAAACCTTGTGCATTTGCTACGTTTCTACTTGTGCTTCTGCTTGGAGGACAACATGCCGGAGCTGCAGGACATGCCGCCCACGGTGGCGCCTCCGGAGCCGCCATAGAGATTCTGATTGCTGCTGCTGTTGCTGCTCAGCAGGCCGCCAAGTGCACCACCAGCGGCACCTCCACCACCACCGCCGCCGCCAGCGGCGCAGGCAGCTGCGGCCAAGCTCGAGCCCTGCATGTTATGGCTGCTGTGGCGCTGCTTGAGCATCTCCTTCCACTCGGACTCGAGCCGCACATAGGTGCCTCCCAGTGGCTGTGCATTGTGCGCGTGCGCCTGATCCGTGCCCGTCTTCTTGGTCACATAGCTGGCCACCTGCTTCATGATCTTCTCCTCGAAGTCGCGCTGATGGTCCTGATTGCTGCGCGCCGACAGCTCGCCCGACCAGAAGCGCCCGGAGACGGCAGCGGGCCTGCAAAGAGAGCAAAGAGTTGTAATCCCCTCGAGCGCTATGCAAGACGAACGAACCGCTTGCGCTTCTTCTTGCCACGCGCCTTGCGCGGCGGCGGGCGATGATCGGACTCGCAGCCATCGCTGCTGGAGCTGAACTCATCGGCGAGCAGTGGATTACGCAGACGTGGCCGCAACCGGCTCAGCGCATCGTCCGAACTGGTCGAGGTCGTCTCCGACTCGGTGCTGGTGTCCAGCTCGTAGCGACAGCGACGACTCACGCGATGATTGGTCACTGCAAGAGGCGTAGGGTCAGGGGCGAGGGTCAGTACTGTCGGGCACATTGCCCAAGGCACTCACTGTCCATGCACAGTTGCGGCAGCAGGCCCTGACGGCAGCGCTGCGGCGTCAGCGAGATGCCCTGCCAGCTGGGATTGATCTCGCCGGCGGCGGCCAGTTCCTGCATGTGGAGCGGCGGCTGTTCGCACAGCGCGTAATTCTCGGCCACCAGCTGGGCGATGGTCAGTATGGCGCGCTCCCGATCCGTGTCCACCAGCACGCTGTGCTCGCGAAATTGGCAGCCCTGCGGCAAGAGAGAGAGAGAGAAGGAAGTAGGATTAGGCAAGTACTACTGTGGGCAAAAAGTAAGGTGAATATTTTTGTTAAGTTTTCACAGAGATTCTTCTGATATTCCGTTCATATCAGTTGAGGTCTCTAATTGCTTCACTTCATTGACCTGTTGGTCATCTGTTGACGTCGATGGTCGTCCGGAGCGCTCCAAGTCATCAACACGAAAATTCACCTTACTTTTTGCTCACAGTAGTATGAAGCAGTTGAAGCGGGGTAGGGGGAAGTAGGGAGTAGGGAGCTAATTAGATGGGGGTATAGACGGGTGAGCAGGAGGAGTCCACCTGCGCACGCAGAGAAAAAGCTGGTGGGGAAGGTAGCGTAGGGATAGGAAGAGTGGGAGGAGTAGAAGGATAAGAATGAGCAAAGAAGCAGGAAAAAATAGCAGGAGGCGGCAAGAAGGATTGGGAGGAGTATACGAAAGAGCAGACTGCTCCACTTACATTGGGTCCCGGCAGCGTCTCGTAGCGGAAGGCCTGCTGATTGCAGCAGGCATAGCGTCCGGCCGGTCCCGCCGTGCGACCCTCGACCTCGGGCCCCAGAAAGTTGGGCGCCTCGGGATGATAGCGGCACCAGTTCATCTGGTAGACAGGGAAGTGCTGCTCGCACGAGCAGCAGTAGAGATAATGGCAGTGGCCCCAGAGCTTCCAGTAGACCTTGCGCCACGACTTGAGCTCCTTGAAGAGCTGCAGCACATAGACGTTGAGGTCCCAGTTGGTGTCGCGCACATGGTTGCTGATCAGCTGGCCCCAGCGGTTCAGCCGGATGTTGCTGGGTATGCAGTTGACGTAGGACTTCATGGTGTTGGTGACGCAGCGGCAGCAGCGCACGCAGCGGAACAGGCCCGCAATGCTGTAGAAATGGCCGCGCAGAACCTCCGGATCCGGTTCGCACAGGCTCTGGATGAGCTTCGTCCAGAGGCGTGGCGTCACACGCTCCTTCTTGTCGCGCACCATCTCCAGCTCCAGGTTGGTGAACATGGCCGCCAGGCGCGTGACGAGCGCATCGTTGAGGCATGAGAGATTCGTTGAGGTGCGCACCACTTCGCTCAGATGGGCGTGGCAGAAGGCCAGGCACTCGAGCAGCAGCGGCTCCATCTGCAGAAAGCTGGCGGAGACCAGTATGGGCACCACATTGTTGCCATCCAGCTGCGGCCCGCTGGCCGCACTGCTCTGGCCCGGCAGCGGCGGCGCCTGCGGCAGCTCCTGGCACTGTGCACTGTGCTTGATCCACTTCATCAGCCAGTCGAAGATCTGTATGTCGCAGTGCACCGAGATGTCCATCTCCTCCAGCCGCTGGCCAGCGGTCACATCTGCGAAGTAGCCCATCTTGCTGATGAGCAGACTCTGCGGGCAGCTGAAGTCGCGCGAGGTGTTCTTCACCTCGTCGCAGACGTGGATGACCACCTCGGGCCTGGCGGGGATTGGGCATTAGTTGGGTATACATACATATTACGCTATTGCTACCTACTCCTTCTTCTCCTGGCGTGCATGCTTGCTGTCCTTGACCAGCAGCAGCGACTTGCGATGCGTGGTGAAGCCTGCTCCTGGCGCCTTGCCAGCGGCATCCTTGAGCTGCGCACGCACCATGCCATTGCCCTCGGCGCTGTCGCTGGGCGAGCCGGCGGCAGCGACGTTGTCTGCGCTGGTCTTGCTGCCAGGCGAAGCTGCTCCGGCTGCTGCTCCTGCTGCTCCGGTTGCTGTGTTCTCCTGCAGCTTGACAGGCTGCGCCTGCGCCTGTTTGCCCGCCTTGCCGCGCGCCGTGTTCGCCGCAAAGGACACTGGCAGCGGCAGCGGGCAGATGAAGGACAGCACCGAGTCCAGCACACCCTCGTTGATCACATAGTCGAGCTGCTCGTTCAGCTTCGGATGCAGTCCGCCGGCGGCGCGTGCGCTGTGCACGTGGCCGCTGCGCTGCGTCGACGTGCAGGAGGATTTGTCCGTCTGCAGCAGCAGCAGATTGGAGCAGCGGCTGCTGCTGCTACTGCTGCGCTGCAGCGTCCGGGACTGCTTCAGTCCGAGCAGCTGGTTGACCAGCGGATTCTCCGCCAGCGCATTGAAGTCGAAGGCGTCCCTCTTGGCATTTCGTTTCGGGTGCAGTGCAGCGCCGCTCTCCGCCGGCGGCACGGGCTCGCGCATGTGTGATTTGCTGTCTGCTTTTGCTATCATATCGTTAACGTGGCATGAGAGCTTCAGGAATTCGAGAAAATCGTTTAAACTGATTTGAAAGTCGCCGCCGCTCGTCGAGTTGCCCGCCGCCTGCTGCTGCTGCTCCTCCGAACTGCTTGCTGCTGGCGCAGCTGCGGCGCCTTCTTCATCGTTTTGCTTGCAGTTTTCCATTTTATTTTATTTTGCGTATGGAAAATTCGCAATCAAAATAAATTCGCACTGTTTTCCGTTACTTTGGCGACGCGGCTGCTTTTTGCCATTCACAGCGTTGCGCGAAATTTCCTCTTATATTTCCCTTTTGCAAGCAAATGCAACGCTGCGCAGGCATTTTGAAAGTTGGCGCCAAACTGCAGCAGCAGCGTGACCGTTAGGCACAGAGCTATTTTAAGAACTGCACATTTTTATTTAAAGTAAAATAAATTAATTAAAAAATAATCAAAAATAAAATAATGCAAAATAAATTCGCACTTTTTTCCGTTACTTTGGCGACGCGGCTGCTTTTTGCCGTTCACTGCCTTGCGCGAAAATTTCCTCTTATATTTCCCTTTTGCTGCGCATGCATTTTGAAAGTTGGCGCCAAGCCGCAGCAGCAGCAGCGCCCCCGTCGACCCTGTTGATGCCCTTAACGCACTGACCTATTATAAAATATAAAAAATTATTTTAATTATTATTATTTAATTTTCATTTAATTTTAATTAAATTTAATTTTAACGAAAGAAAATAAAATAATGCAAAATAAATTCGCACTGTTTTGCGTTACATTAGCGAAGCTCAATTTTTTGCATTTGCCATTCACCGCGATAATTTAACTATTTATATATTTTCCCTTTGGCTACTAATGCAGCCCTGCGCAAACGATTTAAAAGTCGGCACTGCTCATTTAATTGCGCATTGCTGTTGCTGCTTCACATAACTGTCTGTATCAGCTGTAGCGGCTGCGCCATGAAAAACTATTTAATTTTTCATTTATTAACAACAAATTTTAATTCAATTGAATACAAACTTCTATCCATTACTTTTGCTGCTCTTTGTTTAGCCGAAGATTTGCTATTCACTGCGCAGCGCGTGCCTTCTGCCATTCCAATTCACCTGCAATTGCAACCCTGTGCAGGCATTCACACAGAATATGTAATTTTGACAGCTGCCTCTTTCTGTTCTTTTCCGGTATAAACGTTCGCAATGGTGGGTGTCCGAATTGAAAAAAGCAAATGAAAAACATCAAATAAAACGGCAATCACAGCGCTAAAAGTGCAAATATGTGAACGTATATGTAGAGCACAGTGTGCAGCGCATTTGCGCAGTGAAATTTCATGCAGCGCAGTGCACAAAATGCCGCAAATAATTGATTGTTTATGTGTTGCACCAGAGCCGCCAACTAAACTGGGTTTTCTCCAACTCTCAACTCTAGGGTCGCGTCAGAACCAAGACAGTCAAGAAGGCCGCTAAGGTCATCATCGAGAAGTACTACACTCGCCTGACGTTGGACTTCCACACCAACAAGCGCATCTGCGAGGAGGTCGCTATCATTCCCACCAAGCCCCTCCGCAACAAGATTGCCGGGTGAGTCCGAGATATATACATATATATATATATATTTTATTTGATTAATATATGCCATTTCGCTGCAGTTATGTTACCCACTTGATGGGCCGTCTGCGTCACTCGCAGGTGCGCGGCATCTCCATCAAGCTGCAGGAGGAGGAGCGTGAGCGTCGTGACAACTACGTGCCCGCCGTCTCTGCGCTGGAGCAGGACATCATCGAGGTCGATGCCGATACCAAGGAGATGTTGAAGCTGCTGGACTTCCACAACATCCGTGGCCTGCAGCTGACACAGCCGAACACCAACAACTTCGGACGTCGCAATTAGGTTTTTGTTTAATCTCCCCGGGAGGACGCTAGATGATGATTCTTTGCTACATATAAAAAAACACAAAAAACAATGCTCTGCACCAATAAACAACAGCGTGTGTGAAATGCAAAAATACTAAACTAAACTCTTACTGTGTTGTTATACCCTGACAGTGGGTATGTTGACTATGGCAAGTTGTATGCAAGGCTTCGATTTAGGCCTGTCCGTCGTGTCCGTTGCAATGTAAATTACTCGCTCATTTTGGCAGCTATCTTGCTGTAACTTGGCACACATACCTCTTACTGCTACGTGCTGTATATAAGTTGGAACGCGCCAGATCGCTGCGATATATCGCATAGCTGTCATACAAACAATCGGTCTATTTTGGTTGTCTTTCGAATTATTTTAGCCAAACTCGCTACAGCTGATCTGAATAGTGCTGCAAATATGGTCTATGAATTTAATCAAAATCGGTCTACTATAACATATAGCTGTCATATAAACTATCGGCTGATTTTTGTTGGCATTCGAATTAATGTAACCAAACTCGCCACAGCTGATCTGAATAGTGTTACTAACATGCCCTATAAATTTTATCAAAATCGGTTTACTATAACATATCGGTCCACTATAACATATAGCTGTCATATAAACTATCGGCCTATTTTTGTTGCCTTTGGCCTTATAGTAACCAAACTTGCTACAGCTGATCTGAATAGTGCTGCTAAGATGCTCTACAAATTTAAGCAAAATCGGTTGACGATAACATATAGTTGTCATAGCAAAAATCGGTTCAAGTTTGAGTTTTTATATGAAAAAATAATTTGGCAAGTAACTTTTTCGACCTAAGCTCTGTGAAATCGTCTTACTATTTATTATAGCTTTGATCGGAATTTCTATATTTTTTTTTATAGAATATTAAATTGGGAATTTTTTAAAATGTATGAATACTTTAGGTATATACTATATACCATAGACTATAGCTTCGATCGGAGTTTCTATATTTTTTTTATAAAACTTTAAAATTAAATTGGGAATTTTTAAAAATATATGAATATTTAAGTATATACTATATAATATAGTTTCGATAGGAATTTCTAAATTTTTTTTAAAAGAACTTTAATATTAAATTGGGAATTTTTAAAAATATATGAATGCTTTAGGTATATAGTATAGCTTCGATCGGAATTGCTATATATTTAATATTAAATTGGAAATTGAACATAGGAGAAAATTTGAGACTGAAGGCGTTTTAAAAAAAAAAAATTTGAATACTGTAGGTATATAGTAACAGCAGGAACAATCGACTCAAACATATGAAAGGGTATGCAGTCTTCGTTTTCGCGTTTATGCTGCAACTCCAGACTCCTACGGCTGCTCGACAAGAAGTACCAAGAATGGATTGGTTTATTTGCGCTTTCATTTTAATGAAAAATACTGTAGACACATGCACGTATATATATGTATATATAAATATAAATATGTATACATTCGATCCATAAATAAATGGGTTTGCTTCTAGACTATGGTACAATGATACGACGATATATAAAAGATATTCTCTACAAGTGCACATATGTAAATCTAGGTGTGACGTACACGATTATATATATATGTATATTGTATAGATATATGCTGTATGTATATATGAAATATTGTTGTGTGTGTGTATGCTCTCTCCCTCTTCTCCTCTCTATGCGTTGTGCTCCGCTGTTGCCTGCTCGACGTTGGGCCTGCGCACGGGATTGCGCAGCACGAGCTCCGAATCCTCGGAGATGATTGGCAGTGCGTGCACCCAGTGGTAGTTGATCAGATGGCTGATGCTGTCGAAGATGCGATCCTTGGTGCGCACCACGCCCTCGGGATCGATGAGCAGCAAATGCTTGGGCGTCTTGCCCTCGAGTCCCGTCAGCACGTATTGCCCGCGCTTGCCCTGAGATTCGCGCACAAGGAAGTCGCCGTCCTGCTGCAGCAGGCGCTCTGCAATGGGCCGCGAGATGGCCGCATGGAACCAGATCTCTGCTGTCAGCGGGCACTGTGGTCCGTCGAAGACGTCGCGCACGGACGATGGAATGATGCCGCCGCCGCCGCCGCCGCCGCCGCCGCCAGCAGCGACGCCTGCAACGGCAGCTGCCTGCAGTGGATCGAAGTTGCCCAGCGCTAGCTTGTTGGTGGTTTGGTCGGGAGGCGGGGAGTTCAGATCGATCAGATTGCTGCTGAGGCGATCGCGCGGCTTCTTCAGATTCAGTTGAGCCACACGAGGTGCGTGCGGATGCAGCGGCAGTTGCGCCTGCGCCTGCGACTGCTCCTCGCAAGGCACATCCGGCGGCAGTTTGTTGGGTAAATCGTTGTAGTACTCCTTGACGTTCTCCTTGCAGCTCTGGCTGATGGCATCTGCCGTGGCGCCAGCGGCAGAGTGATCATTGAGCCTGCTCAGCGCATTGAAGCGCAGCACAAAGGCCTTGCCAATGGTCACGATGAGGTCCTCGCTCTGGCCGCCGGCGCACTCGAGCACGTAGCAGGCGCGCCACTCGTCGCCCTCGCGCTTGGCGATGTACGCCAGAAAGTCGAGCGTGTCGTTATCGCCACCGGATGCGAATGAAATTCTCGGCATATTGTGATTGGCAATCACCTCGCCCGTCTCCACATTGCTCAGGGTCAGCGCCCGGCTGGACACATTGATTATGATGTTGGTGCCGGCGTGCTGCATGCTCGGCCGCTCCGATATGAAGTTGTGCAGCTTCTTGTCCAGCCGCCGCTTGCTGGCCGACTTGAGGCCCGCCGCCTCGCACACCCGATTGATGCACTCACTGCAACGAGCATGGGCAGAAGGATTTAATAATATATATATATTTTTTTTTAAATTTTTTTCACTCACCGTGCAAGCTGTGTGCGCGTCTCAAAGTCCAGCGACTTCATCGAGGTCTTGACCTCCACGCAGCCCGTGTAGCGCACATTGAATGTGACGCCCTTCTCGAGTATCACATCGTCCGGGTATATGCAGCCATCGCTGGTGGCACTGGAGCCGGAGCCCGAGTTGCCACCGTTGCCGGCATCAGCGCCATTCCGTGGCATTTCGTGTCTATATGCGTTCTCGCTGCGTCCTTTGCGTCCTTCTTTGTTGTACTCGCCGCAGTTATCGATGAGCGCTCTCGATCATCGAATGACTCACTCACTCACTCACTGGTTCCTGCTGCTCGCTCATCCAGTGCGTTGGCAGTGCATGTAGCCTTCATCTGTTTTGCTGTCGTTAAAATATTGTTTTGCTGCCTATGCCACTCACAAACTTTAGCTGATTTCAAATTTTATTTTATGATTGTTCACGCAGGGAGCGAGCGATGGGGCGATGGAGCGATAAGTTTGCCTGGTTCTGGTTCGTTTCACACATGCACTGCTGTGCTATCAGCCGACCGCCACATTCTATCGATAAGAAGTACCACAGCAAGAAACAGCTGTTCGGTGAGTGCTGCCGCCGCCTCCAACATTGGGCTTAGCTTGTTGCTAGTTAAAGCTTGTGGCAAGTTAAAGCTCCAGCGCCATGAGCTTATAGTTTATAACTTCTTTGACTGTCGTGCATACAACAACGTTTGGGCGGACGCTTCGGTCGTGCGTGTCGGTTTTTCTGTGTGTTTTCAAGCGGGTCATTATACATACACACGGACACACACACACTAACACAGTTACATACATAGTTGTATTGTCAGCGCACCGCAACGCCGAGCTGAAATAAACAAATAACAAAGCAAAACATAATAATAATAATACAGAAATTCTCGATTCGTTCAGGAATATATACATAACTCAGGCAAGATAGCAGGAAATATCTACCGACAGAGGCAGTAAACAATACCAGAAATTGTGTACAGTGTTACTCCATACAAAATTTTTGGAAAAATTCTATCGTTTTTGGCAAAACACAAAAATTTACAATCAATAAAAATATATATCACATATACAGCAACAGCAACAGCAACAACAACAGCAACAGCAACGCTTCGAACAGCCCCTGCATCCGAGCATCATCCCCCTGACAGCACACACACACACACACCCTTCTGCAAGCGCAGCAGCAGCAGTCAACGCCAACGCAACATCTCAGTCTACAGTAGCAGCGCAGCGCAGCAGCCGCAGTCGCAGCCGTGCATTGGAATCTGATTGGAACTGAACGAAACTTTTCAACTCAATCCACATAAACAATCAACGTATTTTGCGGTAAGTTTCGCTACGCCTTTTAGAAAACTTTCTGTTTTGTCTGCTGTGTTCTCTACGCTCTTGCTCTCTCTCTCTCTCTCTATCTCGCTGTTGCTGCTGTCGCTGTGTGCGTGTGCGTGTGCTTGTTGCCGTTGGGGCTGAGTGAGCATAAGGCGCACTTATCTTTACGTCATTTACAGCTTAAAATCGCCTAAAATGCGTATGTGTGTGCGTGCGTGTGTATGTGTGCGTGTGAATCATTTGCATGACACAAACGTCACAGCAGACAAACACAAACACAAGCACAAGCGCACACAGCCAAATACAAATACAGTCACAGCTCAAACATAATTACGTTTGTATGCTCTTGTGTTGTTGTTGTTATTGTTGGTGATCTCATCGCCGAGTTCGTGCCTTCCTTCCGCTAATTGCCGTTCTGACCGCCTCAGACAACGCTCCAGACATTTTCGAACCGGCCTTAATTTACGCCTCTGCCTACAGCAGCCGCGTCGCGCCTAATACGGCTTAAAACTAAAGCGGCCGACAATTAAGTCCATGACGTTGACCCTCAAGTAGAAGCAGCAGTAGCAACAGCAGCAGCAGCAACAACAACAACAAGCATCACGCCGGTTCTCTCATTCATCGTGTTCTGCTATCGATAACACCCACGCGCTGGCGCTGGCACGACCTTGCGCTGCCTGCTGTTAGCACAAGTCTAAACACAGTTTGCAACAATAATTGTTAATTACACCGCTTTGCTTGTTTGGCTAAATGCTGCTGCTTAGAAAGCGTGTGTGCCCATTAAAGTTGTGACCTCTGTGCCAGTTCGCTGCGGTTCACGTAAAGAGCACGACGAACTTTCGCATCGGAGACACTAACATGATAACTGTCCGGCCGGGCAGCAGCAGCAACAACAGAACTAATAAAATGGAAAGTGTCATCTTAGCGTGACACGCTGCTCGTTAACAGTGCGCTGTTAAACTATTCTTGGCGAGAGAGCGTAGCAAAACAGTGCTGTCCGAAATTTGGCTGCTAAAATCAGCTAGATTAAGAGTTGTTTTCAAAATCAGCAATTTGTGCAAGTTTTTTGTCAGCTTCAGTAATTTTAGCAAGTTTCTTTTTGCCTTAAAAAAGAGTAATATTTGTTATTTAGTTTATAACGCATATTTTCGAATCTGTGAATGCTTTAC
The DNA here is from genome assembly GCA_035046045.1 of Zaprionus bogoriensis. NCBI lineage: Eukaryota > Metazoa > Arthropoda > Insecta > Diptera > Drosophilidae > Zaprionus > Zaprionus bogoriensis. Next base: position 440,891 of record JAWNOI010000095.1, on the reverse strand, counting down.
GCAATCAGGCAGCTTCAGTATTATTAAGAAATTATTTTAGAGTTCAAAAAAAAAGAAAAGAAAATCAATATTTGGCAAACTGTGTAGTAACAATCTACTGACTATTCCGAAAATTTCTAATTTTTTTTTTAAAATACACATTTATAGCAGTATAATGCACTATTTGTAAAAGAGAGAATAAAAAAGGGTTGGAAGCCAATCCTTTTCAATCTACTCTTCATACTGAAAAAATTAGCAAACAGTTCAATTTTTAAACTTTTTTATACAAAAATCTGAATTAGCGCATATTATATTGAGCGAATGACTTAAATTTCAGTTTTGAAATAGTTTAAAACCATAATTTCCCTACATATGTGTGACAAATCTACAAACTGAACAAACGAAATTATAATCACAATATAGTAACTATAATTAGTTAATAATTTCACCATATTGAAATGAACATTGGAAATTATAGGCACAAAATAATCACCATAATTAGTAAATAATTTAGATTTTTCTACATTTCTAGCTGATTGCTAATTTTTACTTGAAAATTTCCACACATTTTCGAAATTTCTAGATTTAGCTACAAAATTGCTGACAAGGCAGCGCTGTAGCTATATTTTTGACGAAGAACAGGGAGACATAAAATATATAAATAGGTACTAAAAAAAATACCGTTAGGGTATCTTTACAGCTCGCTGCGACGTCTAAAAGTTTGTTTAGCTTTAATTTCACTAAGGCTTTTTTTATTTCATTAGCAAGTGATTAAACTAGTGCACACACACATGGACATAATATATATATAGGTGCTAATATATAGTAGTTATTATAATGTAGGTAGATTTAGACTTGTTTAAAACTATAACACGCCGATACGCAATACTAAATTCGCCGAGGTGACGGCGACAAATGCGCCTGCTCCTGCCGCAGCTCCTCCTCCACCTCCTCCGCCTGCACCTCACATCAGCTGCTCGAAGTCCGTTATATAATACTGGGCGCGTCTGTAGACCTCGGCGCGCACCACATTGCCGCCGTAGCCAATGAAATGATTGGCGGGCGGCACAGCCTCCAAGTCGGTGGCACCGTCGCCAATCATTGTTATCAACAGCGGCGCAGCGCTATCGCCGCCCGCCGCCAGGCGTTTTCTAATCGCACCGATGGCCTCCGCCTTGCCGCCGGACCGCGAAGTCGGCTGGCTGGTATCGAAGCTATCATAGGCGCCTTTGTAGTCGAACAGCATTTTGTTGGCGTACATGTCACTGAGCGGTATGCCCAGCTCGCCGGCAACGGGTGCTATCAGGCAATCGAAGCCGCCGGAGATGAGGAACACCTGCTTGCCATCGGCCTTGAGCTGCGCCACAAAGCGCTTCACATTGCGACTGAGCGTGCTGGGGCGCTGCTTGATAAAGTCCGCCACCTGCTGCTGCGACGGCCTAATGATGTTCAGCCGTATCCGGAGCGCATCCTGAAAGGACATGCTGCCGCCCATGGCCTCCTTGGTGACGCGCGCCACCTCGCTGCCCTTGCCGCAGAACTCGGCCAGCTCATCGATGCCCTCCTCGCAGATGACCGTGGAGTCTACGTCAAAGCAGACAATGTCCGACTGCTTGATGATCTTGGCCGCCTGCAGTGGCTGCTTGGGCGTCGTTGTTGTTGTAGCTGATGTGGTTGTTGTTGCTGCTGTTGCCGTTGCCGTCTTGCCGCCGGCTAGCGCTGCGTTCAGTTGTTTGGCCAGCAGCGTTGCCGTCGCCGTTGCCGTTGCCGTGGTGGCACCTGCACAGCCATTGCTGGTGGCACTTGGCCTCGCCATGCTCAGCACAGAACTCATATTGCTTTTAATTTTTTTTTAATTACGTTACGTTAAATTTTATTCTAGTTTTTGAATGCTCTTCAAATTACGTATAGCTGTCGCTTACGTTATGCCGCTTGCTTTGCGCTTTGTGTTCTGAAATTTTCCGCTCCAAACTTATTTCGTATATACACACGTACTGTCGTCTGTATGTATATGTATGTGTGTTTTTTTTTCTTCTCTTTGGTATCTCTTTTTCGCACACGCGCGTATCGTGCTGCTCAGCTGTTTATTGTTTTTGTTTTGAACACGCTTTCTCTGTCAGCTTGACATTGCTTGCTCTGTGTGCGTGTGTGTGTGTGCCTGTGCGCTGTGTTCTGTCTGAATTATTAATTTGATTAATGCTTTTGTGTGCCTCTGTGTGTGTGTGTTTGCTGCTGCTGGGCGATCGCTTCGTCGATCTGCGCGCTTTGACTGGACACTTACAACTGATTTCCCAGCGGTCGCTGCTCGCCCTTATAAGAAAACTCGAGCAAACAAATACAAGTGCATTGTGCTCTCTGTCGCTCTCTCTCTCTATCGCTCAGTTGACAGACGAAACGTCGCGACGCTGCTGACCAGCGTGCGCGTGTGTGCGTGCGATCATACGATATGTGTAACGCTGTCAGTTACAATTGTCTCTCGCGCTCACCGACACAAGAGTGCATGCGTGTGTGCATGTATGTGTGCGTAATGTGACTCGATAAACAGCTGCTGCTGCTGCCGCTATGGGTATCGATACCACCATAGCGACTTTGCAAGTCACCTACACAACTATTTCTTCCGCCAGCTAATCAACTGTTTGTTCAAATTCGTGTGGTACTTTGTACTCCATCGCACGCTCTAGTCGGCCGACTGTTGCGTGAGCGAGATGCCAATATCTGTTTGTTTCATCATAAACAGGCGAGGGAGCAGAAGTGTCACTTGCTCTGACAATCTCGAACCGCTTGGAACCAGTTCGCAGACCTATTGGTGTCGTCGCTTATCAAACCTGCTGGTCATTAAAACATAACTGATTAGGGAGTATCGGTTCAGCAGATCAGTCGCAAAAAAAAAAAACGTATTGTGTTTTTCTGTCTGGGCTCCGCTCTAATCTGCTTGTGCTTGAAAACCTTGCGTGCGGGAGTTTTTTTTTTGATGGTTGAACTAGCTAGAAACCGGAATATAGTCGGAGGCTCTCTTATCAGTAGGTAATTATAGCGTATAGCTCACTCAATGGGCAACTTGCGCGCGAATATTTATATTTATGATATCTACGTTACTTTCTTTTCGCAAACACGCTTCATTCATGTGGAAAATAACCCAAATCTTGATTACGTGAGAGTGTAGAGCACAAGTCAATGGGTGTGCGTGTGTGTGTGTGCATGTGCTTGCCCCAATCAACGCTCGGTTAAGCGCGTGTTTTGACGGCTGATGAAATGCAGCAGGCTTACGTCAAAACGTAACGAGCTAACGCTGCGCGCTCTCTCTGCATGCTCTCTGCATCCTCTCGCTCTCTTCCGCTCGCTCGCTCGCTCTCTTCCCACAAGAAAGATAAACTAGTGTGTTAGTAGCGCGTGCAGCAGACAAGAACAACAACAAGAACAGAGGCAAAAGCAAAATTAAAGAAAATGGAATTGCACTCTGCTGCTGTGGTTTTTTATTGCAGCTGTCTTGTTTCTGCCCACTGTTGTTGTTGTTGTTGTTGCTGTTTTGAGGAATAACAAGTTGTTTTGATCATTGTTCGGGTCGGTTGCGAGGCGCGCTGTAAATAAACAACAACAAGAGCCACCGCAAAGCATTTCAATGCCATTATGCACTTTGTTTGCAAATTATTCTGACAGCTATCGATAACGATAAACGATAAGCCGCGTTGCGTGTGTGCATTGCAAGACCAAGAGCAACTAAACGCTGCAATTGAACAGAAAGTCGTTAACTATTTAGTTTTAATTGCCTTCGACTTGTTTTTCTTATTTTCTTGCTGTTGTTGTTGTTGTTGCCTTGGACAACAAACAGCTGTCAGGATTTGGATGGATTTCAACGTAGCGCACCGGTTGTTGGGCGTCGAGTTTTTCCCTTGCCTTGGCAACTTGCTTTACATTTATCGATTGACCTTGTTGCTGCATAAATTTTGAGCCGAGTTTTCCGACTATTTTCGTGACAGAAGAAGGGCTATATACTGAATACTGCATGGGCCCCATTTCAAATGCCCTTTGGTCAGGCACGTGTGTTCGATAATAGAATACGACCAATAAGCATTGGCTACGACAGTGGGAATTATAGTGGGGCAGCAGTTTGTTTGTTTGAAGGCATTATTTGTATTATTGTAGGCCTGCGTAGCATTAGGCAAGAAATATCAATTAAACTGGCAATCAATAAAGCTATGAATAATTCGTATTTAAAATACACTCACGACTCGTCACGGCGTCTACGCGAAAAAAGGGGCTCTCCCTACCCATGAGTTGTTTTTTTCCAGATCGGCAATCTGATGCCAGACAATGGAAAAACAAACTGAACTCAGCCCGGAGGCCGTGCAATTTCTATATTTATTTCATCATGAGAGGGCAGAATGGGGGAAAGAGTGCAAAAAAAATAAAAAATTATAATGCTTACATATGCATGCAATTACATGCATATTTAAATTGGCTATCAGTCTGTCTGCTTTCAATTGATTTGTTTTTGTGGCGCGCGCAGGGAAACTGCAAGTCGTCGAGTGTTTTGTTTCCAACTGCATTTGCAGCTGATTAACTGTTAAATTGTTAGAGCTGCGATCGTGCACACAGACACAGACACAGGCGGAGGCACAGACACACAGCACGCCCTCTCGCTTGCACTCGTTAACGCCTGATGTTTACACGCGATTTCGACTCCTTCGTCAAGTCTCACGCTTGCACACACACACACACACACGGACGCCCGGTGACTTGACACATTTATGTATGTGCATGTGTGTGCATGTATGGCAGGCGGATGAGCAAAAGGGGAGCAGCAAGAAGTGCAGCTCTCATTCGCTCTCATTCCACGGGCCTTATGCGGCGCGCTGCTTTTGTTCTACGTATTTTGCTTGTTCTTCTTGTTGTTGTTGTTGTTCTTGTTGTTTATTTGTGTTTTGGCTCATGCGCTTTGGCTTAACAGTTATAAAGCGAGCGTATGGCAACGTCAACAGTTTGCTGCTGGGTAAATAAACAGCAACAATGGAAACAACAACAACAACGACGACAACAACAACGACGACAACAAGCATGAAAGAAAAACAACAACAAGTGCAAGGCAGCAGCCCCTTTGCTGGGGGCCAGCACACTGTAAGCACGTCATTTCTCGGGCTGTTGCTATCGCATTTTGACATTCGCACTGCGCTGCAGCGCTGCCGTTGACGTTGACGTTGACGCTGGCGCCGGCATCGACGTCGCAGTCGCAATCTGTGGCCCGTTGTGTTTAACTTTTCCGCTGACAAAACTACTCAAAACAACAACGGGAAAACTTTTGCATGTGCTCGAAATGATTGCCCTGCCAGCCCACTATCCACCCCCCTCCCTCTCCCCTCTCTCTTTAGTGAAATGTAATTACAAAAGTGCTTATCGTTCTGCTTCTGCAGTCGGCATCGGCGTGGCAGTTCGATGCACTCGCAAATTAACAATAGGCGTAGTAGGCGGCGACGTATTTCGTAACCGCAACCTGTTCCACCTGCTCCCGTTCCGTATGCACGATAAAGCACACGATAATCATTGTAATCGTCATCGAGTTGCAATTATGATTAAATATGATTGAGTTGGTTGGCAACGCTGCCACAGTCTTTCCTTTTCGTTAAGTTGTGCTCCCCACCTCCTGTCCATTTATTAAAGACGATAACGCATACGATACACGTTGCAATCGTTATCGATTTGAAATTATGTTTACATATGATGATTGAGTTGGTTGGCAACGCTGCGAAAGTCTTTACTTTTCGTTAAGTGTTGCTCCCTACCTTCCGGCCATTTGGTTACTACGATAACGCATACGATAAACGTTGCAATCGTAATTGCGTTGAAATGTTAATTGCACACATTGACCTACCCACCAGTAAGATGGTTGGCAACGCTGCCAAAAAGACTATTATTTTCGTATAGCATTTCGGGCTGTCAGCACACCTACACGTGCTGCCCGCCTCTCACCGCAGTCGCTGAATCATTTAGCAATAACAAGAACAACAACAACAGCAACAACAAGTAGAAGTAGAAGCAGAAAAGCGATTAGGTAAATTGCATGTGCACTGATTCCCACACATCTCAAAGTCGCGGCGTCGCACCCACAGCAGAAATGGAAAACAAAGCGAACACACAGACTGATGATAATCGCATTGAGCGCACCTTTTCGCAATGCTCTATTTAATTGGAATATGCTAGAAGCTAATTTACTCTACTTTACTCTTCTCTCAGCTACTGCAATCTACTCTGCTCTTTCCTATTCTAGACTAACCTAGTCTGCTCTCAATACTCTATTCTACTCTACCTTTACGCTTTCTTCTGCAACCTTACTCTTATACTCTCCGTTACATTAACCGTATTCCGTTTTTATACTGTGCTTTCTTTTATTCTCCCCCTACTCTGCTCTCTCCAATTCTACGCTACTCTAGTCTCATCTGTTCTACTCTACGGTTTCTTCTGCTACTCTACTCTTATACTCTCCCTTAGTTTAACCCTACTCTACTTTTCTACTCTGCTCTCTTTTACTCACACCTAATATATTCTTCTTTCCCCCGACTCTACTCTGCTCTCTCCTATTCTACACTAATATACTCTGGTCTCATCTGTTCTACTCTACGGTTTCTTCTGCTACTCTGCTCTTATACTCTTCCTTACTTTAACCTTACCCACTCTTCTACTCTGCTCTCTTTTACTCACACCTAATATACCTTTCTCTCCCCCTACTCTAATCTGCTCTCTCCTATTCTACACTAACCTACTCTGCTCTCATCTACTCTACTTTTTCTCCTGCTACTCTACTCTTATATTCTCCCTTACCCCACTCTTCTACTCTGCTCTCTTTTACTACTCTACCTACTCTACTCTTCTACCCCCTACTCAACCCTACTCTACTCTTCTACTTTCCCTTGCGCTGCTCTCTTCGACTCTAACCTACTCTACTCTTCTCTTCTCTCCCCTACTCTTCTCTTTGTTAGCAGAGCGAACATGGTGGACTTCCGCTTCGACATTAGACCGCTGTTTCCGCAGCCAATTATCAAAGTGGCATCGAATCTCTTGCCGCACACCTTTCGGGGTGATCGGCGCCAGTGCTTGTGAGTATTGAAACTGTACGCGGGCCTCACCCACAGCAGGGATAAGTTGCTGCAACAACAACTAACCGTTACGTTTTCCACACTCCCATGCACGCTCCGCTCTCTCTCTCTCTCTCTGTCTCTCTCTCGCTCGCGTGTGCAGAGATGCCACCACAAAGATGTCCGAGATAATCGATCAGCTCGGTCAGCTATCGGCCGTATCGCAGGGTCTCAGCAAGCCGGTGACCACGGCCCAGCGCCTGCGCATGTCAGATAATCAGACGATTTATCTGCTCGCGGATCCCGAGGCAGGCCCGAAGTAAGAGCGCAACTATCGATTGGCACGGCATATCGATAGTTGCTTTGCACTCTCTGTAGTTGGCACCACTAACGCGTTTCTCTGCAGTGGCCTTGTGACCGGATTACTTAAGGTTGGCACCAAGGATCTCTACCTGTTCGACGAGAAGGGCCAGACGCGCAAGATGGAGCAGGCGCCATCGATACTCGATTTCTACGTGCACGAGACGCGTCAGCGCGCCGGCCTGGGCAAGCGCCTGTTCGAGACGATGCTGAGCGAGGAGCAGTGGACGCCGCTCAAGTGCTCCGTGGATCGACCCTCGGAGAAGCTGCTGGCCTTTCTGGGCAAGCACTACGGCCTGGTGCGCACCATACCGCAGGCGAACAACTTTGTGCTCTACGAGGGCTTCTTCAACGATGCGCCGACGGCCACGCCCAATGGTTCGTCGCGCAACGGGCATGCCGAGTCGCCGCAGAGCAGGAATAACGGCCTACACATCACAAACAGGTGAGTGGTTGAACCGAAAGTGATGAGGGGGGGTAGGGGGCTAAAAAGTAAGAGTAAGCGTTGCGCTTGTGGGGCGGGGCAATCTAGGGCAGGGTATTTTAATTAAGGCGTTGCGCCGTTGCAGGAAACATTTCACTTGGCTTAGTTGCCCATTTCGCTGCCCCCTTTGCTTCGCATTTGCATATCGCACACGCAAACATCCTGAGCAAGTCGTTTGCTCTGAGTGTGTGAGTGCTTTGGGGTGCGAATGCGATTAAAATTGATCGACTGCGGAAGCGCACTTATCGATAAATAAAGTTAAAGCGAACTGCATGCAGTTAATTAAAGGCGGCTTGTTGCTTCTGCCGCTTCAAGAAATACACATAAATATTTAAATACATTTATAATTATAAACAACATTGTTTTCATTTATTTCTTTTTTATGTTTGCTTTGCGTTGCGCTCAACTGCAGGCACTCAAGCAATTTATTTGACGAAGCGCCATCTTGTGTGTTGCGCTCAAATGAAATCGAAACTGTCGTTAAGTCGTCAAGCTTGAGCGATAAGTGCAGCTACAGCAAATTGCATGCAATTAATTAACGGTTGCCAGCTTATATACAAAAAAAATACATAATTAACAATACATACATATACTATATAAACATTTTTTTTTTCATTTTTAATGTTTTCATTTGTGTTTGCGATCGAGCAAAATATTTACGCTCAAACGTAAAAGCACTCAAACTGACAGCGAAACTGTCGTTAAGCTTGGCTTGAGCTGAATTTGATTCTAGCTGTTAAATGTTAACTCTGCTTTTAAACTCTAATGTTAACTCTGCTGTTAAACTCCAATGTTAACTCTACTGTAAAACTCTAATGTTAACTCTTCTCAATCCACATGTTTGCGCCTACTAACGAAATAAAACCAACAACAACAACAAACAATCAACCAACAACAACATCAATCAATGTACATCAATCAAGTCCTAACACACAACTCTTTGGTGCAACATACCTGGGCGACGAGGCTAACAGATCACAGCAGCAGCGTGCCGGGCGACGCAGCAGCGGCGCCATGACGCTGCAGCAGCAGCAAATCACACAGATCTCACCCAATGGACGGTATGGTGCGCCGCGTCCCACTTGCAGCATGGCCGAGGTATTCAAACATTTAAGCTAGAGCTCAAAGCTTCCAAGAGTAGCAGCCGCCCAAACGCACACACAAGCGAACAATATAAGAAGAAGAACAAGCATATGCATGAGTGTGTGGGTGTGTGTATGTGGGGGATTGAATGAGTGCGCGCGTGTGTGTGTGTGTGTGCGTGCCGGCAGCATGTCCAGTGTATACATATGTATGTAGACAGACTTACAGTCAGCGACAAAAAAAAGGCCACACTGGTAGTTCCTGCATTTGGGAGTTTCGTTACTTCGCTTTCCTTCTACCTCATATTCGTCTGATTTTAACTGTGTGTATCAAATAAATCATGAACTAAACAAGAGTGCGTCTAAATTGTTTGATTATAGCAATCATATAATTAGATAAAACTGTTGTGTATGCTAATAGCGCATGAAAAATCCTTTAAAAACAATTTTCATTAGGGAAAGTTAATTCAATTGTTAAAAATTCATTTCCATTTTCGAATATGCTTTAAATTTAATTCATTTAATTTTAAGTTCATATTACTTAATTGCTTCAGTCATTATTTCTGGTGATAGCAAGTGTTAATTTAATCCTTTTGGCCATCTAGTCGTATTGGAATTTACTACATATCTTCAGTTTGTACTATTCCATTTATATAACATTTTTTATATATATTGTATATAGGCAATGCCAGTTCAAAGTAAAAGGCCATTGATTTAAATATGAAAATGTTTAAACTATTTAGCCCAATCGGGTTAATTTTTAGTTATGATGAGAGATGCGTTATTATTTCAGTATCTTTACTTATTTTTTTTAAATCTACAGAACCAATTCAGTAAGCAAAAAAAAAAAAAAATAATATTTTGAACATTTAGATGCGTTATTATTTCAGTATCTTTACTTATTTTTTTTAAATCTACAGAACCAATTCAGTAAGCAAAAAAAAAAAAAATAATATTTTGAACATTTAGGGAATATACGAGAGTGATAAATGAGAATTAAATCTTATTCTTTAAGAACTTTTTATAATTAAATCTCAAGATAAATTAGATTAATATAGAAGGTTTTACGTTAGTTACTGACAATTTAGAAGCCCTATTGCACTTATTCTTATAAAAAAAATCTACAAATTGCAATACAATTTAAACAATTTCGAAAATGTCGCAAAAATGTAAGTTAACGTTTTTGATAACTCCCAAAAAAACTAAAATTAGACGAATAAAATATCATTTTAGGAAATTACCAAAAAAAAAGAAAAAAAACAAAAAATGCATGTAATTCTTAAGTGTGGCTTTTCTTCTGTCGCTGACTGTATGTCCTGAAAACCCTACCCCACCATATGGTATGTAAGGCTGGGAGTACCTACCCCTCACCCCCCAAACCGATCTCAGAGTGCTAGTACTATGCTTTCGTTTGTGTTGAAAAAAGTATCTACGGGCTGTGGGCTTCGATTTAGTTTAGTTAAGATTTGTACCTCCCACAGCTCACAACGCTTTTTTTTCTCTTGTTTTTACTCTTGAACCAAAAAAAAAACACTGAAATTATTTATATATATATACATATTTTTTTTTGTGCGCTGTGCGTTAATGTGTTCCTTAATTACGCGAAATCGAGCGAACGCGGACGTCGTGTAACTTTAACGTCGCGTTTTGTGTGTGTGCCCAAAGAAAAGGAAAAGAAAAGTGTACGTGCGGTTTTTCGTGAATACAAAAGTACCTACGGATATATAATATATTTCATATATATATATATATTTGTGCATACGTTTGTCGAGTTTTAGCTTCGATGGATCCGAAACGTGGTAATGCGGCCGTCACACGCCAAGGCCCCTCCAAGTCGAGCATCGCTGTAAGTGTTGAATCTGCAGTGCAATAGACGCGCGCGCGCGTGTGTGTGTGTGTGTGTGTGTTGTGCTTTGTGTGTAATACGGTTTTATAGTCACGCCAGGCATCCAACTCGAACGTGGCCCGCAAATATGGCAGCGAAGTCAGCCTGACGCCCAGCCAGGCCCGGCAGGGCGTGGCGGAGAACGTAAGCGCACAGTTTTGCGAGTAGTTCCCCCGCCCACTGTAACCGACTCCCCCCCTCCAACCGACCTGCTTCCGACAGCCGCGCAAGAGCCCATTGGACGCACTGAGTCGCACCAACTATCGCCAGGATCCGTTCCAGCGTCGCTCCGGCCTGCAGGACGTCGACGATAGCTTCATGGCATCCAATGCCTTTGCTCGGCCTTCGCGCGTGCGCCACACCGGACTCGATGGCAGCAATGTGGGCACTGCTGCTGGTGGCGGTGGCGCCGCCATTGCGCCCATACGCGTTGCATCCGGACAGGAAATGCAGATGCCGCAGCAGCCGCAGTCGGTGACAAATGTGCCGTCCACACAGATGCCCATGCAAGCGCAGCAGCAGATCATGCAACAGCAGCAGCAGCAGCCGCAGCCGCCGCAATCGCCACAGCTGCTGCAGCAGCAGCCGCAGCAACAGCAACAAATGCCGCCAGCCGGCGTTATGCCAGCGCAGCAAGCGCTGCCGCCGCAGCCGCAGCAGTACGTGCAACCGCCGGCCGCGGGTCAGCCCACACGCCATGAGCCCTACGCTGGTGGCCGCGCGCATGTGCAGCACCAGCACCAGCACCACCAGCAGCAGCAATCGAGCTACGAGCAGCAGCAGCAGGCACAACAGCAAGCACAAATGGATGCACAGGCGCAGGCACAGGCACAGGCGCAGGCACAAGCTCAGGCACAGCAGCAACAGCAGCAGCAGCCGCCGGCGCAGATATCGCCGCGTAAATACCAACAGCAGCAACAACAGCAGCAGCAGCAGCAGCAGCAACAGGGATACGTAAATATGCGCAATGCGACAAGCAGAGCAACGTTGAAACCACATTATATCATACCATACCTCACGCAGGCTGGACAGCAGCAGGCGGGTGCGGGCGCTGGGGGCGTGCCGCCGGCTGCCGAAATGTGCACCACATGCCCCAACTGCCAGACGACCATCTATCTGGTGCGCACGCCCGAGATGGGACACGGCGATGGCGCACTTCCCATGCAGTAGAGATACGCGATCCGTAATCCAATCCAAGATACAACGAAAACGACAAAAACCAAACCCAATCCCCCTAAAAAAAAAGCTAAATACCGCATATCCTAGTACTAGAGAAATTTGCAATGAGCTCTACCAAAATTCCACAAGCAAGAAACCAGAAACCAAATTATCGTTGCCAAGCTGAAAGCTCTAATCTCTCTACGAGGCCTCCAAGGCCTTGTGAAATGAACTGAAATTTTACTGTAAATAAATGCCATGTTTTATCCCGTACTCCCCCATGTTACTTTCACTACGCGCACAGTGGGTCAACCCTCATTTTGCTTTTTTTTTTTTTTGGCTGCGTGCCAAGGGGCTGTTTTGAGGGCGGCGAGCAGGAGGCGAAAGACCCCCCATGTGGCAAATAAAACTTCGCTTGACACTTGTGTGCTAGATTTTTAGATACGTGGCGTAGCAGTGGGTGGTGGTGGGGTCAGGGGGTCGTACACTAAATTTGGAATAGGTAAATTAAGTAGTCCGACGCAATAAACTAATTCCTGGTACACTAAACTAAGCAATTTGTATTTGATTTCTGGAGAAACACTTTTGGAATGTTTCTCTAGCTTGACTACTACCCCCAATACGCATATCTTAATATGACCTACATATTTCTTAAAGCGTAGTATCTGAAATTAATTGCTATGCTTTCTCTCTCTCTCTTCCTCTTCAACCCCCTGCAGATAATTCACGCTGGCAGCGGCAATTCGGGCAAGGGCGGCAGTGGAGGCAGCGCAGAATCGAGCAGGTAAGGCCCACCAAACAACCACTATATATACTATATACTTCCATATACTATATGTGTGTATTTCTGTAGCGTACCCCTACTAACACCAGCGCAAGTACTTTAACTGTTTTATCATTTCCCTTGTGTGTTTTTCATTTGGTTTCATTTCTTTCTTTTGTTGTCCTTTCAGAATCAAATAGAATAACCTACACAGGAATGCATAACACATTGAGAAAAAAATACGTATCAAAATCGCAAAAGAAATACTATAACTATTACTACTCAAGAGTTGTACAAAGCTTTGTTTTATAGCCAATTATTTATATTGTTTGCCTACGCATAGTTAAAATTAATAATATAATGAGGCCGAGGAGAAGAAGAAACGAGAAGAGAAGCTGCACTCGCTGCACACCCAAAAACACGTCCATCCACACACACCGACACACTCACACACACAAAATACCTGAAAATTGTGATGACATCGATATACTCTTTTAATTAAACACATGATTTTTTGTCTAATTTATTTTCATTTGTCGTGCAATAAAAAATTCAACATGAAAATCGAACGAAGCTGCTCTGTTGACCGAGTTGTGTACATATGTTATTTAACAGCGTCTCTGTTAACTCTCTGCTCCCCAACAGCGGCAACGATATTGCTGAAATTGCCGAACAGCTGCAGGCTACGGAGCTCTACTCCGTTTACGCGCTGCAACCCGAGCCCGAACCACAACCAGAACCGGAGCCAGAGCCTGAAGCTGAGCCCGAACCAGCACCCGTGGAAGTGATCATCAGTCCACGCTCGCCGCCGCCGCCCAAGAGTCACACCCCGACGCCGGAACGCGCCGAGAGCATTATCGGGGATAATCGCAAGCCGCCAGCTTTCCAGCTGAGCAAGCAGCACACGGGCATGAAGAATCGCTCCTTTGGCGTGGGCATGGCCGTCATGCCCAGCAGCAAGATGGAGTTCAATCAGCAGGAGCGCGAGGATTTCGGCGTGGTGAAGATCAACCGTCCGCTCGGCAACGAGGCGATCACCTCGCCCGGGCACGATAATACAGATGCCATGTCCACGGTCTCCTCGACGGGCGGCCTGACCGATCAGGGCTACAACGATCTCAAGTTCTATCACAACAAGTTGTGGTAAAGGCCACACTCATACCATATATCAAGCTGGCAATATTTGCTAGGATTTTGTACGCGTCATAGAACTAAAAAAAAATACGAGCATTCTATCAATGAACCGACATATATAGTATATAGGCAATTAAGATATTTGGTACATTATAGTGCAGAGATCCCGTAGACACAGACGACAGACACGACGGTTCCTCTCGCAGCTTTCAGTTACTTTTCGTTGTAGGCTTTTGTCGTTTCTGTTAACTCGTTCATTTGTTACACCCACACGCACTTAACAGCGCAGTCAAATGTTAGTAACAGTAACAGTAGTAGCAATAACAGCAATCGTATCGGTCTGTAGCCAAGCAAGATTATATAATTAATTATATTAAAAATTAATCAGCGTTAAAAAATAGTCGAACGTAATCGTGCGTATCTTCCATTGCAGCAAACGCGAATATTACGAGAAGATCTATAGCGAGTACATGCTATGAGAGTGGCCCACATCACATCTAATATATATATACATAAATGTAATACTAAATCTCTCTCTGTAACAACAACTTGGTTAAGCATTGCGATAATAGTCAAAAATAAAGTCAACTTTCGATTCTATTTGTATTTGCAGGCCAAGCATTTGCCGCTTTGGCTTTCCATTTAATCTGCTCATCGTACACACGCACACACACAGACCTATCATGCACAAATCAAATGGAAAGCGTCCGGGGACGTTAAGTAGAGCTATCTTCTTTCTTGGTGATGCTGCCTATCTATAGGGGGACAATTGTTGGGTGAGGTGAACAGCGAGCTTCTTGTTGCGCCTTACATATAGACGAAGTTGAATCTGCAAGAGAGAGATATATCAGTAATCGGCGTTGATATATTAGCTCAGCTGGCACTCACCTGCATAACGCCTGCGGCAGCGATGATATAATGGGTCCATAGCCTTGTGAATTGTCGTATAGCTCGAAGAGTGGCGCAGCAACAAGCTTATAATTTTTGGGCACAGCAAATAGTGCTAGATATCAGAAAACGATAGAGACAGAATTTATGTATGTAGCAGAGAGAGTATTACGAGCATCATATAAGAAATATAATATCACTTGATTATTGCAATAGAACTTCGATAATTACAATTGGTTATACAAAAAAAATTTACAAATATATCGTATTTAAAAGAAAAGATTCGCTGCCGTAATTACGTAAGGTATTTAGATATATATAAAAGTATATATATAGTTAGATAGATATATAAATTGTATTAAGTTTCTTCTTGTCTTTACTTCTTGTTTACAGTTTCACAGTTGTTGTTGACTAAATTACTAGGACTCCGCGTTGATGCGCAAACTGACAAGTTGGCCATACACAGATACACAGTTAGCCATTGCATTTTGCTTACCAACTCGAGAGTCTACATAATAATTTCGATTAACCATTAAGAGCAAAGCATTCGATCATTATACAAGGTGTATCTGTGTGTGTGTGTGCACAATGAGAATGACGGGGAGAACAGAATTATAATTTCTTGATTGGTTACATTAAAGAACACAAGTGCTTAAATTATGTTTACGAAGCGAGCGACTCTATCTGTCTGTCTGACTGGCTTCCTGCCTAGTCCGCAAATCAGCACAACACGCGAGATTTGCGCACCTTCACAGGCGGCCAGCGGCGTTGAAAAAGAACAACAGTTTACAATGCACTTGAAAGCCTGCTAGACCAACTAAGCGACTAGCTGACTGACTAACTAACTGACTGATTGACTGCCTGCCCGGTGGCTCAACATACAGTTGTTTGAACATTTGAAAGATTGCGCTCTCTGGGTTTACAGTAGATGTCGACATATTTACAAAATTAATACAAGAACAAGAACAATCAATCGAATTTTGGGACACATCAAAAATATGCCAACAAGAACTCAGAGAGAGCGACAACAAGATACAATTTGAAGTAAGTATTTCTTTGTACAAAAAAGGTTTAACTAGAATAGTTAGAATCGACGAACTAAGGTAATTTCTAAAATTGTATGCGCGTAGCTTATTTTTTTTTGTTTTTTTTTTTTTTTTTTTTTGGATCGGGGCCATTATGCGGTCTGTTCTGATTCTTTTCATTTCTCTTTCTGTTTCTGTTTTTGTTTGTTTTGTTCAGTTTGTTTGCACTCTTGAGATTAGAGAGAGCGTTGAGGCAGAGCTCTTTGCTTGGTTGGTATGGGCAGATGGCCAGGATGCGTGAGATTACACAATACAACACGGCGCTTAATGGAACTGCTCAGCTCAGGGTACATCGTAACTGGCGTTCCTGTCCGTATCTAAACAGCATTGAAAAGATATATGACATGAGGTTTGTTAGCGTATCAATTTGGCAATAACTTTACAAGGTTATATAGATTTTAATATTCATATATATATAGGTTTGTGCTTGGCCATCTTTTCAAATACCTACGCGAAGAGGAAGTACACTTTTGGCCAGACAATTGTGATATTTACCCTTTTCGTGTAATTGCACCAAAAACAGTCGCTTGTGCTCCTTGGGTTTGGTTATGTGCGGTGGAATGTATGGGTATTGTGGTGGCTCAAAGTTCGGGCGCCACCAATTGCCAATGGTGTCCTCGACAATCCAGTCCTGCTTCACACCATCTTGACGGCCCAGCGTCTGCGATAGAGATGGAGAAAAGTATTTAAAATGCGTTTCCAACTCTGTCGCTCTCAAGTTTTCCTACTCACCTCGGAGAGCAGACGTTTCAGTCCCTCTACCTCGTCCTCGCCAGCGTTTAGCTCGCCTCCGGGCAGCTTGAAAAATGTAGTGCCCAGCTGCAGCAGCAGCACGTGTGGCAGGCCGTGCTCGTGCACCAGCAGCACACCCTCGACTGAGCGTCGCATGCCAATGCGATCGAACTCCTCGCGCATACGTTGGAATCGCGATGGCACCGACGGGTCCTTCTCAAAGAGCGGCTCCTTGGTGCCGAATGTGTAGTTAGTCAGTGGGTAGCTGCAAGGGGCAAAGAGAGAGAGAGAGAGAGAGAGAGCGACGGGTAAACAGACTTGTCCAATTGTCACATGCGAGCATAGAGCACTTACAGATTAATTGTGCGATTTATGGTCAACGCCTGATTGGGTGCATATTTCTGCGTGCCATTGTTGCTTATGCTGGAATCGGCTTGGCCCTGGCTGCCGCGCCGCGGCCAGCCGGAGCCCGATTTGTTTGAGACTTGTGAGGACGCCATCTTGTTATACACACACCGCCAGTGCAATGGGTAAGGAAAAATTTAGAGTTTCGGCGCCAATGTGTTTGTTGGGCACGTCGAATTATATAAATACACACGCACTTTCCTTTCTTAATCAATCACTTTGATTATCTATTTATGGCTAATGTTATTTAAGAGTAACTCTTTTTGGGAGTTTATAAATTCTGCTTTTATGCTTGCGAAAAATTCACGCCGGCGGAGAATGCAGAATAAGTGTTGGGCATGTACACACTGACACAACTATGCGCCGGATTTGTGTACACATTGTTCTCTACAAAAACAGTTGGCAGTCTGGCAACGCCGCGTGCTCAGACATTTTCCAGCTAGCTGGCCACTCTGTACACATTTACATTAGTTTTTTGTTTATGTTGGGAAGTCGTCGGAAAATTCGGCTGTTTTCTAGGTGCGCTGCAATGAAAAGCTGCTAAAAAAGCTAAATATAAAAATCAGCGCAGCGCGCGGCCGTCTGTTTTGTAAGTGCAGTCAGCGAGCAGCAGCAGCAGTCGCAGTCGTTTGGGGAAAAATTATGTGAAGCAGCAGCAGAGGCAGCAGAAACGCAGTTTCAGTGCGTGTTTGTGTGTGTATGTGTATGTACATTGTTTTTGTATGTGTATTGTGCAATGAAACTGAAACTGGAAAACGATAATTATTGAATGAAAACGCGTGAAATGTGTAAGTGCAATATCGAGCATGCAATAGGCAGTTGGCAATTGCTTTGAAGTCTTATTTGATTTTCATGATTTCTCTGCATCTACTCCGACTTCCCATCCTCACTCCCCCCACACCGTTCTCATTCACAGACAACGACAGCGACAACGACAACTACCAACTCCTCCCACTTGTATGTGTGCTTGTGCGGGGTGCGCATTGAAGGGTGTTTGCATCTGTGTGTGTGTGTGTGTGTGCCAGTGCCTGAGAGAGTGTATGCGTGTGTGTGCGTGCTTGTAAGACTGTGCGTGCACGATAAAGACTTGTATTTGAGGACAATATACGTGCACGCATGTGTATGTGTATGTGTGCATGTAAATGTCAAAGAAGGCGACGCGTAATGCACACACATTAATAACGCAAAAGGTCAAAAGTTAAGTTGAAAACAGGACCAAGGCGCCGCAATGCTATAAAGGAGAGCGAGAACGAGCCAGCAAGAGCGAGAGCTAGTGAGTGAGAGCGAGCGAGCGAACGCATTGCTGATGGTGTGAGTGCATCAGCCATAGGAAACAAAGAGAAGAAGAGTACAGCGCCGGGTGAAAAAGCGAACGAAGCGAACGGCAAAACAAAAGACTGCTAAAAGCTAACAAACCACAGCAACAACAACAACAACAGCAAACTGAACAATAATAATAAATAATAACAACAACAATACAAACATGTCGGCTGCGGAGCTTGAAGCCGAAAGTTCCGCACGGGAGCAGCACCCACAACAGCAGCAGCAGCAGCAACAACAACAACAACAACAAAGCGAACACAACAACAGCACTGCCAACGATGCTGATGCCACCAGCTCCACATATGATGTGGACGTTCACGAAAGCATGGAGACTATCACAAACAACAACTACAACAACAGCAACAACAGCAGCAGCGCAGAGCAACAGCTGCAACAACAACAGCAGCAGCAGCAGCAACAACAACAACAACAGCAATTGGATCAACAGGGCGAACTCGGGCTGGGACTCTCGCTGATGCAATCGTCGCCACCGCCGCACAGCTATCGCCACTCGCGCGCCTATCGCCACTTCAAGAACCCACCACAGCCGCACATGTGCATACGCACCACCACGGAGACGGGCGAGGAGCTGTTCATCAATGTGCTCAGCTGGACCCGCATTGTCATACCGCAAGAGCCCAGTGATCCCATACCCCTGTATGGCGGCATGCGCGTAAGTTTCCCTCGCTTCTATCTTTGCCAATGAATTGGTTTCATTTTTATTTCCAATTCCACCTGACAGGTGCCACCCGGCAGTCCACGTAGTCCACCCATTGTCTTCGCCGTTATGGCCAATCCCGAGGTGCTCAAGGACTCTGGACGCCATAGCAAGGATCCAGAGGAACGGCGTGCCATGGTCGAGCTCATGTGCGACTTTGTGGAGGCTATGAATCCCGGCGTGAAACTAGTCAGGTGAGTGCGCCCCGCAATTAATTTCCCCTGTAGAGCAGCCAAACTTACTCCCTAATCCTTACAGAAACGCCGTTATACTCAAGGATCGCGACATATCCGGCGAGCTGAAAGATGTGTGGAACGCGGTGCAGGCGCAGCGAGATCGTGAGCGCGAGGAGCAAATGCTGCAGCAGCGCCAGCAGCAACACTACCAGAACATCACCACACAGCAAATGTTTCCCAAGTCGCCGGATGCGGCGCGTGCTGGGAGTTCGGGGCAGCCTACTGCTGCCGAGGTGGGTTTACCGCCCGCTTACAATGCGGATCTAATGCCCGGCTCGGAGCACGGCAACGGCATTACACTGGCTGTGTTTGCCCAGCAACTGGACAATAAGGTGGCCAGCGAGCAGCTCGAAGAGAAGCAGCAGCAGCAGAAGCAGGAGCAACAATTGGGCGTGACTGAGACGTCGGCGTCCGGCGAGGGCGGTGCTATTGATCAGACGGATGCGTGTGGCATTGTTAATGGTACAAATGGTGGTGGTGTCGCTGTAACTGCTGCGGACCACAACACAACTACAGAGCAATCCACACAGGAGTGCGTTGGAAAAAGTGCTCCAACAGCCATTACCAACGGCAATGGCAACGGCGCCAGCACAACGCTCGCAGCTCCTGCTGCCGCTGCTGTTGTGCAGCCCACAGCCACTGCCCATGCCACACCTCCCACTCCTGCAGCCACAGCAACGCCCACACCACCACCACCTGCAGCAGCAGCAGCGCCGGCCAAGAAAGAGAAGCTTGGCGGCTTTTTGCCCAATGGCTGCATCTTCCCGCGCTTCAAGAACAACAAGCACAAGGACAAGGACAGCAATCACAAGGAGAGCAAGAGCAAAGAGAAGACGCTGCTCAATGCGCTGAAGAAGAGCAAGGAGAAGAAGGTGGCGCCCAGCGAGCAGACGCCCAGCGGCACAGCGGACAACAATGGCACCACGCAGTACGAGAAGAACTGCATCAACAATCTCGAGTGCGAGGTGCAGAAGCTCGACCTGAACAGCAGCAGCAACGACAACAACATGTTCATCAAGCTGAAAGTGGCGCCCAGTGCAACGCCAGCAGCAGCGGCGGTGGCCAAGTAGATGAGTACATATATATATCTCTATATATATATATATATGGTATATATAAGAAATGATCAGTTTGGTAAGTAGGAATAGAGAGAAAGAGCGAGAGATGCGCTGCAATGGAGGGACGTCGAAGCGAGAGCAGAACTACCCAAAACTAGCACTTCAACTAGCACCTAGGCGTAGAGTCGTGGACGTTTAGCATATACACAAGATTTACATATATCTAGATATATATATATATATATATACAAGCCAGCATACGTTTATATACGGATATACAGTATATACACATACGATAACGAGTACATAGTGTTATATGTATCAGTCAATTTTTGAATCTAAATCGACAGACTCTCGAAGTGAAATCAAACCGAAACATCTGAACAAGTTGTGCCATGCTCCAATTCACACACACACACACACACACATATATATAGTATTTATTGTGGCTGTAGGCAGCGATAGTCTTGCAGCTGCACAGTTTCTTCAGAATTCTTCCCCGGCATACGTACGTAACGAGCGTAATATATAAAAAGTATTTATATAGTTCAATATTTGTATGTTTCGCATACAGTTTGCCTTATATACAAACCAGAAGAGAGAGACAAAACAAAACGAAACGAAAAAAAAAGAAAAATACTAATGGAAACATAAAGCAAATCTTTGATAAGCTCATCCAATCCATGGCAATCGAAACGTAACTCATGCGCCAAATTATCATCGGAATAGACAGAACTCAGCACTGGGCACTGCACCGCAGCAACTACTACTACTACTACTAATCTTCACGGATCTATGCAACTAGCTAACTGTAAACTCACTTCAATCACACCCACATCAATCACACACGTCTTCACACTCAAAATTCCTTTGCAAAAAGTATTACGAATTTTCCCTCACACACACACACACAAATGATCTCCAGTGCGATTTGAAGTTGGAGAGACTCGGTAGAACGACGCTGGCTCCATAAAGTACCTTTTGTACCTTGGTATAACTGCACAGACCTATGCCAATTGGTATATCTAATAAGACGCTATTTTATTTTTATGTCGCTGCTGATGACGATTTAATTCTAGTTTTTCTGCTAGAGAGAGTCTGAAAAATACTCTCACAAATTCGATACTTGTTATTGTATTGTTTACCTGTTTTTATACACTTTTTATACCTTTTACTAACTGTCGTTCGCCCTACCGAGCGCGTCTTCAGCTTCGAAACGCAAACAACATTTACACGCGCACCACAGCAACCACAGCATTCAGCATACAAAAAAAAAAAATAAATAGAAAATAGAAAAACTGCATGAAGTGCGAAGCAAAAGAACTCTCAATATTGGACTGAACAAAGCTGCCATATATATACGATAGATAATGTGCATTTGCTTTTCCTTTCTAAACGAAAATTCAATTGTGATTCATTTGAAAATCAAATTTTGTTTGAGAACATCGAAAACTATTTTCAATATTGTAAAGAAAAAAAAAAACAAAAAAACATAAAGCATGCATTAAGCACACACAAAATTGTATACTGAGCGAAAATCGAATCTACTTTTATTTTATTGGCTAATCATATGTAAATTTCCCGATAAGCTTTGGAATGCGCTTGCAGCAGAGAAATGATTTATTTGTAACTCAAAAAAAAAAATAATATTTCACCAGAAAATTTTTAAAAATTTATTCATATATTTTAAAAAAATTTAAGCTAATTTAAAAACTAACTAACAAGCTAAAATCATTTAATACTCTTTCTTTCCCGCTGCAAGTGCATGCGCAATGCGTGCAGGTTTTCGCGCAGCGCCTAAAAGCATGTAACAAAAAATGCTCGCACGCTCAGTTTCCGTTTGGTGCCCCCGTCCCGCCTCTTTTTTAGTGCCATACCGACTGGCAGCAACGAACGCTACAACTTCAAATCAAAATACTAAGTTCATTTAGTGCATATTAATTAATTAATTGATTAAAGTTTTATGTGAGTTCAAATGAAATGAACACAAAGCTAAAGCATTAATTAACGTCGGTGTTAGTTTTAACTGGTTGTAAATGAAAATGGGAAATGCTCGTGTAAATTTAGCTACAAGTGAAACAACAGCAGAAGTTGAGAAAAAGAGAGAGAGAGGCAGAGATAAAAGAGTATAGATTGGGCGCGAACTCCATCACAATTATAATTAAAACAATTAAACTAAGTTCAAGTTTGCAACTGAAGAGCAAAGCGAAAGCAATAATTTTACTTGAAAAGCGGCAAAAAGTATAAATAAATGTAAAACAACTATAACAACAACAAAAACAACAAGAACAACAACTAAACGATTAAGATTAACAAAAATGAGAAATTATACAAGTGGGCGGGTAAAAAAAAAAAAACAAAACAAAAACAAAAAGAAACCACAACAAGATGAAAAAGAAAACCAAACCACATTTTATATATGTAATTAAAAGAAATAAAAAATCGTATTTGAGAAATGTAATAGCCTGTAGTTATTTATTTAGTATATCGTCGAATAAATATCTAGATTTATGCTATATATCTATAGATCGTTGGCTAATCCTAGAGAGAGCTCTGGCCCTCGCTACCCTCTCTACTCGTCCTTGTTGTTGATGGCGCGCAGATGCTCGAGCTCCTCGCGCTCGGCCTTGTTGCGCAGCAGCGGCACGTTGTAGTCGAAGGCGTAGAAGAAGCCCTTGGGCTCGCCGGTCTCCTCGGGTCCGGGCACATAGGGTTTCTCCTCGTGCACGTACTCGCGTGTCTCGGCCTCGCTGGGCTCGTAGCGACCCTCCTGCTGGTACTCGGCTGCGTAGGGATCGGGATTGTGGCCGGCGGCGGCGGCGAGCTCACCCCACAGCTTGAAGTGCTCCTCCTCGGCCTTGAGCACGGCGGGCGTCTTGGTGGCGGGCTGCTTCAGATGCGCCGGACGGTTGTCCTCCACATGGAAGCCGCTCTTGTCCGCATAGTACGTGGCCACAAAGTCGCGTCCATGGGGCTGCACATACTTGTACGAGCCGCTCACGGTGCCGGCCTCGTCGCGCTTCTCGTTCTTGCCCTGGTTCCAGTCCTTGTAGCCGTACACGTACTGGCCCAGACCGTCCTGACCATGGTACTGATGCGCATCGTAGTGCTCCTCCACATACTCCTCCGGATGCTCGATCACACGGCCCATGTAGACGAACTCGCCCTTCTCGTTGCGTGCCTCCGGCAGAGGATTCTCACCCGTCTTGGGCGCATACTCGATCTCATTGACGCCGCGCAGCTGCGCGCTGTTCAGATACTGCTGCGCCTCCTCGGGCGAGATGTTGATCTTGAAGATGTTCTCGGCGCTGGCCAGACTGACCTGTTGGAAGACAGAAGAGGAAGCGTGGGTGAGTTGCTGTTTATTAGTGCCACGCTTCACGGCGCGCTGCCAAAACTATAATCTGTTTTCGGTTGTCGCCCGAAAATGATGTCATACGCGCTGCACGTGTAACGAATTCGCACATCTATAGGCGACGGCAAATACTGGTCGCAGTAGTAGTATTCATATTTGCACTTTGTCAGTCACATTTGACATTTTTACAACCCGGATTTCTAATTGTTTAGATCGTAGAGCCGCACGTTATTCAATCGCCAGTTCATATGCATATCAAATCTGAGTTTTATTATACATATTTCTATTTTTTGATTTTTATTATATTTTTCTTTGTTTTTTTTTTTTTTTTTAATTTTTTTGGGTGCTACTAACCAGGCACAAGGCGGCCAAAATGAAACACTTCATGTCGAAACTTGTTTGTCGCACGATTTGTATAGTCTGTAGTACTATATAGTTCGTTTCGGGTTAGATATAGTCGAACGATCGCGTTGCTGCTGCTGGCGGACTACTAATAACTAAATAAGTAGAGGCGACGCTTTTATACTAACTCTTGCCCGCCAAAGGTTGTTGTTTTTTTCGCATAAAATTAGCGACTCGACGCTGAATGAAGATGTGCCGCGTCTCCGTCCGGTGTCTTACTCAGCAGCGTCAGCAGCAGCAGCATCCCAAGCTATCAGCTACAACAATAGCAACAGCAACAGCAACAGCAACAACAATTTGAAGTTCATCATCGAAACGTTGCTCAAATTCACACTTCTCACGCGTCGAAGATGCTCGCATCATTAATTCTATGTGTCTATGGCTGTGTGTGTGTGTGAGCACTCGAATGCTCAATTAGTTATTAAATAATATTTATTTTGCCTTTTTTTGTAGAATATATATTTCGTACGCTTACAAGGCACCCGCAAGCGACTACTTGAGTGGCACTCAGTGAGACGCCAGTTATCTCATAGGTAGTTTCCAATACCCTGTAGTAAGTGGTGCGCATAGGCGTATAGAAACAAGGAAGTTTGTATCTATATTATATCATATATTTAGATATGACAATTTTGTTGCATTTTCTAGCACTTTCTGCAGCTCAAAGAAAATAAAGTAACATTTTTGAGGCACTGCCACTTCCCATGCTATACCCTCTTTATAGCACTATCATTCTCATATGTAATAGGCTTTTACGAGTTTATGCCCCCAACAAAGTAATAAATAAACTGACAAAGCGTTATGAACTATGAGATCAGAGTGCAAGGCAAAGAGTCCATAATTCCGCTAAGCTTAGACGCTGATGTAGATTTTTTTTTACAGTCAGGCTTAATTAGTGTATTTAATTAATTTTAATTTTAATTTTGGATATAATAGATTTCAACATAATATTGTAAAAAAGAAAAAAGATGCTAATTCCAATTTGGCAATAATTTTGTATATGGTATATACAACAGATAAAGGAGTTATGCTCTTAATTCCGATATAATATATTTGATTAAAATGTTTCCAATTTTATAATTATCAGATTAAGTTTGTAAGATATATATAACTTATGAAATATTATATATGTTGATATAAAGCTGATGCCAATTTTGCAGTTATCAAATTTTCTATTCGATTTAAATATATTTTATGATAATGACAATATAATTTAAGTCAGATTTAGCATAGTAGATATAGAACTGCAAAAAAATGCTTGCTTATCTATATTTCTGATCTAATAGATTTCATCGCGATCATAACTTTTGGCAAATTGTCATAAGCCGAAAGTTAAGCGTATATTAACTGGAATAACAAGCGATATTATCACCAAAGACGTTGGACTAGTTGAGTTGGCAACAATCAGAATAAACCTGTTGAACATTGCTCAAAGAATTTCGGTTTCGGAAATGAGAAATATGAAATCGTAGACAGAATTGGGTAGCAGCTTGTCGAGTATTCTAGACTGCAGCTCGCACTGGCTGTCCGTGTGTCCGTATGTTTAATGATTTATATACAATTAGACAATTTTTGAGCACTTCCATCAGTTTTTAACTTCTAATTAATGCATATTGTAGCGGGCGAGTTTGGCTATGGGTTTCCTGTAGAGGGCAGAGAGGCCGACCGGAGCTCGGCACTCGGCGGAAGCTTTTCGTTTAGACACATGCGCCGAGCACTTGACGTCTGATGCCTCATGCATAATTAGATGGTATGGATGGGTAATCGTATCTCACTGTATGCTATCGAATGACGGTTTGATTGAGCTGAGAAGTACGAGTACTGCTCGCAGTTAATTCCGCAAGTTTGTTGCCTAAGTCTTTTCACAATGAACAGTATTATTTTTTTGTGGGTCGTGCAAGGGCCGAGCCTTAAGTTGTCCGAGCGAACTGCGCAGTTTTTTTTTCCGGCATTTTCGATTACAAAATGATTCTGCTGTTTAAATAATAGTTAAGCTGCACGCTTCGCGGCTGTGCCGAGTGTGGCGATCTGTTACATGCGATCGATTACAAGTGCCCCGCACAAATTTGTATTTGCCACGTCCCATTGACCATCCACTGGCGGCGTATACGTCGTATATTTCATCCAAGTTATTTTTATACGCCGAATGGCGTCTTTGTGGCTTTTGCGTAGCGTTCTGCGAACACAAAAGAATTGGAAATCGGTTCTAGATATTGGCTATTGGTGGGTGATTCACAAACAGGTTAACACACATTTTCATCGACTTCTTGGCAACAACATAAACATTGTAGTCCGGCGTGCCAGACTAACTTCATTCGCGTTATTTTATGCATTCAAATCGCCGCTAATGACTTGCTTCTTCATATACGTAGATCATATATTAGTATCTCTATAACTTGTGGGATTTCTGCAATTTCTGGAATTCACGTCAAAAACAAGCATAAACAATGGCAAACAGAATGCGAGATTGAATCATTTTCGAGTTGAAACATTTTGTAAATATGTTTGTTTGTCTTGTTGTTGTTGTGCGCCGATGATGCAAAAGTCTAAATAAAAACGCAGACCTAATTTCCAAAGAGCCGGTTCTCGCTGCGTTTGGGTCTGCGTTCCATCAAATTTATTCATATTCTTAAATATTTTAAAGGCCTTTAATTAAATTATTTATGACCACACTGAACAACAAAATGCTAAAGTATATGGCTTTTGCTTTTCAGCTCTACTATATATTGAAATTTACATAATGCGAGCTTAGTAAAAGCAGTGTTACTTTGTTAACTAGTGTAACTCTGTTGACTCTGTTTACTGCAGAATTGCTGACTTTAACTGTTGACCGGGTCCTTGCAGCAGCTTCCAATTGTTTTATTTGGGCTACACTGGACTACAAAATATTAAAAAAACATTAAACAAACAATTTTCTACATTTTTATGTATTTTTAAATTTATTTATTGGGAAAGTTTTGCTTAGCTGTGCTTATATTACTTAATTCTCTATTGATACCATAACACTGCAGTGTTCGTTTAGCTACCCTTACCTTGTTGGCTAGTGTAACTCTGTTGATACACAGTTCCTATTGTCTGTAGAGCACTGATCAACTCCCCAAAGAATTTTCAAGCACTTTAATTATGTGTATTTAATATAATAGCATATTTAATATTATAAAATATTATTATAATTATTTTAATAATATGAATTAAAAAATTAAATAAATAAAATTTCACTAACACTAATTCTCTATGCAACAATTAATCTAACCCACTGCCTGTAGAATCTGCGAACACTTTCACTCAGCGTATAACAATATTGCGTATACGCCTGGCAAAATCGCTACATTTTGGCGGACAGTGAGTGTAACAGTAAAAGACGCACAAATAGCTCGAACTTCAATGCAAATAAGTAACTCAAACACTAAACGCAATTTTTGTTGGTGTGCTGGGCGCGACTCAGCTGGAGCTGAGCTGAAAACTTGGCCAGGTGCCCAGCGGGTAAACACAGAAAAAGCCAAAGCAAACAGCACTCAATCGGGCAGGGCTCAAAGCGCAGTGGAATACGTGAAATAAGAGAGACAAAGCGTGGACAAAACCAGTGCAGTGCCAGGCGACTTCCCGTGCGGTTCGAACGGTCAACAAAAGCTCCGCAACTTCGACTCCAACTTCAACTCGTAGAAAATGCAGCTTTCCCATTCGTTGTTGTTGTTATTGTTATTGCTCTCGTGTCTTGTGTTGTCGCTGCAGGCGGCCGTCGTGCCGCTCGATGCGGCTGCAGAGGCGAATGCCAATACGAATGCGGGTTATCTGGAGCTCAAGCCGAACGGCACACTGATCCTGAGCAGCGCCTCGAATCCGGGCGCGGGCAATCTGCAGAATCTGCTATTGCTGCGCAGTGTGCTGCAGGCGCTGAAGCTGACACCCGGCCAGGGTCAGGCCAAGCTCAACATCAAGATCTATGGCGAGGGAGTGGAGCACAAGTTTCCGCCAGTCGTGGAGAACATCATACAGCGCATACAGACATATTTCTCCATCTATCGCTACACGGACACGAGTCGCCCGGTGCGACTGGATGAGCTGAACGCCGCCCACACACAGGCCGTCGCCGAAACCACAGAGCAACCGCAAGAGAATCTGGTTGTAAAAGAGCAGGAGAAGCCCGAGACGAAGCCCGAGCCGAAGCCCCCGTCGAAGTCTGAAGCGAAGCCCCCGTCGAAGCCCCCATCGAAGCCAAAACCGCAGTCGAAACCGCAGCCACAAGATGCAGACAAGTGGATTACAGTGGGCGAGAACGAGTGAAAAGTCTGCTAAAGATCATAAATTATATTTATTATTATATTTATTGCACATTTGGACTGAGCATAAATAAAGGCCGACGCCTTTCAATTGTTGTAACTGTAACGTGAGAGGCGCCGCCCGCCGCGCGTGCTAACTTATGCTCGGGCACGTCGCCGCGCGCTTAGTATGCGTCGCCGTGCATGGATCGCGATTTATGTACGACTCTTGGTCATATGTGCAATATTTCTTCTATGCTGCGTGGAATTTCTAAGGGCGCGTCCCATTGCATAAGTGCAGCCGGCAAATGGTTTTCGGGTCAGGTTATTGACCAAGTTTGCAAGCGGCACAGCAACAGCAACAACAAAAGCAAATTCTGAAAGTGCCTTGGTGTGCCCACTGTGCGCGCATTTACGATTCAATTAACACTTGGCGCAGCGAAAAGAAATTTCATTTTCTGGCAAAATATAGTGTAATCTCTTTCATACTTGCTCGCGCTATTTATATAGCCTGGTATTAAAAATTCTCTTAGGTTTATTAAGCGCTACCAAGTTCGTTGCTTAAGTTGTTTGATTTTGCAGCGCACCTGCAAGTAAATTATTTCAAAAACTTTCTTAACTTGGTTGTCTAGGATATTTTAAATATTCTAAATATTTTATTTAGCAGTTCTACTGCTAGCATGCAGTCTCAAGTTCGTTGTCTAAGTCTTTTCTTTTTCACCCTGGTGTTTAACTTTCAAAGTTTTCTGCATAATGCGCTCAAGTTTGTCGTCTAAGTCTTTTATTTAAGCAGTTTTACTGCTAGCATGCAGTCTCAAGTTCGTTGCCTAAGTCTTTTCTTCAAGCAGTTCTAGTTCAAGTTTGTCGTCTAAGCCTTCAAGTGCGAACGTTCTCAAGTTCGTTGCCTAAGTCTTTACTCTTAGCTGTACTACTGAACGTTTTTTTTCTAAATATTTTATTATATTATACTATATTAATTTTTTAATATCGAAAGCTTCGTGGAGTTTGTTGCCTAAATCTTTACTGTTGGCAGTTTTTCGCCTAAATTTTTTCTTTTATTATATTATTTTATTTTATTTCTTTATATTGAAAGCACTGTCAAGTTCGTTGCCTAAGTCTCTTCTTTTAACAGTTTAAATGTAATTGTAAACTTTTTGTGTAAAATTCTCAAGTCTTTTCTGTTAGTAGTGCTTTTTTAGACTCTTTTATTATATTATTTTATTTTATTTATTTTCTATTGGAAGCATTGTCAAGTTCGTTGCCTTAGTCTTTTTATTTTATAGGCTAACCTCCAGGCTTGTCACCTCAGCATTTTGCACGCAAACCTTCTCAAGTTCGTTGCCTAAGTCTTCCATTGCTGCTGCAAGTTTGTCGCCTAAGTCTTTTGTTTTGCCAACCTGCTGCACTTGACTCGCCTGCACCCACAATTGTGAACTCGCTTTTCCGTACATTTTACATTCACTTTTTTTATTGTTCTGTTTTACATTTTCAATTGTTATGGTTATGAATATAATGAATGATGATGCATGATGATTATGAACGTTGCCCGCTGATGTTTGCTATGAATGAACGTATATGTAGATGTTTGTTTTGTTTAGTTTTCTTTTCTTTTGTTTTGTTTTGTTTTGTTTGCTTGTTCTCTTCGTTGTTTGCTTGTGTTTTTTTTTTTGTGTTTTTATGCGTATTTTTTTGTGTTTTTCTTGTCACCTTTTATGCTGTTAATTAATGTCGGAAAGTGCTGGAAAAGTGTCGCTGTGTGTGTGTCTGTGACGTTGTTAGTAACTAAATGTATTAACCCACGGCCCGGCCGAAGCCTGGGACACGAAACAGATTGAGTTTGTAGAGTACCAAATGAGCCCATAGTATGTGTATGTGTGTGTGTGTGTGCAAGCCTATGTGTGTGCGATGTGGTATGGTATGGTGGTTGCGATTGCGGTGGTGCTGTGGTGGCCTCTAGGCCTCTGGCGCCGGATTGATGGCGATCTCGTTGGCGGGCAGCGCCTCGGCCTGTGCCGGCGCCTGTGCTTGCGGCTCGGGAATGGTCTCCGGTAGGGGCAGGGTCTTCAGCTGCTGCTGCTGCTGCTGCTGCTCCAGTTGGTCCAGCTGCAGTTGCTTGGCTGAGAACGCGTAGAGATTTTATGAGATTTTTAATTATTTTTGTTTGTCTTGTGCAACTTACGCTCCTCCTTGATGGCATCCTCTTTGGGCAGTTCCTTGAGCAGCTCGTTGATGGGCTCCTTGAGCGGTTCCTTGATCTGTTCCTTGGCAATCTCGGCGGTGGGCAGCTCCGGCTTGATGGCATTGATCTCCTCCAGCTGGCGTCCGGCAATCTCGGCCTTCAATTCGCTGGCCTCGATGGCTGCAGGAATGATGGTCTGTGCCAGCTGCTCCAATGGCTGCTCCGCTTGCTCCGGCTGCTTCTGCTCCTTGAGCAGTGGCTGAGCTTCGGGCAGCGCGGGTGCGGGTGCGGCCGCTGCCTCTGCAGCAATTGGTGCTGCGGCAATTGCTGCTGCCGGTGCCGGTGCCGGTGCCTCGGCCTCCGTCTCCGATTTGGGTTCAATGTATTGAATGGGCACCTTATCGGACTCAATGCTCCTTGCACGTATAGCGGAGATGGGCCAGGTGTAGACGGGCGTGTGGACGACATCGACGACGGGCGTGTGGTACACCTGCGGCAGACTGTAGAAATGGCGCGCCTCGGTGGCCGCGAGCAGCGGCTGCGTGTTGGCCGGCGTCTCCAGCAGTTCGATCTTCTCGTTCTTCAGTTGCTGCTGCGCTTGCTCCTCCTTGGCAGTGCCGCCGGGGAAGAAGGCCGGGAAGAAGCCAGCGCCAGCGGCAGCAGCTGCAGCGGCTGCCTCACCGAACTGACCCGACACGATCTCGACGCCTTGCTGTGCCTGCTGCTGGATCTGGGTAATGCCGGCCGGTACGTTCTCGATCTGCTTGGCCTCGGGGCCCTGGTAGGGGCTGCGTGCACGTCCAGTGCCCACGGCATCGGGCACAGTGGGCACCACGGAGGCAGCCGTGCCTGCGGGCACATACACAATGGTCTCCTCGTGATGGGGGCCCGAGACACGCGCCAGCGGCGACAGGCCATGCACATAGCGCACTGCCGGCTCCAGGTGCACCTGCGCCTGCGGCGTCACGATGACAATGTGCTGCGCAGGCTCGACCACAGGTTGCAGTGGCTTCGCCTGGCTGCCCACTGCCAGCAGGCAGAACAGCGCAAAGATCAGCATGTTGCCTAGCGGAGGGTCGGCAGAAACAGAGAGGGAGAGGGAGAGGGAGAGAGAGAGAGGGGGGTGCATTGCTTTAGTCAAACTGGTCGCAGCTATTTATAGTCGGCGGCGGCGGCGGTGGCGGCCAACCAAAGTCCATTCTAAATTTAACATTAATTCAAGGGTGTGAGTGTGTGTGTGTGTGTGTGATTGCTGTGTGCGTGTGCCACAGGATGCGCCTATTAACCGGTTTGCAGTTTGATTGGCTCTTGCAAGCGGCCACTTCTAGTGTACATACCTATTAAGTACTTACTTGCAACTCGTAACTCGCTTGCAACTTGCAACTTGCCACAATGCAACTATGATTACAGGCCTGCTGCCTCTTGATTGCACTCGCCTGCTGCTGCTGCTGCACAAGGCTAATAACTGGTTTCGGGCCAGGCCAAACAGAAATTGTTCTTTTCCGATCTACGATCTGCTGACGCCCCTCCCCGGCCTCGGGTGTCTCTGCCCGACCAGTTGCCATGGCCATGGCCAGGCAAAGCTAATGCAGAAATTACTGCCAGCTCTACTTTGGGAATGCACAAGGAATCTTGTGCCTCTCGAGCGTCGCTCATGCTACGCGTCTAAATTTAAACGACGATCTGCCCATAATCCAAGCGCATGTTCGAGCCGCCGAGCATGAATTCTTGTAGCATTTTATGCGATCAGAGCTCGTAACTTTTCTCTCTAAATTATATATTTATAATAGATATTTCTCTACTCTTGCAAAATTATTACCTAATGAAATCTGATATTCTTGAACATGATATATAATATTTATTTATCAACCCGACAAAAATCTGGCATTTTCGAGTATGAACTCTAATTTGATTATGGTCTGGTTTCAACTTGTTAGTACCATATTTCTTAGCCATATTTATGAAAACCGCATGAAAGCTATTAAGGTTTACGATAATAGCCCAAATCATTATCATTCAGTAGAAAATGTATATAATACGTAGGGGGGGCCATTGACGCCATAACTCCAAATTGGGCATATTTTTAACGATGCTCTGTGGCGAATTAAATTAAAGCCTACAAACTTGCGAATTGCCTTTTGGAAACATGATTTAGAGGCACGAATATGTTTGTAATTAAAAATTGTCATTTAGAAAATTCTAAACTGCTCGCGTGTGGCGTATATATAGATCTAGATATAGATCTATGTATTTCCAAGAAATATCTTATCTTTTCAAGTTTTGAAAATCATGCGATTTGTGGCATTATATTCATTATCAACAGCCTTTTTTTATTTTTTTCAATGCTGTGTGCTGTTAAGTATTTTAAAACTTGAAAAACATCAAAATCTTCGTTTTTGCTCAAAATAAATTAATCGATAAATGTAGCGTTTCTGTGTGAAATTGTCATACATATCGATTAAAGACTGTGCTTACCTTTGCCTTCGCAGCAGTCTTCTAACATGCATAACTTTTTCAAAAATCATGCGATTTTCACTTGGAATGGCATTTTATTTATGGTTTTGATTCTTAATTGATCTGGCATTCAAATATTTGGAATTTAAAAAATTCAACTTTTTTCAAAGTTTTGCATGCTACCCCCTTTCAAAATTTTGAAATTTTCGAAAAAAAAAATGAAATTCTAATTTTTTACATAGAATCGAGAAGACTAGTCAAAATAAGCATAGAAATCGATTCCAAAAGAATTTCTGACCCAAACTGCCGAAATTATCGAATAAATACTGTGTCTACTGCTGTCCGTTTTGCCCTCTTAGCAGTCTTCTAGCATCTATAACTTTGTCAAGTATCATGCGATTTCTATATGGATTGACATTTTATTTTATTTATATTATTATTTTATTGACAGATAAATTTAAAAAGTGATCTGGCATTACTCTATTTGAAATTTCAAAAAGTGTAACTATTTCAAAAACTTTTATTACAAATTTTAAAATTTTGAAGAAAATTTAAAACCATACATTTTGTTTTTAATCGATTAGTTAAGTTAAAAAGGGTAAAAAAATGAGTTTTTAAACATTTCTAAACAAAATTCTTTAAATAAGCTATAAATACACTATTTCTTTAAAGGTATTACCATGGTGAAGGGTATTTCTAATTATATATTTTTTTGTTGCTTTCTTTTTTACTTGATCTTTTTTAAATCTCTTAAATCTCTTTTGCCCTGTTTAAGATCTCGCGTTATTATTTCTAATTGCGTATATCTCGTTGTCACAGCAGTCGTTACTCTGGATTTAATGGAGAAGATTTAACAGCTAGTCGCGTCTACTTTTCGCTTTTCTACGCCGTCGCGCTGACCCCTACGCCTACTGTGCCAAATTCATGTGGCCATAACTTTCTAAGCTCTGCACGAACTTGACATTAGACGTGGCGCAGCACAGTTAAAGGTTAGCCGAGAATAGTGAATGGAGAATGGAGAATGTAGCTTGAAGAACTTACCTTAGCTTGGGATGCTACTTGGGGGTATACCGCTCGCTTCACTTTCCAAACAAGAATCGCACTTCAAATCCGCAAAGCAACGAACAGAAACGAACACAATGGCACAATTTTATGTTACGAGACAGCGAGTGGTTCGGTGGTGGTTGGTGGTGCTGGTGGTGATGGTGGTTGAGTTGGCACTAAGCTACTACTGGTGGCAGTCAGTCTTCAAGTCTTCAGTCTTGACACGGCGACCACTTCAAGGAAACTGGTGGCCCATGCTGTCCGCTCTGGGCCTTTTATAATGTGCGACTGCGACTCCAACTGCGACTGCGACTCCGACTCGACACTGACCTAGCACAAGAACAAAGAAAGCGAAGAACCTGAAGAACGAGCTGGCAACAACAATGCAGCTTCCCGCAGGAGAGAGAGAGAGCGAGAGAGAGAGGGGAAACAGATAGCCAAAAGGAGTACACGCAATGCAGGCGGCAAATGACCAAAGTTGGCTTTAAGCAAAAGCGACAACAACATGCATGAGCACTCGCACACACACACACACACACACACTGAGAGATACTCACATACTTGTTGTGCACTTGCAGAGGGTTCTGGTTTCGGGCTGCAGCCGCAGCAGCAGCAGCAGCAGCAGCAGTATCTGGTGCCAGCTCCTCCCGTTCTCCACTGGCAGATGGTCAACGTAGATGTGCTTGTACGTGTCTTCGTCGTCGTCGTCTTCGACTCCAACTCGAAGTTTGTTAAACCTGCATTGTAATAGAAGTCAAGCGCGCTGACCACATTGACAGCCCCTCGACGCAGCGGCCATGGGAGCCGCGCGGTTCTGCGATGCCTTGAAACTGGTTCAGGTGCAAATTGAATACAATCTGCTGTGCTGCTCCCTAGGCCCCTCGATCCCCCACCCGCCATGCTAGATTTATTTTTATGCTGCCTGCAGCGCCTGCTGCGGCGGAAAAGATTAATCAAGATTTGCACATGCGCGCGTACCTATATATATATATATATAGTATCTCGTGGCATCTTCGTCTTGTCTCCTGCTTCGCTTTGCACAATTTATTTCGTTATAAAATATAATCACAGCTTGCGGGCATTAGATGGCAGCCCCTTCCCTCCCCCCGTCAGCGCTGCTGCTGCGCCTGCTGGCAGGCTATAGAAATTTAATAAATGCATCGGAAATAAACACCACTGCGACGGCGCTGCACCACAAGCACCACCGCCGCGGCGGGTTCAATGGCCGTCACTTCCTTCGTTTATGCGATAGTTTAGCGATAGTTAGCGTAGCAGTTTTATTACGCTTATACGTTTTTATATTGGTATTTTTTTGTCTTAAACTGCAGGCAGCATCTCACAAATCTAAACGCTCATAAAGTCATTTAGGTTAGGTTGAAGCGGCGCTTCGTTGTGTTTTATTTTTTTTTTTTGTCTTATTGGTACTAATTGTTTTGGCAAAATCTTGCCGTTTTAGACGCCTCAAAGGTCTAGCACGAAGTAAGTTCCTGGCAAGTAGTAAAGTAGTAGTAGAAAAGTAGTATTAAAGTAGTAGTTTTATTTTTTTTATTTATTTATCGGAATCGTTCAGTTCCTTCTGAACATAACCGGACGTTTAAGCAAAGTAGTAGTAAAGTCTTGTTTGCTTTATACTACTATTTTGCAAATTTTCTACTACTTTTTTAAACATGTTCTCATTATTTGCTACTACTTTTTTAACTTTTCACACGTTCCTTACGCATTACTTTCCCTTAGCCTATTTATACTCACCTTTCCCCTCGCTCTATTCTAATTATATTCTACGCCGCACTTTTTACTATAATTCTTCTTTTTGTCTTCTACTTTTCAAACTAATTCTACATTCCACATTCGATTTCCAACTTAGATTCCACACCAGTGCGCCCCCATTAAGCGCATATAAACTCCAGCTTAAGCTGTCAAGCCAGTGTGCCGCCCCCTCCCAATCAGACGAAATGCTGCTCCTTTTAGTTATCAGTCCAGTGTGTCCTCACTCAGTGCTCCCAATTATTGTCACTGCCATGCCAGTGTGCACCCTCAGCCGATAGTCTCCTACTCAAATTATCTCTACAGTGTTCCCCCCCTCAGTGTATATGCGCCTGCTTTTGCTTGTCAGCTCAAGCGGCCAGCGCTAATCGTTATCGATAACGACACGCCATTAAAAATGTCCGCGGGCAAACAACAACAACAACAATAAGAAAAGAAAAACTGAAGTAGAAATGCAAATTTTATTGGCAAATTGTGGTTACAGCGACGCGTGGTTAATGGCCGCAGCGGTTGCTATGCTCGTCCTGCCTGGAGATGTTGCTGCTGCTACTGATAGTGCAGGCGTCGCTTGGGTGCGGCGCGTATGTTGGGCGTGGTCTGCGCTTGCGCTTGCGGCTGTCTGGACTTGGAGCGCGCCGCGTATTCCTCGGCGATGGCGGTGCGCCACCGCTCGACTAGTGCATCGGCGGCGGCGCCAGGGCGCAGCGGCGTCTCGCGCGTGTGTGGAAAGTTGTTGGCCATGGCCAGCGGCAGATCGTTGTAGTCGTAATCGTCGCTGCCCAAGCGCTCGCCCGCCGAGTTGGGCGTCTTGATAACGAGCTGATTGCGTGAGGGCAGCGTAATGCTGAAGGCTGCAGCCTCCTCGGGAGACACGCCCGCAATGGCGGTGGCCTTGGGTGAGGCAACTGCCAGGCCATTGCGCCCGGAGAGCGCCACAGCGTTCGGCTTGGACGAGGCGACGCCGCCTTCGCCTGCTATGGAGAGACCTGTGGCAGATAGTCAATACATCAACCTGTGGACGCTGTTGTGGATTCTATGTGCACTTACCCACTGGCTTGGCCTCGGCCACGGCTGCATCCTTCTTGGGCGCCATCACAGCGACGCTATCGTTGACATCCTCGTAGGGATCCTCGCTGTTGGGCGGCAGAAACTCCTCGGGCGTGAGCTGTTGCTCGGTCACCTCCTCCAGCTTCTGCTCGTCGATCTTCTGATCAGCGGGATTGTTGGCCACCAGGCCCAGATTCGTGGGCGTGGGCTGCTTCTGTGCACTCACCGCGAACAGCTCCGGCTGCAGCAGCACACTAAAGTCCTTGATCTGTCCCGTCTGCTGGAGCAGCGCCAGCGCCGTGGCCGCCTGGCCCAACTCCAGCAGGCTGTTGGCATAGATCTTGTTGTCCTCCTCGCTGAAGGAGCCCTTGCGCTTGGCCAGCTCCTGTATGGCCACCAGGCGGGCGGCGGCCTCCTGAATCCTATTGAAGTTGCTGCCGCTGGCCGAGATCGTCGAGCCGTCGGCCACAGCAGAGATGCCCGCTGCCGAGATGGTGATGGTGTCGTCCGCGTCGCGCAGCTGCGGCACAATGCGACTACGCACGGTGCCGTCGGGCTGCGGTCGCAGCTGCAGCAGCTGCCCGTTCCAGCCGCCGTAGTAGGGCAGTTGCTCCTCGCGGATCAGCGGACCACCTGACCTGTGTCTAGTTCATAGAGTAGGTTAAAGTGCGGTGTGGAATGTGGCATGGATTGGGGTGTTCTCTTTTTTTTTTTTGCCTGTACAATTGTGGAGCTGTGCGAGAAGAGGTGAGTGAAATGGGGGGGAGGGGGTTCAATTTCTACAGAGGATTAGCAAAGCGATAGCCCGAACAGTTGAACTACAAGTTTACTTTATTTACAGCTACACATGACACACATGATGGAGTATATGGAGGATTGGGTTGGGGGCCTCTCGGTGCTTAACATAGGAACACATTAAACTCATTGCTACACTAGAAACTACTTAGCCGGGGAGACGCCTCCAGCCTCAGTTGAAGAAGTCCAGCTCCAGGTCGGCCGCAGCGTGCGCCTTGCCGCCCACGCCGGCTATGGCCACCGCTTCGGGATTGAAGTACACATTGGTAGGCACGCCCTTCTTGAGCAGCGCCTTCGAGATGGGCGTGGAGATGGCAGTGCCGCCGTTGCCCACCACAGCCTTGGCATGTGGCTCCAGTATGAGCGCCGCCTGCTTGCGTCCCTCTATGGCCTTGGCCTGGGCGGGCCTGTAGGGCAGGAAGTAGTTGCCGAACGGAATCTGCGGAAAGTTGCTCGCGCTGCTGCTGGTGCGTCCGGTGGCCTCCACTTTGACGGGCTTGCGCAGTTTGCCGCTGGCCTGGCGCAGCTTGGCAGCGATGCCGGATTTCAACTGACGGCCACTGCTGCTGCTGCTGCTACTGCTCGTGGAAATCACATGCTTGCCGGGCACTGCGACAATCTCCTCGATCACATAATCCGTATTGATGCGACTGACGGCTGCGCGCAGCTGCTCATCGCTCTTGATATCTGCCGAGGTTTGTGTCTTTGCTTGCAGCTTTTGCAGCGTTTCAATCGTATCGGTATCTTCTGCAGATTCCACATCGTCCACAGTTTCCACCTGTTCAACGGTTTCGGGCTTCGCTGTGCTGGTTGTGGTACTGGGCGCTGTTGCGGCAACTGGCACAACAGATGGCGCCACATAGGCCAACGGCAGACTGTAGGCAGCGTAATACGGTGAGTTGAGCAGCACCACATTGCCGTGTGTTGTGGATTGCAAGGCGCCGTAGGCGCTAAGTACTTGTGGAACTTGTGGAACTTGTTGCAGCTGTTGTGCATTCGTTGCCTGCAGTTTCTCCGGCTGTGCGGCCACATAGGCGCCATAGGGCGTCAGTACTTTCGCTTGCTCCAACAGCTTCTCCGCCGCGGGCTGTGCTGCAGCCTGTGCTTGTCCAGTGAAATAGGCGCCATAGGGAGCTATGACTTTCGGTTGCTCCTTGGGCTGTACTAACTTCTCCGCCGCGGGCTGTGCTGCAGCTGCTGCAGGCGGCGCGTAGCTCAGTGGAGCGCGCAGCGGCCACGTCTCTAGGCTTGTGGTCTGCCAGTACGTGCTCGCACTGGGTAAGTGTGTGTGTGTATTACAAGAGAGTTGTGTGTGTGTGTGTGTGTGTGGAGAGTGTGCGAAAAGTATAAAAGTGGAGGATAGCAAAGTTAGTCTTGTAATATTTACAGAGCGCAGAGAGGGCGGGGGAGGGTTTAAATTAGTTCAAGTGCATGCGAAGCGTGTGTTAGTGGGCGTGGCGCGAAGCGAACTCTATTATACAATTGTACATATATATATATATAGCATATAGCATAGAGATGAAGGCAATGCACGCATACAAGTACAAACATTTATTACCAATACTTAGGCGCTACGCAAAAATACTAACAGTCGTGATTAGTTTAAGATCGAGCATGGAATACCACTGCAGGCCCCCGTTTCGCAGCTACAAAAATACTAAAAAAAATTCCCAGTTGAAAACGGAGTTCTGCTGCTTCGCCCTAAATTTACTGCTCCTCCTCCTCATCCTCATCCTGCTCCGCCTGCTCGCTGCCCGTGGGCGGCGCATAGTAGACCGTGGGTCCCGTGGCCACCACCCTGCCCTCGCGCGGTATAGTCTTCGCATCCACATCGGTGCGCTGCAGTGCATCCTTCAGATCCACCTCGGCGGGTATGGATATCACCTTGGCCCCGGGTCCGGCTATGGTCAAACTGCGCGGATGCGTCAGCGCGTAGCCGCCGGGGCCCACGATTGCAGTGCCGCCGCTGCCCGCCGTGGCCACGCCTCCAGGCCCGGCAATCGCAATGCCGCCCTTGCGCACCTTCAGCCGCTGTATGATGATGCCGCCCTCGCGCAGCGCCTGCTTCTGTGTGCCATGATGCGCCGTGGCCACCGTGCCGATGGTCTGCATCAGCTTGTGCGACTTGTGCGCAAACAGATGCTTCTCCGCGCTGCTGTCCTGCTCGGCGGCTGTGTTCTCCAGTTGCTCCACGGTGTCTGCACCGCCATCGCCGCCGCCCTCGCGCTCGTCATCCCATTTGTAGTCATCCGGAGCTGAATCGCTGTCCTGCTGCTGCAGCACCACGCCGGGCGTGACGGCAGCGCCGCCCGTGGCAATGGGCGTGCGGAAGGGCAGCTTGAAGATGTTCTGGAAGGCGTTCTTAATCGCCGTCGAGGTCTGATTCTGCATCTCGGCCAGATTGACGCTGGGCACGCGTAACGCGGTCAGGCGATTGCGATTGGGCAGCAGTCCGCCCGACGGCGGCAGTGTGGCTAGCGTGGTGCCGCTGTGCTGTGGTGCGGCGGTCACCTTAAGGCTGGGCGAAGTGGTCTGCAGTGCAGCGGGCAGCAGCTGCTCGCCCTCCTTGGCGCGTGGTGGCTTTGTGGTGCTGGCAATGCGCTTGCGATTGCCTGAGCTCAGGCTGTTGGCATCGGCGGCCTGGGGCAGGCGCTGGCTTGGGGCTGGCGACTGTGGCTTGTGTGTGCCGGGCTTCTCGCGCGAGTCCATACGCACTTTACTAGGCACTTTGGTGGTGGTGGCTACGGTGGTGCTGGTGGCGCGTGTGGTGGTGCTGCTGCTGCTGCCCGGGCCGCGCTTGGGCGTGCCATCGTCGTTCAAGGCCAACTCGCGGGGCAGAAAGAACAAGTGGTATTTGGGCGTGCTCTTGCCCTGCTTCTGCTGCTTGGCCTTGCCATAGAAGCTGTCCACGTCGCCAATGATCTTGTAGCCCTTAACGCGGTACTCGCGTGGTGCGTGCTCGCGCAGATACTGCTCCTTGTTCAGCCTGTACAGGTGCACCGGAATGACAAAGTGCGCCGGCAGCTGCTGTGCCTCCTGCTCCGTGCTGGGCTGTGGCAGCTGCACCTGATTGGGTCGAAAGTAGAGGCGTTCGCTCGATGCGGCAGCACCACCAGTCGAGAAGGCATTCCTGGTCAGCTTGACAGCGCGTATGGAGGGCTCCAGCAGCGTCTGGCCGTTGCTGCCGGCGAAGTGATGCTGCTGCGCATGGAAGGGCTGCTGCGCCGGCTTGGGAAAGAGATACTGACTGGAGTCGAGTATGGGCGGCAGCTTGGGCTGCTCCGGCTTCTTCTTCACATAGCCGAAGGCCTCGTTCACCTTGGCGATCTGGTCGAGAATGCGCTGCGCCTCATCCGCTTTACCAGACGTGGACGATGGCGCCACATTCGGATCAAAATCCTCGGGGAATTTCACGAGTCTTTGCTTTTGTATTCTGCAAACGAGAGTTAGGTTTGTTTTTGTTTCTGTTGGTCTCTTGGCATTGGTTGGGATTAGTACACTAATGCGACATGGATTAACGGAGTTAGTGAGAGCGAGAGAGAGATAGTGTGTGAGAGAGACAGGCTTAGTCACAACTTGAGTGCGGTTTTAGTCACAATTCTAAACGCGTACTGCAACTTCTACGGGGCGAGCATTTTAAGATGACACAGTCACAAGGCAGGCAGGGGACGAGCGGGACGGGGGCGGGGTTAATATAACGGTAGACATAACGAACAGGTACTCACTCTACGCCAGCTTGGCCAGCTGCCAGTGCGGCCAGCAAAAGGGTCGACAGCTGCAAGATAAAGACAGAGAGAGAGAGTGAGAAAGAGAAAAGCTTGTAAGATGATCCAAATTAATTGAGCTAATTTATAACCCCCCGCACGAAAGTTAGATGAACATTTTCCATGTATGATCGCCTCTAAGAATGCGGTCAAGCAGTTAATTGAAGACCTTTCTTCGGGCATTTGCATAAATACTGAAAAGTGAGAGCCAAGCCCATGGGCGGCAAGTGCTTTTCGCAAGCAGGCAGGCAGGCATAGATTGAGGTAATGACAGAATCACAGATAGAGCAGCAAACGAGCTACAGCTGAAGCCTGAACACGAGCCAGAACCCGAACCTGCACTCGAGCCAGAACCCAAGCCAAAAGCCGCGAAGAGCGAGCAAATATTTGCGCGTCGCTCTGGCAAAATCAATATTGACTGGCGTGGTCAACCGTTAGCTCGGCGGCGGCTGCGGCACCCGCTAAACAGCCTCCGCCGCGCGCCCATCTATCAAAGCGGTAATGTCACTGAGCTTGAGCTTGTTGCTGCGTGTGTCATTGAACCCTCGACGTCGACGCCGACTCTGACGACACGCAGCTCTGCGACTGGAAGCGATTCTCTTGCGCGGGTATTTGCAAGCGAAGGCTGCATCCGCGCCAGAGATGTATTTCCCTCAGCTACAGCTTTCTTTTGTCTTAATTAATTATACATATTATTTGTTGGGTGTGTTCCCAGTCTTGAACTGGGTTAATGTCTCGAGAAAATGTCGAAAACAACGAGCTCGAAATGCAAATGAGAGAATTCTCAATGCGAGTTCTAACGTTACTCAGGCAATTAGGTAGGCAGGCAGGCAGCTGCTGCTGCTGCTGCAGCTCTATGAAATCTCTCCCTATATAGTTTACGGTACTATCGATTTATTGCTCTATTGATTTACGATATGCAATCGCTGTTGTAATCGCCAGACAAAACGTTCGCTTGTTCTGCGACTTTCATTGTCGTCAGCATGTTTCTCTGGAATTTTTGTACTCTAGCAGTGGGTATATTAGTTTTAAATCAATCCTAGAAATATCATATAATATAAATATATATCTAAATAAATAAATATATATTTTATATTGCTGCATCAACGCTTTAGTTGTTCTATATAAGTATTTAAATTTGCCACAAATATTTCCTTACTTTTCATATCGATAGATTTTCTTTAGTATTTAAAATATCTCAACCAAAGTTGGTACTTCCAACTTCTATAATTTTTTCTTCAATCGCTGCAAATTTTATGAAAATAGAAGAACTATAACATATAGCTGCCATAGGAGCGATCTGGACCCTATGAGTATTTGTATGAAAACTACATGAATTTCTGCTATAATTAATATTAATAGTCTGCTAAAAAAAAAAAAACTCGAAAAGTTAAAACTGATTCTCTAAATATCAATAAAATCGTTTCATTATATTCTCTATAACTTGCACAGAAACGATCCGATTTAATGTTATGCTAGCATCTGCAAGGGTAACCAGACTTCGGTACGCCGATGGCAACCTTTCTTTCTAGTTATATAGAACTTTTATGCTTTATTTCAGCCCGTTGTCATTTATCACGGGCCTACACGCGCCTAGGCATATTTAAATTAATATTCCAGTCGACGACAATGAAGTCATTATTATTAATTCTATTTTTTTTTGGTCTTTTTTGTTGTACTTTAAATTTGGCTGGGCTGGGCGGACGCACTTGTGCTTTTTAAGGGCGTGTCGATGGGGCATGAATAATGCAGCAGGTTTTTCACTTTTCATCTCAATCGGAGAATCGGAAATATCGGCACGTCTTACAAATTCATAAACTTATATCGTATATGACAACGCTGCGATTGTTCGGCCAAGCTGTTGACTTGATAATGCCCCCGATCGTTCTCGAAGCAGAACTCAGAACTCAATTATGCGGAGAGTTGGGCTTCCACTTTTGGGCAAATTGTTTTCTGATTGCCAGCGATATTTGCATACGGGAATTAAGGCTAAGAACAAGTTGGCGCAGTGAAAGTTGAGTTCGGTGCGCTTGGAGGGGTTCTTGGCAAATTAAATACGAAAGACTTAAGGCACGAACCAGCGTTAACTACAAACGACTTAAGGCACGAACTTGCGGCCGTTAATGAGTTCAGCTGCCAACGCCAGGCAATAAATGATTAATTGCGGTCACACACACACACAGCGTAGAAAACTAAACTAGTTTCATTTCGCTTTACTACATTTTGATGTCTTTCTTTTTTTTTTTTGTTTGTGGAATTTCTACTTGCTTTCTTTGGGCTTTGTATTTTTCGGGTACTTACAGCAATGAAGCGCATTTCGCTGCGTTGACTTTGGAGTACTATGTATGTGGTGGCTTTAGCTCGACCTTGGCGAATATCCTTGAACTGCGAACGAGACAGAATGCACTCTTGTTATCACGCGTGGAATCTTCTTATACTCTATATGGCAGGCACAGCAACGAGATAAAACAACAAGCAGCACAACAATCCTGCCGCGTGCTTTAATTATAAATTAATTGTCTGGGATTTTTTTCTTGAGTTTTCGTTCGTTCCACTCGTTCTGCGATTCGCTGGCACAACAACACGCACTTGACTGCCGCGCAGGAGCAACTTGACACACACACACACACACACACCTCTAGAACCCAACCAGAGCAGGCGACGACTGAAGATGAACTGAATTGTGGCCGTGTGCGGCGCGACGGCTTTATAACATTTCCATTAGCAATGCAAAGCGACGGAGCGAAGAAATGTCCAACCTGACCCAGGGCGAGTAGTAAGAGACGAGAAAGAGAGAGAGAGAGAGCGAGAAGCGCAAGAGCGAGCCAGCAAGAGGGAGCATTTTGTTCGAGCTTAAGAGAAACCTCGCTGCGCGTGTGAGACTCTGTGTCTGTGTGAGGGGCACGTACTTGGCGGCGCTTATCACTGCGCTGACATCTTTCTCACTCTCTCGCTCTCCCTCTCCCTCTCTCTCTCTCTCTTTCGCTCTGTATGCCACCCAAAAATTGACATGCAGGGATCTGTTGACTGATTAGGATCATGTCTCTATTAGATGAGCGTACACGTTT
This sequence comes from Zaprionus bogoriensis, assembly GCA_035046045.1. Lineage (NCBI taxonomy): Eukaryota > Metazoa > Arthropoda > Insecta > Diptera > Drosophilidae > Zaprionus > Zaprionus bogoriensis. The sequence goes on along the minus strand of JAWNOI010000095.1, from coordinate 396,406 downwards.
TTTTGCACAGTCTTCGGAACGCTTGTTGACAGCATTGCCTCATTGCCCTTTACAACCACCCCCCCCCCCCGCTCTCTTCTTCAAGCTTACCCTGCATGACATTGATTAATTAATTGGACGTTTATTGGCCGCAGCGACTGAGTTGAGCGGCCGCGCGGCGATTACAAGTGTTCGCGTCGAGTGTGGAGTACGCAGAAGAACGAAAGACTTAAGACACGAACGCGTGTGGGTAGTGAGAGCAGAACAGCGAAACGAATGTTGATTGAGACACGACATAAGCCTGCAAATAAAAGGCTTACTCGTCAAGTTTCAATTGGATTGCGCAGGCTGTGTGTGACAGCTCATAAATGATATTTAAATTCAGCCCAATTAGAAATCGTTAGAAAGTTCGTGTCCTCAGTCAACGGCGGCGGCGCCCTTAATCCCGCTGCGAGAATTGTGTGACAGCTCTGCGAATGTAGGTTAGGCAAATTAGTGTTGTCAGCCTCATGTAGCTACATATGTTATATGGAATCTCGCCTCCCCGCTTGCGACAGCCAATTAATTCAGGTATTAACCCTACTTAGGGCTGGCCCAAGTGTTGCTACCGTAATTGCAACTCCAATTCGAATTCGAGTCTGAAAATCAATAAGACCAGCGGCAAGATTTATTGGTTCAAGCGCGGCGTCGCATACCAAGCGAGCGAATCGACTGAGGCGCGAGCACACTTTGCCTGCCATTAACTCAAAGTCGACAAATCGATGCGGCAACAACAATGGCCTAAAGGGGCAGCTAGACCTCAGCTCGATTGCAGTTCGAAACCTTGAAACCTATTTTTATAGAGCCAACGGAACTGGAGCTGTTGCCGGCGTTGGCTCAGGTTCTGGCTCCGCCTGTGACCTTCGCTGAGTGCATCAGGAAACCGTTGTTCCAAGGCGCATAACTGGATCTCGCTGTAGCTCTCCCTCTCTCTCTCCCTACAGCTCTCTCTCACTCATTCATTGTTTTCTGTGCTTTTGCACTGTAATAAATGTAATTTGCGCTTAATGCACGGACATTACCTATGCAATGATGGCAACCCAATTATGCAGCTAACAGAGTTCAGGCAGTGTGCTTCCCAGGCCAAAGGCGCAAGCCATAGCACGGCCTAGACAAATATTTCTCAGCTGAGAACTTGACACTGAGAATGGGCTTGTAGTGCGTCGCATTCGTGTCAAACTCCATTTTCTTTATGCCCTTACCCAAGTGCATTTCCAAAGCAATTAAAACTGAGTGGAGTCTTTAGAGCTAGATCGGTTTCATAGTCACAGTCTGACTTTCAATTCGGGAAGTGGGTTAATGTAACTTGTTGAAGATCGCTCTCTTTGCTCAGAAATCGAGTCAATGAAACAATTAGAACTCTTAAGAGTAGCCTCCGTTGTGAGTACTGCTGCTCTTCTGCCTCCACTTCCAGTCGGAAAGAAAGTTGTCATCTACAACTCGTTCGTGAACGAAAACTTCTTACATTTTATGGCCAAAAAAAAAAAAAAATACTAAACTATAATGACCGAGAGTGAAACTCATTGTACTCTTGCAGTGGCCATAATCATTTTGGTCATATAGTATAACCAACCCAAAAATTATACATATTACTGATAAGCATTAACAACATAATTAAACTTACAAGCTGGAATTCAGCTGAGATTCTTCTTTTCTCTGTAAATAAGCAGGAACGAAACAGAACGATGCGAAAAATCGCAAAGCTACCATAGGCCCATATCGATTTAGTTTTAAAGATTATGTAATCAAAAGCGTTTCAATCAAGTTTTACAACTTCCTTTACATTTCGTCAAAATTTTATTAAGATAAGCCTACTATAACATATAGTTATAGCAGGTATAATAGCTAAAAGTTTGATTTTTTGTACAAATCTCTGAAAATTTTTGTTTTTATATAGTAACAAAATTTGCCATAGCTTCATCAATTCTGAATATCAATGAAATCAGGTCACTATATCTAGAGTTGTCGTAGAAACGATTTAATGCAGACTTATGCAAGCGTATACAGGGTATATAAGGGTATACGATATTTCTTTCTAGTTTCGGCTTTTTTCTGGTCTGCCAAGAGGTTGCGGCAATCGTTTGAATATGCGTTTTTTTTTCTGCCATAAAAATATTATTTATGGCAAGCGCAATTGCTTTGTTTTGATATTTTGGGCATTTTCAGCTGTTGCTGTTGTTGTTGCCGTTATTATTTGTAGTTATTTTGGGGTTTTTGCATGTTGGTCCGTTTTCTTATTTAGGCCACGCGAGTGTCGCCAAGGCTTCAGGTTGCTCGATTCCATTCCGATTCCGAGTGTTTGGCAAGTTCGCGCACGCAGCGCACATTTCAAATTTCGAACGCGCGCACCCAGTGTCGGAAGCAACAACAACAACAACAATAGCAACAGCAACAATGACAACTACAACAATAACAATTCGGATGCACTTGCTCGAGCCGCATAACAAATTTCGGTCATTTGTAAATGGTTTTTCGTGCTGAAGCCGCCGCTTCCCCTCCGCCCCGCAGCTGTTCCCACTGCTTCGTCTTGGCCATTAAATACGCCGCAAATCAATTAGGCATTATAAAATGTATAAATGGTTCAAATTATTGGGCCAGAGCACGCGCCACACGCCGTTTCGGTAGTCGAGCAATTGTCGAAATAAGATTTATGTGGCAATCCTGGGGGCCAATGGTCTTCCTGCACACACATAACTTGTCCGAGACATCAGTGATTTCCTTGCTCATTGGCATGTTTGCACTTTGTTTTGGCAATCGCTGAGGTTAGTAGTTAGATGGAAGTAGTCTTGGGTTTCGTCGGGGGTTGCTAACTGAATGGGGTATATATATTCTTGAAGAGCGGGGTGAATAAGGCAACACTCTCTCTATCTGACTTTCTGTATGTCTGTATGTCTTCTCTCTCTCTCTCTCTGTGTTACTTACTGTCTGTCTTGCTGTCTCTCTTTATATATCTGTCTCTCTATTTATCATCACTCTTTCTTCTGTCTATCTCTATTTGTCTTTTTCTTCGTCTGTCCTTCTATCTATTGCATATATATTCTTGTTCAATATGCATAGATCAGCGCCAGCCCAGCACGTAGCACTTCCGAACACAAACAAATTGACGAAGAACTGTTATTTTATTTGCCCCTAGATGATCGATAACTATGCAGATCTCAAGGTGTAGGCTTCGGCTAGCGATTGCAGCGTTGACTTGATAATGACCCAACCTTGTAGCTGAGTTGGTAATAGTCCGAGTTGTTGTTTTAGGAGATGTATTTGTCTAAGCACACGATAAGCTGCGTTAGTTTGTGGGGTATGCAACAGTTGAGGCGTAGGCAGAGTAATATTGTAGAGGGTTTAGAAGGGTGTGGGAATGAGAGAACGGATAGCTTGTGCTTGCCCATGACATGCCTCTGGCCTGAGCTTCCTAGCAGCCTCTACCTGTTTGTCTATGTTTTGTTTCCCTGCTCTTTGTAGATCTATCAGTACAGGCAGCTCAACCATCATTCACAGAAAATATTGCCAGAAACAGTAAGAGCTCAGCTTCTGGCTGGAATACCGCCTCTTCGTGTAGGAGCTCCATTTAGACTCGCATAACAGAAGCAGAGCTTCAGTCAGGCAGAACCAAAACACCAACTCTTATCTTTGATTTGGAATACATACTCGCATGTATTTGGCATAAATACTGTTACAATTGTGCACGGTCTAACCGCACTTAGCTCTAAGAACTTATCCACTAAACGTCTAACTAGTGCTCCCTGGAGGCCGCCAGGTCGGCAATCTCGTCCTGACGCAGTGCCTCCGATGGCGACAGGCTGACGCGGCCGCCCAGCGGCACCAGATCGATGTTCTGCACATGGGCGCGCACACTTTGTCCAGGCGGCAGACCCACATACCATTTGCCCACATTCCGGATGACCGTCGAGTCCTGATGGCGTTGCACCCACTCGCGATCCCGATCGATTTCGAGTATGCGATGATTTGCGGTCACCAGCGGCGGCAGGGAACCGCCCACATCGTCATCGTTGAGATTGTAGTTGTCGCCTGGACCACTGGCACTGGCGCTGGAACTGGAGCTGCCCGTGGGCGGCAGATAGCCGCCCTCTGAGGAGGAGCCACCGCCTGCACCACTGAATCTGTTGCGATTGCGTGTGCCGCTGGCGTTAATGCGATTTGTGCTAGAGCCGCCGCGGTTTCTGCTGCCCGCCGAGCTGCTCTCCCGGAAGCCACTACCAGCAGCTCCACTGCCGCCTGTACTACCGCCCCTGCTGCCAGCAGCACCACCTCGGTTACCATTTCCGCCTCCTCGACTATTGCCAGTGCCGCCTCCAGCTCCTCCGCGTGCTCCTGCTCCTCCTCCACCATCGTATCTGGTGCTGCCACGCTGCCCACCGCCCGCCGCATAACCACGTCGATCTGCCTTGCCTCTTTCTGAACTGGCGGTGCCACTGGAGCTGGAACTCAAGCCCGTATCATCAGCCCCGTTGTCCAGCCCATTTTCCTCTGTGCCCAAATCGTCATCAGCTGAGCCCACATCGTCAGCTCCATCTCTGCTGCCGCTAGCTGATTTAAGGTAATCCGTATCATCACCCCCAGCTCCTCCTCCTCCGCCACCACCACCAGTAGAGCCACTTCCTCTGCCACCGCCTCCGCTACCCGTACGTCCTCTGCCGCCACCGCCACCGCCTCCACTGGAGCCAGAACCACTTGCACTGCCACCGCCAGCTGCACCACCGCCCAATCCACCTCCCGCACCCCTGCCAAAGTCATTTGCCAAGCGGAAGTCCGTGTCGCTCAGCCTGAAGTCCGCAACGGAAGGATTGATGTGTGTGCCGGGACCCACGCGATTGTTGACCACGCGATAACCGATTCCAGCGCCCGCGATGTACTCCACAGTGCGCTGCACGCCCTTGTCGTCCAGGAAGGAGTACGTGCCTCGCACTAGGCCATCAGAGGCGCGACTCTCGGCACGCCTGTGATCGGGCCCCGCCGCAATAAGCTTGTACGTGCCCGCCGGACCACGCTGCACGGACATCTTGCCACGCGTCTTGGGATGCGCCTTGTACAGCGGATTGGAGTAGCCCACGTTGGCGGGATTATCCGGCACAGCGTTGGAGATCTCGAAGCCTGTGCCCGCACCCGCAGCGTAACGCACGCTGTGCCGTTCGCCCACATCGTCCAGGTACGAGTAAAGACCTGAAAGCAAGTTGGAATGAGGATCTCAGTTCGGCTGCTGCTTGAGCTCACCTCTAATGCGATTGCTGGCGTCGTTCTCCTCGCTGCGCGATTGATCGGGCGTGCGGAAGCTGAAACTGTATGAGGGATCGTCGTAGGGATCGGCCAGAGGATCGTCGGGACTGCCACGCGGTCGCACCGGATATTGCGCCAGGTCCATTTTGCGGTGTATTTTCGGACCGTTTACGCGAAAGCTGTGGGAGAGGGAGAGGTAAAGAGAGAGAGAGATAGTTAGTGATTGAGATAAAGACAGAGGAAGAGGTAAAGAGGCAGAGATTGCGCGAGAGAGGTAAAGGTAGAGAGACAGGGAAAGTGATATATGGTATGTAGATAGAAAAGCGATAAAGGTAGAGAGAGAGAGTGAGAGAGAGAGATAAAGGTCAGATACTGTGATAGTGGTAGAGAGAAACGTATGGAAGCAGAGAGAGAGGTAAAAGTTGAGAGACAGAGGGCAAGATATGAAGGTAGAGAGAGATAGAGGTAGGCAGAGAGATGTAGAGAGAGAGAGAGAGAGCAAGAGATGAAGGTAGAGAGAGATAGAGGTAGACAGAGAGAGGTAGAGAGCAAGAGAGAGATCGAGGTTGAGAGAGAGAGCAAGAGATGAAGGAAGGGAGAGATAGACGTTGAGAAAGAGAACAAGAGATGAAGGAAGAGAGATAGAGATAGGGGTAGAAAGAGAAATAGGGATAAGGAGGGGTTAGACAGAGTGAGAGATAGCATGGAAAAACACAGAGCGAGATTGAGGGGTGAGAAATACCTAGCGAGCTCCGCGATCAAGCGTTTAATTGCTGTGGGAAACTGCAGCCGAGACCTGACAATTGGGTAATCCCCCCGAGAAACGGATATAGCTGTCTTGCCCGACTGCTAAAATCGCTCGCCAGCACAATATAAATTCGAATTCTAATGCCAGCTGATATCTGATGATCTCGCACGTCATCAGCTTGATAAGCATTACCACATCTCCAGAACACTTATCCAAGCAGCAGCCTCCCCCACTGCACTGCCACTGCAGGTATTCAATTCAAAATTAAACTACTTTTATCTTTTACTGTGCATCTTAATGAATTTACCGTAGACATCACACAAATGCACACACACACGCGCAATTTGTTAACAGCTTTTTGTTTTCCCAACTACCGGACGGATTGCAGCAGCGAAAAAACAACAAAATTCCGAATCGAATCTAATGGAAAAAGACGAACAGTAACAACAACAACAACAACAATAACAACAAAAGCTTTTAGGCAACGAAAACAAAAACAGTTACAGTTGTGGCTGCTGCCCCTCCGCCTGCCCCTACAGTTCAACGTGTTAGAACCGTTTCGAAGTCAACTTTGACTGTGAGCCACGCTTCAGTGGCGCCCTCTGGCGCTGGGGCCCGTCGTAGCGTTGATGTATGAGCTCGCCGGAAGACGAACCGAACAGATAACTCACTTAGCTACCGCACTTTAGCCAACAAGACGCGGCTGGCGCTTCTAAGGCGGCTACTGTTTGTCTTCCACTACCCTGTAAACAGTGTGAGTACGTCAAGGGGTATATACGACTAGCCAGTGTAGAGATTTGGTGCGCAGAACTTGTTGAAGCCCAATTACTAAGGTGCAAAGAAAAATATATAGCTCAAACTTTTACAGGGTATCTGCTAGGCAATACATCTCAACTCAACTCACACTCCACTCTGCATACTGTTGGTATTACTCACCCACGTGGTCCGGCCGTATAAACGGTCTCTTCGATTTGGCCGCTCGCTGGACTACGCGAACCATAACGACCTCGCACGACGTTGTCTGGAGTGCCCGAGGCGCTATGATAGTAGCCGCCAATGTCATCATTCGCATGTCTGTCCGCGTGCGGTATCCAAAAGTAATTGCGTGTTGGCCATGCGTGGAGAGAGAGAAAGAGAGAAGACAGTTACTTACAGCCAGGCAGAGACAGAGAGAGAGAGAGATGGAGAGAGGGGCAATTGCAGGGCTGCCATTGCAAAACGGCGTGAAAAAGGTGTTAAAAACGACGCAAAGGAGGCGAAGCGTGATGCGCAGGTGTAAAGCACAGTTGATCAAATCATTTGTTAGACTCTCCTGTCAGTCTAAACAAAGAAGTTATAATTAGAGCGTTTTCTTCTGACAGCTGCTAATTACTACAGAACTACAAATTTACGAATTTGGGGATAGCATAATAACTTGTAAATTGCAGAAGCTCAAGGGTATACAAAATATTAATTTTTACTAGAAAATGCAGAGCCATACAGTGGACATAACATAACATAAACTTTAAGCCCTCATTACCTTGCCAAAAAATTCTATTAATTATTTTACTTTTTATCGACTTTCCATTAATACGTTAAGAATTTAAAATGTTGAATTTTCTTAAAAAAAATTTCAAATTTCACAAATTGAATTCGTTGGCCAATATTATAAAATAAAGAACTTCTGGGACAAATTGAAAATGAAAAGACTGTCCGTCCCAACGTCCTTCGCATTTAAAATCGAACTTTGAGCACTCCGAATTTTTTAAAAAATTATCAGATATTCGTTTGGAACATCATGTAGGTTAAAGTCTTGAAACTTAACTAATTTTGCATTTAAATTAGTTTTTCTAATTACTAAATTAAACTGTTTTTCAAAATTTTGCTTTTTACCACTTGTCAAAATGTTGAAAACATTTTAAAAAGAATTAAAATAGCTGTTTTTGTTTGAAATTAATAAGGCAACTCGATTTTAGTGCAAAAATTAGTTTCAAAATTATTATTGAATTAAAATATCAAAATATAGTTTCTTTTTTGAAGCCTTTACAGGGTATGGCAAGGCACAGCATTGTCAAAACGTCTTTGCACACTGCTTAAAACCCTTTAGGTACGATTTTGAAAGTCACTAAAATTATTTGACACATTTTGAACTACTCTGCTGTACCGAAACTGATACGATCCATCCGAATTAATGGTATTATATTCGATTTCAGCTAGCACAGGATATCCCAGAAGGCCAAGCAGAGCGCACGAGTAGCAAAGCGTGCGAAGCATTTTTGCGCTGGTACCGATTTAATTAAATCGCATTAAACACGCATCCTGCAGCGACAGGCACAGACACGATCAGGCAAGCAGGCAGGCAGTGAGGCACTCAGCAAAGTATTCAATGCAGTGTTGCAGGGAGTGTGTTGCAAGTGTGTGTGCGGCAAGAACAACGCGACGGCGACGACTGAATGCGCCAGAGCGTTAGACCTTCGTATTTAAATACGATTCTCAGGCGACTCAGCGAACGGTGGCCAGCGGCGCACTTCGGCTACGCTCGGCATGGAGATGGAGCTGGAGCTGGAGGCAGAGATGAAGGTGGAGAGGCAGCAAGCAACGGCAGCTGCCACTTGTCTCACCTGACCACCCACCAAAGTGGCAGCCGCACGAAGAAGCCGCAGAGACAGCAGTTGAAACAACAGCAGCAGCAGCAACAACTACAACAACAACAACCACAACAACAACAACAACAATAGCAACTACAACATTTGTGTGCAAATTGCGTTACAAGAAATCTGTGGCGCACGGGGCGCAGGTGAGAGAATTTGTTCTAATGATGGACACGCAAGTGACTTTTGTTTTTCTTGGCCCGTTGTTGCTGTTGCTGCTGTTGTTGTTGTTGTTGCTATTGTTGTTTGTGCAAGCATTGCTAACAATGTTAAGAGGCTCCTTGTACAGTAAATTGCAGCAGAACAGGAGCCACAAGTCGTGGACGCTGCTGCAGCTCCAGCTTCAGGCCCAGCTCCAGCTCCAGCTCCAGCTCCCGCTCTGCAGCTGTCTGTCAATTAGTTGAAGTTGCGCTCTGTCGTGTTGCCGTCGCTCTGGCTTCCTGTTGCAGTCGCATTGTTGACAATTTTCCAGCTGAAGTTCAGGCGCGTGATCTATGCCAAAACATTTTTCGTTGTGCATTGAACTCAGCAGCGTTTGCGCTGCACTGCGCGAAAATTGCGAGTAGCATTGAGGCAAGAAATGGCGCTCATTTCCCCAGCTGGCATTTCCTCTGAGATTTTAGCTGGTTTTTTTTTCTTTTTCGTTTCAAGCTGATCAATTTTGAATATGCCACGCCCACTTAGTTACCGTTAGCTGGGCGCAACACGTCTACAGCGATTATAAATCCGTTGCGCCCCGAGTCTAGGTCAGTGTCTTAGCTGCAATTTGCGTCTTGGCCGCAATTACCGGCGGCAATTACGCGACGCTGTTGCAGGAAGAGTTGCGGTAAAGCTATATGGTATAGTAGTTGTGGCAGACAGATACTATATACATACACCCACCCGCCACAATTTCCGCCTAGGATGTGCCAAAAGTTTTCCAACCTTTTTTAATGAGCATAATTAGCGAGCGAGTAGAACAAGCAGAAGAATAAGCAGCAGCACTGGCCACAGATTCCAGCACAGTTATTGGCCATTGTTCGTGGAGGGCAAATGTGTCAAGCAATTCGCTTAGAACTTGAGTCGCAACATGCTAGTCGAACTCAATTGAAATAATCGCAGCACGCGCTCATCTCTAGCCTAGCAAACAGAGGTTCACTGGGTTTTTTTGCGAGATTATTAGACATTCTAGCTGCACCAAAAAAGACTATAAAGACTATATATATAATATAAAATAAATATAATATAATATAAAACTATATATATAATATATAATATAAACAATAGTCACATATAAATAAAATAATCGCAGCACGCGCTCATCTCTAGTCTAGCAAACAGAGGTTCATTGGATCTTAATAAGATTATTATACATTATTCTAGCTGCACCAAAAAAATATAAAGACCATATATATAATATAAAATAAATATAATATAATATAAAACTATATATATAATATATAATATAAACAATAGTCACAAATAAATAAAATAATCGCAGCACGCGCTCATCTCTAGCCTAGCAATCAAAGCCTCACAGATTATAGTAAGATTATTAAAAATTATCCTAGCTGCACTGAGCCGAAAAATATAAAATATAATATGAACAATAGTAGACGCTCACAGATTTTAACGATATTATTATTATCATTATCATTATTATTATTATTAAAATTGGTATTATTATCATTATAATTATTATTAATATTATATAAAACTTGTTTATAGAAAACAGAGTCCGCAGATTTTAACATGGAACGAAAATATATAGACTATATATAATATATAATATAAAATATAAATAATAGTAACAATTATATATAATAAAAATCTCTAGCCTAGAAACCAGAGGCTCACAGATTATAGCGAGATTATTATTAGTATTATTATTATTATAATTACTAATATTATTATTATTATTATATAGAAAATTTATGTAATACATAGACGAAATATATTAATAAAATTTTGTTTAAATAATCGCAGCACGCGCTCATCTCTAATCGAGAACCCAAAGGCCTAGAACAAAACCCACAGAGGGCGCAGCTGGCATCGTATTCATATACGAATGACTTAAGACACGAACTTGTAGAACAAACGGCTAGAACGCATGGCTGCGTTTTGTGCGTCGACGTCGACGTCGACTCATGATTTACTGACCCACAGTTGTTCTATGCCTTGCTTTATGACTGCCGCATTTGATAATATCGCGCTTAAGTTTTAGTTAGGGTTTAGTTTTTATTTTTTTTTTTTGGTTAGATTTATACAGATTTATGCGCCCGGAAGACTTTTGGGGCCGATTTATCGAGCGATTGTGCAGTCAATTGGAGCAGGGGAATGAAATGGAATTGGAAACGGAGTCGGAGTCGAAACCACGACGCCACTGCACCGTTAGGTTGTTGCAGTCATATTTAGCCGTAAGGACAAGTTTCTGGCCGACTGACGACTGAGCTTGAAGGCGACTGCACGCATGGGAAATGCAACCAGTTGCAAGTGTGTTTTTTTTTGCAGCAGTTGTTGTTGTTGTTGTTGCTGCTGCCATTGAACCACATACCCATAGAGCAAAACTGGTAATTCATATGCGTTTCACTGCCAGCTGGCGAGGAAGGCCGCCGCAATCCTGTAAAGAAAGTGAAAATGCTTTCGTTTTCATTGGCGCTTTTCAGCGCATTCCTCGCTCAATCGACAGCCGCTCGCCAAGTTGTGCGGTCGCCGCAGCGCTTCAACTGCTCAACAGGATTAGGATGCGGATTACACAACTGCTGATTTGCGTCTGCTGCGCGTTGTTTACCTGCAGCGATGCGCTGGGCTACATCATACGCTACGAGATGAAAAAGGCGCGCTGCCTCAATCCGCCACGCACAGCGCGACGCGTCGAGTCTGTCATTGGGGACTGCCAGGAGGAGGTCAAGAACCAGCTGGTCAACGGTGAGTGCAGACGCAGGCCAAGACTCTGCGTAGTACTCAAACTGTACTGCCTGTTCTGCAGAGGCCTACGAGATACTCAAGGAGAAGGCGGCACTGGTGCAGCCGCCGCTCAACCCACACGACGACCAAGTGCAGTTCATCGAGTCCCTGCAGTGGCCCACAGTGCACAGTCCCGTTATGCTGGAGCCGCCGCCCACACAGCAACTGGACCCGGCGCAGAACTTCAGCAGCTACGAGTACATTGTCTACGATGAGCCAGAGCCGCGTCGCCGTGTGGCGCGTCTGGTGCGCAGTCTCAAGCGTCTAGACGTGGCCAGTGCGGGCCTCTATCATCCGACACTGGTGCCGCTGGAGGACAAGCGCATTGCGGGTGTAAGTCTAACACTGCCACTCCTCTCCCCGCGCTCCACTGCTCAGCTCCGGCTGCTGCCACACTTTAAACTCAGCTCCAAAGATCTCGCCTGTTAATGAACGCGCAATTAAGTTCAATGCCGTGCAATTAAAATGCAACCGCGTCCCTCTCCCCCCTCCGCTCGCTCGACCAGCCTCCCCCGCATATGCTAAAGTCAGGGTCTGTCTCCGCCAGACAATTGAAAGAAAAGCCCAGTTGCTGCTGCTGCTGCAGAAGTTTCTGCTGTTTTTCTGTTCACACACAACTGCAACAACAACAACAACAACAAAAAAATGGCTAAATTTTATGGCTAAAAAGCGCATTTTACGGCTGCATTTAATACACATTAGCCGATTTTTATGCATCAGCAAATTGAATGAATGAAGTCTCTCTGCGCCTGAGATCGTACGCTTTATCGTCGACTTTATCGTATCGTATTTTTCTCTCGCAGTGCCTGCTGCACTGCGTGTACGCGCGCAACGATGCCATCGATCACAAGGGCTGGCCCACGTTGGACGGCCTGGTGGACTTCTACTCGGAGGGTGTGCACGAGCATGGCTTTTTCATGGCCACGCTGCGCTCCGTGAATCTCTGCCTGCGCGCCATGACCAATAAATATCACGTGGATCGCAAGCAGCTGCCGCAGAAGGGCGAGAGCTGCGATCTGGCCTTCGATGTCTTCGACTGCATATCCGATCAGATAACGGGCTATTGCCTGGATCAGTATAGCAAATACTAAAAGTGGTCATAATAAAAAAAAACTATGTTATTTATTTATTAATTATGCAATAAAACAAAAAATCATTTTAACGACAAAGCCAAAAGCTGCTATAAGCGCCATCTGGGGGCTATGCTGTTAACTAAGCAAATATTAAGTTTACATACGTGTGCCTGCTAAAGCTGCACATAGATGGCGCCACAGTAACTCATTATGCGTATGCGCAGCAATTTGTATATAAAAATACTTAAATAGCAAATTATAAATAATAAAAATATAAAAAAAGGCAAAAATGTGAAACAAATTATAAAAGTAATTCTCAAGTTAATAACAATAATAATCAACTCCAATTGGAATTACTAAGACGATCGCTACGAAAGCGCGCCACAAGTTCAAGGCGCGTGCAGTGTGACCGTGCTGTGCTAGTATTAAATCGATATTTTTTTTGCTTCGCTTAAATGCCGATAAATTGCACACGGTCACATTGGGCCGCGAGTTGGAAACGCGAGTTGTTTGGAATTGGAGCGTACGAATAAAGTAATTATTTAAAATAATTGAAAAAAAGTGCAATTAATTGCTATTACATAGTGTATTATATAACGTTCAAGTTGTATAACAACTTTCGCTCGGGACGTGCACGAGTGTTGAACGAAGCCAAAACGCAGATCTAATAAGCAACGCAATTGGGGTCAAATTCGTGGTATTCCACTAGAAAACTGTAACACATTCCACAGCTTTTTAAATGCAGTAATCAACTGCATAACTGTAAATGCATAATTCGAACTCAAGTGCAATGCTAGTGGCAATTAATTGCAATTTTCCTTGGCCCCCAATGCTGAGGGCCTTATATAATGCAAGTGGGCGTCTGCCCAATGCGCCTGCGCTTCCGCACAAAAAAAGAAAAAACCAAAAAAAAAAAACAAAAAAAAGAAACGAAAACGAGAAAAGCTACGAAAATAACGCAGAAAATAGAAAAGTGAAATTTCACGACGTCACATGTTTCTCGAAATTAGCTAAGGGAAATAATTGCAATGATGACGCAATTTAGCGTTTGCCCAGTGTGCGTGTGTGAGTGTGTGCCGCGTGTGCGTTTCGCGCTGTGAATCATACAACACGAGTTGCTCTTGTTGTTGTTGTTGTTGTCGCAGTAAAGTTTCACAAGCTGCGACGCGCTCACAGTGACTGTGACAGTGGGCAGTGCAACAAGTCGCAGCAAAGTCACGGTCTCAGCGCTGTCGCGTTGCGCCTCAATGAACGCACGCGGTCTGCTCCTAGACGTTATCTGCGAAGGTCTCCGCGTGTGTGTGTGTGTGTGTGGCAGAGAGAGTGACTTTGAGTGTGCATGTGTGTGTGTCGTCCACCTCAAGCGAAGTTGTTTTTGCATGCGCTTTTGCTGCTCGCAGTCTCCACTGCATTTTGGGGGCTCGTCTGCTCTCCACATGCAGCACCTGCATTTGCTATGCCGGTTCGTGTCTCGGCTAACTGGAATGCCTGTCTTCCAATTGGCCCGTTTTTTTGCACCTGCTGGAATGCGCGTGTTTGAACTTGAAAATTCATATCGATTGGGAAGTGTGCAGATATGCAGCTGCATGTGTATGCGTGTATGTACGCTATTTAGACCATGACTGATTCACAGCATATGGTTTCGTGAGCGGCTTAGCGACTCAGTTGAAAGACGTGTGTGTATGACGAACGCTGCGGGATCTTTATTTGAGCTGCCTACGGACTTTGAAACGCTTGTAAACAAAGTTTCCAGCTGCCCAAACACACACACGCACACACACACACACATTTACAAGCAGCCCCTCGTTTAGATAAGAGATTTTTATCAGTTTGCGCTTGGCCCCTTTTCCTAAGTACATTCACCGACAGACCGACCACACACGCATACACATGCACACTCACACCAGTGCACGCTCGCTATATCTACTGAGAGATACATTCTGCGTTGTCATGTGGCTTTTTATCGCACATTTTGTTTTTTTCTACCGTTGAATTTCTAAAAATTTTGGTGTGCTTTTTATTATTTTGCTTTCTTTGCTACACACACACACGCTCTCACACACACACACGTACACAGGCAGAGGTGAGCACAGTCGGGTAATCTTTGCGCTGCTCTGGGCCGCAACGTTCAGTCGACGCGCAGCACTCAACACGAACAAATCGCTTGGGCCCGCGTATCCGTCAGATACGACGCGACAACAACAAGTACGAGTGCAAGTATATACGCTCTATTTGCTAGATTATGATGGGGGCAGTGAGTGCAGTGAATAATTCAAATTGAAATCGATCGAAGCCAAATCGAAGCGTAATTTGCAAGCCGAAACTTTCCTAGCGCATATCTCTCTCCCTTTCTCTCTCTCTATGTGTATACGTATGTGCCGTAATAATTAGCAGTCTTCTGTTACGCTATCATTATAATAATAATATGACAGAATTCGCTTTCAGCTGTCTCAGCGCTCTCACGCGAGTCTCCGCTCCTGTTGCTGTTTTTTTTTTGCACTTATGTAATCAGTTTTCGTAACAAAAGCGGCGCGGTCGACGCTGAAAAAATAATTGCAAGAAAAATAATTTGAGAGAATCAGGCAAAACAAAGGCTAATAGATAAATAACGGGCAGGCAGAAAAACAACAAAAAAAAAAAACACTCGAAAAAAGAGAAATAAATGTTGCCAACGAATCGAATTGAATTATTTATCTAGCTAAACATTTTGTAATCGCTGCACTTTCAAATACCCCGCAAAATAAACGAGTGACCGTTGCAAACCGGTTCGAATGTCTGTAACCCACATCTACACACACACACACACATACTTACATATGTATGGCATGTGAAGTGTTGTCCGACAAATTCGAGTGGTCGATGCGATCATGTCGATCGCTATTGCTAGACATACCCACAACAGGCCTTCTTCTACCGCCCGGGACAGACCCGCAGTAGACGCGTGTGGGACTGATAAGCGCATGTGACCCTCGTCTTGCCACGCCTCGTTTCTGTGTAGTATTTTTGCAGGGAATCGAGAAGGTGATAGAGTGTTTAGCTCATAATTTGTGGGCACGCGCTGTTGCTGCTGCTTATCGCACTGGCGAAATTTTAATTAACAATCGAAAATGTACAAATGTGTGGCATGATTCCGTCTCGTAAATTTCGTCTGGGGGCTGGTTGGCGTCACTAACCAGCATGTTTTATTGCAGCTGAGCAAGAATTCAGCGGTGTGCATTTTGGGCCAGGTTAATACACTGTACTGCCTGTTGAATTGCGACAAGTAAAGCAACGAGATATTGTTGTTTAATGTGTAAATACAACACAAAAAAATGCTCAAGTCAAGCTGACAATTGCGCAGCAAACAAAAATTTGTTGTTTTTACTACAAAAAAAAAAAAAAAAAAAAAAAAATACAAAAAAAAGTCCCCAAGTCGTGCTACAGACACACTCCCATAAACATATATCTATATATACACACATATGTATATATGTATATATATTTTATAAGGCATTTCACCATCGAGCGCATGAGAGTTTTTGGCAGACTATCAGAGACCAGAGAGACAAGAGGCAAACACAATTTGACGTCAGCGATCGAAGGTGTCGAAGGTGTCACGTGTGCATGGGCTTCTCAGTTGGGAACTGGCGCCGCGCACGTAACGTAGATACAGATACAGATACAGATACATTAAGTTAGAAGCTACATGTTGTATGCTAATCACATGCTGTACAGCTTTTTATTTCATAATCATCGTTAGTCTGCAGGCGCATTACAATCGAACTAACTGCGAGCTCCCACTACCTTTCGGGGCATGACGTAAAGCGTGCTGGGCTTGCCAGTTGTCACTGGTGCATTATCTTATCAGCACAGCGCACTTGTTCAAAGACGGCGACAATAGTTACGCTGTGTTTGTCAACAATCACGCAGGCAGGCAGGCAAGCAGGCAATCAGCCTCAATTCGAACTGGAAGTGTTGCTGCAACAGCTCCACTGCCTGCCTGCCTGCCTGCCTAATTATTATTGTCTATTTTCTATTTTTATACAATTTTATATATTCATGAATTCACGCTCTCTGTCTCTCTGCTTTGCAGTTCTATTTTGTAAAGCTACAAAATGCATAGAGCACACACGGCCTTCAGTCTGGCATTATCGCCGATGGCGCATAGGAACTTTGCCACATGGCTGCTCAACAGCAGCAGCAGTCAAAAGGTAAGCAATACTTTACAGTCATATATATATATATATATTTAAAAGTGTGCATTATTCAACTAATCAATTGTTCACAAATACTTTCAGCTGGTCAAGGCCAGCGCCGCGGCCGCTGTGCGCACCTACAACTCAGCTGCGGCGGAGCCTTTCGCCAATGGCAGCACCGCCTCCTACGTGGAGGAGATGTACAATGCCTGGCTGCGTGATCCCAGCTCCGTGCATACCGTAAGTCCCTACCCAAGCCAGGTCAACCAAACGTGTTTCTTATGTGGCTCTGCCGTGCAACAGGTTGAGTTGCTTTTGTGCCAATAAAAACATTAATTTTTTTATATATAAAAATATTAAATTTGAACAATTGTGCTAGACGGCCTTGAACCAGGCCAAAGTCAGTGCTGTTTATATATATATATATATATTATATATATACCTAATCAGCTAATGAGCTCACTGCACACACTTGGCAATTACCTGAAGCTGGCTGAAATCGAATTATTGTTAATGTGGCATTTGAAACACGCTCGGCTGATGGCGCGTTAAATTATTATTTGACACTGAAATCTGAACTGTTTACCAACTTTATTGAATTTCTTATCGTAACTCTTGCAGTCGTGGGATGCGTACTTCCGCAGCAACACGTACGTGAGCCCGCCCAACTTGGCGCCCGTGCAGGCGAACACGTTGCCGCTGTCGGCCTTCAGTTTGGGCGGCGCTGTCAGCGCTGCGCCCGACTCCAAGACCATCGATGACCATCTGGCCGTGCAGGCCATCATCCGCAGCTATCAGGTACGCACTGACGGGGTCCATAGTTGAAAGCCCCAGCGAAAGCAAAACACGACCACCACCACATAGAGTTGAGAACAGAGTTGAGATTGCAGCCGCAAAGCGTTTACGTTGTTATTGTTTTCCGTTTTTAAATTCTCTTCCCATGTTTTTTTTTTGTTGTTGTTGTTTCCATTTAGGTTCTATCTACTTAATGTTTATGTTTTGTGGACTATGTAGAGAACCACCCGTTAGCCCCGCGCCTTCCCCTAACTCTTGTGTGTTTCACTTGTGTGCATAACAAAAAAAGAAAACCAAAGAGTATTTCCAATTTACAAATACGCACACACACATAGACAAGCCTGTAGTTTAGAAAATTGTTTTTTGTTTAGTGTATAACCCGATCTCCAACACGCCCCACTTCCAAGCCGCCCCCCTGCATTATTGTTTACATTGTAGTTGTAGCAGAACACCAAGAGCATTTCAGCTTGTTGCAGCTGAAACCCATAACTGTAATATTATCATCTCTAGTCTCATCCTCATTGCGGTCTTCTTGCAGTGTAGTACATGTTAGCGGGTTCAATTACAATTATTCTTATTATTATTATTATAATTATGAACTGATGTGGTCACCTCGATTCGGCAATCTTTCTCTCGTTGCACCAACTTATTTTGTGTAGAACTTAGAACTTTGCAACTTTGAGTACGAACTTAATCAATTTTTAACCCCAACAATTCTACAAATGTGTATAATCCAATCTGCATATGTGTGTATGTACTCATGTATGTACTCAATATGCATATATATATATATAAATATAGTCACGTGGTCATTTGGCTTCTGATCTGGATCCGCTTGGAATTTTGACACGCGAAAAAACCGTTTGCAAGGATGGCCTTGCACGTCGCGCTAACGAAGATGTGCTCAGGCAGCATTCTGGGTTTTTGTTTGGTAAATTCTTTTGCAAACTCAAAACTCTACTTACCACCCCACCACCCGCACCACTACCACCACTTCCCGAATAATTCTTACAACCAATTCCCCCACTACCATTCAACTGCACCTCGACACCCGCACTACACGCAAACCTGTATTGAATTTAGTGCTTGAAAGCCTACTTAACCCCATTGACTATGCCTAACTTATATGATATACCATATATACTCTATATATATGTATATGTAAACTGAAATTCGGAGTTGATGAGGCACAGAGCAGGCAGGCAATAGACCAATATCTAGACTTTATTCTTAAGTTAGTCAGCTTTATTTCTCTCGTTCTCTCTCTCATAAGTTGTCTAAGTGTAAGTGTAATCTCTCGGTGTTTGGCTTTATTGAAAACGGAAAAACAATACTATCGACTATAAACTATAAACTGTAAACCTAACGCCTATGTGAACTTATTCTTATCCTATATCTGTTGTCCTAGTGCACTGTAGAAAGTTCCGTTCCGTTCTCCATTCCGTTCTGTTCTCTAACCACAGTGAAGACTCTCATTGTTTGTCGCTCTAACGCTGCTTTTTCTTTATGTCTCTCTCGTTTTGTTGTTCAACTCGACCTAATTCTATGCTATTTTATTATTATTAATTTCTCTTATTTTATTTTTTTTTTTGCTTTCTAACCCTGAAATATATATTAAAACTGCAATCAAAACGCAATTCGAATATCGTAAAACCCAACAAACAAACAACAACAACGTTGAAATACAAATTACAAATTCCAAATTCTCTCTCTCTTGTATTATGTGTGTATTGTGCAACAAAACACGAAAAAAAAAACACAACACGCAAACAAATACGAAACAAACACGCATATATATATGTAACTGTGTAACAAACAACACCAACAACAACTACTACAACAACCACAATATATATATATATACTGACACACACATTAGATTCGAGGACATAATATTGCTCACCTCGACCCACTCGAAATTAATACACCAGACTTGCCTGGCAACACCTCGACGAAATCCATTTACGCTAATTTCAGTTTTGGTAAGTAAGCTTAGACAACGAACCGGGGGAGGGAGGGGCTGTTACGCCCCTCACATAGCCTCCCCCAGCATACCAATACTCCAGCCCGAACTCAACACAATACACAATACCAAAGAAAACACACCACACACACACACACACTGAAATTCATTATAATTTCTATACTTAACTCTTGTGTTCGTTCCGTCTTGTATAATATACGATATAAGAAGCAACCCGAAAACCCCAACCCAACATACCACGTTACGTTGTGTCGTATGATTCTGTACCTTATACCTCTCTGTCTGTATTATATACCTTTCATGCACACACTCAAACAATCAAATCTAAATCTGAATCCTCAAAAAAAAATAAAAAAAAAATCTATCAAAATCCGATACACAGAACCAAGTAAATATATAACCAAATACGATATAATTATAATATATTTATTGCTCAGTTCGATGTTGTGTAAACTATTGTTTCGGCTTATTGTACATTCTTTTAAGTTCTCGATTAGATTGCATGTAGAAAGACAATTCAGTCAAATGAGTCGATTGTATCAGTCAAGATTGAAGTTTCCAGATTACATACCTGTTATGCATGCCCAGAGTTCTATATACTATATACAGTTATACAGTTGATACGCCTGAGACCAAGGAACAGCTTATCAGATACAATATACAAATATGTGTGGCAGAACCGCATGTATCTGCAACTACTATATACATATATATATATATTTATGTATATATATAGAGCACATGTATCTGTATTACAACAGAACCAACCAATCATTACACTCCGAATTTCAAACCAAAACATTTACCGCCTACAAAAAAAAAAAAAAAAAAAAAAAAAAAAACTAATCAGCATCATTCAAAACGAAAAACTGTACCTAAACCCACACTAATATATCAACTTACTCTACCAAAAAAAAAATCCCACACACACACAAAACCATTTAAAAAATGTAGGCGAACAAGACATGGAGCGTCAGTTCAAGCTGCCCAGCACCACATTCATTGGAGGCGATGAGGCTTCGCTGCCACTGAAGTGAGTAGTTTAAGATTGAGATCTACTTCTGGCTTAATACTAACAAGTTTTCTCCTCTCTCTCCTTTAGGGAAATTCTGAACCGCCTGGAGAATGTCTACTGCAACAAGATCGGCGTGGAGTTCATGTTCATCAACTCGCTGGAGCAATGCAACTGGATTCGTAAGCGTTTCGAGACTCCCGGCGTGCTGAACTTCTCGCCCGAGGAGAAGCGTTTGATTCTGGCCCGCTTGACGCGTGCCACCGGCTTTGAGGCCTTCTTGGCCAAGAAATACTCGTCGGAGAAGCGTTTCGGTCTGGAGGGTTGTGAGATTATGATTCCCGCATTGAAGGAGATCATTGATGTGTCCACCGAGCTGGGCGTGGAGTCGGTCATCATGGGCATGCCCCACCGTGGACGTCTCAACACCTTGGCCAATGTCTGTCGCAAGCCGCTGAATCAAATCTTCACACAGTTCGCCGGTCTGGAGGCTGCCGATGATGTAAATACATGCTTGATATTGCTATTGTATCTTATATATTCTGATTCCTGTCTTCTGTCCCAGGGCTCTGGCGATGTCAAGTACCATTTGGGCACATATATCGAGCGTCTGAACCGCGTCACAAACAAGAACATTCGTCTGGCCGTTGTCGCTAATCCCTCGCACTTGGAGGCCGTGGATCCCGTGGTGCAGGGCAAGACACGTGCCGAGCAGTTCTACCGTGGCGATCAGGAGGGCAAGAAGGTCATGTCCATACTCATTCACGGTGATGCCGCCTTCTGCGGCCAGGGCGTTGTCTACGAGACGATGCACTTGTCGGATCTGCCGGACTACACCACACACGGCACCATTCATGTGGTGGCCAACAATCAGATTGGCTTCACCACAGATCCACGTTTCTCGCGCTCCTCCCCCTACTGCACGGACGTCGCACGCGTCGTCAACGCTCCCATTTTCCACGTCAACGCCGATGATCCCGAGGCCGTGATGCATGTCTGCAAGGTTGCCGCCGAGTGGCGTGCCACCTTCCACAAGGATTGTGTCATCGATTTGGTCGGCTATCGTCGCAACGGTCACAACGAGATCGACGAGCCTATGTTCACGCAACCGCTGATGTACCAGAAGATTCGCAAGCACAAGAACTGCTTGGATCTGTATGCCGACAAGCTCATCGCCGAGGGCACCGTCACCGGCGAGGAGGTCAAGTCTGTTGCGGCCAAGTACGAGAACATCTGCGAGGAGGCCTTCGCGCTGGCCAAGACCGAGACGCACGTCAAGTACAAGGACTGGTTGGACTCGCCCTGGTCGGGTTTCTTCGAGGGCAAGGACCCCCTGAAGGTGGCGCCCACCGGTGTCAAGGAGGAGACGCTGATTCACATTGGCAATCGCTTCTCGTCGCCGCCACCAAATGCCGCCGAATTCGTTATCCACAAGTGAGTAGCCAGAGAGGGATTTCTTGCAAGTGATTCTCTAAGTGATTGCGCTTTCTTCGCCCAGGGGTCTGATGCGCGTCTTGGCCGCTCGCAAGGCCATGGTGGACGAGAAGATTGCCGATTGGGCGCTAGGTGAGGCCATGGCCTTCGGCTCGCTGCTGAAGGAGGGCATCCATGTGCGTCTGTCCGGTCAGGATGTGGAGCGTGGCACCTTCTCGCATCGTCATCACGTGCTCCACCATCAGCTGGTGGACAAGGCCACGTACAATTCGCTGCAGCACATGTACCCCGATCAGGCGCCCTACTCCGTGTCGAACAGCTCGCTGTCGGAGTACGCCGTGTTGGGCTTCGAGCACGGCTACTCGATGACCAATCCCAATGCGCTGGTGCTGTGGGAGGCTCAGTTCGGTGACTTCAGCAACACGGCACAGTCGATCATCGATCAGTTCATCTCCAGCGGTCAGTCCAAATGGGTGCGTCAGTCCGGTTTGGTCATGCTGCTGCCCCACGGCATGGAGGGCATGGGCCCCGAGCACTCGTCGTGCCGCGTCGAGCGTTTCCTGCAGATGAGCTCCGACGATCCCGACTACTTCCCGCCCGAGTCGGATGAGTTTGCGATCAGGCAGCTGCACGACATCAATTGGATTGTGGCCAATTGCACGACGCCCGCGAACTACTACCACATCTTGCGTCGCCAGATTGCTTTGCCCTTCCGCAAGCCCCTGATTCTGTGCACGCCCAAATCTCTGCTGCGTCATCCGGAGGCCAAGAGCCCCTTTAGCGAGATGAGCGAGGGCAGCGAGTTCCAGCGCATCATCCCCGATCGTGGAGCTGCCGGCGAGAACCCCAGCAGTGTGAAGAAGGTGGTCTTCTGCACGGGCCGTGTCTACTACGATCTGACCAAGACGCGTTCCGACAAGCAGCTGGAGAAGGACATTGCCATTGTGCGCGTGGAGCAGGTGCGTCGATAGCTTTATAGTTCTCATATGGAATTGTTTTATAACTTTGTTCTGTATACGCTGTGCCAGGTGTCGCCTTTCCCCTTCGATCTGGTCAAGGAGCAGGCGAATCTCTACAAGAACGCCGAGCTGGTCTGGGCACAAGAGGAGCACAAGAACCAGGGCTGCTGGACATACGTGCAGCCGCGCTTCCTCACCGCGCTGAACCACAGCCGTGACGTCAGGTAGGTGGACAGTTCCATTCTAAATAACAGACACGCCCCTGAAATCCGTGAAGAGAAACAGGCCCCTCACAACAAGTCGCACTCTCTCTCTCTCTCTTTGTCTCTATCAAACTTTCTCTGGTTCTCTTTTCGTTTGGTTCTCTCTCTGATTTATTTTTGATCTTACTCTCTCGCTGCACACAGCGCACCACCCTCTCTATCTCTCTCTCTGTCTCTTGATTTGGTTCTCTCTAGTTTCTGCCTTAATCACATTTGTTTTTAATCTTCGCACTCTCATCGCACTCTCTGCACTCATCCCGACGCCTTGGCTAATCCTCTCCAGCTTCTACTAAATTTATGATTTATTTTTAGAAGTGTAGCGTAAACAGAATTCTCTCTCTCCTCTCTCTCTCTCTCTCTCTCTCTCTGTCTTACTGAGCAGCCCCAGTCTTAGATCTTAGCAGTGACACACCTCCACACACATACACTCAGACACTCACACACGTGTACACACACACACATACAGCTATACGCGACTACAATTGACGCATGCCTTCTCAGACTTTTCGGAAAAATAATTCTCAATCTCAATTCATTCGCTCGATTTGGCTACACGCAGACAGACAGACACACACACTCACACACAACAATACACATATACACACTCGTCTCATTATTATAATTTGCATGGCTTTTTAATGATCATTTGTTCGATTACTCAAAAATATACAATTATTTTGTTCAGTTCATTGTTTTTCTTTATACTAATTGAAGAGCAAAAAACAATGTGTTATGTACCCTGGATATATCCCATATCCTACCAATACATTTGTGTATACATTCAAATTTTATACCTATTATTTGTCCCAAATCGGCAAAAAAAAAAAAAAAAAAATAGAAAAAACTCTACAAAATGAAAATCGTTTATCCAACAAAAAACTTGTCCTCTCTCTCTCTCTCTCTTTGTTCTTCTCTCTCTCTCTCTCTGTGTATGTGTTATTGTTGCAGCCAAAGCGATGAACAATCCACCTTCTCCAATACAACTACTACTACTACCACTGATAATACTAATCCTGATTCCGATTCCGATTCCGAACAAAAATCGAAACCCTGGCTAAGTCGCATGTTCGCCTCCAATAAAAGCGATTCCTCTGATCCCACATCTGCGAGTGCGGGTGCGACTGGCGACTTTAATGCCGCCAAGCATTTCGATTTAAAGAACGTACGCCACGATTTCAATAGGCCCGCGGGCATAGCGGCCGCCCCGGGCGTACGACATGCCAAAACCGGACGTAAAATTAGGTGAGAGGGCCAACCAACAAAAACAAAAAAAAAAAAAAAAAATTATAGCAAAAAAATACTGCATTACTATAAAATACAAAATTGATCTCTACTGCGCGTGAATTGAAGTACTCCTAACTCTGTCTTTGTTACTCTCCCCCTCTCTCTCTGTCTCTCTTCCTAACTATATCTAACTTAACAACTATCTCTTATTAACTGAACAAACTGCCAAATTAATACTGTAAATTTGTTCGAGTTTTTCCACTCATTTGCGTTTCTTGTTTGTTTTCCGTTTTTCCCTCTCATGCAACCACTTACAACTCTGCCATAACGAATCCCACACACACTCTCTCTTTCTCTCTGTCTCTTACTGTCCTTTTAATACTCTACTACTTTTCTAACCTTCTAACTCTACTGCTTACTCTGCACCCTTTACTTGTTTTTGTTCGGAGCACGCGAGTTTTGTTTCTGCTGTTTGTATGGTTTGATTATCACTGTACTCCACCCTCTCCCTGCCTCTGTCTCTGAACGTAACCAACTACCAAAGCGATAGGCGTGTATCGTTCTCTTATGTTTGCAAAAATTGTCGTAAATAACCGCAACAGAAGCAAACTGACAAGCATACACAGGCACATACTATATATACATCGATTTCCAAGAACTCACGCTACATCCTGCAGGCAATGCAAGCCTCCCCAGACTTATCCAAGCATTAGTCATGCTGCTGCATATCAGAACTCTATTTATACCATACGTATTTTAAAGCGATATAGTTCGAGATTTCCGACTTCGAAATTATCATTTAAAAAGAACTCAAGCAAGGTTTGGGTTTGGTTTTTGGTGTATGGTTGGGAATTCGCCCTCAGTTCTCTGCCCCTGGTTGTTGAGTTACGCTACATTGTTTCTGTATACAGTTATCATTTCGCAAAACGTTTTCTAATACTTTGCACCGGCTATATAACCCTTATCATTTCATAGAACATGCCTCATAACTGTGCTAAACAAAAAAAAAAAAAAAAAAAAAAAAAAACTAAGCAAGCATCTAGAAAATAATGTAGTGCACGTTCTCTAACCGATATCAAATAGCCAAAATTGTTATGTGTACTTCTTACTGACCGATTGCAGCTACAGCTTCAACTATAATGCCAACTAATATGTGTTTCCCTCTCTAATCCTTACTATCCACAGCTACGTGGGACGCGCTTGTGGCGCCTCGACAGCCACCGGATCGAAGGCCCAGCACATTCGGGAGCTCAACGCGCTGTTGAACGATGCGATTTCGACCTAAGCAGCATGCTGCGTATGATGATGATATATGGGAGAGATGATGCTATGATGTGTTGATGAGAAATGAATATTAATTATGATTAATACATATATTTTGTAATAGAAACGTATGCAGATACGAACTTTGATACGATTTTTTCTGACGAAATTGTTAAGTGCATTGTGTGAAAGTAATGGAAAATGTTAAATATTAGTTTAGTGAAATTGAATGAGCAACAAAAACACGATAGAGCGTCTTCTAGTGTTAAAGCAAAACAAAACAAACAAATTACCTACCCTACTTCCAGCCCACTCACAACAAGTCTTTGAAACTAGTAGAAGTTAATAAAAACACACACACACACAAACCAACTCACACACATATTTGAAAGAAGGAAAGCTAGAAAGGAACACAATTTTCAAGTGAATGAAGAATAAAAAAATCACATTTGTAATTTTATTTTATCTTTATGCTTAATATTTATTTTATTATTGTATTATATATATGATTAATCTATCTCAAGAACCTATGAAAGTAACCAGAGCGTGTTTTTGTTTGCCTTTGCCTAAGTTATACAATTTTGTTTAAATAAAAGAAAGCAACATATACAAGAATATATATATATATGTATACGTATATATAGAACACACACGATCCGCGTATATTATAAACAACACAAGATATGGAAGGGGCGGAACACACAACAAAGTTTATCAGGGACTGTTTGGCAACGTCGTTATTATATTATATTATATTGATACATCGTTTATCAACTGCAACTGTAATTGTAATGTGGAATGCTTTAAGTATTTGTACTGTCACAATTTTTCAATGTACTTAGCTGTAGACGGGGAGATCTGTGCATGGTATATACGATACGAGGCGATATGCTGTTTTCATTTCTGATGTTTTTACACACACGAATCCCGTGCACCTTTTTGCCGCACTTGTGCTTTAATTTATGATAATATTTACAACATATTGACATATTTGCACCCTTTTCTCGCACCAATATTTGATATTGAACGTAGAGTGATAATGGAAACATTCAGTACTTAAGTATATATACTACATGAAGTTTCCAGCAAAAACTAAAACTTAAAACTATTTTACTAAAGCGAAATACAAATTGCACTTCTAATAGTTAGAGAGAGAGAGTATGTATGTGTCGGTCAAAACTTAACTTTTACTCTATGAACTTAACGCTTCTAACTAGAGAAGAGAAACAAACAAACAAGAAAAAGAGAAAAATAAAAACTTTGCTAAAAGTCAAAGCAAGTAGCATGTTTACATTAAAATTTACTAACAATGTGAAAAAAATTACGCGTACGAGTATGTAAAAAGAGTGGATTACAAATAAAATATATAGTATATATGTATATACACTTAAGCAAACGCAGACCGACTTTGAATTTCATTTGTAAGACTGATAAGCGAAGATATCTGTGTAGGCATAGATAACAAGTAAATCTATCTATAAATAACTGGGGGAATCCTAAACTGCTTCGGGCCCAACGCTGCTAGCCCAAGCTGGATGCATTTGTTAACTATATCTCTAAAACCCTTTATTTTTGTCCGATTATATGGATTATATTTAAAGGGACTACTTAGAGCACCTTTAAAATGATATGTGTCAAATTTGGTTACAGTATTTTGAAAAATAACAAAAACCGGACGATAGTCTCTATGGCAGCTATAAGAAATCTTGGTTTCATCTGGCTCGTGGCGACTTATGTATAGCGTACAGCAGCAACAAATATATATACCAAGTTTTAACAAAATAGCTTCAAAATTGAGACAGAAGTTTACGTTACAACAGTCATAACGGACAAACGGACAAGCAGAAATTGCTAGATCGGCTCGGCTTAGCGTCTGAGATGTTTAATTTTTTCAAACATTATATCTTTAACCAAAATTATTATAGTCTCTGCAAAAGCCAAACAACTAATTAGAGAACTACCACAATCTTCTCCGACGGGTTTACTTAACAAGCTCTTTAATTTTTGAAGATTCTCCAAAGAAATTCTCTATTAATCCTTGACTTATCTAGCCTAATTTTTTCCAGCGAGTTCTAGCGAAGGAAGCCTAACATTTTCCTTCAATAACTCTCGAGCTTTCCCCAACAGGAAGTGACGCATTGCCATTTTCACTGTGGATTCTACTTGGTATTCTCTTTGCGCTGCACTTTCACATCTTGTTCGCAGTTAGTGATGCTCCTTCTTTCGCCTATCGTTGGCCAACATCTTCCTGTCCGACAACTCGCAACAGCACAAATTGGGCAAGTAAAACGCGCTCACTTTTGGCCAATTTCCACACACTCGCAGGCAGGCAACTGTGAGGGGGGGCAATCAGCATTGGCCTATGGGCATCTCGGCGATTCCATTGAACATCTTCGA
This sequence comes from Zaprionus bogoriensis, assembly GCA_035046045.1. NCBI lineage: Eukaryota > Metazoa > Arthropoda > Insecta > Diptera > Drosophilidae > Zaprionus > Zaprionus bogoriensis. The sequence continues at coordinate 368,253 of JAWNOI010000095.1, read as the reverse complement.
GCAGAGTTTACTTCACTTTCTAATGTCCGCTTTGCGTTGATATTTTTCTGGTTTGCCGCTCGAGGCGATAAAAAGCCGCTTCAGCAGAGAGTGTGTGAGAGAGAGAGAGAGAGGGAGACACTGAATCAGCTTCTCTCTTCGTGTGAAGTAAAGTAATGCTGCTGCGGCCACAACGTGTGCCGAATTCTTTATTATTGCGCGTGTTCGTGCCTGTTGACTCAAGTTTTTGCGCCGTCTCCGAAAATGGGCACATCCACTGCCGGTGCTTGTCGTTTACCGTTGCCCGTTTACGGGTAAACAACCCTGCGCTGCGCAGAGAACTTGACGCCTGATCACCCTGTATTAAAAAAGAGAGCAATATTTGCATAAAAGCTCTATTGATATTGCTGCTGCATAGCCTATGCTGCGCTGTGGTTCTGCCGCTGCCAACGCGCTGCTCTTTGGGCCCTGGGCAGAGCACTCTGCTAAGAGCATAAGTTCTGCCAGCAGCTGCTGCTACTGCGTAGTGCATTACTCTCTTTGCCTACAGGCTCGGCTGCGCTCTCAGGAGGCAAAGAGTTGGCTGCAGGCTCTGCTGCGCTCTCATGCCGCCGCAGCTGCATACTGCATTACTCTCTTTGCCTGTAGGCTCTGCTGCGCTCTTATCCTGTCGCAGCTGCTTTACTCTCTTTGCCCGCAGGCTTTGCTGCGCTCTCATGCTGCTGCAGTTGACTCTCCTTGCAGTGAGCGAGCGCCCTGCGCTGAGCAGAGCAGAGCAGAGCGCCTGCCCAACCTTTGCAGAGAGAGCGAACCTCACTTAACAGCTCTGCTGCTGCTGCGTACTGCAAGCTCTGCTGCTGCGGATCTTCGTTGCTTGCCCTAGGGCACTTGGCACCCTGTACTGAGAGCAAGGCACGCAGAAAAGCTCTGCTGCTGCAGTTAACAGTGTGCGCAGCTGTGCTCTCATTCTGTTGCAGCTGCATACTGCATTACTCTCTTTGCCTGCAGGCTCTGCTGCGCTCTCATTCTGCCGCAGCTGACATTCCTTGCAGCGCCCTGCGCAGAGAGAGCGAACCTCATTTAACAGCTCTGCTGCTGCTGCTGCTGCATAAAAGCTCTGCTGCTGCATTTAACAGTGTGCGCAGCTGTGCTCTCATTCTGCCGCTGCTCTTCGTTGCGAGCCGTAGGGGACTTAGCACCCTGTACTGCTCTGCTGCTGCACTTAACAGTGTGCGCAGCTGTGCGCTCATGCTGCCGCTGCTGACCTTCGCGGCAGCGCACACGACGCCTTAAAGCTCTGCAGTAGCAGCAGCAATGCGATCCACTTCATTGACAGCTGTTAAACCCCGCTGCCCAAGCATTGGCTTTGTGCATGCACACACACACACACAAACACGCACGCACAAGCTGTGCCTTCGTGTGCGCTGACCTCCTCGGCACTAGAGCTTTAAGCGGGCAACTTCGTGTCGTATCGATAGCGTCGCTGTCGCTGTCGCCGTCGCTGTAGGTTTCAGTCTTGCTGTGCCCGCGAGCGTGATCGTAAGAGTGTCGAGGAGTTGCTCGCTTTTCTGATTGGAGGCGCAATCGCGTACAAAGCGCGCTTCAATTTCAATTTCAATTTCCATTTCAATTTCAATTCGCGCCGCTGCTTTGTTTGTCGCTGATATCGAAATATCGAGAGCAATTGGCATTGTGCAACCGCTATGATTGATCGCTGGCGCCCCGTAAGCAATTAGCGCAAAAGTGAAAAAGTAAAAGTGCGCCACAAAATGTGGCAAGTTCGTAAGCGTCGCAGCAGCCGTTACTCTGCCGGCGTTGGAAAGTGCATAGAAATTCGCGTACGCCGCGCTTAAATAATCCCATGCGATTTGTGTATGAAAGAAGTCGCATAATAATCCAATTGGAAATTTATATAATACTATTAGCATACACCAAGTGTGTGTGTGTGTGTGTGTGTGTGCGTGTGTTTTGTTTATGTTGTTCGTTTTTTGTGACAGTGTATTGCATTGATTGATTTCAAGCTGCTTCAAGATGTAAGTGCAAGACAAGACCGTAAATATTGTTGCTGCTGATAAGAACTACATACGATACGATATGCGGGTGATACGATATGCGTGTGTCTCCGCTTACAAGGGGGAGTTGCTTGCATTGCCTTGGATCGAAAGCTCCCGCATATAACTATTTTTATTGTTGTTGTTGTTGTTTTATTAGTCTGATAAGCTGCTGTGGCTGTACTTATCACACTTCGCTCGGAAATTCGACTGCAAAGTGAAATGCCGTGATTCATGCAAATTGTATTTGTTTTTCAGATTTACTCCTCTTTAATCTCGCGCTTTGCCATTACGCATTGACTTCACGCTTATCTACAGAGCTGTGTGTGTGTGTGTGTGTGTGTGTGAGTGTGCGCTGTTGCTCTTGCTTGATTTATTGGTCTGTTTGTTGGCGTTGTTTTCGGTTAGTTTTGTATCGCTCTCTGTCTCCTGCTCGTTCTCCCCTCACTCTATCTCCCTCTCTCTCTCTCTCTCTCCCTTCTTTCGCAACTTAATGCCGTTAGAAAGCTGCTAAAAACAAATAAAGGTTGGGCTCGACCCGCCGCAAGCTGCGAAAGTTTCTTGTCGCGCGATAAAGAGATGCAGAGAGAGAGAGAGAGAAACAGAGAGTGGGAGAGGGAGATGAAGCTCCTACTCGCTGCCTGCTTACAGCTGTTCGCAATGTTTGATCTGTGCAATCCTGCAAACTGGCTATTTGCCTCTGTTATTTACAGTCTGCCCCAGTTGCATATGCAGCTACACTATGCTACAAAGTTGCAGCTTCATTATGAGCAAAGAACTTTTGCTGAAGTGAAGTCTACACTGTGCTACAGACTCTTTGTCGAAGTCATAGCAAGCGCAGTTGCAAGAGCTTTCAAAGCTTGGCACTCAAAGCTCACTACACGACAACTAGTGTAGTACGTTGTTCGAGCTACACTGTGCAACAAAAGTGCAAGTAGCAGAAATGACAGTATTCGCAGTTAAAACATTTTAAAGAGCTTTCAAAGCTCCACATTCAAAGCTTAGTTCCTGTGAAATTCGCTGCAGTTTTGTTGCACAGTGTGGCGAGTATTTGCGCACTAAAGTTGCAGTTGCAATATGTGATAAGATCTCTGAGCTTTCAGGGCTCTATGTGTCATGCTTGTTTTGTTGGTCTAACTACACTAGTAAACAAAAAAAAAAAACAGTTACAGTAATATCTATATATGAATCAGAGTTCTGAGCTCAGTGTAGTACTTTCTTGAAACTGTCTGCATTTTTGTTGCACAGTGTCGTGCGCAGTGTTTGCATTTCCCCTTAAAATTGTGCTCGCATCTTTGCTCTCTGTAATCCTTGAAACTGGCTATTTGCCTCTGTACTTTAGAGGCTGCCACAGTGGCATATTTATCTACACTGTGCTACAAAGCAGCAGCAGTAGCTAAAATGATAGTAGCAATATATGATAAGAAGTTTGAACTCGCTTAGTGCTATAATAAAAAATGTTACAGAAAGGAAATAGTGCCATTCTACACTATGCAACAAAGTAGCAGTAGCTGAAATAATAGAGAATATTTAAAATTTACTATTTTCTATACACTGTGCAAGAGGGAGTAGCACCAAAGGGTAAAGACACTTGAAGCTCTCAAGGCTACTTTAAAGTTAAGAAAATTTCACGTTTTTTTCATTTTGTTGCACAGTGTATGTACTCGCTTGTACGACTAGCTACTACATAATCCGACTAATCTAGAGACGTAAACGTCAGCCTACTTTAACTGGCCTCCACTTGTCGTCTGCAGTAATGTCAACATAATTCAGTCATTCAGTCATTTGCCCAGTTTCCGTTTTCAGAGCGTCTTTTAACACGTTTCGCGCTGCAAAAATTAGCCATAATAATATAGTTATGCCAGACCATCATTATCTGCTTGTATACATATGTTTGCATGCATGATCTACGTCTGAGAGCGTCCAGACTAGACCAGAGAGACGAAATACTTTCCATTTTCATGTGATGAAAGTCTTTGGGAATGGGCACAACTCGCATCGAATCGGGCTGAGCTCACACATCTCTAGCGCATGATTTGCATAACTCCAGCTACAACTACTTACAACCATTATTATTATACTCTTGCAGAGGGTCTATTCATTTTGGCCAATTGCTTGCAATTCAAATAAGAACCCCATAAAACATATTTATTATTGATCAGCATCAACAGCAGAGTCAATCTAGCTATATCTGTTTGTCCGTTTGTCCGTTATGTTGCTTGCAACACGAGCTAGTCTCTCAGTTTTAGAGCTAGTTTGTTGAAACTTAGTACACATACTTATTGCTTCTGAATACAGTACATAAGTCAAAATGTGTTGGATCTGACCGATATATCGTATAGCTGTCATAGAACCTATCGGCCAATTTTTGTTATTTTTCAAGATTATCTTAAAAAATGTCCATTTTTCATAACAAAATGGGGTGCGAGCTGGATTAATATAGATCTAAGAACTGAAAAATATTTGTAGATTAATATATTTTAATATATTTTAATGGAAGGAAGCATCAGATGTGAGAAAAATACATAATAGTGTATTTAACCTTCGGTATGTGGAACGTAAATTTTTTTCTAGTTGTTATTAACGTCTCGTTATTGTCGTTGTTTCGTGTGCTGCCATATAATTTGGCACCCAATGTAGGCGTTAACTGCCTCCAAGTACAAAGCCTCGTTTCGCATCTAATAGATGCACACACATAACTCGAGGTGGGCGCGCTTTGGCAGTTCTTTTTTCAGTGTTTGAGTCAACGTTCAATTCGTATCAGAATCAAATTGGCTTTATGCTAACGATACACTGAGCGAAAAATACGAAACTGTCAATGCAAATGCATTTTCGCAGCGAAAACGAAAGTATGACTAAGTTTAGTGGGAAAAACGTAAACATGAATTGGCACGTTTGGGTATACTGCGCTATACCGAAAGTTAAGATTAAAGCAAAAAGAAAGACAAAAAAACTATAAGAAATCGTGTTGAAATTCGCCAAGAACTTTGTTATGAAACTGCAGAAACGCTGTCCGTTTGCGAAAAAGCAAAGCTTTTCTGATTGATTCGAGGGTTTTTCCGATTTGTTAATGTGCAGCAGGTTCCAGCATATCGCAAGCTGACACATACCCTAACGTTATTTTGGCTGTAGTTTCCCTGTGTGTGTGTGTGTGTGTGAGTGAGTGATTTTTTCTATAGGGGCATTCCTGCGGCGCTGACTCACGCCGCGCCGGCGCAAAGAAAGCTTCAAGTCAAGTGGTCCACGCGCTGGAGCAGCCAATTCGACTGTGAAACCGGTCACGTTACTGTGCTACAGTGTCTCACAAAAGTATCTCAGCAATTTTCCTATCAGGTGCATTTAGCCGCGACAATGAACTTTGTCCGTTTGTTCGAAATGTTTTAAACATTTCACATCAGCAGTTATCAAAATGCCAGGCACATAACTTACAGATAGTTATACATATAGGGGAGAAAACGCGTCATGTCGCATATATGTATATATATCTGTCGTATCGTATATTGTTGCTGGCATTTGCAGCGCGCAGAAATGCTGAGGCCATAACTAATTACTGCTCGTTCGATCAATCCATGAAACTGTCAACCGATCAGCTGATCGATCAGTCGACTGAGCGTCTTGTCAGCGCATGCTAATCGACTCTGTCATCATCTCACGTAGTTCTCTCTTTCTCTCTCTGGCAAAGTCCTCAATTTCTTGCCAATTTTTGTGAAATTCCACACAATTCGAGCTTGAGTTTTTTCGAGCTCATTGCTATGCGTTTGGCAGTCGTGCGACAATGATTTCACATTGTATACGACATACAAATATGGTATATATTTATCTGTGCCATTCTATATAGTTCAATGCGAACGGTGTCGGACGTGTGTGGGCGCCCGAAGATGCCACTGCGGCCCAGAGAGTTCATTCAACGCGACTATGAGGTCATACAGTTGGCCAAAACTTATCCATAGTGGGCAGTAGCTTTAAGTTGGAGTGTGTAAACAAATAGATATGGAGATAGTAGATGGCAAAAGCCGTAGTAAAGGCTCTTCTACAGTGTATCGGCCTCAATTAGTCTAGCTACAGATTTTTAAAGGGAATGATCTATAGAATAAAATTAATTTATGCAAATTTGACGTTTAATTTTAGTTTCCATAATAAAAATTCACTAACAGTCGAAAGGACACAGCAAAAACTCATTCCAAATCGATTAACGATCAATTAGCTCGTGCGTAATTCTTTAAAAGCGTTACCCATAGAAAAAAAGTCTTTTACAATCGATCTTTGTAATTTAAAGCCTCAGTAAGCTGATACCCGATTTTGTAGAATGAAATTCCATAGCAACGACTCATTTTAATAGATCTACGCAAATTGAAAGCTCAATCAGCTTTATTTAGGTTTTTTCTACTACTATTGGAAGCGATTTCCTTCATCGAACTTTCTTCTGAATTAACTGCGATATGGGTTAACCCACATATAACTGATTAATCACGACTCATCGAGCAGCGACCGCCTGAGCTCGGAGCCCTCATCACGTTCTGCCCGGCGGATCGGAAACTTACTCGGGCACGGGGCAAGGTCGCTTCGCTCCAAGTGAAAACTCGTCAGTCGAAAGATTTCTGTTTTGTGTTTTCGGTTTTATTTTTTTGCGTTTTGCGTTTTCCGATTTCAAATTTCGCATGCGACAGTGGGAAAGTCTTTTTTCCCCCTTTTAATTTGAGCTCGCGTTTCAGCGACGACGTTGACGTCGCCAAATGAATTGCACAATCAACTAAATAGACCAAACGCAGAGCGTGATTCAAGATGAAGTTTTGAGTTGTCGACTTTCAAATACTCTAGTCATGATTTTTTTAATATATTGTTAAGACTAGCAAAGGTTGGTTTATATGACTGCTATAGATTGTATGTATTTAACTGTATTGACATGAGTTTAATAAGCTGTGGACAGTTTAGAAATTATTATCATTATCAAATATTAAAGTTTTCATACGGAAATAATCTTCTGGACTCTGTCTTTTCTACGTTTCGAGTTCAATCTTAACTAAATTTACTAGAAGATGTACGAGGTCTTTCCGAAAAGACCTGATTTCAAATATATATACCAAAATCTACAGCTTGGGAAATTTTAAGACTGACGCTGGCCCCTAGAAATTTCGGATAGACCTCGCCAAAATTCGGTTGCAATATCTTAAAAACTAACTAAAGTTGTCGAATAGATGCGACTTAATTATAGCACATATAAGATTAATTTACAATTTATTATACCATTTACCCATTGAAAATGGGTAAAAAATGGTATATTAACTTTGTGCAAATGTATGTAACAGGCAGAAGGAGGCGTGGCAGACCATACAAAGTATATATATTCTTGATCAGCATCAATAGCCGAGTCGATTTGGTCATGTCCGTCTGTCTGTCCGTCTGTCCGTCTGTCCGTCTGTCCGTCTGTCCGTCTGTCCGTCTGTATGAACACACAGATCTCAGCTATTAAAAGAGCTAGAGGCACCAGACTTGGTGGGAGTGTGCGTGTATTCAATACACACAAGAAGTTTATTTCAAACTTGATGTGCCACGCCCACCGCCTCCGCAAATCGATAAATGCGTATTTCGATTTTTTCCAAATAATTCAATAACGAAAAGAGATAAACGCACCAAATTTGGTAGGAGGGTGTCTTGCAACATTATGCAGAAGTTGGATTTTAGAATTTTGGATGCCACGCCCACCGCCTCTAAAAAACACATTTTTATAGTTTAAAAGAAAACTAGAAAAGCTAGAAGCGCCAAATTTGAAAGTAAGGTGCCTGGTAACATTACGAAGAATGTTTGATTTTCAACTTTTGGATGCCACGCCCACCGCCCCCAAACTATTGAATTTTAAGAAAAGTAGGGAAATAACAAAACATTTTTTTTAACACTCTTATAGCTTACCATAGTACAGATCTACCCTATAAATTTCAATCCGATCGGACAATAAACAAAGAAGTTATAGGAGTTTGAATCTTCCATATAAAGTTGTGGGCGCTTAGAATTCCAACTAGAATGTTGAACTGACGCAGCAGAAGGCCGGCATCAATAAAAGTCTCATTTGCCGATCGCTCCGCGTAACTGTGTGTGGTCTAGATGGTTGCATGCAAGATTCTGGTGCGTGTGGTCGCGGGTTCGAATCCAGCAACGGGCAATTTTTTTTTTTTTTTTGCCGATCGCACTGCGTAACTGTGTGTGGTCTTGATGGTTGGCTCGCAAGTTTCTGATGCGTGAGGTCGCGGGTTCGAATCCTGCGCTGGGCAATTTTTTTTTTTTTAATAATTTTGCGCTATATGAAAAGTATATTATGCAAAAAAAAAAAAATAAAAACAAAAACTTTTTCTAAGCAATACAAAAAAATGAAGACTGCGCTGGGATTCGAGCCGGGGACATTTAGTTATAGAGCTGACAACTCTCACAACAAATCACTGAAGCACATGGTCTGTTCCTAGGCGCGAGAAGTTTTGCATACAGCAGCAGAGACGGAGCAGAGGCTCGGCTTCAATGCTTGCGCCGACTGCGCACGCACAATCGGCGTGCAGTCGGCATGTGCCATTAGCGTCAATGCATGTGTATTTAATTTCGGAAATATGCGATGCGTTGTTATTAATTCGAATAAAAGTAATTAATATTAAGAATTATTTTTAGCAGCCAAAGGTAAATTATAACTTACTGTCGAGTGCACTCGACTGTAGCTTTCTTCAATTTTTATTTTTTAATAACAAAGAAGTTATAGGAGTTCGAATTCCCCATACAAAGTTATGGGCGCTAGCGATTCCTAACCAAAACGTTAAATCGACGCAGTAGAGGGCCCGCGTCAATAAAAGCCTAATTTGCCGATCGCATGGCGTAAGCTTGTGTGGTCTAGTGGTTAGAGGTCCGACTCGTAAGTTACAAAGTTCGTGAGAGTTCTTGGGTTCGAATCTGGCGCGGAGCGATTTTTTTTTCTTAATGTAAATTGCTTTTTTTTTTATTTTTATACCATTTATTTTATTTTGTATTATTTCTTCGAATAGGGTAAATGGTATCTTACAGTCGCGCGCGCTCGACTGTAGCTTTCCTTACTTGTTAGAATTGCATTTATTGACAACAATTTAAACATTTTGTGGCCTTATTTTTGTAATCTTGACTTTAAAAATTTAGGGATTATTATTAAGATCAATTTACGATTTATTGGGATTCAATTTATTAAGCAACAATTTGGTTTGTTTTTTTCTCTGATTTTAGCCATTAAGTCCCTAATTATATATTATTATGATTATTAGAAATATATTGTTATCTTATATTACTATCTATAACAATTTAGGGAGTAGAATTAAGATAAACTTACGATTTTTATACCATTTACCCATTGAAAATGGGTAAAAAATGGTATATTAACTTTGTGCAAATGTATGTAACAGGCAGAAGGAGGCGTGGCAGACCATACAAAGTATATATATTCTTGATCAGCATCAATAGCCGAGTCGATTTGGTCATGTCCGTCTGTCTGTCCGTCTGTCCGTCTGTCCGTCTGTCCGTCTGTCCGTCTGTCCGTCTGTCCGTCTGTATGAACACACAGATCTCAGCTATTAAAAGAGCTAGAGGCACCAGACTTGGTGGGAGTGTGCGTGTATTCAATACACACAAGAAGTTTATTTCAAACTTGATGTGCCACGCCCACCGCCTCCGCAAATCGATAAATGCGTATTTCGATTTTTTCCAAATAATTCAATAACGAAAAGAGATAAACGCACCAAATTTGGTAGGAGGGTGTCTTGCAACATTATGCAGAAGTTGGATTTTAGAATTTTGGATGCCACGCCCACCGCCTCTAAAAAACACATTTTTATAGTTTAAAAGAAAACTAGAAAAGCTAGAAGCGCCAAATTTGAAAGTATGGTGCCTGGTAACATTACGGAGAATGTTTGATTTTCAACTTTTGGATGCCACGCCCACCGCCCCCACACTATTGCATTTTAAGAAAAGTAGGGAAATAACAAAACTTTTTTTTTAACGCTCTTGTAGCTTACCATAGTACAGATCTACCCTATAAATTTCAATCCGATCGGACAATAAACACAGAAGTTATAGGCACGAGAAGTTTCGCTCACAGCAGTAGAGGCCCGACGCAGACGCCGACGCCGACGCCGACTGCGCACGCCGACTGCGCACGCACAGTCGTCGTGTAGTCAGTGTGCAGTCGGCATGTGCCATTAGCTTCAATGCATGTGAATTTGTTCTCGAAAATATGCGATGCGTTGTTATTCGCCGAATAAAAGTAATTAATATTAAGAATTAGTTTTTAACAGCGAAAGGTAAATGGTATCTTACTGTCGAGTGCACTCGACTGTAGCTTTCTTCACTTGTTTGGAATTGAATTAATTAAGCAACTATTTAATAATTATACGAATTGATTTTTTTTACTGTGATTTTAGCGACTTACAGTAATTATACATTATTATGATTATTCCAAAGTATTGCTAGCTTATATGCATAGCAAGCTGCTGATCAAAATAAATATATTATACACTATCAGAGGGTAAACATAAGTTTAATTCCCTTGCCTGCAGCAAGTGCATTGACCTAGCTGATATGCGCGCTTTGCTTGCGTAGGGCATAGCGAAAACAAAACAATTGTAGAGATTGATTGTCTGTGGTGGGTGGTGGGCCGCAGCGGGGGAGTCTGCTGTTTTCTCACTGCAGCAGCGCTGCCGACTGCGTGCTGCGTGCTGCGAGCTGCGTACTCCGCTGATTTCGTCAGTGAAGTCGAATTGTAACGGTAATTAAAGCTTTAGCCGAGTGTAGAGCATGCCGCGCGTGATGAATGTGCATTGTGTTATTGGGCGTGTGGGCGTGGTCGCTGCTATGGAGCATAAATGTGGAGCGCCCAGCAGTGGCAGTGGCAGCGGCAGAGGCAGAGGCAGAGGGAATAACAGTGGCAGCGGCAGCGGCAGAGGCACTTGATGCAAATTACAGACGCGGCGCTGCGAGTTGGCAACAAGTGTTTGAAGTGGAAGGGGGAAGGGAAGAGGTAGGGTAAGGGGCGCAACTTGTTGTCGTTTTCAGTTGCCACATGTGGTTGCGCCGTTGCAGATGCTGCTGCTGCTGCTGCTGCTGCAGCAACGCCCCTGCCACAGCCCACACGCTCGGCCTGCCTAGTTGAGTAGTTGTTGTTGTTGTTGTTGTTGTTGTTGTTGTTGTTATTAGTAGTAGTGGTAGTAGTAGTAGTAATTGTTGCCCATGTTTGGCGCCTTGTCGCGCTGTCTCGTTGCATTGAATGAAATGGAAAACCAGGTTTGCGGGGCAGGAAGCTTGCGAAATGCAGCATTGTCTGCTGCTTGCCACAACGCGCCACGTACGTCATTTCCAGCCTGCGAGTCGCAATTGACACAGTTCGATGCGCGATAAGCGACTGTTAAAGGCATTACAATATTTTGGCCGGCAGTGTAATGAGTTTAACAGCAACGTCGTTGTATGGTCACCCTGCGCGCGCGCTCTTGCCGCTAGCTGCCTCTCGCTCGCACTACAGAAGCGTGTCTCAGCTTTTGTTTTGTCTTTGCGCTCGCTAAGGCGCTCTCTGTTTTTGTTTTGTTGTGTTTTTATGCTGCGGCGCTCTCTGCAGCTGCTGCTGCGCTCTCTCTTCTCTCTGCTGTAGTTGTTGTTGTTGTTGTGTTTGTGTGTTGAACTTGGCGAGAACTTGTGCGGCGCACTGGTATTGGTATTGGTATTTAATTTGGTGTTATTTGCTGTTATTTGTCAGTGTGCGTGAGCGTGTATTTTTGGTCTTTTTGGGTTAAACTGGTTTCTGCGCGTCTCTGCGCGTCGCTGTCGCTAATGGGATTTGCGCTGGCTGCGCAGTCGCATTCCTGCGCAGCCGTTGAAGTGTCGACGTCTCTCCAAATCAATTAAACTGAAGCCCAGCGACTTAATTAAAATTTGTTTAGCTAATTAAAGCTGACTGCCAACGCTGCCTGCGGCTCTGCCAGCATAACTCCCTTGCCTGTCGCTGCCTGCCTTTGCTGCCGCTGCCTGCGCTTTTAGCTCTGCTCCTCTGCCAGCCTTTGCTGCTGCTGCCTGCGCCTATAGCTCTGCTCCTCTGCCTGCCTGCACTGGCGCTGCCTGCGCTGCTGCCTCTGCCGCTGTCCAAATGCCAATGAACGCTGCGCTGCCGGCACAAAGAACATGCGCTGTTAAATCGACTGCGGCGGCAGCATCGCTGCATCCGCCAGCGCATGCAGCTTTTGTGGGTCGTTGGCGGCGACGGCGATGGCGCCGCATACTTGCGGAGAAATGCAGCAATGCAGCAAAGCAGCGACGCAGCGCCGCAGCAGCAGCGCAAGAATCAGAACAGAATGCAGGCAAATGCACAAGAATGCGAAGCCGAGACGCAGGCGCAGAGCGCAGACGCTGACGGCGGCTCTAGATTAGCGTAGCGCAACTTCGACGCCAGCGTCGACGTCAACGTCGCCGTCGAAGTTTGTCGATTGCCTGCCTGCCTGACTGCCTACCCAATCGGCAGCTTGTCAGTTGCTCTGCAGTCGTTGCTCGCGTCGGCTGCTTTAGTCAAGTCGTGCGCTCGCTCATCTTACGCTCTCGTGCACGGAGAGCTGCGCGCGCGCTCTTTAAGCTACGTTTTACTGCATGTGTTTGTGTTTTTTCGTGTGTGTGTGTGGTGCGCCGTTATTATTGTTTGTTCTCCACGCCAGAAGAAATATACAAATTATGTGCAATAAGCGAAATATGCCTAATTGTAGGCAGCGTACTTAAAGGTGCGTAGTGTGCGTGTGTGTGTGAGTAGTCTGTGCGTAGTGTGCATGTGTGTGTGCACAGTGAAACGAAAGTGGCTGGCAAAAGTGAAACGCCCACAAGAAAATTTTGCCAAGAATCTAGCCAAACCACTTGGCCAAAGCCCACATATAAAAATAGTTACAACAACAACAACAACAGCAGCAGCAGCAGCAACAACAACAACAGCAGCAAAAACTGCACGAAATTTCACCAAGAACAGGCTGAGCGCGGCCTGCCAAGCCTTCGAGCGCCTGTCACAGTGCTGCCAGCTGCTTAGCTATTTAATTGCTGAATCTGGCTAGATCTCATGCTAGCAGCTACAAAGCTGGCAATTTCTTATTAAAAACTTTCAGCAATTTCTCTGAAAATCAATTCAACAAGTTTTAGTTATTTTTTGAGTAATTTATAATTATAACAATTATTTAAATGCTATATACGAGGGCTGTCCGAAAAGTATCCGACCTGCAATTATTTCTCGGCGCCTGCGTTAGTCCTTAAATTTACCAAACTGTAGATTTTGGTATACCAAGATTTAAAATTAGATCGAATACCTTCGTATAATTGTTTTGATGTACAATCCTCAACATTTTATTTGAAATTCAATTAATTTCTTGTTTCCAGTTAATATTTCGGTATTAAAATAATATTGTTATACACATTTATTTGTGGATTTGATAACAATTTAAAGAATTCTTGCAATTAAAATATTTGATACTTTAATTTAATAGTTGCATATAAAAACTGCTACCTCAAAGCTTTCTTAACTGTGTAAAACTTATTTTTTCTCAGTTTAAAATAGGGCAACAAAAAATTTTTTTTCATTTTTGTCCGCTTGTCCGTTGGCTAAGTAAATTAAGAACATGTATTGAATTGTATTAGGTATACCTGTTTAATTTTTCGAGTAATTTGGAAATTATAACAGCTGTTTAATTGCTTCAACAGTTTTGTGTAAAAATTTTAGCTATTTTCGCAATTTTAATCCAAATTTAGCGATTTTATTCCTAAAAAAATCTGTCAGCACTGCATGCGTGTGAGTTCTAAATAGTTGTGGATTTTATAAAACAACATCTTGGGGTTCTTCTTCTTTTTCTTAGCACACCTCTGTGTCTCTTGATGGTAATTAAATGAAATGGGGCTTTTGCTTTTGCTATGCTTTTTGCTGTGCTTTAACAGTAAACTGCTTAGCTTTGACGTTTTTTTTTTTTTTTGTTGTCTTCAGTTCTGTGTCGTTGTTGTTCTTTCGCTTTTCGTGTTTGTTTTCTGGCCTCAGCACTGACCTCTGCGCCCCGTCCGATGGCTAATGCCAGACATGTTGTGCCTACGGCCGGCTCATCTTACGGTTAAGCAGCCACGACAGCGCTCCCGTTGCTGTCCGCTGCTGTCCGCTGCTGTCCGTGTCCGTCCATGTGATTCTTGGACTTATTGCTGCAAGCTTGGTTGGCCAATGCTGCACGCTAATTACACGCCTCTGTGCCTTATGCGGTCTCACGGCGTGCGCGTAGCCCAGTCTTCCGCCTCTCTCTTGCAGCTCCCACCTGCAGCATACCTCGCACTGCTTGCGGTTCTTTGGCTGCACGAATGCGCGGAATGCAGTTAATATGCATACGCGATATAGTATATAGTATAGATTTGGAGTACACACTTATACTATATATATATCTGTATCTGACCTGCCAGACACTTTTTGTGTTTTGTCATAAATTACGCTTGTGAGTAATTAGTCGCTCCACTAGTGTACACTCGATATGCGGTAAGCCCGAAATGACTAAGGCGTGTTGCGCTTTTATCACTCACATGTATATAAATATTGAGAGAGCTTCGTACCTAAATACCTACAGTATTATATTATATAGCACATTCAGGCAAAATGCGCTCATTGCAACACTGAGTTAACTGGGTTATCTGGGCCAGCAGATAAATTATAAATACATATTCATGCAGCTGATAAACTGCCGAATTGAACTTCTGCTTATCGAACTCGGCGTGTGTAGGGGCTACAGTTGTGAAATTTGATATGTGCGTGCCTGAAGCCAGATACTATGCGAAGCCACGCACAATGTCAGAGCTGCCCACGTATATACAGCTATATTTACATACATAAACACATCAATTTAGCAAATTGAATTTGCCTTAAACTAGACGAAGAACGGCAAACATGAGAGTGGCGAATGAAGGAAAGCAGCAGATAAACATCACATGCTCCAATACAAAGCGTGCACTTTACAAATTCGCACAAAGGGAGTCTCAGACAGGCAGAGAAATAGAGAAAGACACGAACGGACAGACGAACGGACAAACGAACGGACAACTGAACTGGCAGATGTCAGGCAAACGAGCGGGCAGCGCGAAAACTATCGACCCAAGCGTCGTTAGTTTCTTGCACCTCCTTCCCAGCGCTTGCTCCCCTACCTACACTCATTTTATTATTATTTGTTTACGCTTGTTTAACACATTCGTAACGCATACGCCGCGTTGACCAGCCCCAACATTGACGCTGGGTTAAGGGTGAATTTCCGCCACACTCGCAGGGGTTGTCGCACACTCAGTTGGTCGGCAACCGCGCTGGGTGGTTGATTTCGAAGGATTGCTTGTTCCTCGTTGTCGTGGCAACACAGCAAAAACAACAACAACAAAAACAACAACGGACAACCAATATTTTTCAGTCGAAGGTCCTCGCGGGTGTGATGTAAACGTGCCATGGAAATGTTATAAATAAATTGCAAGCATACGCTAATTAATTAAAAGACTTTTGAAAGTGAGTAGTGAAAGAAACCGAGGAATGCGGGAAAAACTTCTGTGGAATTATTTATGAACAATTGCGCGACTTGTGGATTAAATTTAGAACTGCAACTCAGGCAAAAAAAAAAAAAAAAAAAAAAAAACGTTTAATTTATTATGAAGTCATAAAAAACAAAAAGCTACTCTTAAATCTTCAGCTTGGGACAGTTCATTAGTCGAGGCCGCCGCCGAAATAATCAAAGACAAATACTACTAAAAAAAAGACAAAAAAAGAAAAGTTAACTTTCACATCTCTAATGGCCTCTTGTTGCTTTCTGCTTTTGTGGTCGGCTCTGTCTCGCAGCTTCTTGGCACTAACTTTTCTTCGATTTAATTTATAGAAATTTAAATATATGTGTAGCTTCACTATATCCATATCTGTCGGCCGCCTCGCTGTGAATAGTTTTCATTTATCGCTCGATTCTTCCGCATTCATTCACCTGCCGCCAGCGCCAGCGCCAGCGCCAGCTTATCGGCTATTCATTATTGTAGTCTTCGTTGTTTCAGCGCTCATTGCGTGTCTAATCGCCAGTTCTGCTCGTTGCTGGCATGGCCAACACAGATATCACTCTGCAGGGGCATTGGCTTGGACCCGATCTTGCCTCATAGCTCGAGTATTTGCTTTGCCAAGTCGCTGCTTCACTTTCACCCGTTTGAACCCAGCCCAGACGCGGCTTAATTTGTCAATACGTACCATCGAGCCGGGGGCTAACTGTGAAAATCTCGCCAGAAATTATGACCAGCTTATTTTTTGTTTAACTGCTAATGCGCATCTGTCTGCATGGGACCCCAGCAGCACTTTATGGGCTCTGGCTGTGCATCTTTTCACTCGTTTTTTATTTTGCTTCGCTTTTCTTTTCTTTTCTTTTTCATTCCTCGACTGCATTTGCATTCCATGTAAAAACGTCACAGCTGCAGGTGCACAACTGCATTAAAAGCACAGGGGCAGAGCGGGAAGAGACTGCTGAAAAGATTTGCTAGTCTTTTGTCAGCGGCGACAATTCCATTTCAAGTACCCTGCAGGCATAAGTGGGGGTATGTTCTGTCTATGGAAATGTTTGAAAAAGTCAGAAATATTCAATTAAATAAGAAACTAACTTTTTAGGTCTAATATGTGCAGGGTATTCGCAAGTGGCAGCTTCTTAGTGAATCTATAGAGGAAAGGGTATTTTTTTAGTGAATATATAGAGAAAAGGGTATGCGCAGCCTGTGCAAATACTAGCTAAAGTCTGAAATCTTTAGCTGTATAAGCTTTAGACCTATTTTTGCTGTAGCTGCAGGGTATTTGCGAGTCGCTACGCTCTCACAGCTGTCATTATTACTTTTTGTTCATATAAATATTTCACTTCGAATTGTTTACATTTTCCCTTTTCGGCTGTGACTCTTTAATATGCTAAGCGTTGTTTTTCTGCGCTTTGTTCCATTCGTATTGGCCACGCCAAAAGTTGTTAACCTGGCCGACTGGCTGTCTGTCAATTGGCCTTAGTTTCAGCTGTTATATATGTGTATGTGTATGTGTTTGTATTCGTATATGATTCTCTGTTGGCATTGATGACGTTCAATCAAAAAAGGCAGCATGAAATTGAATTTGAATGCGAGATTTACGGCTCGAATTGAGTTTCAGCTTGGCTTGAATTTCGCATGCTAATTTCTGTGTTAATTGAAATGAATTCACTGCGAAATGGGAATGCATTTGCTCTTTCTCTCTCTCTCCTCCCCGCTGTCTGTCTGAGTGGCTAGCAGAATTCCCAGGCCAGTTGAGAATATTTATAGATCTCTCGTCTCGTAGTCCATGGGAAGCGCGAATTGGCCGCGATGCGCTGTCAATGGCATTCCTTAGCAGTATTTACGATAGGTTTTCGATAAACACGTAATCGGAAGTCGAAATTGGCCAAAAACATAAACATGCTATAATAATTTTCGGCCCGATTTCTGTAAACAATAAAACGAAGCCAACGAAATGAAAATACGGCCAAAGACGTTTGCGTAATCAACGTTTTTAGCTTCATATTTACACTGCGAGTGTGTGTGTGTGTGTGTGTGTGTGTGTGTACATGTCTCGTATTTAATATTTTGTTAAAATACCATTTGCAATGGCGTAAAATTGTTTTGTTATTCCCGACGCGTTCGTCGCGAATGCTAACAATAAGCCACAAAGAAGGCTGAAACTAGAGAAGGGGATAGAGCAATGGAGGGGGGAGAGTGAGCTAACTGAAGGCGGCGAGCAGGCAGAAGACGCGGCTGCAAAGAGGCTTAAAAACCTATTTGACGACAGTAGCAAAAGAAATTTTTCGCTTTAGCTTTTTTTATGTAATCGCGTTCATTATAATTGGCATTTGT
Organism: Zaprionus bogoriensis; assembly: GCA_035046045.1. NCBI lineage: Eukaryota > Metazoa > Arthropoda > Insecta > Diptera > Drosophilidae > Zaprionus > Zaprionus bogoriensis. The sequence goes on along the minus strand of JAWNOI010000095.1, from coordinate 350,332 downwards.
TGTGTGTCTGTGTGTGTGTCTATGGCAGGAATAGCAATAGGCGGGCTTCCCGGACAGCAGCAGCAGCAGCTATAACAACGTGTGCGGTTGTTGGGCAAACAAACACTTTATTATATGTTATTTCTCATTTTTATAGTGTGTCGCTTGCCGTTGCTGCGCGTGCGCAACGCTGGCGATAAGATCGAAAAGAGCCAAAAAAGCATATCAAGCATACGCAACGTGGTGCCCACACAGCCAGTGTGTGTGTGTGTGTGCCTGAGTGTGTGGGTAGCTAACTGTAATCTGAGCTACGTAAATATTGTATGAGCTTAAGCTGAGCTGAGCTCAGTTGAGCTCTGACTTCAGTTCATGTTGCGCATACGCAGCGTACGCTGCAGCTTCTGCAGCTTAAACGAGGTTGTAAATAAAGCAGAAAATAAGTTAACAAGTACGTAAAGAGTGCTTAAAACTCTAAGCGGTTGAGCACCACAAAATAGTGTATAATTTCGTTATTTTCAAGAATTTAGCACTGAAACTTTTCTAAATTCCAATGCTTAGCCTATTTTAGTGTATTTAATTGTTTAAACCCGCAAAACATGGTTTATAATTTTGATCAAATTTTTCAATTTTTTGACAGGGGGTAGCATGAAAAAAGTTGAAAAAAAAGTGAAAATTTTAAATATCAATTATTTTGATGCCAAAATAAATTAGAACAAAAACTGTGAACAAAATGACATTCCGCAAGAAAATCGCATGATTTTTGGCTAAGTTACGGCTGCTAGAAGTGTGCTAAGAGGGCCAAACGGACAGAAGCACGCACAGTGTTTCTTCGATAATTTCGACAGTTTAACTCAGAAACTCTTTTTGCATCGATATTTATGATTATTTTGAGTATTCTTCTCGATTTTATGCAAAAAATAAAGATTTAATTTTTTTCAAAAAAATTTTGAAAGGGGGTGGCATGCAAAAATTTGAAAAAAATGTGAAGTGGTGAAATCGATAAAATTTGACTGCAGTATTATTCAAGAGATCGAACCATAAATAAAATGTTATGCCAAACGGAAATCGCATTATTTTTACCAAAGCTATGAGTTTTTAAAGTCTGGCTTGCAGTCATTTAGACAGGGGTATAGCTAGATTTTTTTGAAATGCAGAGAAAAACAGTTTAGTTTGAAAAACATGAATTAAACTCGAAACGAACTCAATGTCTGCATAATTTCGCATTTTCTTTACCCAATTATGGTAATACTTGACTTTTATAGCCCCGATTTATTTCACGAAATTCTTAAAATTAGGCTTTAAACTCGTCAAAATTCTAGGGTTTATCATAGAGTCAATTGTTATAATATATTGACCAGCTTTATCGATTTAAAAAAGAAAACTTAAATTTAAAAATATACGGAAAAATTAAAGATACAACATTACTATTTTAAAGTTTGCAAAAATAATTTATTTTAAGATTGGGATTGCCAGAAAGATGTAAAACAACTGTGAGTCGAGCTCATTATATTTTGATGCCAAATCAATAATTCGACTGACTTCTTGACTTCATTATATTTTGATGCCAAATCAATAATCCGACTGCGCCATTTACCCACTAAAATCATTAAATTTTTGACAAATTTATGAGTGCTCAAAGTCTAGATTTGACTATGCTCAAACTCAATATTTAAGCGCACAGACTAGCGGCTATTCTAGTTAGCAACTAACTCTGGTTTAGGCTAAATCCGAAGACTTGCAGCACTCAATAAATTGGAGCAAGAAAGCAGCACAGCACTTTTATCTTTTTCGTGTATTATTTATGTGCTGAGCCGCATTGCAAGCCGAATAAATCAAAAGCTGCTAGGACACTTGTCGGGCAGCTGCTGTTGTTGTAGCTGTGTTCAATCCCAACTCGTTTGGCCAAGTGGCACACGCTCCCAATGATTGACACGCCTCAGCTCGCGTCTCTTCACTGATTTGCATATATCCGAAAATTTGCCATTCACAATTAGTATAAAGTTGTTGTTGTTGCAGTAGCAATTTTCATGCGCTTTCTCTCTCTCTCCCAATTCTGATTGCTGTTTGCTGATTTCTGTTTTCTTTTTTTTTTCTTTCTTTGCAGGCCTCTGCGCGTGAATTGGCCAACAGTCGCTGGCGACGCCAGGCATAATCATCAACATTGTGTTGCAGTTGTCAGCGCGCACCATGGCAACATCAACAGTGCAGGCGGCTGCAGCTGCCGCGCAGCGCAGCGATATCAATGCGAATGCATCGCCGCGTAAAGAAAAGACAATACTCGGTTGGCTGGTGAAAAGTGCAAGTGCGAGTGCAAACGATAAACGAACGCCGAACGATAACGATAGCGAACGCGAGCGCGAACGCGACACCAACGGCAACTGCAACTGCGAGACGCGCGCCTTTCGCGACTTTCGCGGCGTGCAGACGCTGCGCCTGCTCTGGAGCAAGCGCATCAGCAGCGCCAGCGAGGAGGCAGCCGCGTCCACTCATACGTCACACTCGTCCACGCTGCGCAAGCTGAACAAATCCGTCAGCTGCCTGGTGAACGCGTTCAACAACAGCCTGACAAACGCGTCGGAAACGCGCGCGAAACGCGCCGCCAGTCTGCACAATTTGCAGGAGGTGCAGCAACACGTGCAACACGTGCAGCAAGTACAGCAGCTGCAGCGCGGCAAGGACAATTTCTACAAGTACAAAAACGCCGAGCAGGCCAAAATGGCAGCAGCGGCAACAACAACAACAACAGCAGCAGCAGCGGCAGCCGCAGCCGCGCACGCGACTTTGCCCGCTATCAAAGCGACACCTGGCGATCGCCTGCTGCAGTGGCCCAAGCGCGAGCATGTCGTCATGCCCGAGCGAGATAACAAGCTGGCAGCGCAGCCGGCGCTTATCAGCGCGCAGAGCGAGCGAGCAGCAGTAGCAGCGGCGTCGGCGGCGGCGTCGCCCACTCGCATTAGTCTCAGCGCGACAAGCGCGCACGGCGGCAGCAGCGAATCGCTGCAGACAGTGAATTCGCTCAACTCGAGCAGCAGCACAACGCAGCGCGGCAGCGTTGCAACGCGTCGCAAGTATAGCTTCAAGACGCATGCGGGCAAAGCGTACCATCAGCATCACACGCCGCGACGCATGTCCACGCACATGCACACGCATGCCGGCCTGGGCGTGGCAGCGGCAGCTGACGTCAGCGCAGCGGATGGCAGCGCCAGCGGCAGTTTGGTGCGTCAGCTGACGCAACAGTTCAATGAGATCATACAGAAGGACGCGCGTCTGCTGGAGCAGGTCAAGCGCAAGAATGGCGTTTGGCTGGCGCGCGGCGCGCATGTCTACAAAATTGTGGAGAAGCCGCAGCCGCAGCCACTGGCGGAGGAGTCGCCGGCCACGGCTCGCGGCCAGGTGCAGTGCAACATCAAGAAGTTCGAGAAGCTGGAGAAGCCAGCGGTGCCGCACAAGCCGCTGCAGTTGCGCCACAGCACGCTCAGCCTGAGCAAGCAGCTGCGCAGCAAGCGCGTTCGCGTGCAGCAGCAGCAGCAGCAGCGGGAGCAGGCGGAGCAGCAGCGGGAACGGGAGCGGGAACCAACGCAGCAGTTGGCGCAACTGGAGGCGCTGCGCGAGCTGAGCACCGATGAAGGTGTGCAGTCGGATGTGGATGATGCTAGCAGACCAAAGCCGACGCAAGCGCCAGACGCTGCTGCTGCGTCAGAGCTGACTCAGCCGCCGGCTGGCGATGAGCAGGCAGCAGCGCAGGCAGCGGCAGAAGCAGCGCGCCAGCAGCGGCGCAAGCAGAAGTATGCGACAATCTACGAGAAGTTGCGCTTTCTGCCGTTCGCCAAGACGGGCAAGAAGAAGGCCAGGGAGGAGCAGCAGCAGCAGCAGGAAGAGCAGCGAGGGGAGCAGCAAGAGCTTGAGCAGCAGAAGGATGAACTGCAGCAGGAGCAGAAGCTGCAGCAGGAGGAGAAGCAAAGCAAGCAGCAGGAGCAGCAAGATGAGCTGCAGCGGGAGAACAAGGAGGAGCAAGAGAAGGCTGTGACACAGCTGGAGCACTTGGTGGAGCCGCTGCTCTCGCCCTGCGTGGAGGCCGATGCCAAGATACTTGCCGCACTGGCGGTGCTCGATCGCAAGCTCAAGGTGCTCTCGCAGCCCGCAAGCGAGAAGACTGCAGTAACTGCCACTGCCACTGCCACTGCTCCCGCTGCTGCTGCTGAGGAGGAGGTAGCGCAGCCCGTGGAGCTGCTCGTCTCGCCCAACGATGACTTCGAGCAGCGACTGCTGCCCAACAACTCGTTCATCTACCAGGCGGCCAACAAGCAGATCTCCAACTCTCAGCTGCTGCTCAATCAGGCCGTCAATGTGAGCCTGGTGAATGCCATCGAGGGCGAGCAGATGATCATGGAGCAGAAGCAGCTGGAGCAGGACATGGAGCCCATGTACGAGCCCATTGGCAGCACAATGGAGACAAAGACTGAGCCGCAGGCGTCCAGCCTGTTCAAGTTAACAAACCAAAAGGAAAGCGAGCAGCAAAGGGAGCAGGACAAGGAGCTGAAGCTGGAGCAGAAGCAGCCACAGCAGCAGCAGCAGCAGCAGCCTGTGGAGGACATCTACCAGACGCTGGAGGAGGTCAAGTGCAGCTGGCTGGAGGGCTACGAGTCCATTGCGGGCAGCTGCGAGGCGTCCAAACAGTCCAACCACAACGATGACTACGAGGCTTTTGCCAGCGTTAAGTTGGAGCCTGCCACGCCCACGGGCACGGGCACAACCGGCACACTGGGACGCAATACGCGCGACGAGCTACCCGAACTGCCCAAGCCCAAGCGCGTGCTGCCCAAGTCGCCCATCATACTGCGTCCAGCGCCGGCCAAGCCGCAGCAGCAGCAGCAGGCGAGGAAGCAGGCACAGGCACAGGCACAGGGCTCCACGGATGAGGAGCAGGAGAACATCTACGACACCATCAAGGGCTGCTACGAGTCCGTGACGCTGACGCTGACGCAGAGCGTCGATGGCAGCTCGCTGAGCTCCAATTGCTACGAGAGCATCTCCAATTATCGCAGAAGCAAGGCCGGATTGGGTGTGGCAGCGGCAACAGTAGCAGCAGCAGCAGCAGCAGGAGTAGGAGCAGGTGCAGCAGCAGGCCTGGAAGCAGCTGCAGGCGCTGCTGCCGCGGGCGTGCAGCTCTCGAGCAGCGGCTCCACGCTGACCATCAGCTCGGATCATCGCACCAATAGTCTGTATGAATCCTCACTGCTGCATGTCGGCGTCGGCTGCCGCTCCTCGCTGTCGAGCAGTGCTGGCAGCAATCGCGGCAAGCAGTGCGACAAGCGCTCCTCCATCGCCGGCTCCAGTGACAACAGCGATGCCTGGGTGGATATATCCGACGGCGAGGCGACTGCAGCGGCACACGGCAGCAGCGAGGCGCAATTCATCGTGTAAGTAAACATACCACGCACTTGGAAGGGGTATATAGAGGGGGTGGCAAGCAGAAGAAGAAGACTGGTTATAGGCTCCCCCTTTCTGCGTAGACTCTGCTGATGGGTTTGTTTGGGCTGCGCTACGTTATCTTATCGCAACTTGCGGCCTGTCATAATCATATTCAATTTGTTGACGCCAATTTGTTGGTGCCGCAGCAGTACGTACTGCGAGGGTTGCAACAGGCCTTACAGGCGCGTTTTCTGCAGGTCAAGGCAGCTGAAAGCATGCGTGTTAAGCTCTTTAGCTGGAATTTGGGCCAAGCTCGGCTTACGGATGCGGATGCCAATGCGGATTAATCCAGAAATTCGACTTCGATTTGTGTTTTGTCTACAAAGCCAGATAAGATAGGCTTCAACATCGCTGATTACCGTATTATTATTATTATTATTGCACTATATACAAATACATACACAATATGCCGATAAGCCTCGGGAAATGCAATGTTTAATCTCTGATACGATTAGCAACTGCTTTTCGTGTCGTTTTTTGTATATCGTTATTCAGTTTTAAATCAGGGTTTTTAGGAAAAAAAATATATATAGACATCATATAGTGATACAGTCAGTTATATTACTATATTTAAACGGTATTGATATGCTTCTGATACGATTAGCATTTGTTGCTCATATTGTTTAAATATATGGTATATATCATTATTAAATTTCAAAAGAAATAATTTTAGGCTTTTGTATATGTACATCAATCTATACATTAGCCAGCCACATAGTACGATATATCATATATATATTTCTATACTTCTATAGTATGGTATTATAAGTTCTGAAGCGATGAGCAATTGCTTTTCATATAATTCAAATATATCATTACTCAATTTTAAATGAATAACTTTCAGTTTCTATATATATATACATCAAACAATACATTATACAGCCACATAGTCGATATAGTATGGTATTTTGTATATACTGATAAGCTTTGGGAAATGCTGATACAGTTGACAATTTCTTTTTCCATGGTTTCTATATATCACTTTGATTAAATAAATGTTTTTAAGCGCAATATATATATATATAGCCTCAAATACATCAACAAAGTCTTATTACTATATTTATATAGTATGACGTTATATATATATTGATAAGCTTGGGAAATGCAAGTTCTGCTATGATTAAAAATTGCTTTTTCATGACGCTTTTATAAATCATTATTTCGATATTAGAGGTTTATAGAGTATATATTGTTTTCAGTACATGGTCTTACAACAAAGGGCTATATATATATATTGCATTTTGTACTATATTGTACTATATATAATATACAAATATTGATAAGTTTCATTAAATGCAATGCTTAAGTTCTAATGCGATTAGAAATTGCTTTGCAGTTGAGTTTAAAATGCTACATTTGCTTTTTTTTAATTTACATACAGATAGATTAATCAAACAACAACATTACGAATGCTTTAGAAACTGAAGATAAATATTGATTTAATATTGCATATACAATGATAAGCTTTAGAAAATATTCTTAAATTCAAATACGATCTGCTTATATATATAATATATGTAATATTATATAATATATATTCTTTGAGATTTTTATGTTTTTCAAGCAAATCTTATTTAACATATTTATATTATATGGTATTATATTATTTTTGACTACTTAAAAGATTAGAAATTTCTTTTTTTAGGCTTCAAATTATGTACTTATTTTTTACCTTTTTTCTTTCTTACTTTAAGTTCGATGTAGTAGTCCAATACAGCCCCAGAAACCAGAGCGATTAGTGTATATACACATGCCATAATACTGATAAGCTTAAGGAAATGCAATTTATAACTGCAGCTACAATTACCAATTGCTCTCTTTCGCTCTCTCTCTCTGAGTTCTATATAAAATACTCTTTTTCTATACCTACTTCTTTAATGACTTCCAATAACCAAAGTCTTATGATAATGACCATACAGTATTGTGGGAAACTTGTCTCTCAATTAGCTCCGTTCCCCGCAGTGTTGTAACTGACACGAAATTATGAACAATGAATTTCCCCAGTTCGATGGAGCGTTACAACACACCCGCCCCACCCTCCGGCTATACATACATCAATTAGTGCGCTGACCTACAATTCCATCTTGTTATCAGGCGATAAGATTGTCCGTCGAGTCACATACCCATTGCAAATGCCACTTAGATGGGGGAGCTTACCATCAGCGAGAGCCCCTGCGACAGACAGTTAGAACAGTTAGAAGTGAGGCGGCCAGGCCTAAAGACCTTTTGTCATTATATCGCCCGCAGCTGTGATTGATCGCATTGATGGCACTATGAAGTACCGACTGGCACCACTACTACTACTACTTCTAATACTACTCAACTTGAGCGCCAATTAATCAGATACTATCATTATCTTTTCGCAGTGTACGGGAGCGCTTCAAGCCGCATCGTGTACGTAGTCCGGATTGGTCGAAACGCATCAGAGATAAAAGACTGCAACAGAACAAGGCGAAGAGCTGCATTGAGGGTAAGTACTAGAAATAGAACTGTAAATAGATATAGACGCACTTACGTATCGCAAATGTATGATTTAATATCTGGAGCGTAGTGCCCGCTCATCTCTGCAAACAGTTGCTCGGGCAGCCTTTTGTTCCAATATCGGACTGTAGATATATATAGTATACCTTAGATATAATCGAGTTTATTTGAACAATGATCCACACACCATATTTACTCAGCTCTTCTTTGTCGGTCTATTTCCACACACCTGCTCATTATAATCTACCTTCAAGTAAGCTTATTTCCTATATAAAAACAATGCGCATGGAGCTTTTGCGCTCTACCTAAGCGCAGCGCAGCTTTCAAGTCAAGCTTCGCTTGGTTGTTGTCCCCGCTAAGCATAGCATCACCATCCACATGCAGTCCACATGCGACTGCGCTTACTCACGTTGCGATCGCGCTCGCCTCACAAATTACTTTAATTGTCATGAATGCGTGTCTGCTGCCTGACTTGATGGTGACTCGGCTTTAAGTCCGCTTTAAGCGATTGATAAATATGCACAAATTATGCTCACTAGTCCCAGGTCCGTTTTAAAGTCTTCGCCTGCAACCAAATGAAATGTCAAAAGTAAATAAAACGAAATGGAAACTAACAAGCTGACAGCACATAGAAAAAAAGCAAAAAAAAAAAACTGTTAATTATACCCAATGCAAATGAGAGTGAAGACTGCCACAACACAGAAGCAACAAGCTGGCAAGCTAACGCGACTGTTGAATACCATGCACTCACAAAATATTATAGTTTCGGCTGTAAATGCTGTGTTTGTTGTTCGATAGAAGTGAAATTTACAGTGTAGCTTGATACAAAAGATCGTTAGCTCTATGTAAAATAAAAATGCTGTAATTTCAATAATATGCTAAATATTTGAGATTGAAGGCTAACATTTAGGCGTAACACTTAAACTTTGAAGTAAACTTGAGCTGCATTTGATTTAAAGGCAGCTTCATACAAAAACTGTTGTTTCAAGTTCTTTTAATAGCTGAATTTTGTGTATGAACAGAAAATCGGACAGTGCGAGTTAGTTAGACATACAAACAAACAGGCAGACCGACAGAAAAACAAAAAGACAGACAGACGAACAATAAACAGACTCAAAGGCAAATATTTAAGCTGGCGGCCACACAAAGCGTTAGACAAACGGACAGACAGACGGACAAGCAAACGAACTGACATAGAAACAGGCAGATGGACAAATAGACAGACGCAAAGGCATACAGCTAGACGGACAGAAGAACAAATAGTCAGAAAAGATCATGGCACAGCTTTCGATACTGTTAAAGAATATATATAAATGTATATAGTCCATCGCAAATTTGATGAGTTTATCTCTTATTGTTATTGAAATATATGCAAAAAATCGAAAAACGCATTTATCGTTTTACGGAGACGATGGGCGTGGCACATCAAGTTTGAAATAAACTTCTTAGGTGTATTGATTACACGCACACTGCCACCCAGTCTGGTGTTTCCAGCGCTTTTAAAAGCAGAGATCTGTGTGTTCATACAGACGGACATGAGCAAATCGACTCGGCTATTGCTGATCAAGAATATATATACTTTGTATGGTCTGCCACGCCTCTTTCTGCCTGTTACATACATTTTCACAAAGTTAGTATACCTATTTTAATCCATGTTCAATGGGTAGATGTTATAGAAATATTTACATTCGGATATTGATGTTGATCAATAATATATTAACTTTGTATGGTCTGCCTGTTACATACATTTTCACAAAGCTAATATACCCATGTGCAATGGGTATATACACTTCTTATAGTCGATACATTTACACAAACTGCATATGCCACATCTAGCCTACTTGCACTGTGTGCATGGTATAACAACAGCAGCAACAACAACACAAAGAGAGCAGCAGCAAACAGTTCCCACATCAAGTGAGTAAGCGCTGCGCGCTTCCCAATTGGAAATGCAATTGGCGCCTGCCTCGACGACGACGGCGCAGACGCTGCATCTGTCTCAGTCGCAGTCTCAGTCTCAGCTGCTGCTGCTGCCGCCGCCTGGGCGACAGGTTCCACAAAAGGCAATAACGAGTTGAGAGCGCGCGCGCGTAAACAATGCCCATAAACTGGACCCAAATGCTTGCTGCTGTTGTTGTTGTTGCTGTGCAATTTTAATTCCACGCTCTCTCTCTCTTGCTCTCTGGTCTCTCTCGCTCCCGCTGTGGGCAAGTTGCACAGTCTCTGCGCGTCAGTGCCAACGTTCGGTTCGCTGCTCGGACGCTCGACTGGGCCCAGTGCGTGTAATTGTCAGCCTGTTAAATGTGAAACAAATGTGAACGAAAAAAAAAAAAATAAAAATATATTAAATAAATTTACGCCAGTTTTTTTCATGCTCTTTCTCTCTGTGTGTAGTTTATGTGAAAAGTGAAAAACGAAAAGCGCAAGAAATGCCTGTGCTGCATGCTAAATTAGCAGACGACGTCGGCGTCAGCGTCGGCAGCGCTGCGCAGCTAGTTTTTCAATTATTGCATGCTTGTTGTTGTTGTTTTTATTGTTGTTTTTGTAGTGGTGTGTACTCGTATGCAAAGGCAGCGCGACGTCACGAACTGAAACCGAAACTGAAGCCCTTCACACCCGCAACGAGCTCGAGAGAGCTTAATGTTTCGCTCTGCCTGTTGTTGTTGTTGTTGTTGTTGCTGTTGTGGGCTGATGACGAAATTGCCAAGCGAAAACCAGTCTAGATATAGTATATAGCATAGCGCTCAAAGCGCACAACCTTGAAGAAGTTAAAAGACAACAAAAAAAAAAAAAAAAAAAAAAAAAACGAGACGAGTCGAGTCGAATCAAATACTGCAATGACTGTGCGCAAAAGTAAAAGAAATAACAGTTGTAGTGTAGTGTAGTGTAGTGTAGTGTAGTGTTGTGTAGTGTTAGTGCGTGCGTATGTGTTAGCCCGATTTGCCTCAATTTCAAATGCGAAATTGCAAAATCAAACGTAATCGTGTGCAATGCAAGCGCTTGTATTTACACTGTCCGTCCGTCTGTCTTTGTGTCTGCATCCCAAAGAGGAGCCCACAAAAATCGCATTAAATCTTATAAAGAAAAAAAATGAAAAAACCCAGCTGTAACAACTGGCAAAATGGCTGCACACACACACACACACAAAAGTTCACTGAACGCAACGAATTGTTGCAAATCGCAAATCGCAAGAAAAATGCAACAGCGCAACGAGCCCAAGTGTTGCCCCTGCTGCTGCTGCTGCTGCTAACTGACAGTTGTTAATTGTTGTAGATTGTTAACAACAACAACAACAAAAATTGTTAATTGCACGCAGTTTTTAGTGAAAACCCGGTAATATGCACAGCGAATTCTCAGCTCAACTTTTACCCCGGGCCAAGTTCGCTTTGTGGCTAACAAGAGAGTTGCAGGTGTGCGGAGCGGGTGGCAAGGGAAAGCGAAAGTGTCGTCGCGGAAAAGTCCAACCGCCCGAGCTGCAGCCAGTTTGACTCGACTGAGAGTTTCGAGAAATCAATCAAATATTTTTGAATACTTTTATATGTTTCAAAATACTGCGAGAATTAAAAAAATAGTGGGAATTATTTGTTAGCAATATTTCTGCATAAATTAATGCGCCTTAAAAAAAATTAAACATTCGAAAAAATCATACTTTTTTGAGAAATCATTAAAATATTTTTGAATATTTTTATGTTGTTCAAAATACTGCGAGAATTAAGAAAAACAGTGGGAATTATTAATTCGCAAGCGAAAGGAAATATTTCTTAATAAATTAATGCATTTTAATTAAGGCTAAAAACTCGAAAAAACATGCTTTTTTGACGTTATTATAGAACATTAAAAAGAAAATGCATCGATAAAAATAATTATAATATTCTTTAATAAAAGCTAAAAATATGCACCATATTTCTTGAATGTGTCTACTATTTTATGCGCTCAAACTTGGCAGTTTCCAGTTTGTATGAGCTGAGAAATTGAGAAATCAAATAGACATGTTTATTTATTAATTCACACAAAAAATGCTGCGAGAATTAAAGTAAACGTAAGCACAAGTGTGACTCCCCAAACGATCAATAAGTTTGAAGGAAAGAGCAGTAATTTTTCTAACATTTAAAAAAACTTGAGTTTTTTAATTTAATATTAACTTATTAAAATTTTTTAATAGTTCGCCCTCAAGTAATTTTTACCCTATGCGAAACAATTTGAAGTATTAATTGTGATGTAATTATTGCAAAATTAAAACATTGATAAAATACCTAAATTTCAATATACTTTTTAAATAAAACTCAAAATCTAATAACACTTGCTCTGATGTGAATAGAACATAAACATAAAAAACATAAAATGCCCAATACTTTTCGCAGAAACATGTGTACATATATGGAAATAGATATTTGAGTGTTGCTACAGTGCGACCAGTTCTGCAATCGGAGCTAGTTATGGATGTGTGTGCGTGTTCGTGTTACGTGCGTGAACTATCGTGACGGCCAGAAGCTGTTAGAGATGACCGCGCGCTGCTCTCGTCAGACAATGACATCGTTTGCCACTTAATGGGTTTAACCTCAAAGCGTCAAGCGATCAATCAATCGCCACAGCGAGCGAACCGTTCGGCTGCATTGCATTGGGAAGCGGAACAGAGTAAAGGGGGTGAAGAGAGGAAGGCGGGAGGGAATTAATTAAGCATGTTTATAGGCAAAGACAAAGCCAAAGAGCGAGAGAGCAAGACGCCGACAGATAAGTCTGGCACGCTTGGCGTGCACTCTGCCAAGGCTGCAATTCTTGTAATTGTAAACAGAGCAGCAGCAGCAGCTACAGCATCAGCTACAGCTGCAGCTACAGTTACAGTTACTGCAATCAGTATTTGTATCTCTAGCTGTAGCAGCTCACGCAGCTTGCCACGTAAATGGCTCAACAAAGGAGCCAAGCGAGAGACACTAAACAACAGCGCGTTTCCGCGTGTCTGCACTGCGCGAAAAAACGGGGGATAAATGAAAAAATTAATATAAATACTCATGCATTCCTTGAATACATTCATGCAGTAAAAATCTATATACAGGCGTAGACACAGTTTGAAATAAATCTAAAGTATTTATTTCATACATAAATCTGCTTGCCAAAATTGAAATCTATAGCTTTCTTAATAGCTGAAATATGATCAAATCGATTTGGCGTTAGATGTTGAACAAGAAAATATATCTACAGCATTTTTAACCATTTTAATAGAGAGAAAAACTAATAATAAATCGACTGCAAGGCAAAAGCAAAGAAAGTTATTGATATTTTGAAAAATAAATGAAATATTTTTAAAAATTTTTTTAAAATAGATAAAAAAAAATATTACAAGTATAAAATATTTAATAGAAATTATTTGTTAGCATTTTGAATATTTTTTGAAAATAATATATATCTGCCCGCTCTATACTTTTCCACAAAGCGAACACCCCGCCTTTATGCATTTTCAATCAGTGAATAAAAACCAATTATAAACCGAATTCGAGTGAAAGGCGCGTGAGCAGTCAAATTGATTGGAAAAGCACAAGAAAATTAATGAAAAACTCAAGTCAATGAACAGCGCAAGCTCAGCTCAAACAATACAAACGAAATGCGATACATTTCTGGCTGTGCAAAACTCTGGCTATAAACAAAGTTCGGGCGAAAGAGTTGTGAATGCGTCGGCGGCACATTCTGAGCTGTTCCAAAAACTAATAACAACAACGACAACGACAAACCGAAACAACTTCGGCCCACGCGCGACAAGCGACAAGTGTCGCTTTGGTCAGTGTCGTCGGAGCAGTATCTTGTTTCATTATGCGATGCGAATGTATCTTACATTTTCGCTCTCGCTCTCGCTACCTTCACATGTGTTTAGCATCCATTTTGTGGATCGTACATACACACACACATATATATATACAGCCACACTCTCCGGCATGCCTGTTTTATTATCTCTCAAAAGAACCGGTTCGCTTCGCTGCGTATACGTAATATTTTCATGTATCTCCCCCTCCGGCACTGTCTGTCTTGCTGCTCTGGTTTTGGGCGCACACAAAAGTACCTGCTGTTTTTTTGGCCTAATCCCATTGTTGTTGTGTCTGCATTCAAGCGTGATTTCATTATAATTTGCGTTATTTTGCATGCCTACAAAAGCTGATCGAAATCGGGCATACGCCGCGTAGTCGCTTATTATTTGAAGTTACAGTTTGGATAGTTTTAGAAAAAAATACAACGCATTGTGACACTTGAAAAGTTTGCTTAATTAGCGCGTAACAACAATAGCAACAACGAGGGTCGTTAGTGAAATTATGTCAATAAAATGGGACTGATATAATTGCCAAAACATCATTGCAAGCGAGAAATATTTATTGGCTTATTACGTTTACTACAACCTGTCGAGCAACCCTCGCTAATTGCTGATCTACAACTGCTAAAGCAAAAAAATATTTCTAGTCCACGCATTTCATTGCAACTTGTCAAGCTGCCCTCGCTGAGCTCTACGCAGCTCGCACTGCCTGCGCCTTGCGTTTTGTTCATCGTTAAAGCAGATGCAGCAAGACGTTTAATTGCTTTCAATTAACGACGAAGTTGCAGCAGTCTGCGCGCAGAGTTCAAGAGTTCACGCAGCAACAACAATTACAAACAACAGCAACAACAACTTCCACAACAGCAACAACTACAACAACAACAGTAGCAAGTTAACTTTAAGTAGGAATTTCGCAGTAAATATTTGAATTATGCTGCGATGGCCACGCGCAACAGCAGCACACACTCAAGTCAGCGCCAAAGTGCGCCCAACCACGCCCACATTTACGCCCACACCTACGCTGAGCAGCAGCAGCAGCAGCCGGTCACATTGCCACGCAAGCGTCGGCCACGCGCCGTGGGCGAAGTGAGCGTCACGTGCCCCGCGAGCAGCGTCTATCTAAACGCGCCAGTTGAGCCCAATCCTCTACAGACGCAGCCCGAGCCGGAGCCCATCTATCAGAATGAGGCGGCCGCAGCAGTAGCCGTGCAGCAACAGCAGCAGCAAGAGCAGCGCCGGCAGCGACGTCGCCAGCTGGCGTACATCAGCGTGCTGCGCATCTGCCATGAGGAGCCCACAGAAGCCGGCAGAGAGCCTGGCAGGGAGTCCATGGTTGTGAGCACCTTTGTAGGTTCGTTCCGGCAGCTTGGCTTCCAGTTGAAGTTGTAGCCTACACTCCACTTATACTTGACTTATTTCAGGGGGTATCAAAATATCGATATTTTTGTATATTAATTAAATTTTTTATCGGAATATTATTTCAAAAATAAATATTGAACAAAATTTACTTTTATTTAATAATATTTAATGATATACTCTAATTTTAATTAACTAATTTATTGGGTTGTTTAATTGAATGTATTAAAATATCGATATTTTTCTAAACAAATTATATTTAATATTTATTTAAATATATTATATATATATAGAAATGCGAAAATTGTATTTAATATTTAATGATACACTCCAATTTTCTTTATTAATTAAATTATTTTCTTGGGTTGTAACAAATAAATCTAAATATCTGTATATCTCTATTTTAGTACAAAAATTGTACTTATATTGAAATATTATTTTTATTCGAAAATGAGAATAAAATCGAATTACAATTGTCAAATAAAATAACTATAGAGCCTTAGCATTACTCAGTCGCAATACATTTTTAAAGCTTTTAGATTGATTATAGATTTAATTCAAATTGCAGAATATATAATATTAAAATTAAGGCCCTTAAAAAAACTATGAAACTTAAAAGTAGTAGTAGTTTTTTAATTGGTTTTGATTTACATTTGTAAACCTGAAACTAGCAATATTTATTGAAATTTTTATATATAATTAAATACATACCGTTTGCTTAGCATAAATTATTTTAATATATAAATTATAGAGCAGAGTAAATAATTAAAATTATTTAAATATCATAATCATATATTTTTTAAAGAAAATACCATCGATACGATATTTTTTAGTTGATCCCCAGCGAATCCTCTGCTGCTTACACACACTTATCTCTTCTCCGCTTCTCTCTCTCTCTCTTTCTTCCCCCTTACAGACGACTCGGATCACTACTACGAGACGTTGTCGCCGCTGAGCAACAAGCGGCACTCGACGCAGCTGCTGCCGGGTCAGCATCACAAGCGCAACCAGGATCTGCCGCGCGTCTCGCAGCGACGCAGCAAGCAGCACTCGGCGTCGGCGCAGGCGCTCGGCCAGCTGCAGCTGACGAGCAACTCTGATGACTCGGACTCGTTTGAGCTGGACAGCGATGAGCACACGGAGCAGGAGCAGCGTCTGCAGCATGTAAGTTTCAGTTTTTGATCAGCTGCAGCTCCTTATGCCTAATCGCCTTCCTTCTGCTCCAGCACAATGACAGCGGCGTGGACATGCGACATCATCGCCTGCCCGAGCCGCCGGCGCCACAGAATCAGGTCTATGCGATTGTGCGCAAGTTCAAGGATTTCATCTCCAGCAAGAAGTCGCCCAAGAGCAGTCAGCAGAAGCTCTACGAGAATGCACCGGCGCTGCCGGGCGGCACGCAGTTCTATGTGGAGTGCAGAAAGACGCAGCTCTACGAGAATGCAGCAGCGCCGCTGCTCAGTGGCTCGGAGAAGAACCTCAGCCAGAGTCAGAGTCAGAGCCAGAGCCAGCTGCAGCTGGAGACGCCCTCGGCTGCAAGTCTGCTGCGGCCCAAGCAGAAGAATGGCAAGAGTCTGCGCTCGCGTCTGCGCAAGAGCCTCGTGGGCGGCAGCTTCGACCACAAGCAGTTGGCAACGCTGACGCCCACGCGCAGCACCTTCTACATTGAGGATCCGCCGACGGCGCCGGGACAGGCACAGGCACTGGCACTGGCACAGCAGGAGCAGGAGCCGCTGGAGCACGAGCTGCACGGCTCCGGCGAACTGGACTCGGGCTTCTCGGACAAGGGCGCCGCGCCGGAGCTTGCGCTGCCGACGCCCAGCGCAGAAGCGCAAAAGTTCTCCACGGTCGCGCGCAAGGCCAAGAAGGAGGCGAAGGCGATGCGACGACGTGCCACCATTGGAGTGCGTCCGCATGAGCCACCGCCACCACCGCCGCCGCTGCAGCTCGGCAAGTCGCAAGTGGATGCAGCCTCGCCCACCACGCCCACGTCATGGTATGCCGAATGCGGCGTCTTCAAGCAGTCCAATGCAGCGCAGCAGGCGAATGATGGCGAACTGGCCACGCCCACACCGAGTGCCAATGGAGGCGGCAGCAGCTGGTACGCGGAGTCGGGACTGTATCAGACCAGCGGCAACTCCGTGGCCAGCTCCAGTGGCAGCTCTGGCGTCTCCACCGGCAACGAGGCCGGCCTCGGCGACGAACTGCAGCCGCACAGCCTGTTCTCGAACGAGCCCCTGTATCAGGTCTACAGCGCCGCCAAACTGGAGGTCAGTTTAAAGCAAATTTTTGACTTATTTTGCTCTGTAGTTCTATCATTTTTCTGTGCCCTGTGGTATGCCATGGAGCAGCTTACTCTCTCTCTAATCCCAACTCATCTCCACTCCCTTTGCGATTCCCTAAGAACCCTTGAGCAATCTCAACTAATTCTCTGCTTCCTTTTTTGCAGTCCATCACACGCGATCTGGAGGCGCAGGAGAGCTCTACGGATGGCTACGAAGAGATCGGACTGCATGCCCGAGCACAGCCGGCGCAACAGCAGAAGCAGCGTCCCACGGCGCTGCAGCTGGTGGAGCCCAAGAACGGACCGTCGCGCACGCTGTGGAGCGAGATACCTGAGGTCATACACTCCTGCATACTGCGTGAGTAGAGAGCAAGGAAAAGAGTAGAAAGAGTTTACACTACTAAGTAGAGAAAGAGATAATGGAGAATTGCTGCTAGATGATAATATTCAGTTCAGTCTAAACAGGAAGACAGATTTCTTAGAATACCACTGAGCACTAGTTAGAAATGGAGCTTATCTAACTAGATACTACTTAGTAGAGAAAAAGAGAGCTCCAAGAAGATTTGATTAACAGAGATTTTGTAGACATATACCTACAGAGCAGAGTAAAGATAAACTTGACTAGACTTCCCCCAAATTATAAAGAAAGAAGGCTATTTGATGGGATGGCTTTACTCAATAGAGGAAGGGAGAGTAACAAAGTAAGCCTTCCTACTATGTAGAAGAAGACTGGTTTGTTAGAGATTCTCCTGCGAAGTAGAGGAAAATACGCTTGAAAAAGACTTTCCTAAGAAATAAAGAAAGAATGCGAATTGATTGGGTTGCTTTATTCAATAGAGAGAGAGAGAGAGAGAGAGAGAGAACTAAAAGGTATTTAGAAGGAGAGAGAGAGTGGTTGAAGATTCTTCTACAAAGTAGACAGACAGAAAAAGAGAATTGATAGAGATTCCACTATTAAGTAGAGAGGTTTAAAGTTGATTATGAGATTGAAGATTTGAAAAAGGTTTCTTTACGACTCAGTCCCTCTACTCTAGAGAGTATTCTTCTGCAGAAACTTAAACTAAGGTGAGGAGTAGTTAAGAGAGATTCTGCTAATAATAAGCAGAAGTGACTGATTAGATGGAGATTCTTCTAGTAAAAAGCATACAGAGTTAAGAAAGTTGATTCTATCTTATAGAGAACGAGGCAAAGTAGCCAAAGATTGTCCTACTAAATAAATAGAGAGAGAGAGAGAGATAGAGTTAATGAGATTCCTCTGACAAGAAGACTGAGAGGCAGTTTCATGTAGATTGGTATAGACTACAAAGAGACTTGATAGAGTATTCCTACTAAGTCGAAGGTTATGGAGTTAATACAGAGGCAAAGAGTTAATAGAGATTTCCCGTAGTCTTCAAAGAAAGAGACTTGACAGCGATCTTCCAAGTAGAGAGTGAGACAGAAAGTTGAGTGAAGGTAGAGAGAGAGAGAGACACAGTTCCAAGTAGCCTCTCCCCTTTACTTATTATTCTTCTTCCATATCCGCAGCCACCCTGACGCCCCGTGAGCGCGGCCTGCAGGAGGCCAAGTTCGAGATCATGACCTCGGAGGCGAGTTATCTCAAGTCGCTGAACCTGCTGCGACGGCACTTCATGAACAACGCCGCCTTCTGCGACACATCCGTGCTGAGCGCGCGCGATCGCAAGGCGCTGTTCGCGTACATTGTGCCCGTGCACGAGTGCTCGGAGCGCCTGCTGACGGAGCTCGAGTGCTGCTGGCAGAACAACATCATGCTGCTCGGGCTGAGTCGCTGCATCTACGAGATTGCGGAGCGGCACTTCCACGTCTACATTACGTTCTGCGAGCATCAGGGACGCATGGATCGCACGCTGCGGCGCCTGAAGGAGTCCAAGGCGAGCGCTGGCTTCCAGCAGCAACTGGACAAGCTGGAGGCGAGTCCCAGCTGCTGTGGCCTCAACCTGCACTCGTTCCTCATGCTGCCGATGCAGCGCATCACACGCCTGCCGCTGCTCATCGACGCTGTCTTCAGCAAGGAGTCGCCCCACAATGCCGAGGAGTACGAGAGCTGGAAAATGACGCTGGCGCTCGTCCAGAAGATCGTCTCGCAGTGCAACGAGGCGGCGGCACGCTGGGAGCAGGCCTACGAGCTGGAGCGCATCTCCAAGCAGTTGGAGTTCCCCAGCCACATACGCGCGCTGGCCATTGCGCCCGTGGGCGTGCCCAAGCAGGGCGCCAAGCCGCGCTTCCTGGTCAAGCGCGGCGAGCTGACGCATCTGCTGTGGCGCGGCGACGACGCCAAGCTGACGTTCGGCAAGCGCTTCACCAAGATCAGCCTGTACGCGTTCCTCTTCTCCGACCTGCTGGTGCTCTGCAAGCGCAAGGGCGAGTCCACGTTCAGCGTCTTCGACTACTGCCCGCGCAGCATGCTGACGCTCACCTCCTGCGACGCACTGCCCCAGCTGCCCACCAAAGACATCAAGGATCCGGCGAGCAAAAACCTCATGCTGATGACGCTGCTCGAGAACTTTGAGCGCAAGACCGTTGAAATGGTGAGTGCAAAGAATTTTGTTTATTGTCCAGTTACTATACATATATATATATATATATTTATCTGCCGCCAGGTGTTGTCTTGCCCCTCGGTGTCCGATCAGCAGCGCTGGCTGGAGGCCATGCGTCCGCCGGAGGCGGAAACGCCCGGCGAGAAGCTCTACGAATCCTGGGACTGTCCGCAGGTGATTGCCAAGCACAGCTACGAGTCGGATGAGCCCGATGTGCTGCAGCTGGAGCTGGGCGACGTCGTCAATGTCTCGCGCAAGCTGCCAGATGGTGAGTCCAAATCTATACTAACTGCCAGAGTCCAGCTCAAGCTTAAATTGATTTTATTTTATTTTTTAGGCTGGTACCAGGGCGAGCGCATACGCGACGGAGCCGTCGGCTGGTTCCCGGGCAGCTACACGGAGGAGCTGAACTCATCGCATGTGCGTGCCCGCAACCTGAAGCAGCGCCATCGCCTGCTCGCCTTCACCGCCACCTTCCTGGAGTCGCAGAAGGCCAAGTGAGCCGCGACTCTCAATGCCATCTCCAATCCGGCCACGCCCACACATCAAGCCGTGGCCGAGTATTCCAATATTGTAGTCTATACCCAGATAACTCTGCTTACAACTCTGCGTATATATATAAAAAACAGATATATATATATATATATATGCCTGTATCTGATAATTAGGAAATGTGATAATTAATTAAATATCTGTTCGAGGGGCGCGGCGCGAGGCGTGGCCCATTAATTTATGTGCATTAGTTGTAAACAATTGAAATCTAACCACGTTCAGTCGGAATATACTTATATATAAATATATATATATACATATCGATATATATCTATGTATGCATGTTAGCTATGTTAAATGAAAACCATATCAAATAAAATGATAATTGAATAAAACCAAACAGCATGTGTGCTCATTTCGCCGGCGAAAACGCAATTCGGAACGTCCGCAAGTTGAAATTCTGCTCTGGCAGATCCCAATTCTACCAGGCGAGCAGAAATCGGCAGCAACACGCTGAAACAATTTTAGTTCAACTACCAGCCGCAAGAGCGTGCTAACAAGCAGCCTAAAAGTATGCTACACAAATTACAACTAAAAGCAGAACGTCAGAAGTTGAACTTTGCTGTAGCTGCTCCCATTTGCACCAGGCGCCCAGAAATGCGTAGCAGCACGCTGAAATAATTTTAGTTCGCCAAGCAGCCGCTAGAGGGTGTTATTAAGCATTCTTTTAGCAGCCCGAAAGTATGCTACAAAAAGCAAGCAGCCGAGTTGTGCGCAGCCGCAGCCAACTTAATTAAGCCTTTTTTTTAAATTGCGCGCCCTGCGCTCGTTTCATTTACCTCCCAAAGAAAAAACAATATAGAGACAGTTTTAAGTTTTTATCATTTTCTTTTCAAAAATACGTATACAAATTTATCCATTGCTTATTTGTGTATATTCTCTATATATTATAGTCTATATAGTGTAGTTAATTCTCGAATGTTAACATCGTTAGCTGCGCTCAAACCTAACCCCCGCCCTCTAACCCGACCCCCTTATCCACTGTCCCTGTGCTTAAAGTATAAATATGTGTGTGTGTGTGTGTGTGTGGATGTCTGTGTGTGTGTGTGTGTGTTGTGTGTTGCGCATGCTAAACAATACGCGTACAATTAAATCAATTAATAGATTATTGTTGTCATAAATTACTAAATCTAATTCAAACACTAGACGGAGCACGAGCACATTGGGCACACATACATGCACGCATGCGATAGCAGTGTCCAACTAAACCTAAGTCAAATAATTTACAATACTTCTTCATGTGACTGCGCTGTGAGTGGCTTCCCTAAATTATACAAATCGAAATTTATGCGCCATATACGAATCTACATATACAGCAATTATATGGATGTGTGTGTCTGTGTGTGAGTGAGTTAGTGTGTTAAGCTGCCCGTATGCCCTAACTTAGGTAACCTGCATGAACTACACGCTATATTCATTAATATTATATATCACAAGATCAGAGTGAAATGAAAATTCGCTGGAGTATTTGCTTGTTTCGCGTTGCTTTGGATGATGAGCTCGATGGAGTCAGACGATGATGATGATGATGATGATGCGGATGATTGGCAATGATTGGTCCTGTTGTTGCTCTTCCTGTTCCTGTTCTTGTTGTTGTTGTTTTTATTGTTGTTGTTGCCAGCTAGCAGCGGCAGCTGCAGCACAGC
Source organism: Zaprionus bogoriensis (assembly GCA_035046045.1). NCBI lineage: Eukaryota > Metazoa > Arthropoda > Insecta > Diptera > Drosophilidae > Zaprionus > Zaprionus bogoriensis. The sequence goes on along the minus strand of JAWNOI010000095.1, from coordinate 328,210 downwards.
GTCTGTCATCTGAAGCTGATGCCGCACTTGCGACTGATCTTGGGCGTGTGTATGTACGCAATGGACAGCAGCAGTGGCACATCGTTCTCGGAGAGCTGCAGCGGCGTTGTGATATCACTGAGCCGGCAGGGATCCGTTTCCAGCAGAAAAGCGGCCAGCGTTTCCGACTGCATATAGATCTCCTGCAGCTTGGACTCCAGATACGCCAGGCACTGTAACAGAAAGAGGTCAAAATATATTACTACAGCTGGAGCGGAAGCTGTAGCGGATTTCGCTGGCACTTACCTCATAGGCCGGTATGCCGCCACAGTGCATGGCCTGCACGGTTTCGAGCATGCTCGAGACCAGCTGCGACATGCCCACCGGCGAGCTCTGGCCGCCGGCGTAGGGAAACTGCTGCGTCTGCGATGAGATCAGGCGCACATCCCACTTGTCCATGTCCGCCACAATGGCAATATTCTCGGCCGGCTGTGAGATCAGCGAGGCGGAATGTGCGGCCAGCGCCAGATCCTCGCGTAGATTCATCTCCCACTTGTTGGGCGGCGCACAGGTGCCCTGCAGAGCAGACGAGAGAGAGCAGAGAACTGTTAGTTCAGCTCAGCGAGAGAAGATTATGTTATCTTTGGTCTTACCTGCAGCACCATGTCGGAGACGTAGTGATCACTGACGCTCAAGAGCAGCGAGGGTATGAAGCCGGCACGCAGCTTATCGCCCGGCGGCTCATCCTCCTGCGGCAGCTCCTTGATGCCCGGCACGGGCAGCTTGAGCAGCTGCTGTGCCTCCGTGACGGCAGCACACTTGGCCGCCACCGAGGAGACGGAGCTGCGCTGCGAGGGCACACGCTTGTTCTGCTGCCGGCGCGTGTAGTTGGGCGTGGGCAACGGCTCCGGCATGATGGACTTGAGCGTGTCTATCGATGCCGCCGAGTTGACCGGCTGCAGCACGTTGCTGTTGTTGCTGTTGCTGTTGTTGCTCGTGTGGCTGGTGTTGCTCTCGTTGTAGCAGTGCACCTCGTCCGTCTCGAACTCCAGCTCCGTGGCATTCGAGGGTGTCTGATATGTGGCGCTGCTGTTGTTGCCACTGTTGCAGACGACGCACCGCTCGCTGCTGCTGGTGTTGCCTGCCAGCGAACTGCTGCTCGCCGCCAGCTCCGCCTGCTGCTGGTGTTGCTGCTGCAGCGTGACGCTGCTATCGCTCGGCTTGAGCGACTCGCTGGCCTCCAGCTTGCTGGCCTTGTCCATCAGCAGATCGTAGTTGGACATGTGCAGGTTCTTGCTCTTCATGTAGTTCGTCGCGATCTGCGGATACTGCTCGAAGTTGAACTTCATGCCCGAGTGCTTCTTGGAGGCGTCATGGCTGCGCTGGTGCAGGGCGCACAGTGGCGCCGGCTTGGCCACCTCCTCGTTGAGCTCCTCGTTGCTCTTCTTGAGGTTGATCAGCTGCTCGTTGTCGCCGAGCACAAAGACGACGCCCACGCCGTTGCCATTGTCCACAGAGGTCTGCCGGCAGATACCGTGCTCGCGCTCGATCAGCTTCTGGCAGTGATCGAAGTGCATCTGCTCCTCGAGGCTGACGTTCTCCTTGATCGGCTCAATGCCCCACGTCATGCGTCCGCTCTTGCCCATGCTGTTCTGTGTGATCAGATCGGAGAGCGAGAGATGCGAGACGCGACGCTCCTGACCAAATGATTCCAGCGAGTCGTTGCTCTGCGGCGGCGAGTTGCCGCTCTCCACGGAGTAACTGCTGCAGCGCCGCTCCAGCTTGCGATTGATGATCTTCACGCCCTGCTGCAGCTTGGCCAGATCGCTGAGACTGAGGCCCTCCTTGACGCCCGCCGTCGGCACAATGTTCCAGAAGAAGTTCTTCTTTGTATGGCCGCTCGCCGGCTTCTGCTCCGTGGGCTCCTCGTCGTATTCGAGCGCTTCGATGGCGCCGTCATCGATGCTGCCGCCACCAGTGCCCGCCGAACTGGCATTCGAGTCCTCCTCCATGCTCAGCTCCACGTTCTCCGGCGTGGTCACCGTCAACCGTATGCGCCCGTCCTTGCCCGTGCGAAAGTATTGCTGTGCCTGCCTGGCGAGCAGCGTCTTCTTCTCGATGCCCGTGTCCATGAGGTAATTGCCAATGCGCAGCTCCTGCTGCACAAAGTGCGAGTCGCGAAAGGCCAGCACATTGGGTATTTCGTTCTTCTTCAGCGTCACGCCCATGAACTGTGCATGCTCCTCCAGCTGCTGCTGTTCCTGCAGCTGCAGCTCCAGCTGCGCCTCCTCATCGCTGCCGAGCAGCTCATCCTGCAGATCGGCATCGTCCACAATCGCATTCAGATTCTGTTTGCATGTCGTCGTCCGACTCAGTCCCAGGCCGGAGACCACACCCGTGCGACGTCGCAGCGTCGGCGGACTCTTGTGCCGCTCCTGGCCGGAACTCTGACTCACCACAAGCTCATTGATCAGTTGCTTGTTGAAATCCTCGCGCTTGGCGGCGCGTCGCACCTCGCTGCAGCGTATGAAGTAGGTCAACACATTCAGCAGCTTCTCCACCCACATCTTCTCCGTGCCATAGATGATGGTGCGTGCCAGCTTGGGCGGCATGCCGATGGCTCCGTAGAGATCACCCAGCTGCGCCCAGAGCGCATTGTACGGATGCTTCTGCGAGACTTGCAGCAGCTTGGCGCGACGCTCGATGGCAGCCGACGAGGCCGAAGCTCCGGCACGATGCGAACTGGAACTGTTGAAGGCGGACACGGTGGCCACCCAGCCCAGATGGTAGGTGAGTATGCCCGTCAGCATGGTGCTGATGAAGCTGTCGAAGATTAGCCACTAATTAGCAGAGTTCGAGAGGAGCACGCAGCTGCTACTACTTACAAATTGGAGTCCTTGGTGTCGGCAAAGGAGAGCAGATCGCAGAGCTCCTTGATGAAGCGCTCGGCCACAGTCTTGGAGTATTTGCTGCCGCTGGTGGTGATGCTCAGCCAGACGGGCGTCTTGATGCGCGGTGCCGTAAACAGATCGCTGAACCACTGCTGTGCATCCTGCCAGGCCTGGAACATGATCTGTAAAGGAGTAGCACAACATGAATATAAGTCTAGTGCTATTAAATGGCATAGCTTCATAATACTACTGTGGGCAAAAAGTAAGGTGAATATTTTTGTAAAGTCCAAATTCTTTATTTATTCTCCTAAATCAATTTCATCCCCTTCAAAGTAATCCCTCCCTCCCGATAAAATACACTTATGCCAACGTTTTTTCAAATCCTCGAAACAGGCCAAATAGTCCCAGTATAGCCATGAGCGCCCTCGTCGATTTTTCTTTTATCTCTTCAATCAACTCGAAACGCGCTCCCCGGAGTGGTCTCTTGAGTTTTGGGAATAGCCAGAAGTCACACGGAGCCAAGTCAGGAGAATACGGTGGTTGCGGAACGATATGCGTCGAATTCTTGGCGAAATGGCGAAATGGTCACGAAGAACGAGTGCAGTGTGCGACGTTTTCGGTATCAAACGAGATTTGACTGTTCGTAGGCCCAAACGGTCTTTCCAAATGGTTTTCACAGATCCTTCTGATATCCCGATCATATCAGTGAGGTCTCTAATAGTCAACCGACGATTTTTGAGCACTAATTCCTTCACTTCATTGAAATTCCCGCCAAATGTCATCAACAGTCCTGCCAACTCGAGAAAAAAAGAACGAGTTCGCCATCTCAAGCCCGCGAATTTTAAATTGAAAATTCACCTTACTTTTTGCTCACAGTAGTAGCTTCAAAATATCTACGCCATAGTTTTGTGCACTGTATTTTTATATTATTAACCCCCTATTGAATTCCCAATCTCTCCCTAACTGCTCCTTACCTGCAGAAAATTCTTATGATTGATGTACGCATGCTCCGTGCTCGCACGCAGGCGACTCAACATGGACTCGAGCAGCGCAATATGCTCGCTGCAGAAGAGCTCCATCTCCTCCTCGAACGACTCGCTCATGGTGATGCACACGGCCAGTCCGAGCTTGGGTCTGCGCTTCAGATTGGCCTGGCGTCTGCCCATCTCTGGATTGCTGCGCGACTCATTGGCGCAGTAGCTGGCGCGTCGATACTGCGGCGGCGCCATGCTGCTGCCCTCGCTGCCGCCGCCAGCAATGCCTGCATTGCCCGCACCTGCATTGGCGCCGGCATTTGCCTGGCCGCCAGCCGCAAACGCATAGTTGTCGCTCAAGAAGCCAATGAAGTCATTCTTGGAATGCTCATACTCGAAGGAGGTGCGCAAATTGCGCGAGATTCGTCGCTGCAGGCAGCCATCGCTGGCGAACTCGTCCAGGTGCGGCGAGCTCGCATAGAAGGCCCAATCGTCCAGGCTGAGCTTGCGCATGGCGCCCGAGTTGTCCGACAGCACGCTGCCCAGGCTGCTGCGCGTGGAATACTGATAGCTCCACTGATCGCCGCTGGAGTAGGGACCGCCGGTGCCGCTGCCACTGCCGCTGGCGCTGGCCGAGTAGCCCGAGTCGGTGGCATTGCTATACGTGGAGGAGAAGCGCGGCCCACTGTCCGCTATCGAGAGCGATTGCAGATCCGCTGGCGCTGCGGCGGCGGGCACATCCAACGGTGGCGTCAGGCTCAACTGTCGCCCCACGCTGACACTGAAGGGCATCGAGAAGGAGTTCATCGAGAGTCCATCCATGGAGCCGTGCTCGCTGCAGATGGAACTGCGCGGCGTCAGGCTGCTCATCGAGAGCGTGGAGTAGGGTGAATGTCCGGCTGCACCGCTGCCCGCAGCGCCTGTGCCATTCCCCGTTGGCGTTAGATACACCTGGGAGCAGAGTATGCGTGCCGGCTGCGGCAGCCAGTGCACCTTGAGCGCAGTGCCGCAGAAGGACATGGCCAGCGAGCCAAAGACCATCTCGCCAATGGGCGTGATGTCCGCGCCAGATGGACGATTGTGCTGTAGGGGAGAAGGAGAGGGAGGATTAGAGTGAGCTTTGCTTTCCAGCGACTGCTGCTGCTGCTGCACTTACCTTGTAGCCATACTCGGGGCAGACCTCGATCAGGTTGCCGCTGTTGCTGTTGGAATGTGCCTTGGCCTGCAACTTGCCATTCTGCAGCGACGTGTACTTATCGTTCTTGAGGAATTTGCCACCGCCACCGCTTGACGCGCTGCTCGCTTCCTTCAGCGTCACCTTCTGCAGCGCGTTCGAGTCGAAGAGCAGGCGCCGGCCGTGGCTGTCATCCTCGCGGTAGAGCAACACGCGCACCTGGCTGCCATCGAAGGGGAATTGGCTGCAAGTAGATGGAGTAAACGAGAGAGAGAGGTTTATTATGCAGCCAAAGAAGAGAGAGAGATAGATATAAATATAAAGAGAAAAGTTGAATTGCAGAGAGAAAAGGAGGCTTTATTATCAATACGAGTAAAAGAGTGGAAGGGAGAAAAAGAGAGAGAGGATTTTTTTTTTTTTTTTTTTTAATTTTTTTTTTTCGCCGGAAGCGTTCCGTTCCTTCTGTATTACGAAGAAAGAAAATAAATTAAATTAAATTAAATAAATTAAAAATAAATTAAATTAAATTAAATAAATTAAAAATAAATTAAAATAAAGAGTAGACATTTTTACTAAAGAGTCAAAAAAAAGACAGGCATAAATGAGAGAAAAGCCCTTTAAAAAGTCTAAATAGAAAGGGAGCTACATGTCTTGCACGTAGGTGCACCACAAAGTCAAAAGAAGGAGATCGCGAGTTGAGGCAGATCACACACACACAGATCTTGAGATGACGCCAATAATGTTGGCACATCCACTCAACACCCGCGGATCGGAACGACAATTCACGAACAGTTGACGAAACACTCGCCGCGTTAAGGTCATGAGTCATGGGTAAAAGCTGCAGATAATACTCGAAAATTAACAACGAGGTGCTGCGGCGCGCGAGGTTTATCAAGAGTTACCCAAATTGTAACTAGCACGTATGCGTTAATGGACTAATACGGTAATACGTTAATGCGTTAATCAACGTAATAAAGTTAAGAAACGCGTTTAGTGCTCAATTAACTCGCTGCCAGTTGTGCCGAAAAGTTGTGATTTCTGTCTAAATCCAATCACATGACATCACAGCAGCTGGCAATCCTGACAGAATTCCCGTGAACTGTGCAGAAATTCCCTGACTTATCAACGCAGTGCTGATTAAACTCATTTCAGATGCGATCGCTACTGAGAATGTACTTCAAGGAAACGCTATACTCGGCACACCGAAGCCTGCATACCCTTGCAGTTACTTGTTCAATGTTGCTCTATTTATTGTTTATTGTTCCTTCAGTCACTATTTATACTATATATATACATATATGTAATGATAGTTTTTATAGAAGCTATAGAATATAGTAATACGAAATTAAAATATGATATTGAGAGCGTTGGGTTGACAGGTATTTTTTAGCTTGCCTCTAATTACAGGTCTAAGTATTTATGTTTTTAAATAAAAACTAATACTTGTAACGATTGTTCGTATAACAGCTATATGCTATAATTTTTTCATAAAATTTGCAGAGAATATTAGGTACACTATTAAAATAAGAAATGCCAAATTTGGTAACAATATCTTGAAAAATAACAAAAAACAGCCGATAGGTTCTATGACAGCTATACGATATATGGTTGCAATCTTGCTGATTTCGTCTTACAGCATGCAGTATAAAGTTGTATGTGTGCCAAGTTTCAACAAGTTAGCTTCAAAACTAAGGGACTTATTTCCATAGCAAAATACGTAACGGACAGACGGACATAGTACATTTAATTTATACAAAAATCTGTCCAAAATTAGCATACCCTATGTAAGCGTATAAAAATAATAACTATCATAGCGGCAGATGCGTTTACTGCTGTCACATGATATCATATAGTTGTTGATCACAGACTCAGTGAGTAATTCTCAGTAGCTTCACCCCCTCTACAATTTGCTCATCGCTCTGCAGGCAAATCCCCCGCGCGCTCAACTACAATGCCGCCGCCTGAGAAACGTCTTTGTATCTTTGTCGTGTACGCCAAGGGGAATTAAGAGGGGGCCGAGGGGCTATTTGAGTACCGAGGCCTGAGGCCTGTGTGCCCCGGCTATATATAGCAGCACTTGGCACGTGACGCTTACTCACGACGAACACCTCACACAGTTTACTTTGAGTGAGCGCTTCATGCTTTCGTTGTTGTTTTTTTTTTTATTTTCGGGGCGATAAGATCATAGGGAAAAGCGAATCGGCCTATATCAGGGGTATATCAGCAACGTATCAGTTATCGGTTATTTCGCTTGACTGCGACTGCAGATTGAACTTGGGAACCAGACGTGACTTGCACAAACTCTCGAGTCTCAAGTTGTCAAATCTGTGCACAACACACACAATATTCCCGTAATTCCATCAGATCGTCATCGCGCACTTGAGTAGTTCGCCAGTCTCGAGTAGTAGGCGGGGCGGGGGCGTTCGCTGGCGGCGTTCGCTCTAATTTATTTTTAGTGGCTTTTTAAACGGTCTGTCTAACAATAAGTAGCGCTAAATTGAAAATACGCCAACTGCCTAAATTAGCGCTATAATTAACGCTCTGTGCAGGTTCGCCTGATTGTGTGTTGTGTGTGTGTGTGTGCTCCTCCTGCTCTTAATTGTTTATGGCGGGGCTTTAAGACGGGGTCTCACTTCTGTGTCGGTCTGTTTCAGTTACGATTCTATTCGATTGCTTCATATTTTCTATTTTCTGTTTTCTGTTTTATGGCACCGCGATAAGCGCACCGAAGCGGGGGAACTTTGTGAGACACATAGATTAGTTAGTGTGGGCCCACCCGCCGCCGCCGCTAGGATCACGAGTGCGACCTGAGCAGAGCCAGCGGCCAGTCTGGACAGCGCTACCCGGTTGAGAGCTGTAGGGGCTTACGTGTATTTAAACGGCGCCGTATGCATGCGTATAAATTTGCTACGAATTGTGGTAGAACGCCACCCGGTAACGGTGGTAATTGTATTGCCTGCTAGAGGTTAGCACTCGCGCCTACTATATATTTGATATCTTTATGGCCGCGATGCTTGACGCCAAATGACGCCAAGTTCAAGGCGACGCAATGGAAACGCGATTGTGATCGTGAGGGAATCCGAATCCGAATCCGAATAGGAATTGAAATCGGAATTGGAATCGGAATCGTTAAGCACACAATGCGAATCAGAGTCGCAGTCGGTATGGGAATCGGAATCGTATCGGATCGCATCGGATTGTCCCGGCTGGCTGCGGCCTCGCGACTCTCGGGCGCCAAGCGAACTCAGCGAATATGAGTGCTCGTCGCCTGATCGATATATATGCACACAGATATCTCGAATACAACATATATAAATATAATATATATATATAGATATATGTGTGTGTGTTTATTTATGCAGATAAGGCGACGCATCGTGCGGCAAGCGTAGCGGGGGCATGCCATCAATTGACGAGGCAGCTAGCCCAGCCGAACCCGAGCCAAAACCGAGCCGAGCCCGTGCCCGAACCCGATCCGACCCTGCCCGATCCGCAACCGAATCGCAACGAAGTCACGCCGAACTTGGACGAGGCGCGTCGAATTGCGGCCAAGTCACGGCGCGTCATGGCGCGCGCGCTCACATGATTCCCGTCCAGCTGCGACGCAACAAGCATCACATGTGCCACCAGACCCCAGACCCCAGTCCCCAGTCCACCGTCCCCCTTCCCGCTCCATAGCACCCTTCTTCTCCACCGGGAGCCGCTGTCTTGTCAGTCGAGTGATGTGTTAATATTTCGCTTAAAAGTGGCGAAAACAAAATGAAACAAGACATTCGTGATGGATTAGCGCTGCGTGGAGAGGGCGACGCAGTCGCTGAAGGGTGCCAAGTGCCGAGTGCCGAGTGCCTGCTGCCTGCTGCCGAGTACCTGCTGCCAATTTCCACACTAACCCAAAAATGAAATCAAAACTTGTCTATCGCGCCGCGGACTTTGGCCAACTCGCTTGCAGCGACTTTTTGAGCGATCGACCTGCCACTGACCCGACAGCCGACAGCACCTGGCGCCCGCCCATCAAGCAGACAGACAGAGTTAGCTAGATAAAGCAGCAGAGTAGCAGCCAGAGGGAAAGAGAGAGCGCGAGATCAATGTGCAAAAGGCAATTATCGAGTGCTCGCTAAAAATTCCAACTTATCGCACGTATCTACGACGCGAGATGTCATTCACTTGCCTTCTTACGTTGCAATTTCTTTTTTACCTGTTTCAAAACTCTAAAACTGGTCTATTAGTTTTGTAGTAGCTAAAAGAAGGTGTGGCTGACTATACAAATTATATATAATTTTCATCTGTATCAGTAGCACAGTCGATTTCACCTTGTCCGTCTGTCCGTGTAAACGTACAGAACTCAGCTAATTTTTCAGCTAGAGACACCAAATTTGGCATGAAGATTTCTATGTAGTTTACGCAGTTCATGTTTTTTTTCAAACTTTAAATAACGCCACCAAAAATTTGAGTATTTGTATTTGAGTTAACAGTTTTCGAGTTAAAACTTTGGCTCTTGGCCCATGCGTAACTAGTTATAATATTTAGAATCCCTACAAATTGTAACCCCATCGCACAGTTAACACAGACGTTATAGAGCGCGGAATTGCCCATACAAAAGGAACAACAACACAGCAAACGACTGTAAAGCTACAAGCAGTTTTCGTTTATGTTGCGTCTTGCGTTTGACTGTATGCGTGAGAGAGAACTGTGCATGTGAGAACGAACTATGGGCTTGAGATCGTTTCAGCAGAGCAACGCCTTGTCCCTAATTATTGTATTATTAAGCTAAAAATTGGTATCTTCGAGTGTCTGTTTTATTTTAATTTTAATTTAATTTGAAAATTAATACTATAAGCATTAATTATAAGTTAAGTGCACTCGCGGTCAGGGTCTTTAGCATTTCGTTTCATTATTGCGTCCTAAAGTAGTTTAGATTAATGATGAAGTAAGTGCTTTATCAGCGCTCTCCGTTTAGGCCAATTCGGTTCATTGATACCGCCAGAAACTTGGGTAATTTCACAATGGCAATTCTCCTGCTGCGATTATCTTGTGGTTCCCCCTGGAGCAGTAATAGCTCTAGCTACAGATATTTTGCTTTTCTGCTGTCGTGCTCTACTTGAGCTACAATATCTCGCATATCGCTACTCTAATGTCTTTCGACTTTTTTTTGTTCTGTTTCCTAAAATATTTCTATCGCTATCGGAAAGTACGAACACAGACACAAACACACACACACGTACTGGCATGTGTATGTTCCAGTTTCTTAAGTGGAACTTCAGTTTCGGTTAATTTCCTATAGCGGAAACCGTAACTGTAGCTGTAACTGATACACGGGGCCATTATACATATGAGCTGGAACGGTAACCATTGCGAGTCGAGACTCGGAGACTTTAAGTTGCAAATGGCGTAAGGTATGAAATTACCATACGTTTTCATGGAAAACAGACTTGTGTACCATACAGCTGAACTCCTCCATGGCGTACGTGGTTGCACAATACAGCTGAAATCAGCTATTCTCTGCACCGTCTCGAATTTCTACAAGAACTTGGTCTAGTTTCGATTTTACTTTCAAGCAGAGTCTGCGCTTCTGCTGATATCTGCGCTAACCTTGCCAATCGTGGGGTAATCGAACTCCAGGCATGGCGTGGAACGCAGTAAACTCTTGAGATTTCCACAGACTATTTACAGACTTTAAACAAAGTCTGTGCAGACGGACTGTATACAGACTATAGACAGCGTATATTGAGAATATAATATGTATTAAGTAAATTAATATTTTTTATTACAGATTTTATATACAGATAAAACTGTACAAGAATATATATATGGGCAACTCAGCCTAAAGGCTTTAAATGCTTTGGCTATAAACTTTATAATGTAATTGTTATAACCATATGAATAAATGATATAGTATATAGTCTTTTTAGTCTGAGCACCTGACTATATAAACATGCTTTATGGGCTATATGCAGACCTTATGCTAACTATATTACAGATTCTGTAGCCTAGGCCAGATACCCATTCTTATCAGTCCTGCACAGATCATAGAAAAAAACTGAAAATACATAAATATATATACAGACTATATATTAAGGCTCACTCTGTATAAAATTTAAGACAGCAGACCATATAGTAAATCACTGTATACTCTAAATAATATTTAAATATAGAAGTCTAGAGATTATACATAGACGATTTACACTATACTATGCTCCAGACCATATATAATCAGCCTCTAATTTATACGAATTACCTATATTGCCCTTATACCCACCACACATATTAAATACGGATAAAATACAGACAATATCCAGACCATATACACTATGTAGACTTTACTCTTACTCCCTGACTCTTGTTCTTCTTCGAGGGGTTCTCAGCTGTCGTGTGCAAGGGCAACTCAAGCTGCGCTGCACGGCTCGAGCTTTGAACTCTTGCTCTTTTCGTCGCTCGCTCTCTCTATCTCTCTCTCGCGTGCCGTCTTCTGCTCTCGCTCAGATCGTGTTGCCATCTTGCTCTGTTCATACGCTTGGATCACATGCTTTTTTTCAGCTACGCAAGCAAAACAAAAGGCGAGCACAACAATAAAACCAGAAGCAGAGGCTGAAGCAGCCGCAGAAACAATACTAAGCAAATACATGCAAAAGAAATACATTAATGCGTGTATGCGTATATACCTCACACACACACACACACACACACACACTTATATCAATATATATTATAGTTATATAGTTATTCGTGTACTCTCGGGCGCGCAGATTGCGTCAAGTTGACTTGATGGGCCAAGGCAACTGGGGCAAGTCTCGTGGCCAGCGGCGCTTGAGATTGATGGAGTGGTGAGGGAGAGGGGTAGGGCTAGGGGAGGTGGCAACGCGCCAGCCGGTTGATTGATATGCTGCGTGTTTTGGCAGCGAGACGCATGCTTATCAGTGCGCACTTGACTTAAGTGAAGTACTTGATTAGCCCTTCAGGATTTACTACAAATTGAGCAATTAACCAGGCGAATATTATAGAAATTCATCGACAATATATATATATATGTGTATATGTGTGTGTGCGATTAGAAGAGAGCCAACGCTATATATAGCGCTATATATAGGCACTGCAGCAGTACGCAGTCATAATCAAATCAAGCGGCAACATCTGTTAATCGCATTACACAGCGTGGACTCTCTGAGTGTGTGTGTGTGCCACACAGCGCCTGTCTTTGTGTATGTGTGTGTGTGTGTGTGTGTGAAAGAGAGCGTGCAAATAAAAACAGATTTCCAAAGCAACAGCAACAACAACAACAACCAGTTGCTTCATACAACAAGTCACATGACCAAACCAACCCAACGATGGCGACGATGGCGTCGCTGCCAGCGCCAAAGCCAACGCCAACGCCAACGCCGGCAGTACGACAATGAAAATGACAACAAACTGCCGGTATAAGGCGCAGCGCTGGCAGCGCAGTCAGCGTCGCTGCTCTCAGTTTGTTTGGTTCATTTTGTTACGAGAGACAACAACAGCAACAACAACAACATCAAATTGACTATCATTAACATGAGATGCAGCTCCATTATAAGCAGTTTATATAAATCTGTGCAAATCGAGGCAAATATATGCAGTAGAGCACTATATATAGTATCTGCATTATATGGCATTATAGCATTATTATAGTACGTGTGGCAAACGACCTTCACCCCCGCGCTTAAAGTGCGCAAAATAATCGAATGTCAAGTTCAAAAACAAATTGGCAAAAGACCGCGCAGTTGTTGTAGTTATCGTTGCTGTTGTTGTTGTTGCTGTGGTAATTGGCAACGCTGTCAGGTACCAGGTAATAGCCAGCATAACACGAGAAATATATATCAGGCAAACAAATGTGCAAATGACGACAAAGACAAGAGGAAGCAGACGAGGGTCGAGACCGCGACGACGACGACGACGACGACTGATTGCCAAGTGACACTTGAAACAATGCTAAAATCAACACAAACAATGAATGAACACTCAGACAGACCCACACACAGATACTCACACACACACACACACACACAGCTGTAGACCACACGCGCCTCTCAAATGATCAATGAATAAAGATCCGAAAAGCAGAAGCCCAAGCAGAGTCCAACCAGTTATCCAGACGTAGGAGGCATACCTCGTCGCCGCGATCATGTGACGACGGATTAGTAACTATATATATATATATATATATAGATTCCCATATTCATACATATACAACTGGTGTGTAGTGTGACTCAAACTGGGAGCGGTCAAGCTAAGGTGACGGGCGGAAAACGAACCCAAGCAGCGAAAACTGCCAATCATGATAAATGCGTTCGTTCATTATAAAGAGCTGCAGGTGGAGAAAACTCAATAAAAAGATAATAACTCGAGTCTTATACGATATATCTTTGCATATGCCCATTAAAAATAGCTTTAAAGCGAGCCAAAGTCGATTGATCATGCCTAAGATATATTCAAATATCATGTGAGCTGACAGATAAATAATAAAATAATAAAAAATATAAAAAAAAATGGCAAAATCAATATCGGTTTCAGGGAACGAGAGCTTTAACCCGTAGCCCCAGGCAATTGATATGTAAATATGAGTAATGCATTACTTGCGAGCCAAATTGTACAAATAACAAATTATATATTCGCAGAAAGAGCTTAAAAGGCCTTTTAAATGAATTGATCATGCCTGAACACTATATATACCCATATATCTTTCGTTTCGCTAAGCACACACAACATTTGAATTCTATTTGCGAAATACTTTAGCGGAACTGTGACGCACTTCGCATATTGTCTATAAGGTCTATAACAATTGGAAATGCAACTAAAAATAACCTGTTTATTCTACCCATATCAGAGATTAGAGCCTACTACCCCTTGGGGAGGGTAATTCCGGTAATTCGAGCAGCGGTAATAAATCGGAGCAAGCCAAGGCAAATTTCGCTATATATGTGCAGTTTTTATTGGCCTGGCTTCAATTCCAATTCCAATTTCGATTTCGATGTCGATTTCGCAATTGCAGCTATAAAATATCAGTTTTGTGGAAATCATAATCATAATTCTTGGACTCAGTGTGGCTTACTCATATGTAGGTATGTGCACGATAGATCTGCGGATGGTATTGATTGTATATGATGGTGCGAAATGATTTATATGACAAACTTGCTTATAAACAAAAGTCCAACTTGACGTGGACGGAGCTTAATGGCTTTGTGTTTACACCTGGACGGACCGACGGCACTTTCTACTTTTTGGGGCATTATGTCTAATTTGACGCCGCTTGTTGAAAAGCAAAAGCAATTTTTGTTAACTGATAATTACCAATGACAACGACGACGGCGACGACAACGACAGCCGCAGACAACGCAGCGCGTCCAGCTATCAGTGCCGGCAACAACAACAACAATAACAACAACAACAACTTCAACAAACAACAATCACAACTGCGACGACTCACTCATATGACTTGGCAGACCACGAGACTTCACACATGAAGCTACAACGCGGCATAGTCGACAACGTTGGCATTTAAATGTGATTATACCCTGGAAAATCAAACCAGTTGCGGCGGGCAGTATGCGCTTGAACTAAGCGTTAAAACGAAAACTATAACTTGATTTTTTTTTTTCATTATATTTTATATTTTATTATATTTATATTTAAATATATTACTAATTTTAGTTTTTTTTAATATTCAAATAAGTATTTTGTATTATTTGGTACTGAATTATTCGCTTAAATAGTTCTGAAAAGCTTTTTTGTATAATTTGTTAATATTTCGCTTCATTTTAATATTTTAAGGCATATTTCTTATACTTTATTAAAGTCAGATATGCATATTTTTTGCATTTATCTGCCGCGAATATTATGTTCTTAAAGCAAGAGTTTAAAGAAACTGAGAAATAATTTTTTATCTTTATAGATTTCTTTTTTTATAGATATTGAAATGTATATTTTATATAATATACTTTTTAAATAAGCATATAACTCACAAGTGCACTTAAAATGAGAGTTTAAAAAAAATAAGTAATACTTTGCTGAAAAATTTAATACCTTTGATGATATCTTCGCCGCTTTAAAAGATATTCAAAGATATATTGCATATTATACTTTACTAAAATATACATAAGTTTCGCTTAGCAAAGCTTGCCGCTGCAGCGTACAATTTTATTGTATTTATAAAATATATATAAATATATTCGCGTCACATTATAATTGAGGTATTATCTTCGTCAGTCTCTAGTCTAGCTTATTTATTATGGCGAGACTGGGCACGCACGTACACACACGCTAGCACAGCCAGACTCATATACCCGCTGATAATAGGACAGGGTGACTGTTTGCACTAAGCCACGAGGCTGCTGCTGGTGCTGGTGCTGGTGCTGCTGCTGCGACGCAAATACTGCCTCGAGGTGCACCACAGAAGATATACAAAAAGCGAATCGAAGCGAGAAACTCAAAGTGAAAACATGGCATATGGTCGAAAGGTCCCCATCAGGTTCGGCTCGAATCGAGCGGCTCGACTGTGGGCAGACATGTGGGCGCCTCCAGTGGCGGCACATTAGATGATCTGGTAATGAGGCAACCCCCTTCCCACCCCCCCGGGGCCATACACCATGTAAATCACAATAGATACATATGTATATACCACATAAGCTGGGGGTATTACCACCGGGTATTTATAGGGCATGTGAACGCGCTAATGATTGATGTGTAAGTGTGCACAACGGACAATCCCCCCCCCCCCCCCTCTCTATACATCACCCCATTTGTTTAAGCAATTCGCGTTCACTTATCAACTTTTAATGAATTTCCAATTTACAATCAATTTTTGGCGCACGGCTGGCCGCCCAAAAGGGTCTAAATGAAATTATTTATAACATTTTCGAAAATTGATTTATACGCGAATTTGATGAGCAATCAAATCGCGCATATTTCACACGATCCACAAAAAAAATAAGAAAAAACCGAACAAAAAGCCAAAGCCAAAATATAATAAGAAAACCGAAAGAAAGACCGTAAAAGAAACAGAAAAACAGACGATGAAAAGACTTTGTTGGCATAAAATTTCCACAATCGAGTGCTAATTGGGGCAGAGACATGGAGCCGGAGCCGGAGCCCGTGCATCGATTCGATTGAACATATGGAGAGCCATATAGAGATATATTATTGTATCTATGGCCACGTGCTTGTCTACCCACTCCTCCTCCTCCCCATCTCTCAGTCTGGATGAGGCGATTCTCTGGCATTATTTGCGCTGATTTATTCGTGTGAAAGTTGGCGATTCACATGAGGGCGAAAAATGAAAAAAAAAAAATACATATAATTTATCGGAAATTATTAACCACGTGCTAATAACTGTACACACACCATCTGTCGCTGTGCCCCACTGTCTGTGTGTGTCTGCGCGTCAAATGACTTGGCTATTTGGGTTAGGGACTCGACTTT
The DNA here is from genome assembly GCA_035046045.1 of Zaprionus bogoriensis. Taxonomy (NCBI): domain Eukaryota; kingdom Metazoa; phylum Arthropoda; class Insecta; order Diptera; family Drosophilidae; genus Zaprionus; species Zaprionus bogoriensis. The sequence goes on along the minus strand of JAWNOI010000095.1, from coordinate 311,762 downwards.
TGAAACACATGATGCGACTCTGTCTGGTTTTTTCATTTTTCTGCTGCTTTATTTTATTTTTTTTGTTTTTTCATTTTTTTGACTCTTAAATTTCGCATATCGAATGCGAGCGTCTCAGTCATGTGACCAACTCGGCTAGCGAATGTCTAAATACGGACACGACTTGGCCATGTTGATGATGATGATGACGATGATGATTCACACAGTGCGAGGGGGAGCGGCTGGGCTGCCAGATGGTACTGTGCGACTCCAGCGCAGAATATCAACCAATCGAACTATCGATCCATCGATATATCGATCTGTCTGGTATCGAACTGGAATACTGGCATATGGCATACTTGAGTTGTATGTGATTTAGCCCACTTTGTTGTTTATTGTTCAATTTGTGAACAAGTGAAATTATTATCTCTGTTAGTGGCCACACTTCACGGTAATTGCTTGCGTGTGTGTGGTGTGTGTGGTCGAAATGATGATTATGTTTATGTGTTTGCTCGAAATTAAAATAAAGTGATAAAAAGCTATTTGCACGGGAACTTAGTCGCAAGCCAAGTGGAAATGAACGATAACGCTGACGGTGCACGCACACACACACACACACGGCCAGCCAATGGAAATTTACCCAGGCGTGTCGCCAAATATAAACAATTTAATAAATTAATGTTAACTGTCAACAGAGCAAACACTTAAATTTATTTATTTGGCTTACAGCGATCAAAAACTGACCTACAACACACGCTGAATATGTGTGTGTGTGTGTGTGTGGAGGAGCACACAGACTAGCCGACGCCCACACGACGGTAGCTCACACTCCCCCCCAAAACTCTCCCTCTCTATCTGTCTCTCTCTCTCTCTGTCTCGCACAAGCACTCAGTCAAGTTAACTGCCAACAATTTGAAGTTTACATTTAGCAAAGTGCAAAAACCCCGCGTTTAATTAGCAGAGTGAAAAGTTTATCACGTGATGGCGGCACTGTATAACAGCACGGCAGCTGTGCGAGAGCGTGAGAGCGAGACAAAGAGAGAGCGAGAGAAAACAGACATGGCCATAAATATGCAAGCACATACAGCAGCAACTCTTTGTGTATGTGTGTTTGTATGTGTGTATGCGCTGGTTTGTTCGTGGTGTTGCCACCAATTGGCCAATATACACTCGAAACTGCCAAAGGCCCAATGATATATGCCATTTTTCATACCTTATCGGGCAAAGTCCTACACCACTCCCCCCCAACTACCCCGCCCCGTAATAGGTACACATGGGCGGATCGCGTTAATCGATTTAACAAAGGCGCTGCGCAAACGATTCGCGCACGTTGGGAACTGAATGGGGAAATGCAAATTGTAATTGAACAATTGAAATAGCTGTTATTATTATTGTTGTTGCTGTTGATCGAGTATTTATGCCGCTCAACTCTCATGCGCACAATCAATAGTAAACCAAACAACAACAACAACAACAATCAGAACAGTTGTCGGCGCCAAAGTGCAAGCGTCAAAAATCAACACGGTTCAGCATACACTACGTACATAAGCAAATAAACAGTAATAAATAATAATTAAATGAATTAACAGCAAAACAACAAAGCACTGCATGCATGCTGACGCACAATAACGACGCGCGCATACTCTGCAACGCATGCTGCTCTGATAAGGGGTGCAGAAAGCTAGCGTAGCTCACGCTCGACCCAACATGTTCTGCCCACTATAAGGGTATTTGCAGAGCATACACACACACAGTCAGAGACTCAGGTTCCAGCGTAACAACGAAGTGCACATACTCTGCAGCACAAGGTCGAAAAAAGTGAAGTTAACTGAAAATGTCCTGCAGTGTAAGGGTATAAGTACAGCACATACAAATGCATATACATACACACACACACACTCAGACAGACAGCTTGGACCATTCAAAATGTCCTCCAGTGTAAGGGTATTCGTAGAGCACGCGCATACATACATCCATGCATACTCACACACACACACACACGCTCACAGCGTCACCCAGCGCAGTGGCAAAGCCAACAACAAAATGTGTATGACATAATAATCACGAGAGCAGGCAGCGACTGTGAACGCCGATTAGCAAGTCATGTGATTCGTTTTTATTTACATTTGCGCCTGACATCCGCCGCCGCCGCTGCCGTCTCACCAACACATACACACATACAGCCACATGCACAAACACCCACAGCGTACCCCACTGTCGTCGTTGATCGGCAAGCTGATGCGAGCACGAGAGCGCGCGCGCACAAGAATGAGAGCGAACGAAACGAACGAACGAGCCGAACGACACCAATGCGCCAGCGAGAGCGTGAGCGGGAGCGAGCCAAAGAGAGCGTGTTGGGGAGCAGCTAAAACTGCGGTCGGTTAATAGTGTTAGTGTTGTTGGCTGAAGGGCGCACCTTTGACTTGCACTTTGACTCCCAACAGTAGAGCAACAGTTATCGCCACACGCATACGCACACGCACACACTCACACAGACGCAGTTGAACCCCTCAGAAGAGCACTGCATTTTGGCGTACGTGACGAGTATCGAAGCATTTGCCAAATGTTTGCTGGGTTTATTGTCCCCGTTTTACGTTTGCCAATTTGCGTACGAGACGCAAAGAGGAAGAGAGATAAAGACCGCAGCGAATTGACAGTGACAAAGGCTAGGCAACAATGGAAATGCTTTCTTCTCTTCTCTCTGCCACTATCTCTCTCTCTCTCTCTCTCACACACAGCTATCTGTCCGTGTGTCTGTGTGTGTTCGATTTTGTGCACAGGCAGGGTGCATGTGCAGCTGCCTATCAGCACAGGCTCAGGGGTTGTATGCCGTATGCATACTACGCCTTTGTCTTTGCCGTCCGACTTAATGCCAGGTGTTAGTTCGGCGCAAGTGATGTGCCCGTGAGCGATAGTGTTTGCAGAAACGATATATATTTGCAATTCTTTGCTACGTGAGTGTACACAGCAGTATCACGACACGTGCTGATCTCCAACTGTTATAAATATATGTAATCATATGCGTGTGTGTGTGTGTGTGTGTCTGTTTGCACACACGAGCACTTACCTTAGATAATTTCTGGACGTTTGCGTAGCTTTTGCGGACGACGAACTATTATTGCCGGCACTGCCAGCGGCGGCGGCAGCGGCAGAGGCGTGAGTACGTGATGCCGCCTCCGCTACTGTTGTTGTTTGGCTATAATTTACAGTCGCTGTTGTTGTTGCTGCTACTGCTGCTGCTGCCGCCGCTGCCGCTGCTACCGCCGCTGCTGCCGCTGCTATTGGGGTTGTTTGGGGCGCAGCGCAATGCGCTGCCGCCGCTGTTGATGTTTGCGTGGGCGCCGCTGCTGCTGCGGCTGCTGCTGCGGCGGTGGGTGCTGGTACCGACGGAAAGAACAGTTTATTCAACAAGGCCATAATAATATACAACGGGCGCAATCGCAATCATTTATTAAACACATCTGGCCAGCCAACAAATTATTGCAATTCACTTGAAACAATTGCTTCTGCCCCTCTTGCTCCGCCTCTGCCTTTGCCGCTTGCTATTCCGTTTTTCCGTTTGCTTTTGCTCTTTCTCTTAGCGCTGTCTTGCTTGCTCTTGCTGCTGCTGCTGTCTCTGTTGTTGTTGTTGTACATGGGTCTCCCGTTGCAACTGCCGTTATTTGTCTAACACGCGCGTTGCTCCACGAGTCGCAGCGTCATATACACACACGCACATATACACGCGCAAATAAAAACAAAACAAACGCACTCGAGATTTTTACACAATCAAAACTTTCGCTTTGCACTTTTCCTCTTATTTACATTTACTTGCATGTAAGTGAGAGACACACACACAGGCACACGTACGTGGATTTGTATGCTTTTTTTGGCAAATGATCTCTTCCTGTCTTGGCCAAATTACAAACACAAGCGCACACACACACACACGAACAAACACACGCGCGCAGTTCTTTTGATTGAATATTTGCTATTTTCGTGTTCCGCTCGCTCAGGGGAATTGGGGCGGCTTTGGTTTTGCCAATTTCACAAGCACTCGCTACTATACACACGCATCCGCATACATACAGATGTTTGTATGTTTGCTCGCTGTATTCTGCATTTATTTTCTCGCACTTTTTAATCAAAATATTTAACGATTTTGCGCGCCCACGGAGAACACACACGTCCGTCGCGGTCAGATGTGTTTACTGTTTCGCACACACACACATGCACACAAGCGCATTCGAGTATCGTATATGAGACGAGGGTCTTTGTTGTTTTGTTTTGCAAACAATTTGCTTATTTGTTACTTTTCATTTCATGCGCTGCGCGCGACGACGTGCTTGCGACTCGACGGCAAAACAACAACAAATGTTATTCTTCTTTTACTGTAAGCGAACGCGACCACAAGCGCCTCTTGTTATACGCCGCTGTTATACGCATGTACTTAAAATGCCACTGTTATCGCTCAAATGAGCTGTTGTTAACACTGCCAACTGTTAACTTAACATTTCGTGTTATCGCACACTTATCGACATATCGCCTATAGGCGGTTAAATTCAAATGCATTCAATTCAATTGCGTTTTCTTCTTCGATTTGTTAATTTATAATTGTTGAACTTTATTTTGTGTTGGCTTACATTTACATACTTCAAAAAATTTTAGACCCACATGCGAGGAAAAGTGGGGAATTGGTTTTACATATGATGTTTTTTTAGTTTCTTTTCATTTTCATTTAAATGGAACCGAACAGAAGTAAAAAAATCATTTCATTTCTTATACATTAGAGCTAAATATTCGCAACTCCTAGGAATTCCGATAGTATATATATTAATTGAAAGTGTGTGTGTAGCTGTATGTGTGTGTGTGTGTTGTTTTTGTCGCAATAACTAGAGGAGATTTTGATATCAAATAGAAATAAATGATGCGACTTTGAGCCGCTCCACAAAGAGAAGCTTATAATTATGCGGGGGGGTAGGCGTGTGTTTTATGTGTTTATGTTTAATGTCTTATACTTTCGTTAAACTGGTTGCTTGCGTGCGTATTTCGTCGAGTATGCGAGTGTATGTGGTGTGTGCATGTGTGTGTGTTTGGGAAGAGAGAAACTTATGCTTTTGTAGTGTAGTGTAGTGTAGTGTAGCAGGAGCGGGAGCAGTAGCAGTAGCAGCAGCGGGAGCGGTCGCGGGCGCAGCAGCACCACCAACTATTCCTTGCATGTGGAGGTGTCCATGGGGCTGGCCGGCTGTATGAACGCTGTGGCGGCACCGCTTGGCGGATTGGTGGGCGTGAACGCCGACAGGGATGAGTTGCTGCTGCTGCTGTTGATCATGTTGCCGCTGGACGAATTGTTCATCATCAAGTTGGACGACGAGGACGAGGCGCTGCTCGACTGCCCCGTCAGCTGCTGGTTGTTCAGCGACAATATGCCGCCGGCGAGGAAAGTGCCCGCACTGCCTCCACCACCACCACCTGCACCACCTACACCACCCACTACACCCAGGCCAGCAGCAGCACCTGCTCCCGCCGACTGGGGCAGTCCGGCGCCCAGGCTAAGTCGTTCGCTGCTCAGATTCGATAGAAATCCACCGACGCCACCAGCTGTGCCCGCTGATCCAGTGCCGCTGCTGCCGCCGTAAATGGCAGCCGATCCGGTGGCCAGCAGTGGATTTGTCGTGGTTAGCACATTCGGTGCGGAAGTATTGAGGCCCAGCATGGGCGTAGGCAGTGCCGGCTTGATGAAGCGCTCGCTGGCGCGACGATTCTGCAGAGAGAAATTCAAAATTAATAAAAAAAAAAAAACTCGAAAAAGGTTCGGCGTGCCGAAGCTTGTACTACTGTGAGCAAAAAGTAAGGTGAATTTTCAATTTCGCACACTGCACTCGTTCTTCGTGAGCATTTCGCCAAGAATTCGACGCAAAATTTGGCTCCATGTGACTTAAGGCTATTCCCAAAACTCAAGAGACCACTCCGGGGAACGCGTTTCGAGTTGATTGAAGAGATGAAAGAAAAATCGACGAGGGCGCTCATGGCTATACCGGAAAGGGACTATTTGGCCTGTTTCGAGGATTTGAAAAAACGTTGGCATAAGTGTATTTTAACGGGAGGGGGGGATTACTTTGAAGGGTATGAAATTGATTTAGGAGCATAAATAAAGAAATTTGACTTTACAAAAATATTCACCTTACTTTTTGCCCACAGTAGTATACCCTTTTGCAGTTAAATGATATGCGGCGAGTTGGGTTACAATATCTTGGAAAATAACAATAATCGACCTATAGATTATATGACAGCTATACGATATATCGCTGCCATCTGGCGCATTCCGCCTTATTTATAGCGCGGAACCTGAGATGCCAGACATGACGGACAAGTTGCATCGATTCTGCTACTGATACTGCTCTATATATATATAAATATACTCTATACGCTCCCTAGCAAACTATTATACACTCTGCAAGGGTATATAAAGCGCCTATGGAATACGCTATAGTGTTTGCATACCACAAGCTGCCCGCAGGCGTAGCAGCGATTCTGTCCAGCCGTGCCGGGACTGAGCGGACGACTGCTCGAGGGACTGTGCGAGACGGGACTGCTGATGGTGCGTTGTCGCTGCGCATTGACAGCGGCCGCACCGGCCATAAGATTCTCATTGTAGAATCGCTCCTCGTCCATTTCCAGGGAGGACTCCGACTCGGAGAGATGGCGACAGAGCGCTTCGCGGCGCTCGACCTCCTGCTTGAGTTTGCGCTGCAGTCGTGCGTTCTCCTCCCTTATGGATTTCTCCTCCTTCTGGGCGGTAGCGAGATTGGCGCGCAGACGCAACACCTCGGAGCGCAGCGTCTGGATGTGTGCGCTCAGATTGGTGGCGGTGTCGCCATTGGCATTATTGGTGATATCACGTGGCGTTGTCGGATCCGAGACGGGCTGATCGAGTTTGATTTGCAGCGAGCGCTTCTCCGTCTCCAGCTTGTCCATGCGCTTCCATAGCTTGTTGACCAGCGCCTCCTGCTCCTGCTCCAGCGTGTTCTCCAGCTCGACCATTTCGCGACGCAGCTGCTCCAGATTCGTCTGTTTGTTGTCCGTTTCCGCCTGCAGCTTCTCGATCTTGCGCATCAGCTTGTTCACCAGGCACTCCTGCTCCTGCTCGAGCGTCTGCTCCAGCTTGCATTTCTCCTGGCGCAGCTGGTCGAGCTTGCGCGACAAGTCATTGGTCAGACACTCCTCCTCACGCTCATAGTGATGGGCCAAAGTCTCCTTCTCCTTCTTCAGCGCCTGGATCTTCTTCAACAGTGTGTTCGATATATACTCCTCCTCCTGCTCCGCCTTGGCTTGCTGCGAACGATTGCAAAGGGACTTAGTTAAGGAATGATCGAAGCATATAAATATATATATATACTCACGATTATGACCGATGCCTGCTTGAGAAAGCGATTCTCCTCTTGCACAACTTTGCACTTGGTCTTCGATGTGTCCAGCTCGGCCTTCAGAACTCTAGGGGGGAGCAGAAAGCAGAGATTAGCTGGAGCTATATAAATCTATATATCTATATATATGCTTACTTGTTCTGCTGCGTGAGCGACTCGATGCGCTTCTGCAGCTGCTCACGGGACACGGGACTAGGCGGAAGCATCGTGCCGCCGTCCAGCGAACTCTCCGACTCACAAGGACTTTCCATTGCTGAAAGGGGCACGACGAGAGAGAGAAAAGCAGCAAAGCTGGTGTGAGTTTATTTTCATTTCTCTGCGCATGAATTTCAGTATCAAAAAAAAAAAAAAAAAAGAAACCAAAAAACACACAGAATCGACAAGAAAAACAGTAAAAAAAAAACAAAATTTATATATAAAACAAAAAAGCGAAAACAAAGTATAATGTATGCGCTTCTCGGGGGACTCTGATCGCCAGTTGGCGTCGCAGTTCGTTCTTCTTTTATTTCTTGCATATTTGTTGTTGCTCTTTGTTGTTGTTGTTGTTGTTGTTGTTGTTGTTGTTGCAAACAAAGAAGCGCGTCCGTGCCATAGAAAATTGTTTAACCTTCACTTGTTGTGCGCTTCACTTCGCAGTGAACGACGCCTTGTAACCCTTACTCCCTATACCATACTCTTTGCCCTATAAGACCTCTACCCTATATGGCCTATTGTCTATATACCCTGAAGCTTATACCCTGTAGCATATACCCTGTATCCATCAGTCATTATCCTATCTTCTCTGTCCTATAACCTGTGCCATATACAAAGTATCCTAATACCCGGTATCCTATAGCCATTTGCCCTATGCCCTAAAACCATTTATCCTGTTTGCTTTACTATATACTACTATACACTTTTAGTTTTTACTCTTTATCCTCGATTCTATATCCTTCTTACCTTATACCTTCTATTCTATAGGGTAAAATCCTACATCCTTACCCTTTACTATTTTACTAAGTAACCTATAAAAGGTTACCATATCATGCAAGAGTTTATTCGCCTATATCTCTCCGCTCCTGGCAGCTACCCTGCTAAAATTTGGCATAGATCTACTCAGACTACTGCACATAAGATATAGATTGCACACGAGCGCATCACTTGACTATATCATAGAAAAATTGACAATATAGTATCATATACTATGTAGCATAAATCGCTTTTCAACCAACTGACCAACTACTTTATATATAGCTGTTAATATTACAATTCTACTGATTTGCAGATATATTTATAAATTCAACTGATCACATATATACTTTATATATAGCTGTTAATATTACAGTTCTACTGATTTGCATATATATTTATAAATTCAAGTATCTGTGAGGTAGTACTGTATCTATTCGATCAGATATAATTATTTCTCGGCGCCAGCGTTAGTTTAAAATATTCCAAACTGTAGATTTTGGTATATCAAGATTTACAATCAGATCGGATACTTTTCGGACAGATCTCGTATATATAGCCCTTACCTGTGCACCGATCTGTACAGTTTAATATATATAAATATTTATATGACTGCCTGGTAATAGTGTATCTAACTATATAGCTATATATTTACCTATATAGCTTGTTGCAGTTTGCCTTTGTCTAATGCCTGTTATTTTTATATGTGTATTTTTATTATATTCTTATAGTATATATATTATTATATACATATATAAATCAAAGCTACCCGAAGCCAGCATACTTTCTTTTTTGGGCTTTCGCATGCAATTTCAGAAATCGATAGCAGCCACAAGGTCAGCCTTGAGAGCAGCAGCAGCAGCGGCAGCTCTGGCATTGAACTGGGCACAAATCTCGCGTTGCAAGCGGCTCCAGCAAATGACATGGCCATAGGCCACCACCACCACCCCCCGGCCCGACACCCCCCAACCCTGCGACGTCCCTCGCTTTGTTGAGCGTTCGCCGACAAAGACAAAGCCAGAGCCAAAGCTTGCGGGGCGTTTTTTTTTGTTTTTGTTTTTTTTTTTTGCCTCTTCAGCGAGGGTTTGAGTTACCCTGCGCCCCCTGCTTATCAATTACGCACGCCAATAAATTTGATATTGCTTTATTTTAGTTTGCCATTTACCTGAACTCTGCCGTCTTCCCTATAAGTTTTTTCTGCTACGCGCCGCCTCTGCTGCTGCTGCTGCCTCTGCTGCTGCTTCTTGCCAGTGCCAGGGCGAGTATTGAGCTTTTTGCTACTGCTGACAGCACGCTGTCGCAATGATGAACAAAGGATTTGTCTGCGTGCGTGCCAGTCTCTTTTAGCCTATTTAATAGGTTTTCACTTTTGCCAATTGCAGCAGCATTTTGCAAGTTTAACTAAAAATGAATAATGCGAAAAAAAATTGCTTCACAGCGCACAGTGTGACCGTATTGCCCGCAAAACCAAAATCCATAACTTGCACAAAGTGTGACCAGAGTTTTCGCTGCTAGACAACAGCTTCACATTTTAGTGTGACCAAGGCACACGAAAGTAAACTACTGTTTGGCGCTGCAGTGTGACCAACGCACGTGCACGAAAATACCATAATAATGCTGCATATTTGGTATTTAAACTGCAGGTATTTTCATTTCTGCCGCCGCTCAGCACGTGCAACACGCGATTCGTAAACATTTGCTGAATTTCATTTAATTCGCTTAAATGGCCGACGATGTGGGCCAGGACAAGCGAAAGCAGCACCGCGCCCGCCAGTCCGGCGTTAAGGCGGACAAAAAGAAGCTGAAGGCCAAGAAGGACTCCAATCAAAAGGAGCCCGAGCTGACGGCGCGCCAGCGGAATCCCAAGGCATTTGCCATCAACTCGGCGCAGCGGGCTGAGCGAAATTTCCGGCGTAAGGAGGATCTAACGGCCAAGAAGCAACACATACCCGTCGTCGATCAGACGCCCGACGAGCCGCCGCCGGTGCTGATCGCCGTCGTGGGTCCGCCCAAGGTGGGCAAGACAACGCTGATCCGGAATCTGATCAAGAGCTTCACGCGCACCAATGTGACGGACATCAAGGGTCCCATCACCATTGTGACGTCGAAGAAGCGCCGCATCACGCTGCTCGAGTGCAACAACGACGTCAACTCGATGATCGATGTGGCCAAGTGCGCGGATCTCGTGCTGCTGCTCTGCGACGCGAGCTACGGCTTCGAGATGGAGATCTTCGAGTTCCTCAACATCTGCCAGGTGCACGGCATGCCCAAGATCATGGGCGTGCTCACGCATCTGGACATGCTGAAGAATCCCAAGCAGCTGCGCAAACGCAAGAAGGAGATGAAGCATCGCTTCTGGACGGAGGTCTACGACGGCGCCAAGCTCTTCTACCTGTCCGGCCTGCTGCACGGCGAGTACTTGCGCAACGAGATTAAGAACCTCGGACGTTTCATATCCGTCATGAAGTTCCGGCCGCTGCAGTGGCGCGGCGCACACAGTTACCTCCTGGTAGATCGCGTCGAGGATGTGACCAACACGGATGCAGTGCGTCGCAATCCCAAATGTGATCGCGAAGTTGTGCTCTATGGCTATGTGCGCGGTGTGCCGCTTAAGCAGGAGCACATGGTGCACATTGCCGGCCTGGGCGATGCCCGCATCGATGAGCTGAGCGTCATACCCGATCCCTGCCCGCTGCCGGGCACAGAGAAGAAGCGCAGCCTGCTGGAGAAGGAACGTCTGCTGTACGCGCCCATGTCGGGTGTAGGCGGCATTGTGTACGACAAGGATGCCGTCTACATCGAGCTGCAGGGCTCTCACTCGCACAAGGAGAAGACGGCCGAGGCGACGGAGCAGGAGGCGCTGGTCAGCAAGCTGATAGACAAGAAGGCCACCATGGACGAGCAGATCGAGCAGCAGGAGTTCCGACTCTTCTCCGACGGTGCACCCATCAAGTCCAAGGACTTCCGCAGCGATGATGAGGCCTCCGATGTGGAGGAAGACGACGCTGGCGATGATTCCGGCATGGATGCTGCATCCAGCGAGGAGGAAGACGAGAATGCCGATGAATTTGCAGCCGATGATTGGCGCGGCGAGAACAGCGATGCAGAGGAAGAAGATCCTGACAGCGAGGAAGAAGCATCCTCGGGCGATGATGAGTATCAGAGCTTGAACGACGTCAAGGCGAACGACTCCGAGGAAGAGGAGGAGGAGGATGAGGATGACGAGGCACGCATCTTGGCCAGCAACATGAGCTGGAAGACGAATCTGGCGCAGAAGGCGCGCGATGCCTTCCTGCAGCGTCACTCTGAGTCCAAGAATCTGATGCGTCTCGTCTACGGCGTCTACAGCCAGAGCGAACGCAGCAAGCAGGATCAGCAGCAGCAGAACGACGCCGAGGACTCCGACGAGGAGCTGGGCGGATTGTTCCGCTTGGCCAGCAAGAAGCAAGCTGAGCTGCTCAAGGACAAGGACATACGCGACAAGGAGGAGCGCTGCTTCTTCGAGTACCAAAGTGGTAAGTATGCAGCAAGAGTTGGTCGCCAACTGTTCCTCCTAATCATGTCAAATCCTCTCCAGATGCGACGCGCGACTGGCTGTCGGAGGCGAACAAGGCGCTGATTAAGAACTGCTTTGTGACGGGCAAATGGAAGGCCTCGGAGGATGCCGAGAATCTGCTCAAGCTCGACGACATGAGCGATGCGGACAGCGAGGTGTACGGCGACTTTGAGGATCTCGAGACCGGAGAGCAGCACAGCGGCAAGCCCAAAGACGAGGAGGAAGAGCAAACAGCAGCAGCCAGCGGGGAGGAGGAAGTTACAGCTGCAGCCGGCACAAAGCGCAAACTAACACGTGTCGAGGAGGAGAACCTGACCAAGGCCGAGATCATGGCCAAGAAACTGAAGCTGAAGGCCAAGTTCGATGCGGAGTACGATAACAAGGGTGAGAAGGGTGAAGAGGACACGGGACGCATCACTGGCGATCATTCGTTCTACGAGGACCTCAAGGCGGAGGCCCAGAAGCAGAGCGAACTCAACAAGAGCGAGTTCGCGCATCTGGACAACGAGCTGCGCATCCAAATCGAAGGCTATCGTGCCGGACTGTACGTGCGTCTGGGATTCAAATCGCTGCCGGCGGAGTTCGTGGAGAACTTCGATGCCAGTTACCCGGTGCTGGTCGGGGCACTTAACATGACCGAGGAGAACGTCGGCTTCGTCAACTGCAAGGTGAAGAAGCATCGCTGGTACAAGAAGATTCTCAAGACCGGCGATCCGCTGATCATATCGATGGGCTGGCGCCGTTTCCAGACAGTCGCTGTCTACGCCAAGGTGGAGGACAACTTCAGGCATCGCTACCTGAAGTACACGCCCAACCATGTGACCTGCAGCATGACCTTCTGGGGTCCCATAACGCCACAAAATACAGGCTTTCTGGCGCTGCAGACCGTGCGGCAGGATCAGGACGAGATGAAGCGTCTCGGTTTTCGCATTGCCGCCACGGGCTGCGTGACCGAACTGGACAAATCCTCGCAGATTATGAAGAAGCTCAAGCTGGTCGGGCATCCGTTCAAGATCTACAAGAATACGGCATTCATCAAGGACATGTTCACCAGCTCGCTGGAAGTGGCCAAATTCGAGGGAGCCAAGATCAAGACAGTCTCCGGCATACGTGGACAGATCAAGAAGGCGCACCACACGCCCGAGGGATCCTATCGCGCCACCTTCGAGGACAAGATACTGCTGAGCGATATTGTCTTCTGTCGCACCTGGTTCCGAGTGGAGGTACCGCGCTTCTATGCACCAGTCACATCCCTGCTGCTGCCCGCCGAGCAGAAGAGTCATTGGCAGGGTATGAAGACGCTGGGCCAGCTGAAGCGCGAGCGCGCCATACAGAATGAGGCGCAGCACGACAGCATGTACACCGAGATTGTGCGCAAGCCTAAGATCTTCCGCCCGCTGGTCATTCCCAAGGCACTGCAGCGTGCGCTGCCGTACAAGGACAAGCCCAAGTTGGGCCCCGAGAACCCAAGGGAGGCGCTTGAGCGCGTCGCTGTCGTCAACTCGCCGTACGAGCAGAAGGTCTCCAAAATGATGAAGATGATCGAGACGAACTACAAGGACAAGCGCAATCGCGATAACAAGGAGACCAAGCAGCGCCTGAAGAAGTTCCGCGCCCAGAAGCGCGCCGAGGAGGCCTCCAAGCAGCGCCGCCAGAAGGAGCTGCGCCAGAAAGTCTCGCGCGCCATCAGCAAGATGCGCGGCAAGAGCGCCAAGTAGTTCGTAGTGCGATGGATTAGAGTAAATACATTTTGTAAATTTGTCATTTTTAAAATTATAAAATATGTTTTTGTCCTCTTGCCTGCCCCAGCAGCAGCGACTGCAGCAGTCGCCGATGCACAGGTGCTGCTGCTACTGCTGCTGCTGGGAATGCCATCCAGGAGGAGGAGCAGGGCGGCGGCGTCGGCGGCTGCTGCAGGCGCTGCTGCTGGGGCAGACGGAACACGCTTTACTCGAAGGCAATTAAAAAATAGAACTTAACGTAGCTTAGCGTCTAGACACCCTGCACTCTAATCCTCGTCCTTGTTGTCGTCGATGACCTTAAGCGCGGCCAGCAGCGCGTGCTTACGACTGCCGGCCATGGGGCCACCAATACCACCGCCGCTAGATCCTCCTCCTGCAGCGTTTGTAGTGCCGGCAGAGGCAACGGATCCACTGCGCTTCTTCTTGACCGGATCTTCACGCAGAGCGTTGCCGCTGCCCGAGGTCGGGCGACAGTGTGTATCCAGGAAGATCTCGCGCTCCTTGTAGTCGTCCGAGATGAGCTTGCGCAGATTCGACATGTTCTCCTTCATTATAGGCGCGCGCGAGTTGTTTTTCTACGGCAGAAAGATTACAGATGGTTAGATGACTGAACTAGGACTAGGACTAGCACTAGGCCACAACTAGGACTGGGACTAGGACTAAGCCAGAACTATGACTGGGACTAGGCCAGAACTAGGACTGAGACTAGGCCAAAACTAGGACTGGGACTAGGCCAGAACTAGCTCTGGGACTAGGACTAAGCCAGAACTATGACTGGGACTAGGCCAGAACTAGGACTGGGACTAGACCAGAACTAGGACTGGGACTAGGCCAGAACTAGGACTGAGTCTCAGCCAGAACTTAGCCTTGAACTAGCACAAGGCTTTATACAAAACAATAACTAACATTGCAACTGATAAAATGATGACTCACCAGTGCATCGGACAGGCTGGTCGGGCGCTTGGGACTCTGCTCATCGTCCTCATCGAATTCATCCTCCTCGTCCATGGCCATCATCTCGGAGAGCTCGCATTTCGGATCCAAGTAGGAAGCGTAATTGACGGGACTGTCATCGTTCGGATTTGTATCCTCAGTGTCATCGGTCGGCTCATCGTCCTGGCCTAAAGCATAGTTATCGCCCTCCTCATTGGTCTCTTCATAGTCCTCCTCCAGCGGTTCCAAGTCCTCATCGCAATCGAACTCCAAGGTCTTTGTCATTGTCTGCAGTTTGTTGATCTTGCCCTCGACCAGGCCTAGCTTAGACCCATTCTCGCTGTCACCGCGACGCCTGCCGACGACGCTGCCGCGCGCATTGGTGCTGGCCACGGTGGACACACTGCCGCTGATGGCGGCGCCGCCGCTGGCACGCAGTCGCGGGTTCAGCTTGGATTTGGACTGATTCAGCATTTGGCTGAGCGATAGACGCGTCGAGGTGACGGCGCTGCTGCCCGGCAATTTGGCTTGGCCGCCCGCAGCCGGTGGCAGTGTCAACTTGCCACGTTTCAACTTGCTATCCTTGCTCTCCTGGCCATCCGGAGCGCACTTCTCCTCGTCGCCATCCTCCTTCTCGAAGTCAAAATTCGATTCTGTCTCCAGCACATCGGTGAGAGCAGTGAACTCGCTCTGATTGTTCTTCTCGATGGCCTTGTCCAGCATCTCCAGCGACTTCTCCAGCTTGTCAATCTTGTCGGTTTCGTCCACTGAAGCCAGCTTGGCGCGTCGGCCCGCCGACAAGGGATTGGCCTTGTCTACCTAGCAGTGTGGAAGGGGAAGAGAGTAAAGGAAACAACTACAACTACTAAGAGGAAATAACTAACTGTGAACTCTTCGAGCTTGCGATAGCCACTGATCTCAAGCCGAGCCTTCTCCAGCTTGAGCATGACCTCCTTGCACTTCTTCTGCTCGTTGAGCAGCTGCTGGCGGAAGTTCTTCGTCTCCAGCTGCACCTTGCGCGCCATGAGCTTCATGTCGTTGTCCTTCTCCTGCAGCCGCTGCTCCAGCGAGCGCAACTTATCCTGCAGCTTCTGGCGCTCGTCCAGGTTTCTGCAGAGGAGCATAGAGGATTATATAATCGAAGAGATCTGCGGGAGCAACTGCCCGCACTCACTTGTCCTTGATGAGCTGACTGAAGTGTCGGTTCTGGTCGCTCAGCGACAGTATCTGCGCCTCCTTCTGCTTGAGCTTCTGCTCCAGCTCCTTGTTAAGCGCCTGCACGTTGCGATGCTTCGTCTGCCAGACGCGCAGCTCCTCGGCGTGCGAGTGCAGCAGCTGCGGCAGTTCCGCGCCCGTCGACTCGTACTTGTTGAGCGCCATCGACTGGCGCTTGTGCATGGTGCGCAGCATGCGATTCTCGTGCGCCAAATTGGCGATCTCCGCCTGCGCGTCGGTCAGCTGATTCTGGAATGTCTTTGCGCGCAAATTGCGGGCGGACATCACGCGCTGATGGATGTCGCTCGTCGTGTTGCTGGGCACCATCGAGGGCTGCCGCATGCCTCCGGTGCTGTTGGACTTGAGGCCGCGCGGCGGCTGCTTGCGCTGGTATATCTGGCTGGCCGACTCGCGGGAGCTGCCCGAGAAGAGGCTTTCGCAGCTTTTTGCCGGTATCCTGCGGGTCATGGAACGAATGAGTGCAGCAGCAGCAGCAGGAAGAGGAGGAGAAGGAGAAGGGCGAGCAGCAGGGAGAAGCGCAACTTACGACATGTTGTTATTGTTGTCCCACCGTTGAGCTTCACAGACGGTAGTTGAAGAATCGCGCGGAAATACCATTTAAATGCACACACGTGCGCTTTTTTGCCTTTTTTCCTGTTTGTTCGAGTTTTGTATTTGAAAAAAATATATATATTTACTTTGAATTCTATGAAATCTATGTACAATCTGTTTGTGTCGATTTGGGAGAGAGAGCCGGCGCGTACAGCTCTCGATTTGAAACGGAAAATTGACGGGTTGCTGCTGTGGTTACGATTTTGTTGTTTATTTCATTGTTGTTTATTGTTTGTTTGCCGAATTCATCGAAAGTCTCCTCCTAACTCCTAATCCTACTAATCCCGTTGTCATGGCAGGCGAGCACGCTTCTAACGGTTATGCCTATCGCCGGCCACGGGACTATCGATAGGGCGGGCACATTTCGAAAAAAAATACCTAAAAAATAACGAACTTTATTGAAAGGTATGCAGCAAAGCGAAAACGTTAGTACTTGAGTATTACAATTATTACAATTACTTATTTTAGCGTTTTTTTTTTTCTCTTTTTTATATTAAAAATTCATGTTAATAAAATTAAAAATCCCAACATTATGGCAATAATGCTGCGACTTAATCGATTATTTGTATATATTTCTATTCAGTTATATTTTACAGCTAAGCTAATCGCTTATGAACAATAAGCAAGCTAAGACTTATCGATAAGTAATAGTAATAGTTATCGCCGGGCTAACTGTCGATTGATCCGCAGCAAAATACCAAAATATACTGAGCACATACTCACACACGCATCGAGTGCTGCGATTGAATCATTTGGCATATTTAATCGTACGCAGTGCGACCACACTTCGTCAGCAGTGATCGAGCTTAAGAAGTGTGTTTTCCCTAGAAATGAGATCATTCTAGCAGTTGCAGCGGTAAATAGAAGAGGCCAAAGCGGAATACACAACGAGAAGGAAGAAATCATGGCTGCATCCAACAATAATGATAATCAAATAACGCGCAGCATACGCGATGTGCAGCAATCTTTCGCCGAATCGCTTGGCTATGGCAAAGAAATAATCTGGGACCTGTGAGTAATGCGCAATGGACTCAAGTGCCAACCATGTGTGTGTGTCACTAATGCATGCCATAACCTTCAAATCAAGCTTGTCACATGCGCAGGCGAGGAACATGAAGGGCAAAATCGAGGCTCTTATACCAGATCCGAAAACACCCAACAACCTGACGGGGCCGAAGCTAAAGGAGGCCCAGGAGAAGGTTGCGAAGCAGAAGGGAGTCTGCCAAAGGATTCGCGAGACACTTTTCGCCAGTGTCTGGGAGCAGCGTAAGTGCAGGCACATATATATTTAAATATATACATACTAGGGTTGTCGAATGCTTTCAAAATATTTCCTATTTTGAAATAATATAATAGTACGTATATCCATATAACAAGAAGCGGGCAAAGTGTGACCCCCATTCGGGTCACATCTATAACTTCCCGATATGAGATGTATGTATGTGCTTTTTCTCTGAGCTTTGTGTCAAACATAAATTTTCTCGTCAACCAGTAGGTATAAGTAAAAATGTTATGAAACTTTTTTTTATAGAGAATATAATTTGCACACACAAATACACATATCTGTGTGTGTGTCTACGCGTGTGTGAGTATGTGTGTATCTGGGACGGGCAATGTGAGCGAGCGTGTCGCGATTTTTCAACTTTTTCCTACTTTTAAAACACCATTATCTCGTTAAGGGTTGAGAATTTTGAAAAATATCATATTACCTTTTTTGTAGAGAATTTAATTTCGGCTCGAAAAGTTTCTTACGACTTTCTTCAAAACCCCGTCGTTTACGAGATAGAGCCGAAAAAAGCAAAAAATACCCAAAAAATCGTGCTTTTTGGCGAATTATTAAAAAACTATAACATATAACCCTCTTAAACTCCTTTCAGACCTAGATGGCGGTGAAACGAATCTTTCAAAAAAAAAAAGTTCAAATCGGTTCAGTAGTTTATGAGAAACCGCTGACACAAAAAAATCTCACATACGAACATACGCACATACACACACACACACACACACACACACAGAACCCTCATTGAAAATGGGTCAGGGGGATGTGAAACGTCGAGAAACGTGAAAATTTCAAGGATCTGACACTCTTCAAAATCGGGGTCGTTACAATAACTTCCCTAGATCGGGAAGTTAATAATAGGGTTGTCGAATGGTTTTAAAAAGATATCGCATTGAAACCGTACTATAGGAGCTTTTTATATATTTAGACAAAATTAATATTTCGAAATATTTTAAATAAAAATATATTTTAAAAATATACTAAAATATTTTAATATATATATATATATACATATTACAATTTTAATATATATATTATAATATTTTGATATAAAGGAAAAGTTAAATTCTGATAAAAATATATAATTTTTATTTAAAATAAAAAATATACGGATATTAGTAAAGAGAGAAATGGATTGTATCATTAAATATCAAATAATTTAAAAATAATATAATTTTTTATACAGAAATATCTATATATTTTACCTATTATTGCTTTGCAGGAAAATACTGCAATCGGCAGTCGCTGACGGCGATCTTCTACGTGCTGGTTGCAACCAAAGAGACGGATCCGCTTGTTGCGGAGAATTCCACATGCTGGTCGTGCCATCCAGTTTTTCGAGCACGTCGCTGCGTATGTAAGTGCACCACCCCCTCGTCCCCCTTTGGTTATCAGTTCGATCGTAATTCGCTTTATGTCTGCAGCTGATAACAACGGGCGAAGCAACAACAGCGCCGATTGCTGCTTGATTTACGTGGACGAGCACGCACGTGTCTATCAGAACTGGAGCTCCTTCCTGTCGAACAATGAGCTGCCCGAGGGCATCATGGTGGCACCTTGCAACGGCATTTACCAGCTCGACGAGTTCGGAGATGTGCTGCTGGAGGCGTGCCTAACGCCCGCGGGTACGGACCAGCGCAAGGTGCTCGGCGCACTGGACAGCACGGCCGCAGTGACCGGACTGGCGGCAGCCTGTGTGCCACTGGCCGGATTGGCCATCACTGTGGCCGCACCCGTGATGCTCGTCGCCGGCGTGGTGGGCCTCGCCTCCGCTGGCTATGCAACGGCACGCTCCGGCGCCCAGCTGGTCGATCGCAGTCTGCACGAGCAGTCGATCAGTGTGACCGATCGCACGGCACGCAATCATTGGCTCGGCGTGGTTGCCGGCACTATGGGCCTGGGCGCCGCGGGAGCGACGAGCGCCGTGACGGCCGCTACCAATGCTGGGCGAGAAGTGGGCGCGGTAGGTATTGATCAGGCAGGATCTCACCCATGACTACTAAGTGCGGCCATCCCAATCTCAAAACAGATCGCGCAGCTGACGGTAAACAGCATGAACATCTCCTCGATTATGATGTCGGGCACGGGTCTGCTCAACGGCGTCATGGATCTGTTCCTGGTGAGTGCTGGTCACCCGGTGCCGGGGGGGTCTATACTTGAACTGTATGTATTCGTTGCTTGCAGAAATACCAGGACGGCGATGATATATCCACCATGGATGCACTGCAGCTGTCCACCTCGCTGTTCCTCTTCACGCACAGCGTGTGCAACTTTCGCCTGGCATCGACCATTATCAACGACACGGCCAGCAGCAGGATCGGCAGCTATCGCGAGACGCTGAGCAATCGCCAGCGGTGAGTTGAGCTGAACTACTTGAGGGGAACTACTTGATCTGACGCAGTTCCAATGAATATGGGATATGGGATATGCTATATGCTATGCTCTTTGCAGGCGCATGTTCGACAAGCTGGTCAAAGAGACGACGCGCACCAAGGGCTACAGGCAGGCGAACATGGACATCATACGCAACGTGAATGAGATGCCCTCGCGGCAGCAGTTCAACGATCTCTACAAGATCAACAGGCAGCTGAACGAGCGCGGCGTGCGTCCCAGCTTCGGCTCCGATGGCCGTGGCATTGTGCTGAACGATCAGGTGGCTACCAACACGGCGGAGTTGCGTGCCAGCGTGCAGCATAACATTGGGCCCGATGTGCTCGGCCGTGTGAGCAATCCGATTCCGGAATCGTACAATGCTGCAGCCGGCGGCGGAGGAGGAGCTCGCAATGGGCGTGCCTTCGGAACAGCTGGCCGAGTTCTCTCGAGTTCGTCGAGCAGCCCGTTGGAGGCAAGTGAAGCATCGCAGAGCAAGTGGGTCGACGGAGTGAAAGCATTGCGCCTCAGCACGCTGCTGATCAATGGCGTTCCATACGCACTCACGAAGATCATGGACAGCGTTTACGATCATATCGTTAACGCGGAAAGCTTCGAGGATGCGCTGCTCCGCCTAGCCGAAAATTTGCCAGAGCAAACGATGCAATTCGTCCTGCATTTGCTGGAGGTATTCATAGACATCATGTGGGACCAGTTGTATGCGGTGCTCAGGTTTTTCATAAGCTCCGAATCGGTGCTCTATAGGATCGGCTACGTCATCCTGGAGAAGTACCGTTGGAAAACACTGGACTACATAAAGGACAACGCAATGAAGATACTGCAAGAGGTGCGGGCGTACTTCATGTCGCTGAACCCAAACAGTTTCCCCGATCTGCTCACCAAGTGCAAGGTCTGCGCGGGTTACTTCAGCATTTGCGAGCTGTAGGAGGCGAGGCTTGGGTTTGAGATCGGAAGAGTTACATGACAAGATGCTAATTGCTATGGGTGTTACAAACGAAAACGGAGCACAAACTTAAAACGCAAAGGGATGACACAAATTTTAACATATTTACGTATTTTTGTATATCTATATCTTCAAGTAAATAATACTTATATAATATTTAAGAGCTTGTATCGCAGATATTAGGATTTAGTATTTAATTTAACATAAATTTACAAGAAGTATAGGAATCTTGATTTTGCTATGAGCTGGTCATACTGGCAAAGTGAAGACCAATGTCAATAGTAGACGCGCTAAGAAAGCACAAAATTGAAACGCGCGCGAAATAAAAGAGAAAATGAAATTTGCCGTATATTTTACTGAACAAAAGATAAATGTGTAGTTATAGCTATCGTTTTCGATCAATGCTTGAGTTCTTCGTGGTAGTAGTATTGTTCTTATTTAACTTATTTAATTTAGTGTAACACCAACTACTCTCTGGGTATGTCATATAGCTGTCATTAAACCTATCGGCTGAGCGTACTTTCGCTAGCCTTTTTACTTTCAATCCTATATGACTGTCGAAATAATGGGATTTATTACCGGCTCGGCTGGTATTTTATATCGTTAGCGACTTTTATACGCCACACGCTCAGGGCGCCTTATATTTATCGTTAGGCATTGTTATCGGCCGGCTGCCTATCGTTCGCGCCGCTAAATAATACCAAAATATACCGAGCACTGTTGCAGGCCAAACAGCACTTAATACTGCACACGCTCAGGGCGCTTTCTATTTCAATGCATTTGCTGCGATTGCTGCTCCAGTTTCCCAAGTGAAAATCAATCAATGCCATTGCGCGCATCCGGCAGTATTACGGCCCATGCCAAGTGCCCGCATTGAAGTGCGTGTCCGCAATTGCATCATTTGTGTGAAATAATTGAATAACGCAACAGCTGCAGCACACACTTGTCTCACATCTCGTTTCGTACGTAGGCGCCGCCGCCACAAGGACGTTCGACTGCGAGTGCGACAGAGAGAGAGCGAGAGAGAGAGCGAGCGGGAGGCTGGCAGAGACGTTGTTGAGGGCAGCTGAGTTTAAAAATAAACTGTGGGCATGATTCACGTCGGGGAGAACTCATGGAATCTGCGCATCTTCATCACGGATTTGGCGCTGGAGCGCACGATGCGCGTGCGCGGCGACCAGCACTTGGGCAGCATTATGCTGCAGCTGGTCGATCCGGAGAATCCCAAGGACTGGTCCGACCATGCGCTCTACTGGCCCGCGCGCAACGTCTGGCTGACGCGCACGCGCGCCACGCTCGATCAGTGCGGCGTGCAGGCGGACAACCTGCTGCACTTCACGCCCATGCATAAGATGCTGCGCGTCCAGTTGCCGGATCTGCGGTATTTGGACTGCCGCGTCGACTACTCGGTGAAGACATTCGCCGCCGTCGTGAATCTCTGCAAGCAGCTGGACATACGCTATCCGGAGGAGCTGTCGCTCTGCAAGCCCCTCGAGCCGGAGCACCTGAAGAAGAACTTTGGCCAGCTGCCGCAGCTGAAGCGTGTGCCCATTGCCGAGCCCGATGGCACAACGTATCTGCAGCCGGCGCCGGACACCAATTCGTTTGTGCCCATCAATTCGTCGTTCAACGGCGGCAGCAATGGCAGCCTGGACAAGCCCTCTGCTCCGGGCATGTTCTTCTGTGCGCCGCTCTCCCCGCACAATGCGGCGGCGGCGGCAGCTGGCAGGCGTTCGCCCACGCCCACGCCCAGCCCGGGCAACTGGAAGGCCAGCCAGACGGGCTATGGCACCTACGACTCGTCGTCCAGTCTGGGTGACTTCCAGGAGAATCTGGCCAGCTCGCCGCACACACTTAGCGCCGAGATGCGTGCACGTCTGCTGCGTCCCAAGTCGCTGGTGGAGAAGGCGCGCCTCAATGTCGGCTGGCTGGACAGCTCGCTGTCACTGATGGAGCAGGGCATCCGGGAGTATGACACGCTCTGTCTGCGCTTCAAGTACTACACGTTCTTCGATCTGAATCCCAAGTACGATCAGGTGCGCATCAATCAGCTGTACGAGCAGGCCAAGTGGTCCATACTCAACGAGGAGCTCGACTGCACGGAGCAGGAGACGCTCATGTTCGCAGCGCTGCAGTTTCAGGTGAATCACCAGGTGGATCTGCAGCCCCTGGCAGCCGTGGACTCTGGTATCGAGACGTCCAGTCAGGAGAACGACAACGACGACGACATCGATTCGGCACTTAACGAGCTGCAGATCACGCTGGAGGGCAGCAACAGCTCGCAGGATGCCGTCAACATCACACACATACCGGAACTGTCGGACTACCTGCGGTACCTGAAGCCGCAGAGGTTCACGCTGCGTGGCTACAAACGCTACTACTTCACCTACCGCGACCTGCACCTGCATCTGTACAAGAGTGCCGAGGACTCGCGACGCACTGCGCCCGCCATCAGCATCAATTTGCGCGGCTGCGAGGTGACCCCGGATGTGAATCTGGCGCAGGGCAAGTACGCCATACGCCTGGAGGTCTCGCCCGAGGGTCGCAACGGGCCCAACAGCGAGGTCTGGGTGCGCTGCGAGCACGAGCAGCAGTACGCCAAGTGGTTGGCCGCCTGTCGCCTGGCCGCCAAGGGGCGCTCCCTGGCGGACAGCACGTACGAGAGCGAAGTGGACGGAATCCTCTCGCTGCTGCAGATGCAGCGACCCGTGCACGGGGTGCACGTCAGCATCGATCCGCGTTCGGTGGACGCCGTCGACTATCTGTCGCCCAAGATGCTGCGCAAGCTGGCGGGCAAGGCGGTGCAGCGGATTCTGGAGGCGCACGCGAACGTACGCGACTTGTCGCTGCTCGAGTCAAAGCTGAAGTACATCCAGGCGTGGCAGTCGCTGCCCGACTTCGGTGTCTCGCTGTTCGTCATCAAGTTCGATGGCCATCGCAAGGAGGAGCTGCTGGGCGTTGCGCACAATCGGATCATGCGCATGGATCTACACAGTGGGGATCACATCAAGACGTGGCGCTACAACACCATGAAGGCCTGGAACGTCAACTGGGGCATCAAGTGCATGATGATTCAGTTCCACGACGAGAACGTGGTCTTCTCCTGCCACTCGGCCGACTGCAAGGTGGTGCACGAGTTCATTGGCGGCTACATCTTCATGTCCATGCGCTCCAAGGACAACAATCAGACGCTCAACGAGGAGCTCTTCCACAAGCTGACCGGCGGCTGGTCGTAGCACCACTCTAATTTCTTTCTTTCATTGTTGACTGTGGCCTTGTTCAGCGCCCGCCCACAGATATAGTATCTATAGTATCTGGCAATTGTGCCGATTAACGCAATATTTCTTGGTTTCTTGCCGCCTATTACTAGACTAATCCCATGGATTCTAACTGATTTTAACTCAAAACTGCCTTTTACAACTAACTTTTAAGCGACATAAATAAACTGACATTTTAACAGAGCGAAATTGAAATTCAAATTGGCGCGCGCTTACACGTGCTGGTGATGGCCTGCCAAGCTTAATTGCTATCGACAGCGATGGGCGGCTAAACTTCCGTGGCATCGATAACACTATCGATAGCTGTCACTGGCGCTGGCTTGTAAACAAAGCGCTTGTCATTTCATGTCTTGCCTACTTCTGATTGAAACATGGCAGGACGCGCGCACAAGCGGCAACCGTGGGTCAAGAACCTCTACTCGAACCGTGAGTATCCCGATAACTACACGGACGTGAGTTTCCTGCAGGATCTGCGCACGAATCTCCATGTGCGCCTGTACACGCTTGCCGAGGCGATTGCCGGCATAACGGTGCTTAACAATCAGATCTCGTGCATCACCGGCTTCCTCATACTCTACCACATGATGCTCAGCGAGAAGTTGGCGCCGACCAGCATACTCGTGCCCACGTGCATCATCACCGCCTTCGGCTATTTGTACTATCGCGGCCGCAGCCTCAGCATGACGCTGCTGGGCGAGGACTCCAAGACGCTGGTGACTGTGCTGCTATTCGGCTACATCTTTTCGCCCATGCTGCACACGCTCACGCAGGCCATTAGCACGGATACCATATACACGACGACGTTCTTTGTGATGCTCTTCAATCTGATGTTCATGGACTATGGCCTGGACGTGGCCATGGTGTCCAAGGCGATCTCGGTGAATGCGGCCATCTTTGGCGCCATCTGCCTGGCCTCGCGCCTCTCGACCTCGTATCACGCCTTCGTGCTGCTCGTCGAGGCCGCCATCTTCTTTGTGCTGTACCCCATCATGATGGCCGCCAGGTGGCACGCCTACTGCATGGTGCCCATCTTTGCGATCTGCTGCAGTGCGCTGTACTTCATCTCGCTGCCGGTGCTGTATCTGTATGCTTGCACCACGCTCTTCATCAACTTCGTCTGCCCGTACATCTTTGTGAAGCAGCAGCGGCACAAGTTCAACATCCATGGGCCATGGGATGAGGCCATCGTGGAGGAGAACACCGAAGAGAATCTCGAGCAGAACTTATAGCGTCAGCTGCGCTTCTCAGAGATGCACGCCGTCGATGAGGAGGACCACTGATTGTACATACAGCAAAAAAAAAAAAAAACAAATACATCACTGTAAATATCTCCACAAACACACACATGCACACACACACACACACTGTAAATAGTTGGAACACGTTTTGTATTTATTAAACTGAAAATGCAACTTGAACTTGGTTTCCATTCGTTTCGTTTAATTAGAATGACTACGCTTCACGTATGCAGTGTCATATGTACAGGCATACGGGCGAGGACATAGATCATAGATCGTATTACGGATAGGTTTTTCAATTGCTTAACATCAGATCAAGTCAGTAAAAACGACATTTGTAGTACTACCAAAAGAGTTAGAATAGAGACTAATGTCTAAGCTCGCATAATATTTGATTTAAATAGAATTTGCATATGCCATATATATAAATATATATTCGAGGGTCGTTCAATAAGTTTTTAGAAAAAATAAAAATAAATATAAAAACAATGTTTTTTGCAGAAATTTTTTTTTTTTTTCAACATAGTTTTAGTTCTACATACTTTGCCAATCGTTTTTCCAACATTTTTATCCCGTCCAAAAAATAGGATTTCGGATTTCTTCGCTCGGATTTTCTAAGGACTTATTGAACGACCCTCGTATATATATATATGCTATATCTTTATAGGTCTAGGTATATTTGCAGTACTTGTAACTAGCACTGCATCCTGCATCATTAACTATAACCGTATAACTACTAAATACATTTGATCTTTATATTTATTTTCACGTATAAACTTTCTCAAAATGTAAAAAACCGTACATACATATTATATATATTCTGGTTGGACTTAATGCTACAATTAACTATTAGCTTAACATCTCGTATAATCGTACAGCTTTCTCATATGAATTACTTTTTGATTTCAATTAAACTAGCACAAAAAATAAAATATATTTATTTATATATATATATATTTAAAATACGGTGCGCTGGTCTCTGTCCGCGGTGTAAAGGGCAGTGCGCTGGCGCTGGGAACGGGAACGGGAACGTGGTTTGGTACGTAGGTGGTGCCGCTGGTGCATCCACATACACACACTAGAAACTAGAGACGCCGGCGCGCTCAATGCGAACACAACACAACGCAGCACTTGCCCTAAAAATTCTGCTAAAAGTCAATCCTCCCTCCCTTCCTCTCACTCTCCCCCTCTCTCTAGCTGTCTTAGAGCGCCACCTCGTCACCGTTGCGGGTGCAGGCGCCACCGCTGAGCTTCACCTGCTCCTGGCACTGCAGCTCAGCGCGCAGCTGGAGTTCCCGGCGACGCTGTGCGGTCAGGGAGAGACTGCTGCTGCCATCGCTGCTGGCGGCAACGATGAAGGCCTTGGAAGTCGCTTGGTTAGTTGGCTCGTACAATATATCACGTCTGGTTGTTGTTGTTGTTGTTGTTGCTGCTGTGCTTGTTATTGTTGTTGTTGTTGTGGCTGATGGTGCAGTGCTTGATGTTGTGGTTGGGCTTGTGGCAAAGTGTACTTGATGCTGTTGCTGTTGTGCTGCTGCTGGCGGCTGCTGTTGCTTTTGCTGCTGCTGCTGCTGCTGGTGTGAATGTTGTCAGACTATTTCGTTTTTTGGCGTTGGCTCAGCAGCCGCAACAGCGGATCCATTGCCCAACGTCTGGCTGGCATTGGATGCGGCGGCTTCTAGCAGTGAACCCGCCTCCACATCACCAGCCTGACGCGCCGCATTGCGCTGGCGGCACAGGTACGGCGAATTTGTGGGCGACGGCAGCGGATTCTATGATGAATGCAATGATGAACATTATTAATCTCCCCTCGAGCTTCAACTCATACGCCAGCATTTACCAATTTGTTGTTATTCTGGCAGCAGGTGGCCTTCACGCAACCCTCGTCCGTGGTGGGGCAGTCGAGGGCACAGCAATCGGAGCCGCTCATGTTGATGCTGGAGGTGCCGTCGGACACGTTGCAGCCCTCGATCTCACTGAACTCTGGCTGTATGGTGGTCGAGTGTATGCCCTCGTTGTGGAAGAACTCCTTAACCTTTTCCGCAATCTTCATGTACTCCGACAGGTTGCGGCAACTGTAAGGAAAAAAAAAACTTAGCAGGATTGCAGCATGGATATTCACAGAACTTGCACCTACCGTATGTGTGCTGAGGCAATGATGCGATCTCCGGCCAGCTGCCAGACATGGAACTCATGCACGGCCAGCACGCCGTCGACCTTCTCGAGCAGGCGCTTCTGTATGGCATCCACCTGGATGTGCGTCGGCACCGTCTGCAGCAGAATCAGCGCGGATTCGCGCAGCAGGGGCCACACCGAATGCAGAATGAGTGCGACCAGCACAATGGACAGCGCCGGATCGATGTACAGGCGATACTCCCACTCGGTTAGCCAGACGACCAACGCGCTGACTATAACAATGACGCTGCCCAGGGCATCGCTGAGCACGTGCAGGAAGGCGCCACGCATATTCATCTGGCCGGGATCATGACTGTGACCATGGCTGGATTTCTTCACCGGCTTCTCCTTCTGCTTCTCGTATGCGTAATCGTTCTGCTCATCCTCGCCCTCATCCATGTTGGCCAGCTCGGTGAGGCGACTGTGATTGCGTGTCAGACCACCGCCATGCGAGTGTCCATGATGTCCGCCATGCTCTGTCAAGGGGATAACAAATAGTTGGAGATTAGATTGGTATGCCATGCGCATAAGGGGTACTGTAACGTACCATAGAGCAGGCACAGGCCCACCAAGTTGACCAGCAGTCCCAGAATGCCAACAATTAGCAGCAGCTCCGGCTGATGTATGGGCTCCTTCTCGATGAATCTGCAGAGAAAGTCGCGATAGTTGATTAGTTAATGTAGTTAGTCGATAAGAACCCAGAGCCAAGTGTAAATGTGTCAATCAATTTGTCATGCCCAGCCAATCCCCAGGCTTACAGTGCTTATCAGAGCTGGCAAGAAGCAGACGGCGGCTGCTCGTGCACGTTTATTCAACGAGGCGCGCATCGTAAACTGGCGCGGAATATACAAGTATGCACACGGCATGCAAATCGAGGCGAAGCGAATGACAAATGAAAACACAGTCGAAAAGGCAAATAAAAATACGCGTGTAAAAAAAAAACTGAATCAAACAAAACAGTGACAAGGCAAACTGTCGTAGGGTGTGGAGTGCCAATCACACACACACACACGCAGCTGGTACAGGTGTCTCTCACCTTTTGCATGCCTCGATGGTGATGCTGAAGCAGAGCGCCACCAGAAAGACCGCATTGACCAGCGCGCCTAAGACCTCAGCACGTGCCCAGCCAAAGGTGTTCTTCGACCACTTCTTGGGTGACATCTGTTCGGAGAGAGATTGAAATAAATATATAAAATATATTTTTCTATATTTTTTTGTTGTTATTGCCACAAAACTCACCTTGACCGAGAGGAACGATATGACCAGGGCGGCAATGTCGCCCAGCATGTGAAAGCTGTCCGCAACCAGAGCCATCGAATTGGTCACATACCCCACAATGATCTCCACGAAGAAGAAGAACGCCGTCAGCCACATCATCGAGAGCAGGCGGCATTTTTTGCCCGAATATTTGGACATCTTGGAGAAACTGCAATGCAAATTTGATAGAGTATTTAATACTAGTTTTTCACATGCAAATTCAATTTTCGCACAAAAAGTTCTCGAAAACTTTCGGGGGTTGTGGCCAGCTTTCAAAGCGATTTAATTGAATGAAAAAAGATAAAATTGGAAAACAATTTAAGCTACGCTTCAACTGACTCAACGGCCACGCCCACTCGCCGCACTCAGGTACGGGGTTTGGTAATTGTTTACGGCGCTCCTTCTTCTCCATTTCCCAATCAACTGTTTCTGCTCTCTCTTTTTTTTCACGGTTGACTAGACAACAAGCGAATGGGGAGCAAGATTTGGGAAGAATTGCAGGCGGGGTCGATTTTAATTCGATTTTAATCGAACTTACGCAAAGAACTGCATTTGGATTTGTGGAATTTTAAACAGACTTCGGTTGCGTTGCCGTTGCTTGTGAATTCTAAACTGATATCGACGACTTATGGAAGTTGCAATTGGCCGCATGGATACGGATACCGCGTGGCCATTTATTTTATTATTAAGAAGCAACGCTTGCAGTAGCAGCAGTTTCGTGTTTTCTCCTCTCCCTTTTTTTTTTATTGTATAAACAATAATACAAAACAATTTCAACAGAACCGAACGAAATACAACGAACCACACAATGGAACTGTCGCCGTCGTCGTCAAGCGGGCAAAGGAACTAACACCAGGGCCGGGCGATGGGGTGGACGGGGGAGAGGGGAGAGAGGAGAGGGAGTTGGGGATCCAACTTGCGGTGGTAGCTAAGAAAACAATTTGAATTTTAGCATTTGCTTTATGCAATGATGATCGTCCGTTGACTAAGCAACCAAACAATACCAAGAACAAGCACAAGCACAGCCCCTCAGCAGGAGGAAGTGAGAGGCCGTTGGCATTGGCGCTGCATCAGCAACCAAGGGAGGAGGAGAACACATTGAACACATATAGTAGACCCGATAACAACAACAACAAAAATAACTAAGGCAACCGCAATTGATTTTACAATATTCCCCACAGTTAAACTTCGTTATAACGCACACAAAATATATAGTATTAATTAATTATTAATTAATTGTATTTTTGGCAAAGACTGGGACTAACATTTTTATAGAGATCTGACTTTAGTTTTTTTTTTTCAATTCTTAGGAATGAAAGATAACCAAAGTACGATCTTGAGTTTTCCAAATCCAATTTTTTAAATTCTTTAGTTCGATCTTTTAAGTATAATTTATGAAATTCGTTTGTTTTCCATGATTAAAGCTGATTATATGGAACTTAAAAGATATCATGCTAAAGACTTTTATATAGATCAAACTAGAGCTAAATTTTTTTCGATTCTTGAGTAGAATTATCATAATACTATATTATGTTAGAATGGCGATCAGTTAAGGACTTGTCTCTTTCACAAATTAGAATCTATTATCTCCAGTTTTTGAGCACGCAAAATATTGAAATTACGATCAGTACGAGTGGAAAAGCGAAAGCTCATTATACCTAATAAACTCTAAAGACGAGAAGCTAAATAATTCCTCTGATTCCTAAATATATAAAGTGTTAAAACTACTCTTAGTAAGAGTCTGGTATTTCACACAAACTAGAGATCGATTATCAGCGATTTTTGAGTACGAAAAGTATTGAAGTTACGATCAGTTAGTGTGAAAGATATATTACCGCTCGGTTGAAAGAACTGTCAAGACACTAGATTAAGCACTTGTAAAGACATCAATCTTAACATCAAATAGCTGCAAATTTAGGGTATGATAACAATGCTATTTATAAGAGTATTTCGACGTCGCTCTTGGCTAAACACGTTTTAGCTTATCGCTCTTCTTTCTCTCTCTCTCCCTCTCTCTCTCTGTCTTGGGCAATGTTTCGGCACACGAGTCGCTAAAAAAAAAACCGAATTGTATTTTAATTGCTCACAGACCGCGCGTAGTTCCGATTCCTCACCTGCCGCTTGCCCATTCCCTTCGGGCCACGCGAAATACCAGCGTCTGTCTTTTATGAACTTAACTAATATTTACCCTCATGCGCTTATCAGCTGCCAACCCTGATTTTATCAGATGGCAAGCGTAGATATGTACTATATGTAGTTATGTGGGAGGGAGCGTGTGCTCTATTTTAATAGACAATAGATAAGTATCTGCAATGCGATAAGCTCGAAGCCTTTCCAAAGTTGAACGTGCGCAAAAATACACACGCAGTCTCCGCGCTTATCAGACTCGCACTCGAAACTGTAGGGTATATATGTAGATATGTCGTAGGTGCTATACCAACTTAATGAGTACAAAACGATTACATTGTTGCCCGGCTAATTGTGCGATAAGAAGTGGGTAAAAAGTCAGAGGTACACAGACTCCAACTGGCCGATTAGTCATAGACGAAGTACGAGTAATTTTGCAAATCAAAGTAAAGTTTTGTATTTAGTAGAGGAGCAAATAAATTGATAATATGATAATAATATAAATAAGGAATGTCTAGCAACGAATTAAAATATTTTTCAACTCATAACAAACAAATGCGCACTATGTTAGATGCATAGCATCAAGTTTCCTATAGACCTTTCGCTATTTCCGTTCGTACAGGGTATATAAATAAAACTGTTGACGCTGTTTAGTTGTTGCTTTTGGCAATGACATAGAAAATCACAGAGAAATTATTGACTGGCCGAAATAAATAAAACAAAATGAGTGGGAAGAGAGAGAGCGAGTAAGAGAGAGAGATGGGGCCAAGACAGAAACATAAAAAAAAAACCAATAGAAAGAGCTGCATGTGCTTGTGCTCAGTGTGACATTGATTGGCAACTTACACACTTACATCTACTATATATGTATATATGCAACATTTCCTCGTGCACAAGTAAAATGCTCTATCACTACTAGTTAACGTAACTATCTGCAAATTCCAGAAGACAGTATTGTTTCAAGTTTCGCGTGGTTTTGCCGCATTTGTCCTTGACAGGCTTGAGATAGCGCGTCCAAATGTCGGCCTGCACTTGATAATTGCGGACTTATAAGCTTTTGAGCCACTGTCCGATAGCGAGAGACCACAGCCCACAGCCCAGAGACCAGAGCCCATAGCACCATCGCAACACTGGACGAGGGCGATAAAATAATTGACTGAAACGTGTCTGGCAAGCAAACGTCGATTCCAACTAAATAAGCAACTGGGCATGCGGGAGGAGGTACGGAGATAGGGCAGTGAGGGGTAATGGTTAGCAACACACTTTCGGTGTCTCGTCCATTGATGAAATCAAAAACGAAAAAAAAATAGGAAAAAATACTCGGCACATTTTGGCATTTCTGACAGGTCGTTTCACGGTTATGTCAGAGCCACACAGCGAACCAGACTCAGAGCACGTGATTGTGTTATTGAATTAAGTCTACAAGCCTTACAGAACGCGATCTATGGATCTATGGGCAAGCCCCGCTCGATTGAAATCTAATACCAATTGTAATTACGTATTTAAAATGCTCTTGACCATGAGAAACGACGGCACGATCGTCAGTGTGGCATCTACTACTACTACTATTTGATTCGTATGCCATTAATTATGCATTAATTGTGCTGTAATACAGTTCAAAATACTACTATTCTGCTACTTTTGTATTACATTCAACTGTGCTACTATTCTACTACATAGTACTATTTTACTACAATAATATGATCTGCAACTCTTCTGCTAAAATTCTGTAACTAACTAATGCTACTAATTTGGTACTATCTAATATATATATCTACTACTATTTTGACACCTTTTCCTTACTTGATATCAATGCATTTGAGGTCTCAATTTGATTCGCCTTCCTTTCACACTCACAATCTGCACATATCATGCGGAACAGACACAATGACACATATAAATATATATATAAAATATATATAGCTGCACTATACTATATCGATAGCGAGTGCAGACTTCGAGCGCCTCTAGACACTCAATACGATTATTTATTTATTGTACAAGCTTCCGACTAAGTGCGCTTTGTTTGGGCCTGCACAAGGATAAGTCGCTGGAAATACTGCTGCTATTTCTATGAATACTCATGTGCTATATTCACACACACACACGCATGTATGTAAATAAAGCTGCAACACGTGATTTGCCTACGCATTTGATTCCGACAATTAAACATGCAGCTCACATGCAAATGCTTCACAATGTACAAAATGTTGCAAGTGCAGCGGCACACTCACACTCACGCACTCGAACATTGTGTGCACATACGCACACACACACACACAGAGGGGGCCACAATTGGGTTGCAATATTCTAGGTCATGTTGCTTAATTGCCCTCTCTGCAGCTCAAATTTGAGACTGTGTTTATGTATGAGTATGTGTGTGTTTGTGTGTGTGTGTGTGTGTGTGTGTGTGTGTGTGTGTGGGAACTGTCCACTTCATGTTGAACTCTTGGCATATGCCAAGTGGACTTTTGCCCTTTGGGGTCTGACGGGCACCTGGCAACCCGAACGCGAGCGCGAGCCCGCGATAACAGAGTTCGGATGCCTGAGCTCATATAGGCTGACCCATTTGTGCGGGCACCAGCAGCAGCATTGCTATAGTACCACACTATGGTATTCTGCAACCATAGTACTACACGTGCTACATGATTAATCCTTATCGATAACACTGATAACACACAGAGCACTAGAGTGCTTAAAGTACTCGTTCGAGTAGATAAGCAGAGAAAGGCGCTCTGTGGGCAACTGCAGTTCGATAATTGCACTCAATTGGGGGAAATCAAATAATTACTCTAATTGCAGCGTTGCATGCGCGCGGAAAGTGTGTCGGCCCACAAGAAATGACTGACAAATAACCCAAATAAGCCAAGCACTCGCAATGAAAAACTGCACTGAGACAACGACAACTGACCCCGGGAACTGGGGCTGCGCTTGGGTCTGGGCCTGCGCCCGTAGCTCGCGCTTGCCATGAGGGGCAGGTGTACGGGTTTTGATTTATTTATGCAAATGCTGTGGAGAAGTTGTACTGGCATTGGCTTACACACACACACACATACACACACGTAAGTGTATGTGCAGCAAGTAACCTGCTGACCCAATTTCGTGTAGGGGGAGTCGGGGTGGGCGCTATCAACATTGACGACAATAACAAAAACAGTTAAACTCAATAAATTTTGGCTTTCTTATACCATGCACCTATAAGAATATGTAAAAATGGCATACACTTTGTGTAGCGGGCAGACGCAGGCATAGCAGACCATATTTAGTTTATAATCTTGCGTCGATTTGGTCATGTCCATCTGTCCGTTTGTTTGTATAAACGCGTCGTTCTCAGTAACTACAAATGCCAGAGACTCCAAATTTGATATGAAGGTTCCCTATTACCATACGCAGATTAAGTTCATGGTTTTTGTTTCGAAACCACGCCTAGCACCCTAAAAATAAGTAATAAAGTCGAATTGTAGCAGCGAAATAAATGTATGAGACAAAGCGACTGTAGTTTTCTTTACTTTTGTATAACTATTTATATAAGCAATCAAAATATAATTCAAATATTTTATTCTCAACCTATTTTAGTTAGTTTTGCGTATTTCCCCAAAAACAAACTACTTCAATCACAGTTTATATTTAAAGGTAAGTCGAGACACGTATTTATTGATAAAGCAAATGTGGGATTACACATTTCATGTCAAGCTCTCGGCCAGCAGAGAGCTCAGATATAATAGGGCAATACATTGGGAGCTCAGGCACTTCTATGCAAATGCGAGATTCTCGCTTGCAATTCGAAGGTTCAGTTTCTACGAAGGTTCTACGAAAACGAACGTTATCAGAGACTACTATAGTCGCTGCTTATCTGGTGGCGACTAATTGGGGCAATAACCTAGTTAAAGAGCTGATCGTAAATCTACTCTAAGCCCGGCAAACATAACCCAGTTCCAGTTAGGCTAGTTCCAGTTCAACTTTGATCAAATATTTAAGGCAGGCGCATAGAACAAAACTAAATACACTAATAAATATGTACAGAATTCAATCTTATTTGGCGCGAAATTTAATTAACACGTATTGATTTTTTTGCACTCAACGTCAGTCAATTGTATTGGAATATAATTGACAAAGAGAGACTGCCGGAGGCGTTGGAGGTTGGAGGTTGGGGAGGTACACTCAACTTGACGGCTGCCCGAATATGGAGCGTGACCTTTCGGCGATAATTGAAAATGGCAAAGCTGACGCTGAGGGTGTGCTCGAGTGCCGCCAAGAAGAGGAGCAGACAGCAGTTTGAATGAAAAGAAGAGCATAGACTCTGCCATGACTTGGCGATTTATAGTCATCCTTCCGCGGAATGCATTGTTCTATAAATAGTCGAAATATGCCTTATAAAAATAAAAGCTGCAAAAAAAGAAAAAAAAAAAAAAAAATTTGCTCACGAGCAGATATTCTCAACGGAATTATGAATCAGTCGTTGATTGAGATGATTGTAAATTGAAACCGATATCTTTAGTTTTTGCCAACAACAATAAACTCAAACTCGTGGCTTCTTTATAAGCAGAAACGACTAAATTCTAATCAGAAATAAAAAGAAGGTTTGAACAAAAATACAGCAAAATTTGAGCATAAGTTTTACTTTCAATTTTTTCGATTTTTTTTAGTATTCTACAGTGCATAAGATTTATATTTAAATGACGGTTTCAGTTTGTTCTTGCAAATATTCTGCCAGAACTTCAAGTTTGTAGCAATTTGTAGTGCACGATAAAATGTAAGTTTTTTTTTTTCTCATTGCTGAGTTAAACTAAAATGTAGCACAGAATACAAATTTAATGTTAAAAATTGTTCATAAATCTTGGCCTAAAAATTAATTTTGTTAATCTTTTGTTAATTTTTTATATAAAAAAAATTTCCAGCTAACACAAAAATAATTTAAAAAAAAAATTTATTACAATACTTTGAAAAACTACATTTTAGTAATTGGTACAAAGAAATATTTGCAGTTTTTCAAAGAACTTCCCTGTAGTGAACAATCTTTGGAATTTACCAAATTGATGTTATCGCATCAGTGCTTCAGTGCTCTATCTATAGCTATGATAGTGCAGAATTCCCCATCGCAACCAACAGAACGACAACAAGCTGATCCCATACACAGCACGATGATTCAGAGTGAATTCAGATAAACAGCCCATGGTCAAATGCCGATGATTACGATAATAATGACTAAGAGAAGCTGCTGAGCAGCGATTGTACAGGTGACTGACTGGAGGTTCGGATGTGCGGAACAGAACCGGTTGCTTTAGCCGGCAATGCGGAGAGGGAAAAACAAAACTGCAGCTAAGAACAACAAATTATGCAGACAAACATACACACACACACACACACTAGCACATATCCATGGATAGATAGTAGTAGCAGTAGGCAGTAGGCTGGAAGGACAAACTGCAAGATTTTCACAAATGTCAACAATCGAGGCGCTGATTCGGTTCTACCTGCGCCCAGTTCGGTGACCCAAACACAACAACAACAGCAACAACAACAACCAACAGCTCGCAAGGGCTGTCAGACATGTTCGCACACGTTTAGCTGCCTTTGCATTCATGTGTGCATGTGTGCATGTGTACATGCGCTGCATGCGTATGCCTGTGTGTGTGTGTGCGTCATTGCTTTTGATGTATTCTTCAATGGGATTCTGATTGGACTTGCGGCACTTACCGAGAGCTTGAGACGCTGCTTAGCTGCCGGCGCTTTTGAAACGGATTTAACTATTGTTTGCTTCTTTCGGCTGTTTTCTTGTTTTTATCTATAAGCACAAAGTTGAATTGTATTCATATTTATATTATTGTAACTTGTTTGCACTATCAATCTGTGCGCACGTGTGTGTGTGTGCGCGTGTTTCTGTTGTGTATGCGCTCTCAGCAACATTGACGGCTGCGCGCGTGTGTGTGTGTGAGAGAGAGACTTAGGGGAAAACGTTCTGATAAAGAAAGACCGAGAAGCGATAAATTGAGGGCGATACGTTTAATGCAGTTGTAACGCCTGCAAAACAAGAACCGCAACAATGCCAAAGAGAAGGCTGTGCTATAGGGAAACGCGTAGTATGCATCTTGTAATCTCGTAAATAGCAGCAAATTCTGCACGCCACGCGCAAAATTCCTGCGCTCTTCTGCGCTGGGGTGGGGGTGGCGCACGGCACGCCTGATACTTGTATGTGTACGTGTGTGTGTGTGTGTGTTTGCATATAAGCACAGCTATTGTTAATAGTAGCGACAACGACAACGACACACACACTCACTCACACACACGCACACGCACACACGCATACGCAGAACACAAACGCAAGATCTAACGCAATATTGGCAAGAATATTCGCCAGCTAATTCACACTTTTGCAGGCTGCACGTGTAAGTGCAGATATGTGTCAATTGGGTTTCTTTCATGCTGCGCATTACCGATTTTATTTATTTATTTTATTTTGTTTCCACACAGAACCGCGAGCAACTCGCACTTGCAACTTTATCAAAATTTTCAAGACAACTGACAGCATGACCAAAATGCGCTTAACTCCAAAATACCAAAGAATACCAATGGCCAGTGTGACCATACGCACTGAGCAGAACAGTGCAGTAGCTGTCGTAGATGTCGTGTGACAACTCTATTAAGACGATATTAATCGATATTAATCGCTACGCTCGACGAGCTTATACGCGGTAGAATGCAACGAGTGCGCCAACAAGCAATAAAAAGGGGTGTCCCAGCCGAAGAGCTCTTATTTCTGAAAGTTAATTCAGTCGAAGCAGAAGCCGAAATGAGTTTGTCAGCGCATTTAAACAACGTTGTTCAGCAGCTGGTTATCAAGGATGAAGATCGCGCACCCTACACCTCCGATGCGCAGAAAATCTGCAATGAACTCATGGAAGATCTACAGAAAGCTGATGCGCACTTTCGTCAGGCCTTCAACGGACTGAGCCTTACCGGTAAGTTCTTTGAACTGAGTAGTGTGCCGAAACTTATCAGCTGTTCACAGGAAGCTACTTGGATCGCGTTAAACTCAAAACACCCGACGAATTCGATATGCACATTAAGCTGAAGTTCCCATTCCAAGTGACCCCGGAAAGAGATTATCAACGCGACGGATTCGTCTTCCTATCGGTCCCCTATGGAACTCGCCATCCTGCCGTCAAGGGCAGCTACATCGATCGCGGGGAAATGCAGTCCTGGCTACGTGATGCATTTAAAAGTGTTTTTCGCTCATACACTAGATTGTCCGTGAACAACCGAAAATATGATTTGGAGTATGAGCAATGCGGCTATGGATGTGCGCATACCATTGTCGCCAAGAGCCCATCCCGATGCATTTCCTTCGACTTTGTGCCGGTTTTCGAATACACCTCTGATCAGTGGCCCTTGCCGGCTCCACCAGTGAGCTCGGCGGTACGGAGTGCTTATTCCTGGTTTGCGGTGCCGCAACAGAAGGCACCTCGGGACGAGCGCACCTTCATGGTGTGCGCCCCGCACTGGGAACGCGAGATGTTGTCGGGTAAGCAGAACCTGAAGAACGTTCTGCGCCTCATGAAGGCAATGCGCGACGTTCACGAGATGAACCATCTGAGCAGTTACATGTTGAAGACGGTCATTCTGCTGGAACTGGAGAGTACACCCCACAGCTATTGGAACCAGGATCTGGCCACGCTGCTCCTGGCAATGTGGGGCAAGTTGGCAAAGCGCCTGCAGCAGCGCAACCTCCCATTCTATTTGGCCAAAGGATGTAACCATCTGGATCGTCTATCAAAACCGGGGGAACTCGACAAGTTCATTTCGACTGCTGCCAAATTACAGTCGAAACTTTTGGATTTGAACTCCAGATACATTCACAACTCTAAAGAAGTCACCGACCTTTTTATTGAATAAATATTCTATATATCCTACCTATTAAAACAGAAATGTATCAACTGTAACTGTACTTTCATAATAATATTAAAAATATAAAAAAAATACTCGATATTTTATAATATTCAATTTTCGAAACGTATTTTAGTTCTCGGTTTGATTTCATGGAGCTTGACATGGTTTTTTATTGTATGGCAAACCTTATCGATGTACTACGAAACTGAAAAGAACATTCCAGTCGACTCATTTCCGTGCTCCCCTTATCAGTGACTCCCAAGCCTCTGCAATTTAATGGGTTAAAATAAGAATTTGATTTTTTCGGTAAAAACACACAGAACTTAATAATTACAAGAGCTGGAGACACCAAATTTGATATGTACGTAGGTGAACTTTAATTGAAATTTGAAGTGCCACGCCCACAGCTTCCAAAAACTTATATTTTCTATTTTCAGCATTAATAATAAGTAACGCAAAATAGCTAAAATATGTATGTATGTATACATATGTGGGAAATAAATTCGGGGAAGGACAGAATTCATGCGAAAGGCATAGAAGCGGAGGCGGGGTAGTCTCTGCTGGTGAGTGAGCTGCGTTGACAAGTTACCGAAAGTCGTGAGATAGAAAGAGATGAGCTTAATGATCGATGACAGTAGAGTTAGTCAAGTTTTGGCTAACGAATCTGAACCGAACCTGCTGTGCTGCCGCATCAAATACAAAAGTTGAGTTAATGGATGAAATAACCCGATCTCCGACATATAAAAATACATATGTACTACTGTGGGCAAAAAGTAAGGTGAATATTTTTGTTAAGTCAAAATTCTTTATTTATTCTCCTAAATCAATTTCATCCCCTTCAAAGTAATCCCCTCCCGATAAAATACACTTATGCCAACGTTTTTTCAAATCCTCGAAACAGGCCAAATAGTCCCTTTCCGGATAGCCATGAGCGCCCTCGTCGATTCGAGAGATTTGACTTTTCGTAGGCCCAAACGGTCTTTCGAAATGGTTTTCACGGATCCTTCTGATATTCCGATCATATTAGTGAGTCAACCGACGATTTTTGAGCACTAATTTCTTCACTTCATTGACGTGTTGGTCATCTGTTGATGTCGATGGTCGTCCGGAGCGCTCCAAGTCATTAACACGTTTCCGACCCTCTTTGAAGTCTTTGTAATCTTATAAACATTTTTATGGGACATGGTAGAATCACTAAAGGCCATCCCCAAACTTCCTCAACGTTTCCGCAGCCGAAATTTCATTCCTCAAACAAAATATGATGGCACTTCTCTGCTTAATGAAATGAGACATTGTAATAAAAAATTCGCCAAATGCACTCTTGATCGTTTGGTAAACAAAAGCGTAAATATAGTACTTATACTGACATTGACATGAAATTCCCGCCAAATGTCACGAGAAAAAAGAACTAGTTCGCCATCTTAAGCCTGCGAATTTTAAATTGAAAATTCACCTTACTTTTTGCTCACAGTAGTATGTCTGTTATGTCACACAGGCTGATAATGGTAATGTAGACATTCGATGCAAATTGCAGTCCGATCGGGCAAAAAAAACCGAAAATTTGCGTTGTAATGCCTTGTTATGCATTTGTTAAATAGTAGTATATGATTCATTCTAACGTAAATGGTATCTTTATGTCTTTATGTTAGTTCAGTTCCATGGAACTGGCCAGAGTTACATATTTTATTGCAAACCTTGTAATTTTACTGCAACCGGAAACGAATAATCCCCTTATTGATTAAACGCGCTCCCCTCACAAATTCTCAAGATGAGTCACACGCGAA
The DNA here is from genome assembly GCA_035046045.1 of Zaprionus bogoriensis. Taxonomy (NCBI): domain Eukaryota; kingdom Metazoa; phylum Arthropoda; class Insecta; order Diptera; family Drosophilidae; genus Zaprionus; species Zaprionus bogoriensis. The sequence goes on along the minus strand of JAWNOI010000095.1, from coordinate 271,012 downwards.
TACAATCGAACTTTTGGTGTTCTTTCCCTTTTTCGCACCGTATTGTTGATTTTTGTTGTTGCGTGAGATTCGGGGAAATACCCTGTTTCGATACTCGCTTCTGGGTACTTTGTCCATAACGAGAACAAAACGCGCGAGATTTGAATTTAAATATGAAATGGAAAGCGCAACGAATATTTATGTTAGTTTCCCATTAAAAATTGCTAAAAATAATATATTAGCTTTAAATAAACATTTCAAACCACGCCCACCGCCTCAAAATACTGTAAATGCTTTTGATTAATTTAGTATTTCATTCTCATTCATAGAAAAATATTCAAATTAATCAAAATTATGGGTTCTGAGAAATATTAAATAAATTTCTATGAAGAGGCAACGCAGTTGAATGGTATCTAACAGCCGAGCAGTTTTCTTTATTGCTTCGCACAGTTAGTACAATTAAAACAAAATATGAAGAAGTTATAGCTGAAAGTATTTTGTTATATGTATAGAAATATTTAATATGAAGAAGTTATAGCTGAAAGTATTTTGTTATATGCATAGAAATATTTAATATTCTGAATGAAATGAGTTGAATGGTATTTAACAGTCGAGTAGCGTTCTCGGCATGCCAGGACAGTACATTACATTGAGTTGCAACATGAACAATTTGAGGACGATTTGGATTAAGACTCTAAGAATATATAGCTATATATCACGTGCGACGCTTGACAATCTCGCTGTTGGCCAGTGTGAGAATGCGATTGAAGTCGACCTTGGTGTGTGCGCGCCAATAGTTGCAGCGACTCCACATCAGTGCCGGGTAGTTCGGACTAGAGATGCCATGGAAGATGCGCGCGACGTTGCGGCCGCTGAACGTGTTGTCGGGGTACATGTTGATCAGAGCGTGCACATCGGACACAATGTGCTCGTCGGGCACGTTGCTGGGCTGCAAGTGAGAGCGAGGAAGAGAGGCATCAGTGAGACAACATGGAAACATACTCGAGGACATGGGCATACCTCAATCTCCAGCTGCAAATCCTGCGGATAATCGTTGCGGAAATAATTGCGCACGATACCCTTCAGTTGGGTGCAGCGATCCTGGGGGAAGTCCTTGCTGCAGCAGGGCGCACAGCTAGTGTAGGCCACAGCGGAGAGGCCATGCGCCACATACTGCAGCTGGATGAGCTGAGTGCGTTCCTGTTTGACGGAGCGCGAGTACAGCGTGTCTAGTGCATCATCGATCTCCTCTTCTCTGAAGTCTCCCGGCGCCTTAATGCGAAAGCCCAGATCGAAGAAGCTAACGGTGATCGGCGAACGCTTCGGGTAGCCATTGACTGCGGTTCAAGGAGATAAGAGATCATTGAGTTCAAGATGAATGGAAATAGGCATTGCTGTCACCTTGCATCCACTCCAGGTTCTTAAGCTGGTACTTGACCACGCCGCTGTTCCAGCCAATGCAGGCCGCAATATCAATGACCGAGAATTCGATTATGTTGGAGTCCTCCTGGAAGGTCTTCTTTTTGATTTGCAGCGCAATGGCCATGGCCAGGGGCGGACACTCCTTGGCCGCATGTCTGTGAGGGGGAGAGGGGTGAGGCGAAGGTGCCAGAGATTAGACTTGACCAGATACCCAGTATGATTCTTTCTCACTTACTTGAGGTACTTGGGACCACCGTAGGATATCACCTTGGCCATGATGTACGCCGAACTGAGCACATTCATGCACCAGCGCGGCTCGAGTTCCATGTAGCACAAGAGCGTCGATATATTCTCGGCCGGCAGGTCCAGCGCCTCGACTGTCTGCTCCACCGAGAAGCCAATCTCATGGCCAGGACAGGCGTGTGCGCGTGGAGCATCCGTAATCGCATTCTGTGCATCGCTGGCAGCAACCTTGGCCATCTGCTTGTCACAGCAGCAAGGCACAAAGATGCGCTGCAGCAGCTTCCGTATAACATGGCGATCAATGGAATTGGCATACACATGGCGCCGCAGCTCGTTCTGATCGCCGCCCTTGGCGTCCAGGAAGAGGTGACAATGTGCGGGCAGGCCGTCGCGGCCGGCGCGTCCAATCTCCTGCACGTAGCTCTCGAAATTGCGCGGCATATTGTAGTGGATGACGGCCCGTATGTCCGGCTTGTTGATGCCCATGCCGAACGCAATGGTGGCCACCACAATGCGCAGCTCGTTGCCCATGAAGGCGTTCTGTACGGTGCGGCGCCTTGACGCCGGCATGCCGGCATGATAGGGCTCTGCCTGCCAGTTAACACGCTTGCGCTTCTTCTTCGCCGTCGTCTGCTCCAATTCCACGCTGGCTTTGCGATCCTGCAGGCAGGTGCGTATGAGGCCTGCGATGCGCTCGCACTCATCCCGCCGCGTGCAGTAGATGATGATCGACTGGCAGCATTCGAATCTGCAGTGAGTTGAGCAAATTAGCAGGTAGATCCAGACAATTTTCAATTGTAGTTGCTCTAATTTTATTATATTTTTTTTTTTAATTGTTAACAAGTAGTGATGGCACGATTAATCATATGATACACAATAATCGATTATTTGGACTCAATTTACGATTTAATTGTATCGAAAAAACAGTTGCAATTAATTGAATCTATAATCGATTACTTACTAAAATAATCACGTCACTACTTTTTGCGGCAAAATACAAATTGGCAAACAAATTATAATGGCAACAACTTATAGTAAAGTTTGGAAATATTTTTGCAATTGCACATTGCGGACGCCAACAAATATTGAAAGTCGGCTACAGCAAGCCACCTGAAATCAACTATACTGGGACAGTTTGAACGTAGATTTGGAGCTATAGAGCGCTCTTTTTTATTGGTGCATCAACGTTGCTGGACCCGCGTTTTAAAAAAAAATCATTTCCATGATCCAATGGCCTTGGCCATAACCATGAAGAATATTCGGAAAGAAATAGCGGATCTTTCACAACGGAATGAGAGTCTGGAAAGCGCAAGTGATGCATTCTCCACTGGTGAAATTGAGTTTGATCCATGAGCACACCAAAAGTCGTTGGCGCACAAACGCCGCAAAGTAGGCGATGACCCATCACTTGTTCAGGACGAGCTCAGTTTTTTCCTGAACGCTCCAGTCCTTGAACTAAAATGCAACGTCGTCAATGCCTGGGATGACATGTGTGTAGTATAACCAAAGCTTTATATTATAGCTCGTCGGTATTGTTTTCTCATAGGTACTTCAGTACCAGCAGAACGTCTGTTTTCAAAGGCGGGAGCAACTGCCACCGAAAAGAGGAACAGATTGACCACCCCGCGTCTGTGTAAATTATTATTTTTGAGTTCTATACTAAATAAATAAAAGAGTTATGTATTTATAATTTTCTTCTGTAATCCCGGCATTTGGATTAAAGATTTAAATTACAAGACTTAGTGCAAAAAATCATATGATTAATCGATTATTTTCATTTTTTTCGATTAATTGCAATTAAAAATCGGATTGGCTAAAATTAATCATATGATTCAATAATCGATTAATGAATTTTTTTTGACATCACTATTAACAAGTTGCTCAAATCATTAACAGTTCATAATTATTATGGCAAACTTGCACTATCGACTCGCTAGAGATGGCTGACTTGCACTATCGACTTGCACCAGTGATGACTGACTGGCAGTTTCAAGCTGTTAATGATAACAGACTTGCTCCACCTAGTCGCTATCGACTCGCAATTGACTGGGTTGCACTTAGCAGCCGCTACTTGCACTATCGAGTCGCTAATGATGGCAGACTGGCACTTTGCAGCCGCTATCGATGGCAGACTTGCACTATTGAGTCGCTAATGATGGCAGACTGGCACTTTGCAGCCGCTATCGATGGCAGACTTGCACTATCGAGTCGCTAATTATAACAGGCTTGCACTTTGCAGCCACTATCGATGGCAGACTTGCACTATCGAGTCGCTAATGATGGCAGACTGGCACTTTGCAGCCGCTATCGATGTCAGACTTGCACTATCGTGTCGCTAATGATGGCAGGCTTGCACTTTGCAGCCGCTATCGACGGCAGACTTACACTATCGTGTCGCTAATGATGGCAGACTGGCACTTTGCAGCCACTATCGATGGCAGACTTGCACTATTGAGTCGCTAATGATGGCAAACTTGCGCTTTGCAGCCGCTATCGATGACAGACTTGCACTATCGAGTCGCTAATGATGGCAGACTTGAACTTTTCAGCCGCTATCGATGACAGACTTTCACTATCGAGTCGCTAATGATGGCAGGCTTGCACTTTGCAGCCGCTATCGATGGCAGACTTGCACTATCGAGTCGCTAATGATGGCAGACTTGCACTTTGCAGCCGCTATCGACGGCAGACTTACACTATCGTGTCGCTAATGATGGCAGACTGGCACTTTGCAGCCGCTATCGATGTCAGACTTGCACTATCGTGTCGCTAATGATGGCAGGCTTGCACTTTGCAGCCGCTATCGATGGCAGACTTGCACTATCGAGTCGCTAATGATGGCAGACTTGCACTTTGCAGCCGCTATCGATGGCAGACTTGCACTATCGAGTCGCTAATTATAACAGGCTTGCACTTTGCAGCCGCTATCGATGGCAGACTTGCACTATCGAGTCGCTTATGATGGCAGACTGGCACTTTGCAGCCACTATCGATGGCAGACTTGCACTATTGAGTCGCTAATGATGGCAAACTTGCGCTTTGCAGCCGCTATCGATGACAGACTTGCACTATCGAGTCGCTAATGATGGCAGACTTGAACTTTTCAGCCGCTATCGATGACAGACTTGCACTATCGATTCGCTAATGATGGCAGGCTTGCACTTTGCAGCCGCTATCGATGGCAGACTTGCACTATCGAGTCGCTAATGCTGGCAGACTTGCACTATCGAGTTTCTTTTCGATAGCTACACTCGCAGTTAGTTTTGCAACCGCATTAACTATCGATGGCTCGCCACTGTCACTCACCTGTCACTGTTGAGCAGCTGCATCAGAGCGGCATCGCGATTCTCATCCTTAGACACGGACAGTATGAGATTGTCAGGCAAGGGAATATCGCTAATAATGCCGCGCTCGCCATCCGCGATACCCAGATGATTGATGATGCTGATGCGCGTCGGCAGCGTGGCGGTGGCCGTCAGGCCCAGCACTGTCTGCACGCCCAGATTCTTCTTGAGCACCTTGCAGATCATCAGGTAACTGGGCCGAAAGTTATGACTCCACTGGGACACACAGTGAGCCTCGTCGATGCAGGCGAAGGCAATGGGCGGCAGCTGGTGCAATATTGCGCCGAATCCCGTCGCCCGTTCGCCGGAGACGACAGCCTCGGGTGAGACGAGCAGTATGTCGATCTCGCCGTTGGCGATCATCTGCTGGATCTTGAGACGCTGCTGCGGCGTCTGATTCGTGTGCAGGCAGTGGGCGCGCAGAAAGTGCGGCACGCCCGTCACCTGATCCTCCATGAGCGACACCAGCGGTGATATGACCAGCGTGATGGCGCCCTTGCGGCGACTGTACAGGTACGCGGGCAGCTGGTAGCACAACGATTTACCGCTGCCCGTGCTCAGGGTGACCAGCGTGGACAGGCCGCTGAGTATGCGCATCACGGCGCGATCCTGACCTGCAGATGGAGAGAGGGAACAATTTGCTTGGCTGCACAGCTGGAGTTCATGTTCATGTGGACGTACCCTTGCGGAAATCGCTGTGGCCAAACATGTGCAGCGCCTCCATCACCTCGGCTGTGGTGCCGCGCACACTGCCATCGGGATTGAGCTCGTAGAGCGGGCCAACGCCACCGGTGCTGCTCGCAGCGCTGGCGGAACTGCCGTCGAGTCCGGCCTGCTTGAGGAACTCCTCGGGTATCTTGTGGCCCACGTAGCTTTTGATGGGCGACACGGGAGCCTCTGCTGCAGCGACAGCTGCGTCGACTGCTTCGAAATCGATGTCCGCCTCATCGCTGGACATTTGCAGCTCAGCTGCAGCTGCGTCTGGCTGCGAGGCGCCTGCCTCCCTGTCGCTATCGCCGTCGATGTCGCTCTCGCTGGACTCGCCGGACGACTGATAGATGGCCGCATTGGCGGCCTGCGGCAATCGCTCGATGTTGCGACTGTGCGCCGCCAGTGCACCCTGCGTCGCCATCTGCTCAGCCTCCTCCAGCGTGGGAAACGGCGAGGGATCTTCCTCCAATTGCGCGCTCAGCGGCAACAGTGCATCGCCCTTGACCTTGCACTGCTGGGCAAAGTGACCAACGCCGCCGCAAGTGAAGCACGTGAGCACGCCGCCGTCACAGCCGCCCATGTCCATGTTGGGTCCGCTCAGCGCAGCGATGCGCTTCTTGTGGCGCCACTGCTGCTTCTTGAACTTGGTGAAGTTGACGGTCTTCTTGCCGCGCGCGAACTTCTTCTTTTGTATGTTGATCGTGACGAAGTTCTCGTTGAGCTTACCCGCCGCTATCTTCTCCTCGAGCTTCTTGCGCGCCGCTGCACGCTTCTCGTCCAGCTGCGCTGACATTGCACTGCCACTGCCCGTGCTCGGTGCTGCGCCCGCAGAGAAGGCGCTGATGTAGCGCTGTGCCGTGCGATCGACCTGCTCCAGCTCGTCGGGCTTGATGCGCGGCACCGAGGTGATGTCGCCCGACTCCAGAGCCAGCACATACTTGAGATCCTTGGGATTGAGCGGCTGCTCCTCGGGCTCCTCTTCCTGCTGCTGCTGCTCGGTTTCTTTGGACTTTGCCTTCGTTGCCTTCGACTTGGCTGCAGCGCGCTCCTTGCGTGGCCGCGCTGGCTTCTCCGCCTTTGGCTTCGCTTGCTTCTCCGACTTGGGCTTCGCTTGCTTCTCCGACTTGGGCTTCGCTTGCTGCTCCGCTTTGCTCGTCGTCTTGCGTTTGGCTGTGGCCTGCTTGCGCTTGGACTTCTTGCTCGGCTCTGGCTCGTAGGTGGCATCTTCTTCCTCCTCATCTACAGAGAAATCCTTGGCAACCTCCTCGTTGTCAGGGATCTCTGCATTCGATGTGGACGCCGCCACTGCTGCTGGCGGGGATTCGTTAGAGGGCATTACCCTGCGTCGCTTGGCAATGTGCCGATATTCCGGTTGCTCCGTCTCCTCCTCGCTGTCGGCTACAACGGAATCGGAGTCGGAATCGCAGTCAGGCTCTGCGTTAGCAGCAGGTGCGGCAAGCGGTGACTGCGCTGCCGGCTCAGCCGGTGCAGGACTAGCAGGCGCCTGCTCCACCGGCTGCAGCTTGCTTAGATCTATGTTGGCCAGACCAAAGGTATGTCTTCTAGCAGTGTGAGTGTTATTGTTGTTATTGTTGTTGTTGCTGCTGCTGCTGCTGGCAGGCTGCAGCTTTGGACTCGGGGCAGCCTGCTGCTCCAGCGAGTTCTGCGCCGTATTGCGCTGCAGCCAGCGCTCGTCCACTTGCGTTCTGATGCTCTCCTTGGCCGCATCCGCCGCCAGCAGCGCATTGGCTGCAATGGCCTCTGCCGCCTTGTGGTCCTGCGCCTTGCGTATGAGTATGGTTTCCAGATCGGGCAGCTGCTCCGGCAGCTCGCCACCTGCAGCGCTAGTGGGGCCTGCGCCCAAGCTCTGATTCAACGAGATGGGCTTGCGGGGATTGCGCTTGGCAAAGCTGCGCGAGGACTGAAAGAGTTTGCTGCTGATACTAGCCTTTATGCTGGGCGTCTTGGGCTTGGCTGCTTCGCTGGGCTCCTCAATGGCAGCCGGTGCCTGCAGCTTGCTCACGCTCATGCCCCAGGCCGATTTGTTCTGTGCGAGCTCTGCGACGGGCTCGAACTTGCGTATCACATGATTCTCATCGCGATTGATCAGATTGCTGATTGCTTGGGGCGTTGGCAGCTCCTGAATGTTGGAGAAGTTCTCGTTCTCGTTGGAATTTTCGCTTTGCCGCACCAGCGCCGCAATGTCCAGCGGCAGCTGTGGTCCCCCGTTGATGCTCTCCGCGCTCAGGCTGTGGTCGAGCTGTGCGACGCCCAGATCCTCCGACTGCGTCATCTCCAGCACATCGAAGCCGTCGTCGCAGAGCACATCGTTGAGGGTCTCCTCTAGAAACGATGTCTTCAGCTTGTAGTACATCTTGTAGGAGTCGCGTATCTCCTGACTGGCCTCCCGAATGTCGTACTGCAGCGGAAAGCGGAGTCTGCTATTATGTTCAGCTAAGACTGCATTGGGGCTCACCTTGGAGGGCACACGATTGTGCTTCTTTTTGAAGTCCTTCTCCCATAGCTTGACGCGCAGCTTGTACTTCTGGTATTTCTCCTTAAAGCCCGAATCGTCCATGGTTGAGTAAAATGGTTAATATTCACTTCATCTAAACACAGTTCAGTGCGAGAAACCAGGCCAACACGAAATCAACATAACACACCTGTTTTTTCCGCTGAGCGCGCGCTTTTTAGCCAGCGAGCAGCTCGGGCGTTGCCAGATCTCTGCAATATCTTGCTGAGCGCGCGCTTTTTTTGTTAGCAAATTAGTGCTGCCATTTTAGCAATTTAGTAGATAAGGTTGTATATCTTTTTGAAAACGCTATCAGCGGGCTCCAAAATATCTAGCTAATCATATTTGTTATTTTACTTGTAACAAAAGTGTGCGAAATAAAAATGTATTTTTTAATATTAATCTTTAGAGTTTTGTTTCCTATGTAAGGGTCGTTCAATAAGCCTTTAGAAAAAATAAATAATAATAGTAAATATAAAAACACTGTTTTTTGCAGAATCGCTCGGATTTTCTAGGGACTTATTGAACGACCCTCGTACAATATCTTCTTATTATGCATCATTAAAATAGAAAAAAATAAGTTAATTTTTTAAAAATCAGCATACGAAATAAATAAATTTTACGTTTTAAATCTGTTTAAAACATATTAATTTTAACAAAGTTTTCTCTTATATTTTATTCTCAATCTAAACGATTTTACTTTCAATATGCTGGCAGCACTGGCGCAAAGTAACAAGACAAACGTTGCCAGACTGCTGCCCAGCGCGTACACAGACAGTCGTTGCCAGACCTGTGCATGCATTGAAGAGGCCGAAATAAGGCGCAAAATTTGAATCTTGTATTGCTATGCGTTTGTTTTATTCAATATTTTCTTTTTCTTCAACAGTATTCAAGCTTTGCAATTGAAAAATGCATTCAATACGACATTGGAAACAATAAGAAAAAATTCTAATGTATTCGTGTAGTGCAGCACAGAAAATTCGTTAAACGAGGAATTACAAGATGCGAATATCGAAGAAAGCACACGCTAATGAATTTCGCTTTTGCCTACACACTTAACGCTACTCAAGTTATACTTTCAATAAGACCAATTTAGGCAGTTTGCGCAACGATAACGTGGTAAATAAATGGTTCTCGTGCGAAAGTGCATCATTGTATTGGATTGGATTGGATGGTATGTGGGTCGATCTGTCGGTCGGTCGATCGATCGCCCTCCTACATGAGTATCAATGCAATGTCCTCGGGCTGCATGGCCGGACAGCGCCAGTTGTACAGATAGTACTGCAGATTGCCGTCACCAGCACCGAACTTCAGTGGAACAAAGAACTTCTTGTTCTCCATCAGATCGAGCGCATTATACACATCCATTTGCACGTTGCGGGCCGAAATGAGCGCGTCATTCATGAGGTCCAGCCATGGTGTCTTCGTGGACACGTTGTAGAAGGAGTAAGCGGCTCGCACCGTCTTGTGCACGGGATGATGCATCACGGACGAAGGCAGACAGTAGTAACTGGTAAGATCGGTGATGTTACCCTTCTCATCGGCGACCACAAAGCAATCGATGATGCCATCGCGCGGCGTGAACCAATGACGGAACTCCTCCTTGCTGAACACGGGACACATGCGGAATTGTTTTAGGTACTCTTCCAGCAGCTTGTGCGCCTTGTCCATGTCCTTGGGCGTGATGCGACGATAGCCCTTTGTCTTTGTCTGATCGGGCAGTTTGTAGAGCTTGATGGTGCGCTGCATGGTCATGTTGCGTGCCAGATGCGAGAAGCGCACATCCACCAGTTTCTTGGGGTTCAGCGAACGGTGCCAGTAGCGACAGGTGGACACCGGTGTGGGCAACACGACGCCGGCAGTGTAGGCAGCCTGAAAGATGCCGGTGAGATTGACACGCCTCGTTATCTCACGTATCAGCACCGGGGCGACGCGTTTGCTGCGCAGCTTTTTATGCACGCACAAGAAATTGATGTCCACCACCTTGATGACCTTCTCGTAGGCACGCAACGAGCTGGGAATGGCCGAGATGAAACCGACAAGTTTGCCCGACTTCTCGACACGCACGCCGACATGCCAGTCACGCTTCCAATTGGGCGGCTGCAGTGACCACTTGAGGAACTCGGGCTGGTAGTCAAAACGGAACATGGCATCGTCGTCCTCCACATAGTTCTCGTTGAGCAGTGTGTAGAGCTCCTTCAGATCGCTGGCATCGTTCAGGTCCAATGTGACCCACTTGAAGCCGGCGGGCAAGGTGTACGGTTCGGCCCGAATCTCGGCAATCGCCTTATTTGGCTCAATGCATTCGTTCGTCGTCACCAGCTCGTCCAGCTTAGTCACCGGCTGCGTCGACCAGAAGGCAAATTTGTTTGACTGTTGGCGCGTGTTCTCCACCACGTCGGTCATCGCCTGTAGTAGCATTTTGGCTGCAAGAGAGCATTGTTCAATAGAATTATCGCTATCAATACTAATTTTACTGCCTATATAAACATGCACACGCACACATGTAAGCAGCAGTATGTACGTATGTTTGTGTGTGTGCATGAATTCCTGCAACCTAACCTCATTTTGCGGGACATTCATTGCCAGCGGCATTTTTTTGTTCGGTTTTGCGACTTACTAGACTCTGTCGATGGTACGTTGGCCTTGTCCTCGATCTTATTTTTGGTTGACTTGGATTGATACTCAATATCATCTGTATTATGGTTGCCTGCAGCTGCCGCCGACCCTGCCCCGGCTCCGGCCGCGGCCCCAGTCGCCAGCTTCAAGCCGGCAACGGCGTTTGCCACCATTTCTTCGGTTGCCCTAGCCACATCTTTGGCCTTCTGCTGCAGCTCGTGCTCGCTCTCCTCATCTTGGTTTGCTGTTGGCGCATTTTCGTTCGGCATGTTCTCACTGTGATACGAACTCGCACTCCAAGCCAATAAATACTTTAGCAAAAAAAATAATTGCAATGAATTTGCAAAAGTAACAAGCAGCTGACGCACTGCTGCAGCTGCCAGATCTGTCACACAAAAACGACGTCAAAAATGCCCCCAGACAATATGGTCACCCTAAAAGCGAATGAACTTATCGATAGCTCACAGCTGTTGCACCACTAACAGACTGCATAACAGAAAAACAATATTGCTATAGCTAACAGTAAGCAGGGTAAAAGCGTAAACAGAAATAATTATCGATAGTTTAAATTAAAAATTTAAACATATTGCCAATTATAATGCTGTGCTCTAGTTGCACCATAGAACATTTCAGTTTGTGCCAAGTAAATATGCATTGATGCTATCTATGCTGGGCTGAAAATTAATACGAGCCGAACAGCTGTTCAATTAACAGCTGTACGCGCATCGCTCGGGGTGGAAAAATAGCTTCGCTTGCGGTTCGCTGTTTACAGCGGGTAAACAAATAAGAATAGGAAAAACAATGCAATGTGGATGTGGGACTCGCGACTGCTGCTGCTGATAAGAACACAAGCGAGCGAGCGAGAAATTTACTAATTCTGTCATCGTCACGCTGTCGTCACAATGAGTTCGACCAAGAAACGCATTAGGATGGTCGCCGCCGCATCGATCACAATTCTGGCCCTGATCTACCTGTACAGGGCTGTGCTTGCCGGCACGCAGCTGTTGCCGGGCAACAACGTCATCGCCGTAGAGGAGCAACGCCAGTGGCCACCCACCGAGAATGTGGAGCAGCGGAATCTGCAGATTGCGTACGAGGCGCAGCATGCCCAGCTGCTCCAGCAGCGGCAGGAGCTGCTGCACACCAAGGAGCAACTGGCCCAGCTGGAGGAGCAGGTACGTTCGCTGCAGGCGAGCACACCGCGCAAATACCCGAAGGTCAAGTATCTCAACTACAAGAATCGCAAACGCATTCTGATCACTGGCGGCGCCGGCTTCGTGGGCTCCCACCTGGTGGACGACCTGATGATCCAGGGCCACGAGGTCATTGTGGTGGACAACTTCTTTACGGGGCGCAAGCGCAACGTCGAGCACTGGCTGGGCCACGAGAACTTCGAGCTCATCCATCATGACATCGTGAATCCGCTGTTCATCGAGATCGACGAGATCTACCATCTGGCCTCGCCCGCCTCCCCGCCACACTACATGTACAATCCCGTGAAGACGATCAAGACCAACACCATGGGCACCATCAATGTTCTGGGCCTGGCCAAGCGTGTCATGGCCAAGGTGCTGATTGCCAGCACCTCGGAGGTCTACGGTGACCCCACGGTCCATCCGCAGCCCGAAACCTACTGGGGCCATGTCAATCCCATTGGCCCGCGCGCCTGCTACGACGAGGGCAAACGCGTCTCGGAGACTCTCAGCTATGCCTACGCCAAGCAGGTAAGTTGACCCACAGTCAACGCTCCAATTGGAACACAAACTCCAATTGGAGGCACGCATAAGAGCGAAGGGTTGCCAAGTTAGCTTGTTTCTCGTCAGAACTAGCGTTTTTTAAATTGTTTAAAAAAATATAAAAATAATTATTTATTTTTATAGATTTATGACTAAAGCTGAAATTGTACATAAATCTATAAAAATAAATAATTATTTTTATATTTTTTTAAACAATTTTTTTTATAGCATTAAGGCGTTGTGAGCAATGCAGATCAGTGCAATGAGAGAAAATTGGTAGCAAAAATGTCTAGAAAAAATTCTAAACATTTATAGAAAATGCTCAAAAACAGATATTAAATTTTTTGTCTAAATTCTTTGAGACTTGAAGTTGCTAAATTTATTATATATCTAATATATTCAAAGAAAAAAAGCTAGATCTAAATAGCTAAATTGGCAACACTGACCCAAAGTAATGCGGAAGTATAGTTCCACTGCAGCCCAGCATATTCGCTGGCTCTCGCTTACGAGCGTGATATATCAGCATATGTACCTACCTGTATGTATGACACACGAATTCTTCGTAAAGAATTTTTACTCACTATTGGATTACGAACCTTGTCGGAGCCTCTCGAGTTCTTCTGATCGTTGAGCAGTTGAACGAGTCATTAGATATGTTGAGGTTGTTGCAGTCGTTTCGATTTCCGTTCGTCGTGATAGTGCAGCAGATGATAAGATACTCGAACGATGATCGAAGCTAATGAATAATTTAATATTTGTGTTGCCAGGAAAAGGTGCAGGTGCGTGTGGCGCGTATCTTCAACACGTACGGACCGCGCATGCATATGAACGATGGACGCGTCGTCTCCAACTTCATACTGCAGGCGCTGCGCAACGAGACGATCACGGTGTATGGCAATGGCAAGCAGACGCGATCATTTCAATATGTCTCGGATCTGGTGGACGGGCTGATAGCACTGATGGCTTCCAACTATACACAGCCGGTGAATCTGGGCAATCCCGTGGAGCAGACGATCGAGGAGTTTGCGAAGATCATTAAGCATCTGGTGGGCGGGCAGAGCGAAGTGAAGCAGATCAAGGCCATGGAGGATGATCCGCAGCGCCGCAAGCCCGACATAACGCGCGCCAAGCAGCGCCTCAACTGGGAGCCCAAGGTGCCGCTCGAAACGGGTCTGCTGCAGACCATCTCCTACTTCCGCAACGAGCTGGCGCGCAGCGATCGCTTCCAGGAGAACTCGAGGAAGTACTTCGAGTCGCCAGACCTACAGCGCAGTCGCCTCTGAACCGAACAGTGCGACACAGTAGCCAATATCACAATGCCTGTACGAGCCTGTAATTTGTGCTGGAATTGGAAACGTCTCTAGTCTACAATTGTAAATATGACCATCGATAGAGCTAATCTTTTGCCTTCCCAACTAACCCGCAAACCGAAAACCGAGAACCGAAGCAGCCCCCTCGGTCCAGAATTTATATGCTACTATATACTTTACTATAATATACATATACATATATATATATATATATACATAAGTGTCAATGCCATCTGTCAAGTGTAGACAACGTAAGGGTTCGGGTTCGTGTGCAGTTGATGCCATATGTACAGCTGCACACACACACACACATACGTAATAACTAACTAGGAAATTCGTTAATCGTGTCATGGTTCCACTGTAAGCTCCCCCGTGCAGTAGAGCAACTACTATATATGCTGTAGTGTCGGGGCACATTCTCTTTCAGATCATGTAAGACAGAGAAAGCCCAACCTAACGAAAAATTGTACTTGAAGCTTCTCTCTTCTCTTCGATGCTCTACAGTCTGCTATAAACTGTAGCATCTCTACAGGCACTAGCTTGAGATATATCTATAGTCTTACGGGGGCGTAACTTTGATTTTTTGTAAGGTAGTCAAGTAGTTGATATGTTGATCTGTATCGCAATAAAAATGACTTTACTATATGATTTTTATATAATATAAGTGTATAGATAAATAACTGGGAAATTCGTTAATCGCAGAGTTCAGAAATATTACGATCGGACATATCGTAACTGATCGAAAGACCTTAAAAGTATATGACCATCAATAAACTATACAATTTCCAACAGCCTGTTGTAAGCTTCAGCATCTGCAGACTTTCTGCGCGAAGATTCAACTTATATCTATATACTACTGTGAGCAAAAAGTAAGGTGAATTTTCAACAGATGACCAACACGTCAATGAAGTGAAGCAATTTGGCCCGCTCGAGGATTTGAAAAAACGTTGGCATAAGTGTATTTCATCGGGAGGGGATTACTTTGAAGGGGATAAAATTGATTGAGGAGAATAAACAAAGAATTTTGACTTTACAAACAAATTCACCTTACTTTTTGCCCACAGTAGTATATGACGATCAATAAACTATACAATTTCCAACAGTCTGTTGTAGGCTTCAGCATCTGCAGACTTACTGCGCGAAGATTCAACTTATATCTATATATATCATATATATATATAGTGATCTACCGATCTGTAGCTACGTAGTCAATTAAATGCCTTCCAAGTTCCGAAATACAATGTACTTTACTAGCGTAGTAAGAGTGTGAATTACATATGTGTTATATGTTCTACGTACAGACACATTCTATATACAGTTTATGAGCTACACCTTGAATGCTTAGGGCTAGAGATTAGTAACTAGTTGCCTTACTTAAACCGATATTTGCACCTTGACTTATGACCTACGACTCTCGACTCTGCGTCGGCTGCGTTGCCACTGCCGTTTCACCTGGCAAGCGGCTCGAGCATCTCGAGGAACAATTTCTTCATGTTGATGAGTTCGTCGCGGGCAACGCCGCGCCAGAAGCGCCGCAGTATGTCGTCCGCCTGCCGCAGCGACGGCAGCAGCAGCAGCAGC
Source organism: Zaprionus bogoriensis (assembly GCA_035046045.1). Lineage (NCBI taxonomy): Eukaryota > Metazoa > Arthropoda > Insecta > Diptera > Drosophilidae > Zaprionus > Zaprionus bogoriensis. The sequence continues at coordinate 255,555 of JAWNOI010000095.1, read as the reverse complement.
TGCTGCTGGTGCGAGACGGCGGAGGAGTGGCGCAGCAAGTAGACGACATCGTTGAGCGAATTAAGTATGGTGTCGCGGAAGGCGCGCAGCGAGCTCTGATCGTCCAGCAGTATGTCGCAATTGGAGAGCAGCAGCGCCTTCAGCAGGTAGTACTCCTCGCGTCGCGGCGAGATGCGCTCCATGCGCTGCGCGATTTGGACGCAGTGATAGTAGAACTCCGTGTAGCCGCACTCCTTCGCCAGCAGCTCGTCCATCCAGACGTCGGTGGCGAAGCACAGTTTGCCATTGAAGGGCAGCGATCGGAACGTCAGCTGCAGCGTCAGTATCTCCGCCCACGAGACCTGCAGCAGCTTCATCTGATCGTTGAGCGGGAGATCTATGAAGCCGGGTATCTGCTTGGCCCAGCCAATCACGCTGACCAGCTCCTTGTCGTAGATGTCGATCAGCACGCTGAGTATCTCGTGCGGATCGTTGTTGTTGTTCTGAAAAATGCATGTGGTGCCATTGGGTGTGCCGTTGCTGCTGCCCTCCAGCTTGACGCTGCCGGACGACGAGGAGGCCTCATCATTGCAGCTGGTCGTGTGCGGCTGCTGCTGTTGCTGCTGCTGCGTTGCCTGCACGCTGAGCGCATCCGGCTCGTAGGAGTTGAGCACGTCGAGTATCTTAATGTCGCACAGGGATGTCGTGCTGGACTGATAAAGCAGCTGCATGGTCTGGTACGAGTTGGACACCGGATTACGTCTATATTTCTGCCGGCCGCCACGCACGCGATCCAGGCGCACGCCCTCCTGCAAAGGACACAGATAAATTTATTATATGGTAACCATTACTATCTTATTAGGCTCCGCTCACCTTGAGCATGCCCATGAGCAGGCACTTCTGGAAGCGGCAGGCCTGGCAGGCCTTGCGGCGCCGCTTATTGATCTCGCACTCGTTGTTGGCCGGGCACGTGTACTCGATGTTGCCCTGAATGGTGCGCTTGAAGAAGGCTTTGCAGGCCTCGCAGCTGGCGACGCCGTAGTGGAAGCCTGACGCAACATCGCCACAGACGAGGCACAGTCGACGCAGTTCATCACGCACCGAGGCGCTGCCCGCACTGGCGCTGGCGCTGCTCGAGTTATTGGCACCGCCTCCACCTCCTCCACCGCCGCCGCCGCCACCGCCTCCACCACTGCCGCTGCCACCGCCCTTGTTGCTGTCGCCATCGTTGCTCAACGAGACATTATGCAGATCGCAGGACAGTGATGTTGTCGAGCTGCAGAGCTGGCGCTCCGGCGACACCGATGGCGAGGACTTCATGCCGCTGTTCGAGTTGCTCGAGTTGTTGTGGCCGCTGCCGCTGCCGCTGCCGGTGGTTGTGGCCTTGGAGCCGGGACTGCAGCACGAGTTGCTCGCGCCGCCAGCCGACGCCGAAGAAGTGTCCACCTCCTGTTTGATGTGCAGCACGCTCACGCCGTCGGACATATTCGAGCGCGAAGTTGCGAGAGCTGCGGAACGAGAAACGAGTTGGGTATGCGTTTAGTGCGAGTAGTAGTAGTAGTATACTACTAGTATCAGTATCAGTTTCAGTATCAGTATCAGAGTCGTGCCTCAAATGTGCGCAATCATTTCGTTTGAATTCGTTTAGCGATTGTGTTTTAAATGTCAAAAGTACACGGGAGCCTCTCGACGAATGATAAAAGCCAAAGCCGTACTGACGACTGGACAGACGTCCGGTGACGCTGGCAGCGCAGCGAATAATTATTAATGAATGTAAACAGTCCGGGAAATGCAATTAGAGGCGCGCGCGCACGCGAGCTCAGCACAAGCATAATGCACTGCTCTTTCCCTCTCTCTGTGAGGTTTATGCCATGATCACGTTTCGCACTTTCGCCACAAGTTTCATGACATAAACGACTTATCTCGCTCTGACGTTAGGCCTTACTGTGACGTTTATGCCACGGTTACATACATTTCATAATTTTCTATATACTCTGAGCGTAGCATGGCATAAACGACTTTTCTACCTGAGAAGTTTATGCCATGAACAAGCTTCATTTAACAATTTCCTCGTACATTTCACATGTTGCATGGCATAAGCTTCAGAACTATTTGTGAAGTTAATGTCATGATCTGTCATTTCCTTCATCATAGCATTTATTTATTATCTTTAGATAGATAGTTTCTCAATGAAAAAAAAAATACAAAAATATTATTTTCTATAAATTTTGAGCGTAACATGGCAAAAACGACTTTTTTACCTGAGAAGTTTATGCCATGAACAAGCTTCATTTAACAATTTCCTCGTACATTGCATGGCATTAACGACACAGCTATTTGTGCAGTTAATGTCATGTAGGGTTGCCAACTTTTTTTTACAAGAATTAAAATATATTTCGAATTGATACGAATTTTAAACAGTATTTTACCAGTTTTTTAACAGTTTTTCATTTACTCGTTAATTTAAATACATATTTTATAGAGCTTTTCGTAAAATTTATTAGTAATTTATTTCTAAAAGAGTAGAAAAGCTACAGTTTTAGTAATGTATACTAATGCTTGTGAGTGGCTTTGAAGATCGCAACAATACCATATCAATCTCAATAGATTTGAAATTTGATTTGCTGATAGCAAGCCTAACTTATCTTACAACACTGTCATTAATGAACTCTTCAGTATAAATATATATTATACGTATAAGTATTTAAGAATTCTTACACTAAAAACAGTATTTAGTATACATTTTTTTTTTTTTAAACAGTGAAAAGTTTTACGACTGCATAATACTGTTTTTAATAGTATGGTTGGCAACCCTAGTGTCATGTCACAATTTGATATTTCAGAAGTATCACGAAGTTCATGGCATAAACGAACATAGCATACCGCGTCTGCTTCGCGTCTTACTCACGGCGTCTTGTTTCGCTGCCTCTACGCGGAGCACTTGGCGCGCTGGAAAAATACAATGGCGCGATAACGGTACTATGCGTACAGTGTTTGCGAGGTAAATAATTAACGGTTACGCTATTAGAAATCACGACACAAGAGCCTGATTATAAATATGGCCTACAGCTTCAGGCGCACATAAACACACAAGTATATAGACGAGCCTGTCTGTGTGTGTGTGTAGATTGTAGTACAAGGCGACGACGGAAACTGACAGGCGGCTGAAGATGCACGTTTTTAGTGCGCGTTCTCATTTAGCTGCTTATCACAGGCAAAGTGGGTGTGTGTTCGACGATAATATAATGCCCGTAGACTCGTAGAGCTTGTACTTACATAAAGTATCGTGAGGATCTTGATAGTTGTGCTCGTAGTTGTAGGTAGAAGTAGTAGTAGTTCTAGCGATTGCGTGTGCCACACTCCAAGCGATTTTATTCCAATCAGAATCCCGTCAACACATCGCGATACATAACACACACACAGCCACACACGCACACGCACATATGATGGGCATGCATTTATTTTGGTTCGAGCACTTTGTTATTGCTTTTGTTGTCTGCACTTGTCTGCATCTCTTGCTCTGCTCCGCCCTATGCAGCAAGTCGTGCGTGTTCCAGTCGGAGTCGGCGATTTGTCGCTGCGTTTGTTGTTGTTCCCACTTTACTGCTATTATGCATTTTGCATTTTTGGGGGCTATATAAATTTTTATAACTATTCGATTGCTCGCTTGAAATTTTGCCGTGTGCACATGAAATGAGCCACGCTTTGTTTTGGTCATTCGCCGGGCACCGAATGCGAATTGTTCACGACAGCAGGCAGCTTTATTTATTATTTTTTATCTGTTTACGCCAAATATTTACAGATTTTTAACACGAAAAATAAATATACATATCTATATACATGTGTGTATAATTCGAGGGCTTAGCCAACACTGGTCGCAACAACGTCGTCGATAGAGATGGATTTTCTATTTAGAGATGGGCACTCGTTTTGCATAGTGCATTATATTAACATTTTTCGTATACATGTGTGGGCGGGCATTACAGGTCTGCTGTTAATAACATCAATACAAAATGCAAGTCGTTATACAATGTTAATGGTATGTTATTTACGCTTGGTCTATCGATTGGACTATTGAACTCTGTTAAACGATACTAGTTGATCGATGTGCAACACATCCAGCCATCGCAACAAGGGCAACACATCTCTAGTGCAAAACATAGCAAAAAAAAACAATTGCGCGACAAATAATTTTGGAAAATAGCTTGAAAACATCGCAGTTTAAACAATATAATCATTGTGTTGTGCTAGCACAGACCTTGCCCCAGGCACTCAAAGTACACAACGGTGTTTTCGTGCAGCAGCAGCGGCAGTAAGTGCCTCCAGAGACTACGTGTGGTTTCTCAGTTTGTTGTTGTTGCGTTTATCAGTGGCCAACTTAATTCACCTTTCCATATGTATCTTCTCGCTCGCTTTGTTTGCGTTTTCGTTTTCGCCTAATACGCAATCCGAAATACGCTGCTCCAGCCCTGACGCAACTCGCACTGTATGTTTTCTTAGAGTTAAATCGAGAGCGTTTGGCTTTTCTTTGTTGTGTACTATGGCTCCACCCATTTACCTTCGCAGGCGACAGACAGAGACCCACGCGCACACGCACACACACACACAAAGACACAATGATGAGCCTGCTGGGCCGAGCCGATGTCGATGCGGGCGAGGTGTTGGTTTACTTCAACCAGAACATAACGTGAGTGCAGCTTAGGTCTATTTAATTCCAGGGTATTTAATTAACTCTTTTCATTTAAAATGAGCACAGCTCACTGGCTGCGGCCACCAGTGGCGGTTACAGCCTGTACAGCCTGGGCTCCATAGACTCCACGCTGGACAAGATCTACCACACGAAGAGCGACAATCTGTTTCTGGTGGAGCGCCTGTTCGAGAGCTCCCTGCTGGCCATCGTGTCGCAGAGTGCGCCGCGCAAGCTGCGCGTCTGCCACTTCAAGAAGCAGAGCGAGATCTGCAACTACTCCTACTCGAACACAATACTGGCCGTGAAGCTGAATCGCGATCGCTTGATTGTCTGCCTGGAGGAGTCGCTCTACATACACAACATCCAGGACATGAAGGTGGTGCACACCATACGCGACACACCATGTAATCCGCAGGGCCTGTGCGCGCTTTCCTCCTCGTCGGAGCACTGCTATCTGGCCTATCCGGGCAGCGTGACCTCGGGCGAGGTGCAGATCTTCGATGCCATCAATTTGCACGCCAAGACCATGATACCCGCACACGACACCCCGCTGGCGGCACTGGCATTTAGCCCGTCGGGCACGGAGATCGCCACGGCCAGCGAGCGCGGCACTGTCATCCGTGTGTTCAGCTCGCAGGATGGCAGTCGGCTGTTCGAGCTGCGACGCGGCCTCAAGCGTTGCGTCTCCATCGTTTCGCTGTCATTCAGCACTTGCGCCGAGTACTTGGTCTCCAGCTCGAACACGGAGACGGTGCACATATTCCGACTGGATCGCAGTGCTGCGGACAATAGTGATCATGGCAAGCAGTCGGGCGACGATTGGATGGGGTAAGGCCACTGCGGTGTTGGAGCACACGTTGTCTGTCTGGTTGTGAACGACTACTACTACATACGCGCACTCACCAATACACACACACACACTCTTTCTCTCCTGCCCATTGGATTTGTGATCTGCTTTTGTTCGTTTGTGCCACTTGACATTTATCTATTTTTCTTTTCTTTCATTTTGTCAACCCACCAACCAACCAACCAACACCACCACCAACCACCAACACAACTCATCATATCCGTTCTCTCATGCAAGTTACTCGTTTTTTAGATACTTGAGCAAAACCGTCACCAGCTACCTGCCCACGCAGGTGACCGATGTCTTCAGCCAGGGACGCGCTTTTGCCTCGGTCACGCTGCCGGAAGCGGGTGTGCGACGCATGTGCGCCATCGCCACGATACAGAAGCAGCTGAGGTGCGTGCTAAGTTCATCCAAATTGATGCCATAATTCAATTGCATTTCCATTTCCATTTCAGGCTATTGATTGCCTCGCAGGATGGCTATTTGTATGTCTACTCCATACCCTCGGTCGAGGGTGCAGAGTGTCAGCTGATCAAGCGGCATGATCTGCGCCTCGACGACAACTATGCCATGGACGTGAAAGGTGCTTACTAAGCAGGGCAATGTGTTCTTACTATCACTATTAGACTATGTAATTAGTCGATTCTCCCTCTCGTACTGCAGGTCTGAACAGCAATGTCAGCATTGGTGGCGCTGCTGGCGTGCCGAGTGCAGCTGCAGCTGCAGCAGCCGCTGCCGCTGCTGGCGGTGCCGATGGCAAGGGTGCTGAGAAGCCGGGCAGCTCGGGCAGCGCTGGCGCCAGCTATGCCTCGACGGTTAAGGGAGACGAGCCCACCGGTTCCGCCTCCTCCAATTAGGTGCAATTCAACTCATTCATGCATTAACCTAAACAGCAAGCACTATATGCATAAACATAAACACGATAGACAACAACAACAACAACAAGAACACCAACAACAACAACAAGAACACCAACAACAACAACAACAACAACTCACTCCTCAAAGTACTAAGGACGACGATGCTAAAGTGATTGGATTTGGCTCATGCAGCTCGTATGGCGTCAAACAGACAGACATAAGTAAATAATTGATTAGGTCTTAGACTTAGCTTTTAACTCGTATCAATGACTCGATGATTCTTCCTCGGTTTATAAGCAAAAAGAAAACGAAAACAAAATCAAACACACCTCCCCCCCCGCCCACTCCCCTAAAAGCAATTTTTAGTTCTAAGTTTCTGTTCCTGTTCGTGGCGCTGCCATTGATAGGTGAATGCTTTTGTCATACAGTCTTAAGTTAGCTGTTATATTTTTTAAATTTAATATACATTTTTATGATATATATAATTTCGCTTTCACATTTAATTCAAAAATTCCTATCAAATAAATTGCCTTTTGTTAAGTGATGCACGCAATTTTTTATTTAACTCTCATGATCATGAAAATCCACCGAAATGTTTACTTAATTACAACATATGCGTTGCATTATTATTATAACCACCACATACACATATACATATATAATGAAAAATATCATAGCGGAAACCAAACAAGTAACAAGAGATTGAGTGAAAGAAAAAACATCAAATTGAAGTGTGCAATGGAGGAACAATTTTCGGCATATATAGTGAATATATATTTTGTACAAAGTCAAACATTTTAGCAGTTTACAACAACAACAAATCATACGCAACTTTATTGTATTCAATAAACTATATAATTGATTTATTACTATTTATTGGCGCGAGTGCTGTACCATTTGAATTTGGCGGGAATTGCGGCTTCGATTGCACCGAAAACTATCGAACTATCGACTGCTCGATAGTCGTGCGCAGTGGTTCCGCTCAATTGAGCGATTAGTTCTCAACAGTTGGCCTGGGTGGCAACGCCCGACAATATTTTCAGTTTGCTGTGTGCTGCCTCTTCGCGTGGAATCAATTGTTTATAGTGGACAGACTGTCCCCGAAAATTGTGTGAATAAAGCCGGAAATAAATAATAAACGCCTCGAGGCGCAATGAAGGAGAACAACAAAATCCTTCAGCTCATCAATGTGGCATGGCGCGAACGCTGGTCCGACTCGCAGTGGGGCATCAACATAAAAAAGGTGCAACAAAAAAGAAAAGTCGAAACGAAATCCGTTATGTTGTTGTTGTTGTTGTTGTTATTGTTGTTGTAGTTGTGCCCCCTTAAAATTTATTCGAACCGGTGAAATAATGTATACATTAAGAATTTTGAGCATAGTTCGCAATGTGTTGTCGCCAGCCACGCACACGCACACCCACACACACACTAATTAGATTTCTTCTGGCACTCGAACAGCGGCTCCTCCGCCTGCGCCAGGGCCAGCACCAGCTGGCGCTGCTTCATGGACAAGTTGCGTGGTATGCGCACCTTCAGTGTGACTATGTGATTGCCCACGCCCTCCTGCGAGCGCACACCCTTGTTGGGGAGCACCACCTGCGTGTGCGACTGTGTGCCGGGCTCGACGCGCACCTCGACGTTCTCGTAGAGGCCGCGCACCAGAAAATTGCCGCCCAGTATCGCCTCCGAGATATTGAGATACTTGTCCGAGTAGATGTCGATGCCAACGCGTCGAAAGTAGTCGCTGGACGGCACCTTGAGGTGATAGTTGACGCGCTGCTTGGTGTTCGGATTATCGATGGTGATCACGTCGCCGGCCTTGGAGCCCGATGGCACCGAGACGAGCACCTCCACGTTGGAGATGATGAAGCCGCGATTGTCGCACGTATCGCAATCGTTGCGATTCGTGTAACGCTTCCCCTTGCACTGGCTGCACGTGTTCACCGATGTGAACGTGAGCGTCTTGTTGGTCACCTTGCCGGTGCCGTTGCAGCGGCGACACGGCTCGTTGCCCACATCGCGGTTGGCCATCAGCTGGGACTTGCCCTTGCAGCTGTCGCAGCGGCGCAGGTAGCGCAAATCCACGCGCTTCTTGCAGCCGGTGGTGGCCTCCACGAAGTTCAACGGCAGATCGAAATCGTTGCCGGTTAATTTCTGAATCTCTGTGTGGCATAATTGCAGGCTAACGAACAACAAGAACAACTGCCAGGCAGGCAGGCAGACAGACAGACTCACCCTCTTGGCTCTGACTGCGGTGCGGTTCGCTCTTGCGAATCATGGACTGGCTCATGGGATTCCCGGCCTGCTGCAGGAACGCCTGCTCGTCCTTGATGCCGCCCAGCTGATCGTATTCGAGACGCTTCGTCTCGTCCGTCAGTATGTTGTAGGCATTGGACAGTTCCTGGAAATGCTTCAGCTTCTCCTCGCTGTGCGTCGAGTCCGGATGGTAGCGTTTGGCGAGCGCATAGAAGGCGCTGCGTATCTGCTGTATGCTCGCATACCTGTTCACGCCCAGCACCTTGTAGTAGTAGTCCTTGGGCAGGCCGCGCTGCTGCTGCTGTTGCGGCTTAACGATCGGCGCCGTCTTCGTCGTCGTCGCTTTGCCCATGCGCTTCATCTCCGAGCTGCGATCCGGATAGTAGCTCTCCTTCTTGGTGCGGAACTGGTAATGACTGATGAAACGCCGCCAGAGCGAACAGAACGGCGACACAACGGTGCCGGGGGCGGTGTGCTCCAAACCCTTCATCTGCTGCACCGTCGCAACGAACTCCAGCGCGGGGCGTAGTCTGATCGTGGTGTTCCTAAAACTGGACAAAAAACAACCGTCAAGTCGAAGCAACGAATTGAAACGCAACATCGTAAAACGCGGTTAAAAAAGACGTAAACCTAGAAGACTATCTTTTTTTTTTTTGTGGTCGGGTTTTTTTGGGGTTTGGGGTTTAAAAAATTGAGTCTTGCTTCCTTATGTTTGTGTATATGGTGCGTTTCGATAGCCGGAATATCAAATTATCAAAAACATTTGCTCCGCCTCCCCCCCCTTCTGACACTGACACATCAATCGGCTGGGACTTTGTTTCCATCGGGATTCTCACTATATTTAATTCCTCTTCCCGTTCAGGTGCTGCCCCGTGGCGTTAGCGGCGATGTCTACAATCTGGCGGATTGCCTGCTGCAGCAGGCGGTCATTGGCTCCACGGCGAATCCGGTAAGTCGCAGAGCAAAGCCTCCATTTTTTCAAATATGTGCCATACATTTTTTGTATACCCTATACCCTACCTACATAGGGTATAACAATTTTGTGCAAATGCTTTGTTACACACAGCAGTTGGCATTTCCGACCACATAAAGTAATAATATATAGATCAGCTGCAACAGTTGAGTCGATCTAGCTAGATCTGGCTGTCCGCTTGTCCGTCATGTCTGTTGCAATGCATATTTAGTCTCTAAGTTTTGAAGCTATTTTATTGAAACTTGCTACACACACTTCTTGCTACTACACGCTGTATATAAGTGGGTACGAGCGAGATCGCAGCGGTATATCGCATAGCTGCCATAGTAACTATCGGCCGATTTTGGCTATTTTTTGAGATACTTTTGCCAAACTCGTCACTGCTTATTTTATTAGTGTAAAATAATATTTCCATTAAATTTCATTAAAATTGCTCTACTATAACATATAGCTGCTATAGGAACAATCGGTTGAAGTCCAAATAATTTGGCATATAACTATAGGAGAGCTAGCCATAATTTTGACGTTTTTAATATTTCTATAATTTTCTATAAAAAAGTTTCTATAAAAAAAAATTGAAAAACTGTTAGTTTCTTTAGTTGAAATTGGAAAAAAGTGAAGTTTTGAAATATTTTTAAAGATATGTATATATTAAGTTACTATAGAAAACATTAGAAAATATGCAAGTATTTTTTTCGAGGGTATTTAAGCATCGGTGCAGCCAAGCTGACTTGTCTTTCTAGCCTATTTTCTTTATATGCCTGCAGGCCTCAGTTGCTTGAGCTATCAATATTACTCTCTGAATAAAATAAATAATTTACTTTATATGCAATATGCTATCCCCCAGCTGGTCCTGAACTATCTGAAGCACTCGCTGTGCGCACACCTCGTCTCGCACGCGGCGGTGCTGCGCTGCATAGCCAAATACGATAAGCTGGGACGCGTCTATTGCGTGACGGCGCTGCTGGAGTTTCTGGTCAGCATCATCGATGGCATCACCTGCCGGTGAGTGGCGAGTTTCTACTGCAGTAATTACCATACTAAAATCTGCTCTCGTCGTTGCAGCATCAAGTCGGAGGAGGCGCTGCTGCCGGGCGCCGTCGTGCAGCTGGTGCTGTGGGTCATGCAGATCTTTGCGCGCAGCGTGCAGCAGTACGAGCTGCGCGGCGAGCTGAGCGCAGAGCAGTCCTATCTGCTTGACCAGTGCTGTCAGCTGATCGAGCAGCTGACGCAGCAACAGTTTCTGCTCTCCATGCTGTATGTGGGCTGCCACGAGGAGCTCGACGCGCTGGACAGAATACGCGATGTGTACGCCAGCATCAAGGCCTCGCTGACCAACTCGAACCTGACGCTCAGCTCGGCGACGGCGGAGCAACAGTTGAAGCAGCTGGCGTACATCGATGCCAAGCATCTGGAGCTGCAGTCACTCAATCCGCCAGCGTCGGTCGAGAAAATCTCGTGCTGCGTGCAGCCACTGCTCGTCGTCGAAGTGCTGCTGAATCCCTGCAAGGACACCTCATACTATGTGGCCGAGCTGCAGATGCTGCAGCGCCTCAAGGGCTACACGCACACACGCCTGTTCTATGAGATTATACGCGCCGGCTTTCTCACGCTGAGCAACGTGGCCGACACCAGTCCGGACACCATGTGGGGCGCCTTCATGTTCTACACCATGCCACACATTATCAAGCAGCTGCATGCGCTGCAGCGTGTGCCCGGCGAGCAGCCGCTGCCCGCCACGGACTACATACCCGAGCTGCTCGAGGCGCTGGAGCTGCTCATCGAGGACAATCTGCTGCTGGACTTCATGGACACGAAATGCTCGTGCAACATCATCGAGCTGCTGCTGAATCACTGGACCAAGCAGCAGCTGGTCAGCGATGTGCACGTCAAGAAGTTCGCCAGCCAGCGGTAGGTTGCAGTAGAAACTCAATGGAGTGAACTCTACTTCATGGATTAATCTCTGTATGTCTCTATGCTTGCAGTGAGGCCGCCTCGCAGCTGCTGAAGAAGTGCAACAATGGGCAGCACACGCCGTCGAACATAACGTTCATAAATCGTGCCGAGGTGCCGCTGTCGGGCGTGCTGAAGACACTGTGCACCAACAAGGTGCAGGACATGGTCAATGTGCTGTGCCAGGTGCCGGTGGGCAACAGCTTCGAGCTGATACTGTCCGTGGCCACAGTGGAGGGTCGCCTCAAGACGTTCGTCTCGCGTCTGATACAGTGCAACGAGAACTCCAAGCAAATGCCCGGCGAGCTGGGCAAATTGTCCATCATACGCTCCACACTGTTCGATGTCTCCTTCCTGATGCTCACCAGCATAGTGCAAACCTATGGATCGGACGTGAGTGAAGCCTTCAAATGTCTTTTGTCTCCATGCATAAGTATTCCGTATGCCCCTGCAGGTGGTGCTGTCCGAGCGCGGTGACTCCTTCTTCGAGAAATGGGTGCGTGAGTGCATGATGGAGCGCAACAAGCTGAAGAATCCTCGCCAGATACTGGCGCTCTGCGACGACAGCATTGTCGATGAGCTGCTGCTGAGTCTGAGCAAACCGGAGACGGCACAGCTGAAGCCCAGCACGCTGACCTGGCAGGATATTTGCCTGAATTTGCCGGGTGTGCTGCACCATGTGCTAATTGCCTGGGAGCAGGAGACGCTCTCGACGGCGGAGGTCAAGGGCATATTGGACAACATTAAGCGGCGTCTGTTCACCTTCTCCGTCTGTGCCACATCGTTCCTCTGCGCCTACATGTACTCGGTGCGCGAGACGGAGCTGCTCAAGCCGAAGAACATGATCCAACAGTTTCTGGCGCCGCTCACCAGCGAGGAGCTCTCCAGCCAGGAGAACTCCAAGGAACGCCTGGCGCTCTCCTACCAGATCATACGGAAGATGCAGCACGACGTGCATCCCACGCCCAACACCAAGTCGCGTCTCATCTCGCACACACCGCTGATCGAACAGTTTCGCGAGTGCTGGCGCTCCGTCGCCGAGGCGGGGCATCTGCCGGTGCGTGCGGCACAGACGCTGGAATCCCTGCTGCTGGCCGGTGGCGCCTCCTGGCTGGTCACACAGCTGGTGGAGCAGCTGCTCAGCAGCAAGTACCTGCGCGACATGGCCAAGTGCATGGACGTTGTGTTTGCCGTGATGCATTTGGACATTGAGCGCAACACTGAGGCGCTGCTGCAGTATGTCGTGGCGCCACTGATACTCCGGCGACAGGGGTAAGTGTAGCATATGCTATATATGCAGTCTCTAACGCTGCTCATCCTCCGCAGCGATGACATCAACGAGCCGCAATCGTTGGTGCTGGCACGGCTCTGTGTCTACTGCATCATCTCCTGCCTGGAGTCACGCAGTCCGGCGACGGCCGCCGTCAAGAAACGCTCGCGCTCCCACGACGAGGATGAACTGAGCGCGACGGTGGCCAATGCGGCCAAGGTGCGCAAGGTGATCGGCGATGGCAGCGACAACTCGAATGACTTCGCCGACGGCAACGTGTCCAGCAGTGTAGCCTCGCTGCTGAGCACGAACAGCGCGGAGCTGCGCAGCACACCCATCAGCCTCAAGGAGCCGCTGCAGTCCAGCGTGAAGCACATCTTCCGCGTCTTCCTGCAGTTCGTCGGCGGCGACGAGCTCTCGCCCAAGGCCGTCTTTGTCTATCAGTTCATCTCGCTGCTGGTCGAGTGCGGCGGCGAGCGTGTGGCGCCCGTGCTGCGCCTGCTGCCGCCCACGCTGATGCAGCAGCTGCTCAAGGTACTGGCCACCGATGACATACGCGTGGGCCTCATCAGCAGGCTCTACGATCTGCATCTGCATGGCGGGCGGCAGGCGGCGGTGGCTGATCTTTGCCTGTGGCGGAACATGCAGCTGGCGCGGCACAGCATACACCTGTGAGGGAATGGGGGGGCAGGGGGAGCAGGAGGAGGCCGAGCGTGAAAGAAAAGATGACCCGGCGGGCGGTTTAGTTGATAAATACTAAATGGAACTTATATATATTAAAACAAGAATAAACAGTACAGTATCCTCGTCGTCTCTAGCGATAGTGATTGCAACCCGATCTTGACTATATATTGTTGTGGCCATGGCGGATGGAGCACATCCCTGGGCTAAAAGAATATGCTGACTCGACTCGGTTTTCGGTTCGCAGTGGTTGTTTATTACGGTAATTTGTTGCTGTTGTTGTTGGTTGATGGTTGTTGTTGTTGTTGTTGCTGCTGCTGCTGCTCCTGCTGATACTGCGGCCCTGTCTGTCTGCTGTCCCAGCCCCGTTGTGCCTGCGCCTGCTGCTTCTAGTGTACTGCTGTTTGTTGCAGCTGCTGGTTGCGTTGCGTGCTGCTGCTGTTGCTGCTGCAGCATGCGGGATCAGGCCGCAGACAGAGGCCGCCGCTTAAATTAAAAACTTTTGATTTCCTATATCACTTGAGACAGCACTCGAAGAAAGTCTCGCCCACGCAGCCGCCGCGCATGGCCTTCTTCACGTTGTACTCGAACTGGCGGCGGTTGCTCTGCAGCACATCGGCGGCCTCTTTGTTCAGCGGATCCTCGGGATTGGGTTCCTGCATGGCAATAGAAATGGTTTAATTAATAATAATAATAATTAGTAATAATAATAATAATTAATAAAAATAAAAATTAATAATAATAATTAAAAATAATAATAATAATTAAAAATAGAAATAATAATTAATAATAATAATAATAATTAAAAATAATAATAATAAATAATAATAATAATTAATAATAATAATAATTTATAATAATAATAATAATTAATAATAATAATAATTAATAATAATAATAATAATTAATAATAATTTGCAACTAGAAATATTAGCTTCGGCGCACCGAAATTTATATACGCTTGCCTTTAGTTATATGCCAAATTAATTTTTTTTTTTTTTTGTACAAAATCTCATACTTGGACCTATTGTTGCATGCATGTTAGAGGCACTAGTAGTAGCAGCAGTAGATGCACATTAAGATAAGGCGGGTTAGGCGATAAGTACAAGAGCTTCAAAAATAACAAAAAATAGGCCAATAATTTCTATGACAGCTATACGAGATATCGATGAGATCTGACTCATTCCGACTTATATACCACACGTATATATATATATATATATATATATACCAGTTTCAACAAAGTAGCTGCAAGGCTGACTGACTATTTGGCATTTAAACGGACACAACGGACAGACGGACACAGCTAAATCCATAAATATACTAAATATAAGGATTTCAGTGTTTACCAAGAAGAGAAACTGCAAGCCGTAGACAACGGAGTTGATGGTCAGCACGGGATTCCAGTCCTCGCGCAGTATGTTCAGACAGACATTGCCCTCCAGATCGATGTTGGGGTGATACACTTGCGTGGCGCACTTGACCTTCGGCGGCTCGTGCGGATAGTTGGAGCCGACGCGGAAGTTGAACACGAAGCGGCCATCTCTGTAGAAGCCCTCGTCGGGCGAGATGATCAGTTTGAAGTTGAGCAAGTCGTCGGTGTCGGGGAACTCCACTGCGCAGGTTTTCGGCAGATTCAGTTCGTTTATATCTGTTCATATATATATATACATATATATATATTTACTGATTCATTATATTATTAATTTTGTTTGGCGTACCTTTCTGTATGCGCAGCTGGGCGGCAGATGCCTTCTTCTGCTGGCCCCCGCGCGCCGTCTGGTCGCCCTCCTTCTTCTGTTGCTTCAGCGAGAAAAGTTTAATCATTTTGCTATATTTGTTTGCCCTGCCTGGCGCTTGCTGGCGTCGTTGTTGTCTTCTTCTGCTTCGCTGCTGCTTCTGCTGATGCTGCTGCTGTTGCTGCTTCCACTTCGACTTGCAGTTCTTGCGGGGATTAGAGGAGCGTCGATGTGCAGGCTGCCTGTTCGTATCTTTTTCGATGGGTCAAAGTTTGCGCATGTTTGGAATTGTTATTAAATGCCTATTCGATTGTCTTTTTTCGTCCAAATGTGTCATTACCTTCAATTTTGTTTTAGTTATTTCAAGTGCTTTTGCTGCTGCTTCTTCTTGTTCCCTTCTGCTTTCAGCTCTTCTTCTTCAGCAGCAATTTCTCTGCCCGTCATTCGATAGCTCAAGTGGGATGACACCAGCACTATCGATAGTGCTCGTGTGCAGCTGTCACGTCTAATTATTCGATAAATACGGCAATCGTCATTTTGAGTATCTCTGTTGCTGCTCTTGCTTGTTTTTTTTTTTTGCTTGCGTTTGTATGCGATAGCTCATGCACAGCTGTCAAGGCTATTGTGACTGCACAAGTGGTTCGATAAGTTCCGTAATCGATATTTAACTGTCGATCGACTTGCCGCCACAGCACTTGCACATGGTCGCGTAGAACGCGCAAAAACAAAAAAGCAATTTGTTTATTTACCATGTCGACGGAGCCAGAAATCGCCAAAGATGCTGTGCTAAAACGCAGTGAACGCATACCCGAGGAGACACCGCAAGTGTGCGGTTATGACTTCAACCAGGGAGTGGATTACAGCAAGCTGCTGCAGTCCTACGTGCACACAGGCTTCCAGGCCACGAATCTCGGGCTGGCCATCAAGGAGATCGACAAAATGGTGAGTTGTGCCGCGAGAGAAACGATTCGATTGTACTAAACACAGGCAGCTGGATTGCAGGGCCCAGCCGCTGGACGCTGAGCAGCAGGATGTGCATGAGACGGACGAGTTCATACGGCGTCGCAGCAAATGCACCATCTTCCTGGGTTACACCTCGAATCTGGTGTCGTCGGGATTGCGGGAGACGCTGCGCTTTCTGGCCGAGCATCGCATGATCGACTGCATTGTGACGACGGCCGGCGGCGTGGAGGAGGATTTCATCAAGTGCCTGGCACCGACATTCATGGGTTCCTTCGAGCTGAGCGGACGGGAGCTGCGCGAGCGCGGCATCAATCGCATTGGCAATCTGCTGGTGCCCAACGACAACTACTGCAAGTTCGAGGACTGGCTGATGCCGCTGCTCGACGAAATGCTGGAGGAGCAGCGCAGCAAGGGCACCGTCTGGTCGCCATCGCGCATCATACACAGGTTGGGCGAACGCATCAATGATCCCAGCTCCATCTACTACTGGGCGGCCAAGAACCAGATACCGGTCTACTGCCCCGCCCTCACCGACGGCAGTCTCGGCGACATGATGTACTTCCATTCGTTCCGACAACCCGGCCTGGTCGTCGACATACTGTCCGATCTGCGGCGCCTCAACACAATGGCCGTCAAGGCGGTCAACACGGGCATGATCATTGTGGGCGGCGGCATCATCAAGCATCACATCTGCAATGCCAATCTCATGCGCAACGGTGCGGATTACTCTGTGTTCATCAACACAGCCTCGGAGTTCGATGGCAGCGACAGCGGCGCACGCCCCGATGAGGCAGTCTCGTGGGGCAAAATACGCAAGGAGGCGACACCCGTCAAGGTCTACGCCGAGGCTAGTCTGGTCCTCCCGCTCATTGTGGGCGAGACCTTCGCCAAGCGACACTTTGCCAGCAAAGAGACTGCTCCATTGTAATGGAGCTCTGCATAGACATAACTATATATATATATATATATAAAGTTATATGTTTGTATGTATATAAGTAAATATAGCGAGCAGGGCGGAAAGTAGCGCTAATGTCTGTCGGGCTGTCGCAACAGCCACTTGGCGCCACAATAAGCCACTGTGGCGGTCTCCAAAGTGCCGCGAAGCAGGCACAAACTGCCCAAGCGAAGCTGTAATGGGCCAGCGGGAAGGCATTAAGCGTCAGTGCAGAATGTGATAAACACAACAAGTGTCGACTCCAGCGAGTACTTGCAGCTGCAGCTGCAGCTATGGTGCTCTGACTGCGGGCTCGGCTCCGGATTGGGCTGCTCGACTATCTGCTCCTGCTCCAGCACTGCACTCTACGGTGCCTCTTCGTTAGTGCTGCCCTGCTTCGAAATTCCTACTCCTGCTTCGTTTCTTCCTCTCCCGCTTGTAATCTCCTTTTCCCACTCCGACTCTTTAGCTCCTCCATCGGCTCTCATGCTGCCGCTCTGATTCCACTGCCTTGGCTTGTAGTCTGCTGCTCCGCTTTGACTCATCTACTCACGCTTGGACTCTGCTGTTCCTGCTTCAACTTTATTGCCCCGTTTCGAGTCGCCAGCTCCCGCTTCTACCTCATAATAGCTTGCTTTGTAGTGCACTTGTCGCGTCCCGCTACGCTCGTTGTGGTCCCAGCTGCTGCTGCCACTCTTGTCATACGCAAAGAGGCAACTAAGTCTTGCCCGTAATTGCTTGGGCTTGCTGCGCGCATAAATTCTTCTGCCCCGTCGCCCGGCGACTTTTCACTTTTGTCATATTTTCGCCGAGCATTTTTCGCTTAATTTTTTTTTTTTCGCTTAATAGTCCGGCTTTTGGGGGCGAACAATGCACTCGCATAAGCTCGCAAATTTGTCATTAATTTTATGTCGCTAATGCCCGCTCGCTCGGATCTCAAATTTCATTGTTGCCCCCTTGCCCCAGCACTACGCTGTGCTGCTTCAGCTGCAGAGAGCGTGGCAAAGTTTTGCTGTCTGTGCGCGCATCATTAAAGCCGAAAAAGAAAACTTTCTCGCACACTTGCTTTTTGCGCAGTCTTTCCGCAGTCCTTCGACAGTTGGTGCTACATATTTTGAGCTATTGTCATGCGAGTGGCAGGCAGGCAGGCAGGCAGGGGGCAGCCAGGGATTGTTGCAACTGCATTTTCTTTGCAACTTTTTTGCAGCCACAAGTTTATGGGCGTTTTTGTTTTTGCTTCGCTGGCGCAAAGTTCAGCCAAGCGACGTCAACTTATTGCGAGATGCTCTGCTTTATCAAATTTTGTAAAATGTCTGCGGGACTCTTTACTTTTATCGACGGCAAATGAGAGGAATAAAATGGGGAAAATCAAATTGCAAAGCGAGTGCGGCAAGTTAGTCAACGATTTTCTGCAGCATACTTTTAGGCGGCGCATGCAAAAGCCTCGCAACGCAGCGAGAAATAGAAGAGAAAAGAGTTTTCAGTGCGGTTTCTATTTATGATAAATTATACTGCAGTAGAATATCAATTTAATGAATGAATTTATATAAATAAATATATAATTGAATCAATTATATATAAATAAATATATAAGCTTGAGTATAGTATAGTATAGTATTTATTAAGGTAAACGGGGCAACCTAACCACCCCTTTATGACCTTTGAATCAATTATATATAAATAAATATATAAGCTTGAGGCTTGAGTGCGGTTTCTATTTATGATAAATTATACTGCAGTAAAACGTCAATATTTTCAATGGATTTATATGAATAAATATATAATTATATTAATTATATATAAATAAATATATAATTATATCAATTATATATAAATAAACATATAATCATATCAATTATATATAAATAAATATATAATTATATCAAATACATGTAAATAAATATATAATTACATCAATTATATATAAATAAATTTATAATCATATAAATTATATATAAATAAATATATAATCATATATTTACATAAAAATAAATATAAATATATATAAATAAATACATAATTATATCAATTATATATAAATAATTATATGAATAATCGAAAAAGTAAGCAAGCCCCTGCTCCTGTAATGAGAAATAAAAGCGCAGCATACTTTTGGGCGCGGCGTGAGCACAGCAGACTCAGCACTTGCTGTAAAGTGCAGCATACTTGCAGGCGGCGCAATTAATGTTTGCCAATTTACGAGGCGTCGCAAACAAAGTGTGCGGTGCGGTGCGGTTGGCTGGCGCATAGAGTCGAGTGCAGCGTGCAGAACTGGCAAAACTTGCTGCGAGCAAAACTTGCACGAAACTTCTTGGCAAAGAAAATCAATTGCACTTATTATCCCGGCGCCATTATCGGCAGCAGGCACACACACATACACACACACACACACCGAGCAGGCAGCTTTGTCGTTAAGAAGTGCTTAACTGCATGCTGTCATATCTAATGCCAACTACACACACATACGCACACGCACACGCACACACACCCACACCCACAGAGAGCGCTTAAAAACTAATTACGAGCAAAGCTGTTGATGTTGTTGCTACTGCGCTGCTTCCACTGCTTCCACTGCTGCCCCCGCTGTGCGTAGCACTCGCCAAGCTGCCAGCCAGGCCAACTACTTGGACTTGGACTTGGCTGCTTGTTTTTGCTGGCCAAGTTTCCAGTGATTACGAGCAAATTAAAAGTACATTAAAACTTTTGCGAGTCCAGTGCCTGGCAATTGACAGGCTCAGGCACAGGCGTACGCACACACGCACCCGCACATCCGCACACACATATGCACACTTATTGATTTTGGCAGTTTAAAAAATTGAAAAACATAAAAGAACATAGAAAATATATAGACACACGTGATGAGTAGTAGCAACTGCTTCTGCTGCTGCTGCTTCAATCTCGCTATCGCCTGCGCCGTTGTCGATTCTTCGTGGAGGATGAGAGCGAGGGCAAGGGCGAGCGCGATGGCGAAGGTGTGGGCGAGGGTGTGGGCGACGGCGTGGGCGAAGCCGAAATGCAGTAATTGCAATCGCAGCGCTTCTCCACGAGCTTCTCCTTCTTGCGTGCACTGCGTCGCTTGGCCTTCCTCGACGACTGCCACTCGGAGCCGTATGGGCAGCTCGATAACCCACTGCCATATTCCTGCATCTCCGCCTCCTGCTGCTGCTGCTGCTGCTGCCAGAGGCGATGCTCGCGATGCCGCAGATCGTGCAGCTGTCGCTGCAGCTCCTGACGTCCACGCTCGAGCGCCTGCTGCTCGCGCTGCAGCGCCTCGTGCTTGCTCTGCAGCGAGTCGTGCTGCTGCTCGAGCAGCTGATCGTAGAGTATGCGCACGTTCTTCTCGCGCCGCTCGCCCGCCTGCTCCAGCAGCCTGTCCAGCACATGCTCCAGCTTGCAATCCAGTTCGTTCAGCATTGGCAGCGACTCCGGCTCCTCGGCGAGCACATCCTGCAAGCAGGTGGTCAGAAAATTGAGCGGCTCCGTGTCCGCCGACCATTCGCGCAGGCGGCGTATCGCCTGATGTGTGCCCCGTTCGATCTTGATGAGCAGCGCCTTGGCGCGCTGCGTCGGCATCGGCGACTCGGCCTGGCTCTGCTTAATCCTCTGCTGCCAGTTGCTGTCTGTCTGCTTCATACGCTGCTCGTGCGCCACGGTGCGTGCATGCAGCTGGCCAAGCTCCTCGATCAGCTGCAGATTGCGCTGCGATATGCGCTCATAGTTCGAATTGGAGCTCTGCCCGACGCTCGACTGTTGCTCCGGCTCCGCTTGCTCTGTGTGGCGCAGCGAGCGGCGACTGCTGCCGCCGCCATAGCTGCAGCTATTGGTGTCGCCCTCGGATCCATCGCCAATGCTCAGCGGCGGCACCTGCTCGACTGTCAACTCCTGCGGCTTCTTCTCCAGCAGATCCGCCTTCTGCAGTTGCTTGTGGTCCGTGCGCTTCTCGAACTCGCTGAGCACTTCCTCCAGCCGGCACTGCGTGCCGTCATCGTCGCCCAGCTC
Organism: Zaprionus bogoriensis; assembly: GCA_035046045.1. Lineage (NCBI taxonomy): Eukaryota > Metazoa > Arthropoda > Insecta > Diptera > Drosophilidae > Zaprionus > Zaprionus bogoriensis. The sequence continues at coordinate 234,408 of JAWNOI010000095.1, read as the reverse complement.
AGTGAAGGGGCTGCCCAGCTTGCCACGCTCCCGCAGCTGACTGTACATCAGCAGCATCAGGCAGTTGCGCGCATACTTGTCCGCGCCCGTCGCCTGCGCGAATATCTGCAGCCAGCGCGCCCCGATCTGGTAGTCCGCCTGGCTGAGGCAGTGCGTGTACACGTCGCCCATCATGCGCAGCTGCCACGTGTAGTGGCGGTCCAGCGAGATATCGTTCATTTCGCCCATTCTCTCTCACACTGATTTTCACAGCTCGAATGTTGCTTGGCAATTTTCATTGGGAGTTTTCCGAACGGGTTGTAGTTTTTTCAAAGCTGAATAAGTGACAGCAAACGAAATGGATCGGCAGAGGGATTCGAATAGTTCTCGAAGTAGGAGAATATCTATGATACTCTATAACATATGCATAAATATTTCTTACATAATCATACATATACTACTGTGGGCAAAAAGTAAGGTGAATTTTCAATTTAAAATTCGCGGGCTTGAGATGGCGAACTAGTTCTTTTTTTCTCGAGTTGGCAGGACTGTTGTTGACATTTGGCGGGAATTTCATGTCAATGTCAGTATGAGTACTATATTTACGCTCAAATCAAATCAAATCTCGTTTGGTACCGAAAACGTCGCACACTGCACTGCACACTGCACTTTGAAAAAACGTTGGCATAAGTGTATTTCATCGGGAGGGGATTACTTTAAAGGGGATGAAATTGATTTAGGAGAATAAATAAAGAATTTGGAATTTACAAAAATATTCACCTTACTTTTTGCCCACAGTAGTATGTATAAATATTTTATACATAAAAACATAAAATTTTCAAAAACAAAAATTCGCCAAGTGAATTTAAAAATGCAAATGCAATTTTATAATATAAATTTGTCAAAAATAATTATTAATTAATTTTTTTTCCATTTCAAAATTTAACTAACAGGAAGTGGGGCAAATAATTTTTGAAAATCTGTTACGTCCGCCCCGAGGTCAACGGTATTTGCAATGGCCCACAAAGTTATCGCACCTTGCGTTGGCCTGGCCTGGACGCAATGGCACAGAAATGCCGCAAATACTTTCAAGACAACGCAACTCCCGTCTCATCCACCACCACAGCACGCCACACCTCTTTCCACAATCCTCCCCCTCTCTGACGACGAGGCACATCCTGCTGCCGATAGACCGGCAATATCCTTGGACGAGCTGTTTAATTTCTGCTGCTGCCGTTGCTTTGGAATTTTTTGCTTTCTACTCATAAATTGCGCAAATTCCTATTGTGCGCATCAAGCAGAAGGAGGCGGGAGAGCGGCAGGTGGGAGTTTGCTTGCTGCCACGAGCCTGCCACATCTAATTTCTCTGCATGTCCTGTGCACGCTTATTAAAGTATAAATCATTTGATGGTGCTGCCATCTCTGCTTCCTCGGCTCCTCCTACCCTTTGGGGAAAGTGCAACAAAAGTATAAGTGGAAAGCAGAAAGCGACGAAGCAGCCCGAAAAAGGAAACCAACAGTTGAACGTAGCCTGAGGTTGAGCTGAGGTGAGGTTCCGCCGGAACCGGAGTTGTAGTCGTAGTCGCAGCCGTAGCCGTAGCCGAGTCCTGGCCAGCTTGGTCAAAGTACATTATCGTCGTCCTCTCGTGCATGTTGCAACAAATGTAGCAGAAAACCGCAGCTGAGAGTAGTGCAATTAAATACAGGAAATAATGGCCACCGCAGCAGCAGCAGAGTCAGAGGCAGCACTGGCAACAGCTGCCGCCTGTCAGTGTTGGTATGGGAGGAGGCAAGCGTCGACATGCTGCAAGCACTGGCAGCAACAGCATCTTGACCCGACTCGAACTTGCAGCAGTCGCTGCTTTATAGAGAACTTGCCCAGGGGGTAATTACTCAGGGTTAACTGCGCATCGCAAGTTTGCCGACTTTTTGGGGCCAGTTAAACTTAGGTAAACGCAATGGATCAGGCTATAATAACACAGTCAGAGCTAAGAACTCTTGAAGATGCCGCTGCCTGCCTGCTTATAAAGAAGGTCTGCAGAGGGAAGCGTCTATCAGACTGCAAAGTGAGCTTGTGCAGAGCGTTGGGCTGCTTAAATTTAGATTAAGTCGTAGAATCAGACTGTGAGAAAAGAGCTTAGAGCTCAGCAAGTTTTTTAGAATATAGTGCTGCCTCTGCTTGTCTTCTTCTAGACAAGGGTTTTGAAAGTTATTCCAACAATGCCGATTTAGGGAAATGCGATGAACGAGGCTTCAAAAATATATTAAGCACTAAGAAGTCTTAAAGAAGCTTTAAGCATAAAAAGTCTCTACTAGGAAATTTTGTTTAAAGCTGGAGAATATTTTTGCTCTATTTAAGCTTCGTAGCAGAGTATAAAACAGATTATAATAATGGAGCATGTGTGTTCTTCCAAACTTGACTTCTCTTCTTACAGACAAGAAGCTTAGCCTACGAAGCTTTGTGTTGAGCTCATTAAAATTAGCCATATACAGTAGATCAGGCTATGATAACAGAATCAGAGAGCTTACGGACTTACCACCTACAACCTACAGCTAGCGTTGCTAGTCAAGTTCTCCAGCTGAGCTCAGCTGGAGTTCGAGGTCGAGCGTTGCGTTGCGGTTGCCTGCTTTGACGGGCGAGTCAAAGGAAAATGCATGGGAAAATATTGCATAATGCAATTTTCAATTGCCAGCTATGAAAATGTAGTACAGTTTTTTTTCTCCCCCAGCATGTGTGAGTGTGTGTGTTAGACTTTAATTGAATTCAATGTGCACTTAAGCGGCATTCGTTGATAATGAAATTCTGCAACAAAATTGTAGACGAAAGTGTGGCGGCAAGCCGGACAAAGCGAGGCGAATATTTCGTAGCTATGCTAATGCAAAGTTTTTTCTCTCTCTCTCTCTCTTTCGCTCCCTCTTTATTGCACAATAAATAATGCGAAATGAGTGGTGCCAGGGGGAGGGCTGGCGAGAAGCGGGGAGGGAGCGGATGCCTGGCAACAGCAAAGGCGAAATTGAAATGAAATTAAACTGGAGAAGTTGTTCGTGGAATTTGCGAATGCCAAGCAAAGGCGGTCGAAGTGGGAGGGGCCAGAGGGGGAGCCAGCGAGCGAGAGCGCGCTGCGAAGTCTGCTGTATAAACATATTTTATTTTATTTGATTTGATTTTATATTTGATTTCATTTAATGCTTTATTTTACGCCTGCAAATAATCGATTTGTCCGTCAGTTTGCATGACTATTCGTCTCTCTGTCAGTCCATCCGTCTGCTTGACTTTCAACTGGAATGTTGGCCAAAGTATGAGCAGCAGCTGCTTCAATATTGCGCATAGCATGGCACACACAGTGAGGCGTCGCTGCATAAGCGTGTGTTTCGTACATATGTCTGAGCATATAGGTATATAGTATTTCACTCAGGCATGCCTGAACGGGCTGTGCACGGCTAGCAGGTGCCCTGGGCGCAGTGTGAGAGAAGCAAACAGTTTGTTGGAACTATCGGCATAAGCTTATTTATAACATTTCATCAAACACGCCTTATGATGTATGTTTGATTGGACAGTGTGCGACTAGCAGATGCTCTAGGCATTGGCTACGAACGTGAGAGAAAAAACTTATGGGCATTAGTGCAGCTATCAGACTATGTACATCACGCTGTATGTTTGATTGAGCAGTGCAAAACTAGCAGTTGTCTGGGCTCCGCTTAGGTGTCGAATTAGAGACAGTCTGCAACTATAAGAACTACGCTGAATACCTATCAGCAATACTTAAACAATCTTAGCTCATATAAAAGCGTATCAACTTCAGTTAATCAATCATACTACATCATGATGTATGGAAATCTTCATAAACTGCCCAAATTCTATACTCATACTTGAGCTACGACTTCACATACAAAAGCAGACCCCATGCGCGTCTCTTCCCGCTACTGAGTATTGAAATTCCTTACGATTGACTTCGCTTCGGAGTTTTATTGATTGATTTTCAATGGACGCAGCTAAAAGTGAGCGAGCGCCGGAGCAACAGACAAACAGTCAGGCAGCTGCCTCGGCTCCAGCTCCGGCTTCAGCTTGAACTCCTGCTGAGCGTGTGACGTGCCTCTGTGCCTGTGCCGGGCGCACGTTGCGTATGCTCAATATTGTGATGACGGCCACGTAGCACAGTTAGTTGAACCGAGCGAGTGAGCTCTGTTTTTTTCTGTTGCTGCTGTTGCTTCTCTCTGCAAGTTTGCACAAGATATTCAAGCAATGATGAAGTGTTTTTATTGTGTTTATTGGCATGCGTTTTAATGAACCAAGCCGGGGCGAATACCAGGAGGTACGGCTCTCCTATGGCATAACGGGCCAATTTCCGCTGTAGAGAATGCACAATACGCACAAGTACAAGCACTGCATAAATACGGTTATGGCAGTCGAAACTTTTTTCATTAAAAGTCGAGAGGACAAGGAAAGAGCGAGAGTCAGAGAGAGAGAGAGAGGGAAGCAGCCGGATAAGTGAGTGCAAAATGTTATTTTATTGTCAACAAGCAAAGTTGCAAGCAGCACAAATGACAGTGCGAGAGAAACAGGGAAAGCGAGAGGTAGAGCATGTGCAAGAGAGCACGAGGGGGTACAAACTGAAACTGAATTGTTGTGCTGCCAAAATTTATTTAATATGCAATATAAACACAGGACAAGGACTCGCAAGGACTCGCCGGCGCAGCGACAACAACATGACACGCTCATAAACTCATTTGGGGAGCTGCAGCAGCAACAGCAACAACAACAACGACGACAACAACAATCAGAGCTCACAGCTGCTCGTTTTTAAGGGACAGCCAAGAAATTTTTAATAATACCTCAAGGATTTCCCGAGTAGAGCAAGTGCAAACACCGAGCAAAGCCATCAAATATGCATAAATGCCGCTCACAGTCTCCATTGTTGGTGTTGTTGCTGTTCCCCCGACTAAGCCACAAGCCACAACTGTGCCCACAACTTTTTTCATTAATTTAGAAAAACAACGAAACAGCAACTGCTCACGCATTAGCCAAGGCGATTAAACACCTCCCCCTCTGATACGCCACAGAGCTTGAAAGTCAATAAAAATGTTGCCACAACTTTTCGCCTGCCTGCAGTCATTATCAATTTATGCGCCCCAAGGGCGTGGCCTCTGCGTATACATACATACATAACTTTCAGGCGGTGCCAAAATTGAATTGATTAATAAAATATGAAATGAAACCAGAAAATACTACCAGCGCATCCCGCCCCCTAAAGCCTAGCCTAAGGTCTACAGTCTGTTTTAAATAACTGTGAAACAGAAACACAAACAAGTTTAGTCGACAAGTTGGTTTCGAAGTGCCTCAGGGCTTCAGTTTCTAATTTTCTATTTTCTGTGGATATTTTTTGCTGGAATTTTGGTAATTTATTTACAGTGCACTCTGTGCTAATTGAAGTCGGCGCTGGGGGAAGAAAAGGGTGTTCTCATGTCGGATACAGTGAACTTATTATATTAAAATACGTTATTTTCTCATTGGTCTCTATATTTATTTTCAAGCGCTTTAATTTCCTGTAATTTGCAGGCGAATTTTAAGTATACTATTGAAAAAATGAGTGTTTCCAAGTCGGATTCTGAGAAAAAATTATATGTGTTCTAAATATTTTGCTTAAGTTGATTTAACACAGTCTTTCCTGTCCAATATAATTGTATGGTTGAATATCATGTAAATTTAAGAGGTTTGGCTTACCTGTAAACTCGTATATAGTTTATATCGAATTCGCATTAGTTTAATTAATTTTCTTACTGCATCGCCAAAAAAAAATTAAGAAAGGTATTTCCAAGTCGAATAAATTATGCTATTCTTGGGTTTCGCATTTAACGCAGCCTTTGCTTTCCTCCTCCTCATTTCCTGTGATTTACTGGCGAAATTGATATTCAGAACACTCCACTCTACTGCATTTCTTTTGGCTCATTAATGGAAACATGTGCATTCCCTTTGTGTGGTCGCAGCAGCGGCTGCGGCAACTGGACGAGCGAGTTGCATATGCATGACGCATGTTGCAAGCTGCTAATGCCATTTGCAAGCCGGACAAACGCAGACAAACCTCGTCCAGTTGCTTAAATAATCATCAAAAGTGGAGCTAAGTGCCGAATCCGGACTGCAGCTGGCCGGAAGCCATCACCATTCGCAATGCCCTTTGCGGTGGTAAGAAGTGCAGCACGGTGAGGAGCAGCAGATGGAGCAAGCGTTAGAGCAGGCATAGGATTAGGCTTTAAGCGTAGCTCTTCCTCTCTTGCTATTTTTGTGTATAACTTTCGCTTTCCGCTCGCAATGCCAGGTATAATCTCTGACCCAAATCCCGCCGGCAGTCGGCTTGGATGACGCCTTAAAGACACAAACAAACTGTGTCACACGGCACAGCGCGCCGCTGCCTACCTGGAGAGGCTGCAGGGTTGGGGGGCAAAACGGAGCGTGTAACCCTCGCAAAGCAAATATTGGCACTTGCCTCAATAACCCCCGGTAAGGGTAAGTCCTTAGCTTTGTTTGCCTCAGCTGCTCCGGCAGTGGCTTCAAATGGGTCACAGATGTTAGACGACTACGACGACTTGGAGCTGGCAAAAGCGGCTGAATCCAGTGCAGCGGCGTCTGACCCGGCTTGGGCTGTGCTGGATTAACATTTGGCCGGGGCAAATACGAAACCAAAACTTAAGCCCGGTAATTGCGCGGCAGACATCGTCTTTGGGGTCGAAATCACACACACACACACGCACAGCGTCTGCCAGCTTTAATGGACTTTAAGCACAATGCAAAGGCGGCTGTGGGCGTGGCACTCGCGCTTGAATTAACAAATTAATGCACGGTCGGGGGCGTCTCAACTTGACTCGACGCGAGCAACATCTAATGAATATTTATCAGAGCTTTTTTCCCGCTGCCGCTTTGGCTGCTTTGCAGCTATTTTTTTAGCTGCTGCTGCGCTTCGATTTTCCAGCTCTAATTTAATTGCTGCAGCAGAAGAGCAGGGACAACAGCATCCGCTTCCGCTCTGGCACAACATCCGCCAGCAGCGGCAATCGCATTAGAATGCGCCGCACTTGTCGCCTTGATGGATGAGCCGCAGGCTGAAGCAGGCGGGCGAGCGCAGAGGGCACGGGGATGACTGGAGTGCAGCATAGTTGTGGTCCATGCCGATCATTGCACCTGCACGTGAAGAGAGTCTGGCAGTCTGGCAGCTTGGCAGGTGCCAGCTGCACGCCTGCTTCGGCTTAATGCACTCATTTAATTGCATTATGCCGCAGGTACTTCAGGCTGCACCTTCAGCCTGCCTGTCCAGGTGTGCATGTGTATGTGCGGCATGTGGCACTCAAGCTGACAACAACAGCGACGGCAGCAGCAAGAATGCTGCATTAATTTGCATATGAAAAAGCAGCAGGCAAGCAGCTTGTAGTGTTGTGTTGTTTGTTGTTTGTTCTTTGGCTCCTTGATACATTGTCGCCGCCGCCGTCGCCTGTTAATGAAGTCAAGAAGCTGCGGCGGCTTGTTGCAGGCAGCAAGGCGCAACGTCAACATAAACACAGTTACACCAACACATGCAAATATATCACACGTGTTGGTTATTTTTATTTATTTACCGAAAAGTGTGGAACGCGTGCGCAGCTTTCTTACTTTAGTGCGGTCGCCATATTGCATGTCTACTAGCGTTGCCAGAGTTTTTATTATGCGTACTTGTAATAATGCACTAAGAAATACCAATAAAATATACAGACTTCTGCACACATAAATAAATATGCCGCGATTGCCTATTAACGAAGTCAGCGACTGTGCTGCACAGTGCAGCCTCAACATAAACAACAGCAGAAAGCACATACGCAGTATTTAAATTTTCTCGAAAAGTACAAAACGCGTGCGCAAGCTTCTCAATACTGAAGTTTAGTTCGGCCGCCATGTTGCAAGCCTGACAGCGTTGCCACATCTGGCTGGCAGCGTTGCGCAATGCACGAAATGCCAAATATAATAAACAACTTAATAAAATTAATGTTTTGTGTGTATTTATTATCGCAAAAGTGCCAAAGGTTTTCTAAATGCCTTGCACCCTCCCTCCCTCACCCTATTGCACTCACATGGTAAAGCATATGTGCCTGGCCGGCAGCTGCAGCGGCACCTCGCTGCGTCGCAGCCGTACACAGCAGCAGCTGCAGTTGGACTCCGGCGTAATGTCGGATCTCTTGCGCAGCACTCGGCTCACCCAGTCGATGGAGATGCCCGCTCCGAAAATGCCCATTTTGTAGCGCAGCGTGTGATGCGCCTGTGCGGCGTCGTCGTTGTTGCGATACACAATGATGTAGACGTATTGCTGCGGCTCGTGCTCAAAGACGCGCAGCTTCACATAGCTGCAGACTTGTCGCAGCTCGTCGTACACCTGCAGCGGCGTCAGGTGATCGACGCCGTGCAGCAGCAGCTCGCGCTTGTTGCGCGACTGACGTACCTGTATGTTCAGCTTCGCCAGCCTGAAGCGCAGTCGCAGTCTGAAAAGGAAAAATATTCTATTATTTTCGAAGGCCCTTGCGACTTGTGCTGCTGCGTACTCCCACATAACGTGCTTCATGTTCGGCTCGTCCAAGTACTGCAAGTAGGCGTAGCCGCGGCTCGCGCCCGAGAAGTCGATCTTGAAGCGCAGCTTGTAGACGACGCCCAGCTCGACGGCTACGCGCATAATGTCCTCGGCCGTGATGTCCTTCTTAATGCGCACCAGAAAGAGCTGAAAACAGGAAGCCAAAGTTAGCATAGCTTTCGAGGATTGCCAGGGTAGCAGCCACCTCGCCGGCACCCGCTTCCAGCGCCGTTATGCGTTCTGCCGGCAGCGGCAGCCTGCTTGTCACATAAACAGTGCCATTTATATGCGTTTTTAGATATGCTTGCTCCAAGTCGAAGATTGCATTCATATTTAATAAACAGTGCTGAACGCGTGCGCAGCTTTCCTTGCGGTAACCAGTGTTGGTAAGCGCAGTGCTTTGTTTTTTAGCACGGCTGCCATTTTGGCTGCCCAACAGCGTTGCCAGATGTGCAGCTTACAGCTTTGCTAAATAATGCACTAAAACAGGCATTTATATATTTATTTATGAAGAGTGCTTGTTACCTGCTTGTCAGTTAAATAAGTTAACATTTTCTTGCAAAAAGTGCAGCACGCTTGCGCAGTTTTCACGTCCTCATATCGCCTGCCTGTCAGCGTTGCCAGATATTGCTTGCAGCTTTTCACCATAATGCACTAAAAATGCCAAATAAGCGTCGCTCGTTATGCCGCTTTGGTTTTTATTTTTTTCTTTTTGGTCTTTTTAGATTTTTTAGCACATGTCAGGCCAGGGCTGTTGCCTTGGCTGCTCTCGTCGTTGTCGTATTTGGACAGGTCGCGCGTGCTTTTTCTTAGCTCATGTTTAACAATATAAATTTATGCGGGCCACGCAACTTTGGAGCTGCTGCCAGCAGCAGCCGCAGACCGCAGCACCTACAACACTTCGTAGTTGTCGCTCGTTGTTGTTGTTGTTGCTGCTGTTGCTGCTTGTGCTGTGTTGTGGTTAAGCCAGCAGAGTGTAAGGGTAGCGGGAGCAGGCAGGCAGGCAGGCAGGCAGTCAGGCAGGCTTAGTGCCTGCAGAGACTGAGAGCAGCTCGTCCTGTGCTGCACTCAAGTGGCAGCTGCCGCTGCGGCTGCTTCATTTTCCTAATTTATACGCGCGCAACGCTAATGAAAATTTGCGTGGCAGGGCAAACCGCATGCTTTGTTCTCGTTCTGCTCGAGCTCTGCGTGGCGTTGCGACTGGCACTTCAAGGTGCACGTCGTCGTCGTCGTCGTCGCTCCACTTGAGAAATCCTGCTCCTGCTGCTGCCTTTGCTGCGGTTGCGGGGCAAAGTTGAGCGCGCCGCGGTCGTAAAACGCTTAGAGACAGCCCGCAGGCATCATAATCCTGTCACAGCAGCGCCTCCGGCAGTGCTTGCTCACTGTCCTTGGTAGGCAGCAATTAGTAGCTGCTACTACCTACTACTACTACTACTACACACAAATAGCAGCTACAACAGCGTAGGCTACTGCAGCTCATTCAACTTTTGCCCAGCTGAAACTCAACCGAATGCTTAGTCTCTTCCACGTAGTCTTAGCTTAAACACAAACTAGAAGTGAGACGCTTAGCAAATAACAAATTTAATATACAATAGAAATATGAAAATAATTCTCCAACTTTTTGAACAATATATAAATACAAAATATATAATTTAATCCTAGTTTAAGCACATTTTTACAGTTTTTTTTTCAATAAAAAATTCAAATGGATGAACCAAACGAAAGACTGCTCGATCTGCACTTCCAGCAGCAGACCAGGGAGTACGGCCAGGCCTTCACGCAGATCGCCTGCCGGTCGGACCAGACCATCATGGAGTACTGGCTGCAGATATTCGATGCCGCGCCCCGCCCACAGAAATGGGCGCGCAACAGCCTGATGCTGCTGATGTACGGGCATGTGGTGGAGTTCGGTTACCTGCAGGTGCCCTTCACAGACATGCGTAATTGTGGCAAGGATCTCAACGATGTGCTAGGCACCTACAAGGGTTTGCCGTGCGCCAAGAAACCCGAACGCCAAGCAATGCAAAGTCGCACTCAGCACATCACATATCTGCTGAGAAACCCCAAGAAATGTGCTGCTTCTGCAGTCGCGCGGAAACCCTCCGTGCCCAAGAAGGTCTCGTTCGAGGCATTCGAAGAGATCTCGCTGAGCAGCGTGCTGACGGCCATCTCGCAGCAGACCTTCGATTCGCATCGCTGCTACAGTCAGGAGGACAACCTGGCACTGATTGCGGCCGAGAACCGCATCATCGCAGAGATGGATGCGGCATATGCGCACGGACGTTCGCCCCTAACATCGCGATCGAGCCTGAACTGCAACTACAATTCATCGTCGGAGGCGCAGAGTAAAATTATGAGTGAACTGGACGCAGCTTTCAATGCGGAAAGGTCTTCCAAGTTAAACAGTTCGACTTCAAGGATTACACAAACACAGACACAAGCCAGGCTTGCAGCTGGCTCACAGTGTACTGTCAGGGCCTGCAGAAAGTCGGCAACGGATGATTCCAAGATAAAGCACTACTACGAGGCTTTGAAGGAGAACATACCGGAGAGGAGGCCAAACAGAAGCTTTGCTGCCACCTTTAACTTCGATGAGTGGCTGGCACAAATGGCCCAGGAAGTATATCCCTCTGGCAATGAGGAGCAGCAGCAGAAGCCACGCCCCGCAGTGGTCACAAGGTCTTCCCAAACCACAGGCAATGCGTGCACCTCCTCGAGTCCCGTCTTGAACAAACCTCCGCAGGATGCAGCCCAGGAGATCGGCATGAACAGAAGCATACTGGCGCTGCTGCGCAGCAATGAGCAACTGCGTCGCGCGTGCCTGCGCTACTACGACAAGAACGGGCAGCTGCGTCGCGAGGTCAAGCCGCTGCCCAAGGGACCGGCCAGCTGGGCCAAGGGCCTGCTCATTGGCGCCTATCGCGCGCTGCATCATGCCTCGCGTTGCCGCGGCCTCGTGCGCGGCCAGGGCAAGTTCGAGCAGATCCATGGCTGCAAGCACGGCTGGCGCTGCTATCGCCGCTTGATGCTCGCCCGCTGCGTGCCGCGCTGCCGCTCGCAACTGATGCACATGGTGCTCGATGGCAATCGACTGCTGTTGCTGCTGCGCATGTCCTACATACTGCGGGTGAAGCAGGTCTACGCGCACGTCGGCAACCTGCAGCTCGATCGCACCGAGCTGCTGCTGCTGCTGGAGAACCTGGAGCAGAAGTACCTCAAGATGGCCAACGAATTGCATTTCCAACTGTTTAAAATTGTTAAATAAAAATTGAGTTCCGTTCGCTGCGCTTTGCGCTGCAATAATAAAAGCGCGCGCAAGCTGTTTGCTTTATTCAATTACAACCTGCTGGCGGAAGAAAGCACAATGGCTTGTACAGCTGCTGCAAGGGAAGGGAGCGGGGTGAAGCATGCTGAATGAGAAAATAAATAAACAATCAAGCTCTTAAACAGCAGTGCTGCTGCTACAGCTACTAATTTTTAATTATGCACTGCTGCCCGCTGCAGCTTACAAAACGGAAACGACAACAACAGCAGCAACAAAATGGCTGCCAGCTGCGCGAAGCTGGCGCCATTTTGTAAGCAGCTGAAATTAGCAGCACAAAAAAGCGGAGCATAAAAAGCAACTCAACTGTCGCCATGAGCACTTGCAACTTGCGCGCGTAGTTGTAATTGTGTGCGAAGTGTGGGCAATGTGGGCAGTGGCCAGGGCGTGGTCAAGCGCCAAATGCAAATGGTCAATGAACTTGTCGCAAAAGTCATAGAAGTAAACAAACATTACATGCGCTGTAAATACAGTGCACATTAGACTTGTGCGCTTAGTTTGGTATCTTTTGACAGGTTGGCAACGCAACACAACTGTGAATGACAAATTGATTGATATCCTTTACATTAGTTAGCTTAGTATTTAACGACAAGCTGGCAACGTCAACTATGGCAGCGTACGCTGTGAATGTACATTAGACTTATGCACCTAGTTTGGTATCCTTGACAAGCTGGCAATGCCAAACACCTGTGAATGGCAAATTGATCGATATACGTAACTATATATTATACATTACTTAGCTTAATAGTTTACGACAAGCTGGCAACATCAAACATGGCAGCGTACGCTGTGAATGCCAAATTTAACAAACAAGTATTCAAGCTTTCTATATGTGTGCACATTTAATGCAGCCTAGGTTTAGTATTTTTCGATAGGGTGGCAACGCCAAATGTCTGCATACGCTGTGAATGTCTAATTGCACTGCAAGCAGTTTGCAGTTTGCGCTTTTAATTGCCAGTTGCCAGTTTTCTTATCGTGTGCTCACTGTGTAAATACATGTGCATATACAGCACACACACGGATGGCTTCATCAGCTTTCGACTATGCAAATTTATGGTCTATATTTAGGCATTTGCACACAACGTTCTCAGCACTGTCTGCGGCTGCATAAATTAATTATTTATGGCTTGTGAAACATGTTGCTCAACAGTGTCGGATTGCCGCCCAAGTGCCCCACCCCCTTGGCTTTTTCTTCACCCCAACCCCACAACCCCCTCCCGCTGTTGTTGTAGTTGTTGCTGGTACATCATCATCGCATTGTTTGTTCAGCTTGCAAATAATGTGGCAACGCCTTGCGTGGAGCGTCATCCCACCGCCACGACGACGATGGGAGCTTATCTAATAGAAATGATCGCAAAATATGGTCTTGTTTCAGTTGCTCTCTTTGTCTCCCTGTCGAGCTCATGTGCATGCCGAGCACGCACACATAATTATAATTTTTACAACGTCTAAATAAACGCAAATATCTTATGCATAAAGGCAAGCGACGAGCAGGAATTGACTGGGCTCTGGCTGTAGCCGAGTGTGAGAGAGAGAGAGACCGAGAGAGGGAGAGCGTGCGAGAGAGAGAGAAGGGAGCGAGGTAGCCGCCTCGATTGGCCTGTGTGTAATGAATGACAGGCCAAAGAAGGCAGCACCAATACAAACAGAAAACGATTGCAAATTCTAGAAAATAGTGTAGGGTAAGTTGGGTTCCCTTGGCATTCAGCTGCAACTTGTTATAATATCATAACTTTTTATAACTAAGAGAAATTCGACTTTTCAGCACATGAAGCATAAGTAAAGCAAGCTACAGTCGAGTAAATTATACGCCTGTTAAATACCCTGCCGTCAATTTGTTCATTAAAAATTAGTTATTATTAAAAAAAAATGTTTAGAGAATTTAAAAATTAATTACACACACACAGTGATTTTATTACACATCACACATACGAGACTCAAAAGAAAAATTCTTTTACTGCTTTACTACTACAGCTGTATAGATTGTTTCTTAAATAACTTTGACGTTATTTGTTCAATCCGGCTTAAACTCGCAGAGTCTATTGCAATTATATTTAGCTTATTTTATGCCAAATTTCAATATGTAAACTTTTTAAATTGCTCAAAATTTTAGCTAAAAATTTAAATATACGATTTTTGAACGCCTGTATGGATTGTTTCTTAAATAATTTAGACGTTTTTTGTTCAGTACGGCTTAAACTCAGAGTTCTTTACGATTTAGCTTATTGCATGTCAAATTTCAATGTGCTAACATATTAAATTGCTGAATATTGCAGTTAAAAATCGAAAAAAACGATTTTTAGACGCTTTTCTTTTTATTTCAAATAAAGTTGACCTTTTGGAAGCCTTACACTGTACTCTAACAACATCATGTTCCATGTACAGAGCACTCAAGTGCAGAGATAGTGTATCGCAGCATTAACATAAGCCTATAATTCTTTCTTTCTTACGCTTTGCTCTGCCGATTCTTTTGTACGGCAATTTCAATTGGCATTACAATATAATTTATGCGCTTTATTGCGCTCAACTGGGCAGCAGACACATATTAATGCGGCTCTCACGCTCTGCCCCAAGTGACGTCAGCTGCGTTCGAAGCTGGCTCTGACTCTGGCTCTGAGTCTGAGTCCCAGTCCCGGCGAAAGCTATAAATATGATTGACACGCCCGTTTGGTTTGTCAATCAAATTTTGGATATAGCACGGCGCAGACACACGAAATGCTGCTCAAAGTGCTGCTGGTAAGAAGCCAGAGATATGGCTCTATATATATATATATATACACACACACACACACACTCACATCTATAGCTAACTATATATCCATGTCTGTCTTGCCTTTTGTTCTCTTCATCAGCTCCAACTGACGCTGTGGCTGTCGCTGCTCTGCGCCGGAAGCCTGGCCAAACCGCATTTGTTGGCCGCGACGCCTGTGAGCTATGCAACACCCGTTGGCGCTGGTTCCGGCTGGCTGGCAGCTGTGGCGCCACAGCCGGTTGCAGCAGCTGCAGCCTATTATCCGGCCTACGCGGCGTATGCGTACACGCCGGTCTATTATGGCGCATACGCCACGTATCCCTACTATGGCTACCTCCGACGCTGAGCGGGATTAGCTGTTGTTCGCCCAAATTAATTTAGCACACACACACACACACACACACACACACAGAGAGATATATGTATGTGTGTTGGTGTATCTGTGTGTGTGTCTAGGCTCGAGTAAATTGATTAGATTTTGACGTGCGCGTGAAAATCTCATATTTTACGCTGTTTTTACGTTGATTCGATTTGGCGGCAGCTGTAAATAAAAAACATTTATGAAATCAGCAGACAGACAAGCACACACACAAACACACACACACACACACATGTATACACACTTGTAGAATTAAAAAGGAATCAATAAAAAGGCAAAGGCAGCGTCTTCCCCCTCAGCCTACGTCTCTTTGTAGCCGTATCTGCATACATATGTAGCTGTATCTGCAAATGTATCTGTATCTGTAGCTGTAGCTGAGTCTTGGGCACAGCTGTAGTAGCTTCGACAGTGGCATTTTCATTTGGGTCCTTTGAAATTTGCTTACATGTGCGCATATTTTCACCTGTGCACGTCTTGCCAGCAGCAGCAGTAGCAGGAGAGAAGGAGAGGAAGAGTGGCAGAGCGGCAGCGAGAGGCAGACGGCATTTGTGGCAGGGCTTGCAAGATGTCTTTGGGGTTCTCGCTCTGTGTGTGTGTGTGTGTGTGTGTGTGTGTGTTCGTGTGAGTGTGTTTCTTGGTAACCCGCTACTGATTTACCCGACGTGTATAAATCTTTTATTCATGTAATCCATTTGGAAACACGTTTGCACATGATTGTGTTTATTTCGAAACGGAATCTTTTCAGGCAACAGTCTGCGCTTGTGTGTGTGTCGGTGTGTGTTTGTCTGGCTTTGTGTGTGTGTGTGTTTGATTTGAAAAATCGTCAAAATTATATAAAGTGAATACAAATTTTATTTACTCGATTTTATTGCCCGCCCGCTTGCCCGTTTGCCAGACAAACAAACATTTCTCGTGTTCGCATTTCTCATTACGTACCCGAACCGGAATCGGATTCGGAATCGGAATCGGCATCGAAATCGGTTTCATTTTGACTTTGTTTTCTATGCCTTTTTTGTTTGTTCTTTTTCTCCCGCTTTGTTGGTTTTTTTTTTTTTTTGTTTGTTTCATTCACTTTATAGAATTCGTTTTAATTGCTCGCAACTCGTAATGTGCAATCGAGCGCAATAAATTACAGAGAGTTTTGCGCTGTGAAAAGTTTGTAAATCAAATATGATCTCATATTACAGCGCGTAAATCGAGAAAAAAAATGCATGCCAAATGATTTACGAGTGAAAGGGAATGCGTAAATTATGTAAATGCATCTTAGATTTATCTGCTTGATTTTTAGAGCGTTGCATAAAAAGGAATACTGCAACTGGCATGCAGACGAGGAGCAGTACGGCGAATATATCAGCTGAATAGTTGAATAATTGAAGAGCTTCTTGATTTCTGGAAATCATTGCTGCATTTTTTATATTTTTATATTGCAGAAATGCTTATCTAAAATTTATAAAATCAGTTGAATATAGAAAAAAGTTTTAATGTGAATAATGCGTAGAATATAGAAGCATAGGAAAAATAGTCCAGTTTATAAAGTAATCGAAACGCTATCACTATCGTTCTCGGCCCGACAGATAGGGAACAGTGGTAAGCAAACATCGATATTTTTATCGATAGTGTCGATTATCATAAGCGCTGTGTAAAAATTTACAACTCAGCTACCAAGTGGTTTTAAGCATCTTTTCTTTACATACAAAATATGAAATAATTAGCAAAAGTTGAAAACTGAAACTGAAATTGGTATAGCATGATTTTGCTTATATAGTTATCGATAGGCTGTATACAAATATAACTTCTGTTATGCATAGCTAAACGTCAAGCTAATTATATACCACCATATCTTGCTCTCTCTCTCCATTTTAGACTTATTAAATAATTTTCAAAATTTAAGCACTAATATGGGTATGCTTAGAGAAGTATGCATAGTATGGCTTAGTTTTTATAGTAATTAAATTGATATATATATGTTAGTATGACTACAGGGAAACGTGGCTATATTTTTAGTTATTTCTCCATTTTAGACTTAAAAAATAATTTTTACTGATATACGATTTCTGTTCTGAAAAGTATTCGACCTGCAATTATTTCTCGGCCCCAGCGTTAGTCTTAAAATTTTCCCAACTGTAGATTTTGGTATACCAAGATTTTAAATCAGCTCGGATACTTTTCGGATGTATGTATGCGTTTGTTAGAAGAAGAATAGTTTAGTTTTTATAGTAATTAAATAATATATATAATAAAATAATATATATATATATATATATATATATATATATATATATATATATTTTTTAGCTATTAATATCTTATCATATCTCACACATTTCCATATTAGATATATAAAATCAGTTGCACTTTTAAAGCTGCTTCATAAAAACGAAAGATAATATTTAAAAATATTTTTTTATTATATATAAACATGCTTGCATATTATATTAACTGCTCAGAATATTAGCCCAGTTTGAGGCAGCGGATATGCCATCGTAGCACAGCCCATTTGCAGGGTATTCGCCAGCAAAGTGCACAAAGGCATTACAATGCAGCGCGGCGTAAAGTTTCCAGCTTGATGCAGTTTTATTGAATAAAAGGTCATTAAATTTGGACGCTATCTGTTGCGAGAACTTGTGAAATAGCTGCAGTCACTCCGCAGCACCCGCTCCCGCAGCACCCTACAGCCACCGCCCTGGACTTGCTGCACGCCACGCACTTGGGTTTTTACAAGACTTTTCCGCTCACGCTGGAAACTTTACAACTACTTGGCGTTTACTACCTGAGCGGAATGAGGGGCAAAGTCGGGAAGAGACAGGACAAGGATGATGCCAAAGTTATGATAAGCAGCTACGGCTCCTGCTGCTGCTGCTGCTGCTCTGGCTTCTCCTCTGGCAGTTGCAGGGCGCACTCGGCGCTTTCAACGCGCAGGCAGACAAAGTCAAGCAGAAAACTCGACTGCCGCGGGGGCAGGAAGCGTTGAGAGGCAGCATATTTCATACAAAGCGAAATCCTTTTTCCTTTTTAAATAGAAAGTTTAATGCGGAGAGGCAGGGCAGAGCGCGGCGGCTGTAGCTGTTGCCAGGTGAAGCTGCCCGCAGATGCTCGAATTTCGATAAGGCAGCAGCAGAATTGTTGAAACTCTTCAAACTGCCCGCTGCGCCGCAAATTGTTGCCGCATGCAAAGCGAAGGCGCACAGCGAGGCGTGAGGCGCAACCAGCCATGGCGACCAGCCAGGCATTAAGCCAAAGGCTGCCCCCTCTATCCCCCTCCCACCACCCCCCGGCAGCTGAGTTCATTTGGCCCGCCTAATTTACTGCAGTTTTTTTTTTTGCTCAGCATATCTTCAGATCTTTATTTACACGGCATTCCAACAAATGGTCACATATTTGCGCTTCTTACTTCTTCAGCAGCACGGGGGCGGCAATGGGCGCGGCCAGCGGAGCGCTGTAGGCCAGAGGAGCGGCGGCAGCGTAGCGGGCAATGGGCGCGGTGTAGGCGGCAGCAGCAATGGGAGCGGTGTAGGCAGCGGTGGCAATGGGCGCGGTGTAGGCAGCGGCAGCAATGGGCGCGGTGTAGGCAGCGGGGAAGGCGGCGCTGTGAGCGACCTGGTGGGCGCTGTAGCTGGAGGCGTAGGGTGCCACGTAGGCAGCGCTGCCAACGACGGCGGCGGCCGGGGCGGTGTAGGCCAGAGGACCGGCGGCCAGGATGCCAGGCTTGGCGGCAGCCACAGCCACAACAGCGAAGAAGCAGACGGCGAACTGCAGCAGCGGGAGAGGGAGAGAAAAGATTAGCTGCTGATGCTGCTGCTGCTCCTGGTAGTGATCCTCCTTGGACTTACGAATTTCATGTTGATTTTGGGTTTGGGTTTTTCGACTTGAGCTGTGCGAACAGTTGAAGCTGAGAGCGTTGTTTGATATCGAAATTGGTCGATCGGCGGGCTTATATAGTCGACAGACGGGCGTGAGGTGAAGGTGTGCGTGACGCATGCAGGGCCTTCCGGCTGAAGGCCGCGCTTACAAATGCAGGCGGCATAACCGTTAGCCGTTTGCAGCGTGGTTGTGGCTCGAATTGTTGTTGTTGTTGTTGTTGCTCGACTTGTTGTCGTTGTTGTTCTTGTATGTAAAGCGCTTGTGGCACGTGCTGCGGCCTTTTTCGGTAATTTGATTAAGTTTTGCGCAAAAAGCAATTGAAATGCGGCTTCCCGAGTCGCTTCACAAAAGCCATAAACCAATTATAAAACACACACAAGCGAACTCTCGTATACATCGCACACTTTCTCCAGGGATGAAAAGCTCTCTGTAAAATGAACTCGAGCGCTTTGAAAAATGATTTTCGACTTCGACTGCAGCTTTAACTTCAATTTCAACTTGTAGTTCAACTTCCTGTGATTGATTAACAAATAAATAATTAAGGTATCTTAGCAATAAATTGACTTTCGCACAATGGAAACTTGAGTTCTAAGTTCACTACAAGCTGTGAATTTCAATTGTTTTCGCTAGCATTTTAACTTGATATGAGAGCGACAAATTAAAAAGGAAAATCTATAAATTTGAATAACTTTAAGTCAATAATAAAAATATTAAAATGCGTTATTTTTTTGCTACTTCTTGCTATTGCTTTGATGGAAAAAAGCAACTTTACGGGCAGCACAAGGCTACAGCTAAAAGTTTTTCAAAGTAATTAAAATATTAAATTTATATTTATTATTTTACAAATATTTGATGCCCCATTCTTTTAAAAAATTTATTAAAAGTATTCTAACCTTGAATTGAACAGATAAAAGCTTCACTATAACAAAGAATTCGCGGCTTTTCAGCTAAAATGTCAGCAGAAAGCACATTAAAGCTTTAACTTAGAGCAGAGGTTCAATTAAAAATTATAAATTGAGAGCATAGTTCATACAAAAAGTGTATTTCCAGTTAGTTCCAGCTTAATTGTCGTTTGATAAAATATTGAAAAGCTCATTAAAGCTCCTGCTAGGAATATAGCATCATTATCGTCTTAAAAGAAAGGTTGTCGTCTATTAAAAAAGCTTATATGCGCAAAAAAGTTTACTTTGCCAGATAAAAACTTCAATCTTAAACAGTATACAGTAAATTTCGTACTGAAATTTCACTAAAAAGCACATTAAAGTTGTCGTTTGGAATATGCCAAAAACTGAAAGCCTTTCCGTTCTAAAGAAATGATTAATTTCTGATTTGTGTAAATTTTCAATTTTCGTAACTATTGCTATGAGAGATAACAGCTTCGATTTTGCAATTTATGCGACCAATTTCAAGTTGAAATTTTAACAGAATATACATTAAAGCTGTAATAAGCCTTTGCATTAATCTGCCACTCAGCTCAAGCCTCAACCCCAACAGCAGCTCAAAACTCTTCTATTTGCAGCCCTGACTTCTTGAACTGCACGTCATGCCGATTGGCAATCCATGTCAACCCCCTGTAGCGGCGATATATAGCCATAACCCTCAACCCATCTCCGAGTTGCCTTTCTTAGGGATTTCGGTGGCACTTTGTCATGAATAATTTGCTGAAACCACTCGAAGGCAGCCGCCGTCAAATGTCGCGCGCGTTTCTAGACAAATTCAAAACAAAATTTTATAATAGACTGCCAAATCGCTGGATGGGGGTGTGCGGGTGTGCAAGTGTGTGTATGTGCGTGTCACTCACGTTTTACGGCACTTGAGCGACGCATTAACGCGCTCGCACAGATGCTGCTGCTGCTGCCACGCCCATTGGCGAACGCCTTTATTATGGCAATAAACTCAGAGCTGAGCGCGAAAGTGGCGCATATTTTACGCAACTTCTGCCTGTTCCAATGCCACAACTTGCTCCAATCGGAGTGAGCGAAGGAGTCTAGCGAGGAGTTGGAGTCGGAGTAGAGGGTAGGATGGCAGCCAGGGGAGCAGGAACTGAAGCTTTGTGACCGGCAAACGGAGCGCGCACTTTTCTTTGCGCCTTTTTGTGCACATTTCTTTTTTAATTACTCGCTGCCACTTAGCCATGCCCCAGCCGGTGGCAGGGGCACGAAGTAATGGGGCAGACTCTGGACTGCTTTGATATGTTGCTGTTGCTGTTGCTGCTGTTGCCAGTGCGAGTGCGAGGGTCACTTGAGAATTGCGCGACGCGCACTTGAAATGCGGTTGCTGGGTTCGAGCATGTTGCATCAAAGCTTTTAGAGGGATTAACCAATACGCATGTAAGCAAATATAATATGTATGTGCTATATGTTGCATGCAACATTCGGTTGACAATGAAAGCGTGCCTGCCACGCCCACACAGTTGGCCGCAAGTCAAGCGACAAGGCAAATATGTTGCAGCTGCTGCTGCTGCTGTTGCTGCCGGGTAATTTCAATTGCCGCTGCGCATCATGATTGTGCATTTAGTAGGCGGTAGGCGGCAGGCGGCAGGCGGCACGCCCACATCCCAGTGGCAGCCAGACAAATCTGCCTTTTGCGTATGCACAGTCACAAGGCAAACACTTGAAGTGGTCGGGAAGATGCCAGCAGGAAGGGAAAATAGCAAGGAAGCCGAGCAAATCCTTCGGCGACAACAAGCGCAACAACTACTGAGAAGGTGAACGAATGTTGCATACCCTTCTAGTACCTTGCATAAAATTCGCTTGATTATTTCTAGAGAAACTAGAATGCATGTACAAATTATGGAGCTTAATTTTAGCGAATGTTGAGGGGTTTTTAGGCTTACTATAAATTTTTGCGAGCTGAATAAATAAAAATGTATTAAAAAATGTTAAATTTTGGCAGTTGCATAGTTAATTTCAATGTTATTCGAAAATAATATAGAAATTGTTTTTACAATATTACAATAAGCTGTTGCGAGTTTTATTAAAACATAATGATACGTTTTTGAGGTTTTTATACAAAAACTTACATTTTGAACGAACATTTCAATGTTTGCTATATGCAAAACTAGTTAAATTTTGATAAAATATGAGAAGAATGAGAGAAGAAAAGCAAGATACAAGTAAAAGTAACAAAAATCTGGTGTTAAAAACTATGTCAGCTATACAATATATCAGTTCCGGCTTGTTTCAACTGTTTTACAGTTTGTGGAAGAAAAAAAAGTCTGTAAAAAGCTTTATACGGACAAACGTACAACATCGACTTTGCTGTTTTGGCTTATGCTCAAGTATAAAAAAAATTTCTATAATCGAAGATGCTTACTCCAGAGAGTTGTCAAAATTGTTATACCCTCTGCAAGGGTGCATATAATACAAGAGCAGCTGAAATATTCGCGCAACTTTGTTGGCTGGCATGCTACAGACACCCACTTACCCGCTACTCTAACGCGCTCTCACTCTTTCCCTTTCTCTCACTCTCCCTCTCTCTCTCTCTCCCTCTTCGGCTGTCTGCCTTGTCCGCTGCCTTGCAAAATCGCGTAATTGGCATTTTTAAGCAAAATTCACGCTTCAACACTTTTTGGAGTGTGCGTGCGAGTGTGAGTGTGTGTGTACACACACATGTATGCACTACACGTCTGTCTGTGTGTCTGTGTGTGTGTGCACTGCTTGCCATTGTAAACACCTTGATACGCCGTGTACACTCGATACTTCTAATTAGTGAGATTTAAGCACTGCATTTGCCACGCCCCCTGCTACTTCCGCCCGCCTGCCAGCATGCCAACCCTTTTAATTGCAATTTATGACATTTGTTAATTAATTTTCCATTGAATTGTGGATTTGGCGTGGCGGGGAAAAGGGCGAACTGTTTGTCAATAAGCTTTTAAGCTTTTTTAAGCACTTCGTGTGGGTTGACAACGCCCGCGGCAAGGAATTAGCTGTGGTTCGAGGAGGAAATGAGCTGCGGGTTGAGGGAAAGTTGAGTGGGAAACACATTATGCGCATATGGAGCGGAAAATTCAATCAAGCTGATCGAATGAGAGAGAGAGAGAGCGAGACAGACTAATGTAAAACTACTGGGCGGAAATATGAAATCGTTAAAATAAGCATAAGTTTGGCAGCTGACATAATTAGTAAATTAATTGAATTAGTCCATTTGAGTAATAGAAAGACTTTTGTGTTTGAATTTAAATCAAGCATTAACAGCTGAAATTCTGTGTAATCTAGAAGTCAATCGTTGTTCAATCGCTAGTCAAACTGATTTGAAATCAAAGAAATTTGAAGTAACTAGCGCAATCAATCAGCAGTCAATCATTATTCAACCCATAATCAATCAATATTTGTTTAGTAAACAATTATTAATCAATCAGACATTGAACAATACTTAATTTAAAAATCAAAAGTGAGAATTCAATCAGCAGTCAATCAATCAATCAAAGCAAATGCTTGTTAATCAGGTCAATCGGTCAATATCAGCTCAATCGATTGTAAGTCAGCTGAATCGGTAGTCAATTAGATGAATCGACAGTCAATCAGGTCAATCGGTAGCCAATCGGGTCAATCAATTAGGTAGTTAATGATCAGCCCCAAGCAAATTAAAATTCAGTTGACTCGTCGTAAAGTGTCATTAATCGGGGCTCAAGCAGCTACCGTTTTTAGAGCGGTAATCCCAATCCCAATCCCAACAACAACAACAACATCGGCCTAACTGCAGCTCAAGGTCATGGACAAATGTCGTTGGCAACAACACAGAAAGCGAATCAAAAGTAACGGACGCCAATCACGCACTGCGGGGGCCAAGACATTAAGCGCAAGAGACAGAGCGAGTGGAAGAGGTCGAGAGAGAGAGCGAGAAAGACATACGGATCGAGCTCCATTCAGTGCCATCGGCTCGATTTCTGGCCAAGAATTGCGCATGCGCAACATGGACAACATTGTCTTTGTCTCGGCCCGAGACTCTGCCAGTTCGCTGACTTGGCAACGCGACCACGGCGACGTCGGCGCACGTGCCTCGCATCGCTAATCCGCGGCCGCCGAAAAGTGCAAGTGTTAAAAGCGTTGGACGCGGCGGGCTATAAAAACCCGGCGACGTCTCCAAGTTGGCATCACAAATCAATTGGTCATTCGCTCACTGACAGCTCCAGTCCAAAAACCCAAACTCAAAATCAACATGAAATTCGTAAGTCTAAGGAGGATCTTCACTTGGAACAGCAGCTAATCTTCTGCCTGCCTTTCTCTTCCTCAGTTCGCCGTCTGCTTCTTCGCTGTTGTGGCTGTGGCTGCCGCCAAGCCTGGCATCCTGGCCGCCGCTCCTCTGGCCTACACCGCCCCGGCCGCCGCCGTCGTTGGCAGCGCTGCCTACGTGGCACCCTACGCCTCCAGCTACAGCGCCCACCAGGTCGCTCACAGCGCCGCCTTCCCCGCTGCCTACACCGCGCCCATTGCTGCCGCTGCCTACACCGCGCCCATTGCCACCGCTGCCTACACCGCTCCCATCGCTGCTGCCGCCTACACCGCTCCCATTGCTGCCGCCTACACCGCGCCCATTGCCCGCTACGCTGCCGCCGCTCCTCTGGCCTACAGCGCACCCGTGGCTGCTCCCTTCGTGGCACGCCCCTACGCTGCCGCCCCTCTGCTGCTGAAGAAGTAAACGGACCGTGTGGCCTAGGGAAATAGTGCGCCATGTTTTCTAGAGCATGGCTGGGCATTTATTCCCCTTCCCCCAACTCATCCGTCCGCACTCAGCCCCCTCCAATTGCTTGTGATTTTGCTTACGATATTAAAATAAAAATATAATTTTCAAATCAACATTTTGAGGTCTTTCAATCAATATATATATCACATATATATAAAACAAATATCTAGAGAAATATATTGAAATATAAAAATTAACGATTGAAAAATGAATCTAATCTTTAATAATACATATATATATTATTAATATATTATTATCTATGAAATTGCAGCAATAATCTTCTACACTTACAAAAAAAAAAATCATCTAAAATATATAATGATTTTATCTTCAAATATTGTACAGAGGGTTTTATAAAAAATTTGCTTAAGTTAAAATTAAATTGGAATAAGGCAACTCAAATTATCTATAATATACACGACCTTATACCAATTAAAATATTCCCAAAAAGACCTCCTCGCTTACTTTTTAAAATATTGAGGAGAACAACGCACAAAATTTGCATATATTAAAATATAATAGAAAAATTATCAATTAAAAACAAATTAACTGCTATATTTCTCATAAGTTAACTATAGCAAGTGCCTCTTAATTTCTTCAAAAAAAACCCATGAAGCTTGCATTATTTCGAATAAATTAAGATTAAAATCTATTAAATTTGCTAGTGTAGGCATGTACTATTTATAAACCTTGCAGACTCATCAGCCATAACGTGTGCCTACTATATAGTATATATATCATATTGGCATGCGCAGCGTCCTTCCCTGCAAATAATTCAGTGGCTTCATTAGCGTCTCTTCTGAGCATATCAACTAGACGCCGCCGCAATGGCCCCAAGACGCACCAATTGCCACTGCGCATATCAATTAAGTGTCGACGATTTGACAGTTGCGGTACGCGGTACTATACTATACTATATGCCAGGTAATCGCTCTATCTGTTTGCTCAAATTGGCGCAGGGAACGCGATTGCGGCAAATATGCTATGCACTCGCAGAAAATGGGAGGTAAGTAAGAATGTTTGCTATAGCGCTAAGAATGATTTACAGATATGCGAATATTTTGTAGGCTTTATAGCAAATATGGGTATCTAAATTTTAAGAAATGCTTAGATAACCTAATTAGTTTGTCTTATAAGTATATGAAATTATTGCAGGTTATAATAAGGTAGAAAAAAAAATATATATATGGAATAAATAAATTTATATTTTGTACTCATACCATTTAAAGAAAATACTTTTCATATGAAGCAACTGGACTCTGCTCTTCTAGATTTAGTTATAATAATGTAGAACAGCAGAGAAATAGAATTATATAGAATTTCTCTTCACACAAAAAAAAAAAAAAAATATGGAAAAAAAGAAAATACTTTTCATGTGAAGCAACTGGACTCTGTTCTTCTAGATTTAAATATAATAATATAGAAAAGCATTGGAAATATATAAAATATCTATTTATATAAATTATGCATTCAAATAAAAAAGTGAAGTACACAGAAAAACCATACATTTTGGTTTTACAGTGCAAGAAAAGATTTCTTTGATTATGGAATCTTTAAAAGGTGCAAGAAATTATGGAAAAAAGAATAGGGAGTATGAAAACTGTAAATAAAATTAAATCCCATTAAATTTTCAAATATAAAATTTTGAAACTTCATTCTGCCCACAATCTTTCTTGCAGTGTAGCCACACAGCGCACAACCAGCAATGAGAAGCCACAAACAAGCAGCCAGAGACGGAGACAACATCCTTGTGCAGGTACTAAATTAAAATTGACACCTGCTGCTGCTGCTGCTGCTGCTTCTGCCTCTGCCACAGCTGCTGTTGGCGCTAATGAGGCCCGAAACCCAAATGCGTCAACAGAAACGACTGGGCGACAGCCAGAGAGACAGGCGAAACTCGCATAATGATTTAATGGCGCACAAGAGTTCTCTAAGCGGCTCAAGTTGCCTCATCGCCCAGCAGGCAGCATGGCGCGGGGCACGACGCAGTGTGGAGTTGTTTGACTTGTTGATAAACTGATAAGCGCTGGTCAGGCACGGGGAGGTACGTTCGGGATAGACTGGCATATTTTGTGCCAAAAACTTTTGCCAATTATCGTTTGGCCCGAACTTCAACTTCAGCTTCAGCTTCAACTTCAGCATCAACTTCAACTACAGCACTGCGCGCAGGCTGACAAAACTTTTTGACTTTATTGTTGACTTTGTTAAATGTGGCTAAATGGGCGTAAATGACCAGCAACAACAACAGGCAGCAGCAGCAGCAGCAGCTACAGCAACAACTACAACAATAGCAGCAGCAGCACGCACAGCAACATGTGTCCATGGGGCAAGCAAGGGTTCCAAACTTGCCGCAAAATACGCAAATTCTTGCTAATGTGCTGCATGTTGAAGCGCTGAAACTGAGCTGGAAGCAAAGCCGGATCAGAATGAGGTTTTCCCTAGATTTTCCGCACAAGTTTTCATTAGAAAAACTGACAGCGCGTAAGCAACTTCTTGTGGTTGCTTTGAAGCGAGCGAAAAGACGCATTGAAATGTAAACACGGTCGGAGGCGGAGGCGGAGCAGAGCGAAAGCTGCTGCCACACAAAACAACAAACAACAGGCAGCAGCTGCAACAACAACAACAACAACTGGAGAGCAGCAGAGAATACCTGCTCATTACAACAGCGCCCGACTGTGTGCGTACCCTACTCGACGTTATCCGCATCCGTTGGCATTATGCGGCATTGTCTAAAAATGAGTTTTCGTTGCGCGTTGCCATTTTTACGTTTCATCGAACAAAAGCAAAGTACCCTGCAACAGCACACGGCAGCAGCAGCAGCAACAAGAGAGCTGCAGCTAATAGCTGGCAAAACATAAAGCATTAAGCGCACACGAAACGAAGCAGCAGCAGGAGTAGCAGCAGATGAACAAGTCGAAAAAGACAAGCCACAGGGAGTGTTGCAGGTACAGGGGCAGGGGCAGGGGCTACTGTGGCAGCTTAACGAATCAGCGCGTACCCCAAAACCCTGCAACGCTTGTCTTACACTCGCTCCCCTTAACGTTCCCCTCCCACGCAATTGCAACATTCTGCTGCGCTGAAGCATACTTAGTCGCATGCACGTATATATGTGATGTGCATCGGTACAGGCGACAGCGGTGTCGAATTCGATAAGCAAGTTGAGAAAAACTTACAAATAAAATGCGTGTACGCTAAAGTTCTTAGCTATTATGATAATTATATATACGAGGTCTGTCCGAAAAGTATCCGGCCTGATTTTAAATATTGGTATACCAAAATCTACAGTTTGGGAAATTTTAAGACTAACGCTGACGCCGAGATTGCAGGTCGGATACTTTTCGGACAGATCTCGTATGATTTGTACAAAGCTTTTCTTTTTTTTAAGTATTATCGACTTTTTAAATTATATTTAAATTATTTGTTTTCCATGAAACGTAGCGAAAAATTAAGAATAAAATTTTTCAAAAATATCAAATATTTATATATCAAATATATATTGATTATAATACTTTTTTCTTTATTATTTGAATCTCTTATGCAACTGTTTTATAGTTTTTATTATTTACTTAGTATTTATTTATTTATTAAACTCGCAACTTACCTGTTTAAGCTCTTTCTCTGCTGTCAGTCGCACTGTCGCATATCTTAAGATTGGCGCTTGGCAAGTATTATATTTATAAAGAATGACATCTGCAAAATTGGAAAATGTTTTGAAATTGAATAGCATGAACATAAAATAATGCCATTATCATTTTAAATTAAATATATGTTCTATTACTTATGATTTAAAACTTAGTATCAGCTCAAATAAATGCTGAGGGAACAGCTTAACTCACCTGCAGTTAGAGTTTTTTTAAGGGCTTCTAGTTCATAACTTTTGTCGCCTGGCATATATTGAATCGAATCCAGAAAATATTAAAATAAAATTTATAAAAATATCATAATACAGAAAGGGTTTGCATGCGCTCACTTTTGTCGCCTGGCAATCATAATGCTCATAAAGCATTGCAGCTGGCAAAGACGCCGCAGCCTCAGACTCCGACTCCGACTCCACCTTCAACTCCGACTGCGCCTCGGACGCCTTCGCAACGCATTGTCGGTCGCATTAAGTAAAGCACGCGGCACCATGGCTCAAAATGAAGTGCTGACAATGCGTTGTTGTTGTTGTTGTAGCTGCTGGTGCTGGTGCTGCTGCTGCTGCCACTGCTGCAGGCACGTCAGATGGTGCGAATGGCGTAAGTATTGCTCCAGCTAAGCGTCTTATGTTCTTAGCGCCAGACCGCACCGAGAATGCTTGCTCCCAAGCGAAGACAAAGAATGCGAAATGTCTGCTTGCCCCGTCTCCCCCCCCCCCCTCTCACTCTCTCTCTCCATCTCTCTCTCTGCTGCGGTTGCCACTCCAATGGCTCTGGCTTTGGCTTGGCTGTTTAATTTACGCGCTGCTATTATTTTAATCTTTTGCGCTACAACAGCGTGAAATGACTTTCACCTGGCCTCTGCATTGTTGTCATCCTTGTTGTTGTGGTGCCGTCGCCGTCGCCGTCGCCGCGCACAAAAGCATTTAGCACAATATTTTTCGCCGCGCTGAGTTGTTGACAGCCCGACAGGAAGCTGTTGCTTTTGTCTTTGTCGCTGTCAGTTGGCCGTGGGGCAGACGGACAGCTAGACTACCAGACAACCAGGTAGCCAGGCAGCCTGGCAGCCTGCAGGATACGTCTGCGTTCGCATGTGCTCCTCCGCTGTCGCTCTGCCTTGCGCATCATCGCCTGCAAATCTTTTACAATCAGCTTGGCCGAAGAGCAGGTGGAGAGGACTGCCTCTGCTCGGCAGACAAATCTAATGCCTCAAATCATTTTCTTTCAAGACGCTGTGCTGCTCCTGCTGTGCATTCCTCGGGCGTTTTTACTGCACAGCACTCAAAGGCGCTTAGGCCGCCCTTCCTGCTCTTGGCTTTGACTTCTTCTCTGGGTCTTGTTGCCTTTACTGCTCCTTGCTGCGGCTGCTGCTCCTCTTGTGCCTTCTTTCGCTCCTCTCCATGGCTAGTCCTGCTTCTGCTGTTGTTGGTTCTACTGTTGCTCCTCTTCCTCTGCTGTTGGTTCTCCTGCTCTTGCTGCTGTTGCTTCTCCTGCTCCTGTTGCTTCTCCTGTTCCTTCTCCTCATGCCTGCTGCTGCTCCAGCTTCTGTTCTACTGCTGATCTTCTTACTTCTTCTCCTGCTTCTTTCTTCCTACTGCTCCTGCTTCTCTTGTTCCTATTGCTGCTTCTATGCTCCTGTTACTGCTGCTCCTGCGTCTCTACTGTTGCACCTCCCAAAGCTTGTCCTGCTCCTTTTGTTGTTGGTTCTACTGCTGCTCCTGCTGCTGTTGTTGCTTCTCCTGGTGCTGCTGCCTCTTCTCTCTCACTGCTGATCTTCTTGCTCCTTCAACTGCCTCTTTCTTCCTACACATCCTACTCCTCCTGTTTCTGTTGCTGCTCCTTCTTCTCCTGTTGCTGCTCCTGCGTCTCTGCCCTGCTGCTGCTTCTACTGTTGATCCTATTGCTCTTCCTCATCCTCCTGCTGCTTTGACAGCGCTGCTCCTTCGCCAGCTCCTGCTTTCCCTGCTTCTGATTTTGCTCCCGCTGCCATTGCTCTCCGTGCTGCTCCTGCTTTTTGCACTATGCTGCAGCATTACAATATTTGCAAAGATTTACTGACCCATGTTGTGCAGCATTTCAGCGGCAAAGTGCAAAGCGTTGTAAAAATATTACGTATACGACGCGTAAAACCCCTTGAAAGCAGGTGCCTGAAATCAGAGCAAATTACTATACATATATATATATATATATATAATACTATACTTAAGCTGCTGATTTCAGTATATTTGCTACATGCCGGCACTCGTTTCGATAAATTCCCACGCCTCGCCTGCAATTGCGTTAATCAAGTGCAAATCAAGTCGCCCGCAGCTGCCAGAAAAACATAGATATAGTAGATATATATATATGTATATATAGTGTATATGTGTGTGTGTGGCGTCGCGCAGCTGTGCTAAAATAAATAGAATTTTTAAGTAAATTGAAGCGAAAAACTTGCTCGAAGTCTCCACACTTTTGCGCTAACTTGGCCAACATAACTCAGGGCAGAGCAGCATGAGGTCGAGGGGGGAAGGGGGGGAGGGGCAGCGGGAGCTGGCGTGGCAGTCGAGGAAAGCCACTGTGTGGCTTTGGTGGCACTTTTTGCAGCAACAAATGGTGCACATTACAAGGGCCCAAAGCTACTTGCCGAGGCAGACGGCGTGGCAAAGACTCACATATTTTATTATCAGCGGGAGCAGCTACACCAGCAGAGTGAGAGGGGGGAGGGGGTGCGGGCAAGCGGCAGGAGCAGGCGCTGGGGCAGCAGCCGAGCAGCCTGCACTAGTCCGCGCGTTCGCCTGTGCTTCCTGCCGCACGTCCGCCTGTGCCACTGTCTGTGCAACAAGGCGCAAAACTTAAGCGGCGAAGACAAATTTTTATTGCCACAAGCCCAAGTCGATTTCGATTATTGACTGCAAGCAAACTGTTGCACAATGGCGGCCGGAGTGAGTGAGTGTGTGTGCGAGAGGAAGAGCGGCAATAGATGGCAGTCAAGTGTGCGTATGTTGTGTGTGTGCAAGAGCGAGAGAGAGACAGCACTGGAGCAGGCAGGCAGTCAGCCAAGTGGGCGCTGCTGCTTCCCCTACTGCACGCTCACTTTGGCTCATTTGAGTCACATTTTATTATTTTGGTGCATTTTATTTTATTAGCGTGACATCTCAATCGATGGCGCCCTGGAGAAAACTTTGGCGTGTGTGCGAATTGCCTTTAAATTGCGCTAAAGATGCAAATCAACTACAACAATAACAATTTGACAGTCACTACGCGCGCTAACAAGCTTTGCGTCGGTCTGGCAGCGTCATTTGAGCGCAATTGCAAGTTGCAACGATCTGGCAGCACTGATTTCAATAGTGCATTAATTTAATTCTCGAACTTTTTTAATTCCTTGCGTTTCGTTATTTTAATCGTTTGTTTGTGCGCTGCAGCAGGCTGTGAGATCGCATTCAACTGTCAGAGACGCAATCATTTGCACAATCCACGAATTCTCATTATTTTCAAAAACTCGTGCGAGCAACACAAGAAAAGTTTCAACTTCCTTTCACTCACACGATTTTGGTAGAAAAAAAAAATAAACGTGTGGAAAAAAAAATATACGAAATAGGCACAATATTGCAAAAATACTTGAAAGTAACTCATTCGACAATGGGCTACGAGAGTTACGATGGCACCGCTGTCGCCGAACCGGGCCAGGATACCATTTACCCCGGCAATGCCGGCAGCCAGGTGGTGCCCGACGATCAGATAGCCGCCGCCACGGTCGCTGCCGCCGCCGAGATTCAGCCGTCGCTCAATCGCGTGCTCAGCTCCATCGACTACGATCTGTGCTTCAAGCATCCGCTGGAGCACACCTGGACGCTGTGGCACTGGGAGAACGATCGCACCAAGTCCTGGAGCGATATGCTCAGCGATGTAACCAGTTTCAATACGGTCGAGGATTTCTTTAGGTGAGTAGGGGTATACCCTTTACTATTTATGGGGTGTAGTGGAGTATATTAGGTTTGTGTAAATGCGTGTAATAGGCATAATGTGACCATACAAGGTATATATATATATCATAAGCAGCAATAGTTGCGTCGCTTAGACTGTATTCATCTGTTTAGTTGTCCGTTTGTCTGTCCGTTTGCTTGTCCGTCTGTCTATCTCGGCTATTATGGCAGTTGGAGACACCAAATTTGACATGAAGATATATGTATGGCTTACACAGCTAACGCTTATTTCAAATTTTGTGTGCCACGCCCACTTAGGCTGTGTTTTTCTGTTCGACTGTCCGTTTGTTTGTCCGTCTGTCTATCTCAGCTGTTATGACAGTTTGAGCAACCAAATTTGGGTTGAAGATATATGTATGGCATACGCAGCTGAAGTTTATTTCAAATTTTGTGTGCCACGCCCACTGCTTTCAAAAATGCATATTTTTCGTTTTGACCAAGTTCAAACTTTGTCATTTGCTACACACACATGCATGCTTTTGACTGTATGTGTGAAATCTGTACGTGCATATGCCAGCAGCCTTGAGTGCTTGGTTGTATTGGTGTCTTGTCGATATATACGCGCTTGGCTGTATTTGTGAAAAAGTCCTTTGCGTGAGATTAAAACAATTAGTGGAAATAAGTGAATTCGTTAAATATTAGTATTAATTTTAGTTTTAATTATAATTTGAATTTCTTTATTATTAGTTTGTATATAAAAATTTTAAATATAAGTATTCATTTCAGTTTTAATTATAATTTTAATTTTAATTTTTTTATTATATTTTTTTTTTATATTACTGCATATTTAACGTCTACTCCCTGCAGCGTCTATTACTTTATAAAGCCGCCATCGGATCTCAAGGTTTTCAACGATTATATGGTTTTCAAGGATGGCATACGGTTGGTTTGCGCTTGAGTCTGGCCAGGATTAGGCAGCCTATCTCATCTCCCTCTGTCTCTCTCTCTCTCTTCTCTTTCGTAGTCCTATGTGGGAGGACGACATTAACAAGAATGGTGGTCGCTGGGTGATGTTCTTGGACAAGGACTCCAAGGAGTTCGTGGACAAGTTGTGGCACGATTTGGTGAGCTTGAAGGCTGCCGCTCAAGATTTCTGCTAATTTCCGAATTTTTTGCAGCTTTTGTGCACAATTGGCGAATGCTTCGAGTACTCGGAGCAGATCTGTGGCGCTGTGATCAACGTACGCAATAAGGCAAGCAAGATATGTAAGCACAGCTGCGATATACCCGATATATTGGTTATATATACATTTATTTCTTGACACTTCCCCCTCAGCTCTGTGGACCAAGGACGCGTGCAACGAGCGGGCCATTTTGGCCATTGGCCAGAAAATGAAGCAGCTGCTGCAGCTGAACGAGGTGGAGCTGCAGTACCAGGTGCACAAGGATGCCATGGTGCAGGCTGGGCCCAATGTCCATGCCATATACAAGATGTAGACCAAAATTAGCGTAACGGGAAGCAAATACTTAGGTTTAAGCACTCACTTCTCACCATATCGGGCCATCGTAGGCGCTGGCTCTCGCCCTAGTTTCGCTCGCTACATGCTCCTCTCCCCCGCCCCTCTATCTTTGTGTGGGTGGTTTTTGTGGGGGATGGGGGCGTGGTTACAGCCAGAAGCGAGCAGCGGCCTTACGATCGTCTGTGTCACTCAGGGTTATCTTCTATAACTATCCATATATGTATATGCTGCACACATCCCACATCATGGGTGCGCGCTTGCGTGTATGCTTCTGTGTGTGTGTGTTGTGTGTGTATATGTGTATGTATGAACATCATGTACTCGGATATTTTATATACAGACATTTATACACGCGGCGCATGGACGACATGTGCTGCAACTCACGAATAAAGCATCGCACGACAGGCAAAACGCTTTTGCGGCTTTTGTCTTGCTCCGGGATAAGTTGGACGGGCGGCCAGACGGATGCACGGTCACTGTGGAGCTGCTGCTCCTGCTGCTGCAACGACTCTTAAGGCCGGCACGTAGCACGCGTTGTCCTTAGGCAAGGCACCAGGCACGTTTACCCACTCGCTCCGGCGCAGGCTTTGCTCCTCGCTTTGGTGTGGTCCTCGCTCCTGCTTGGGCTACTTCGTCGCTGCTGCTCCGGCTCCGACTCCTCTCTCTGGCTTGCTTGCCTTCACACGCTGGCGCTTCCCTTCTGTGTATGGGCAAGGAGCATAGCCTCTGGTTAGATGGAGTAGCCAGATTAAGCTGGGAGGAGGGACGTCCATCTTATTGTCTTCCCCCCTTAGT
This sequence comes from Zaprionus bogoriensis, assembly GCA_035046045.1. Classification (NCBI taxonomy): domain Eukaryota; kingdom Metazoa; phylum Arthropoda; class Insecta; order Diptera; family Drosophilidae; genus Zaprionus; species Zaprionus bogoriensis. The sequence continues at coordinate 199,990 of JAWNOI010000095.1, read as the reverse complement.
TCTAGCCTCTTTTACCTCCTCCTTGCCCTATCGACTCGACCTACTGCTTTGTCCTGCTCACTCCGCTTACTCCTTCCCCCCCGGCGACTCGCCTCGCTTTATGGCCATTATCCTTTGCATCATAATTTTGGCCATTTTTCGTTGTCGCGCGCCCGCGTCCGTTCCGGCAGCGTCTGCTGCTTTTGTGTTTATGCCATGCATAGCAAATTGTGAGCAATTTCTGGAAATATGTCGGACACGCCCCGCGGCGGCACACACACACGCTTGTACGCCCGTCCGCCCGCCTCTCGGAGGAGTGTACCATAATACGTATTTGATGTGATTGTTGTAATTCGTTAGGATTTGCCCCTTTGTTTTTATTGAATTATGAAGTGGCATGCGCTAAATGACACGCACGTGATACACTAACACACCAGCACGCACACACACACACGCATACTTGCATACAACCGCACACGCACACTGGCACAACCGCACACGTTCCTTGACAACTTCTTGACGTTTTAATATGGGGGAAACTCCTTGGACAAAGCGAGGCATGTCTGCAGTTGGCCCGGGCCGGTCAGGTCTGGCGACAGGTGAGCGCAGCTCTTGTGCTCTGGAAAGGTATATCGTTGGGCAGGCTGTAGTCGCATATATAGGTAGCTATATGTATCTTTCAAATCGCATAACTCAGCCAAAAATAGTGCGATTTTAGCTAGGAATGTCATTTTGTTCTTGGTTTGAGCTCTAAATTGATTCTGCATTAAAATTTTAGCTATTCGAAAATTTCAAAAATTTTTCAATATTTTGCATGCTACCCCCTTTCACAATTTTTAAATTTTTTGAAAAAATTTAAAATTTTAGTTTTTTTTCTAAATCAATTAAGCAGTTCAAAATTATTATACAAATTGAGTTTAAAGTGTTTTTTAGCTGAATTTACCAAAATAACGAGATGACACTGTCCGTACAATTGTCCATATTGTGCTCAATCCTAACTTCTAACTCGCATTACTTTGTCAAAAATCAAACGATTTTTGTTTGGAATATCATTTTGTTCGTGGTTTTAACTCTAGATTTATGCTACATCAAAATTGTATTAATCTTGTGAATATTGAAAAATTGAATTTTTTGGCAATATTTTGCATGCTACCCCCTTTCAAAAATTTGAAATTTTTTCAAAAATTTAAAAAACTTATTTTTTGCCTAAAATCGATAAAGAAACTCAGAATTAGAATAAAAATCGCTTGCAAAAGATTTTCGCAGTCGATTTGTTGAAATGAGTGCACTATAAACTATTTATTTTTTTAATTTTTTATCGTTGCATGTGCATGGTATTCAGCAGTCGAGTGCTTGACGCTACCTCAGCTCTTCGCACTTGTTTTGGCTTCGTTTGTTGTGCTGCTGCTGGCAGCAAGATCAAATAGGGAGGACAACTGCGTGACGGAAGTCGTCGTCGCCGCTTCCGTTTCCGCTTTTGGCTGGAGAGAACAAATGTTTTGGCTTTTATCAAATGCAGCGCCAGCTTAATTGAAAAAAAGCTGCTCTGCTGTGGATCTCCCACTCTGTGTGTGCCTCTGTCTCTGTCTCTGTCTGTCCATTGCTCTTGCTGTTGCTGTTGCTATTTTAATTAAACAAAAAGCGCAAAATGTTTGACCATGCCGCTGCCCACGCCCCTGGCCGACCCTCTGTGGGCGTACATCTGTTTGTCCAGCGACTTGTCTTTGGCACGTAAATTTTCTTTGCCAACAAGCACGAAATTGTTTGCCCATGTCCCATGTCCCGTGTCCAGTGTCCCTTGTCCTGTGTCCCATGTCCTGTGCGCTGTATATATATATGTATATATATAGCGTATGCCATACTATATATTTGGACAGTCGCACCAAGCCCCCGCTCCCAACAACAACAACAACAACAACAAATTAATTGTCTGCTTTGTTTTGTTTTCTGCTTCTCTTTGCGCTCGCATAAACTTTGCGTCCTCCAACAATTTTCAGCGCTTCGTTCCGTTGCGTAAATTACCACAATTTTCGTGTTTGCTTCTCTTTCTCGAACTGTCTTCCGTCTCGCTCGAATTTCGCTTAGCTCATTTTGCATGTCCCCTGCGTCCCGCCCCTCGCTTCGTCATAATTCAAATGTAATTTCATTGCCACCGCCAACTCCCCCGTCGCTCATAATTATTTTTTGATTAAAGATGCTGCCCCTCCCACAGCGACGCTCGTCACGGACAACAGTCGACCATTTGGGAGCTGTCCGTCCATCCGTCCGTCCGTCCGTCCGTCCATCCCCCTCTGACCCCGCCATATCCCTCTATATCTGTCGACAAAGCACCTAAGCAAAAACAAAAACCGAGTAAATTGCGAGCATCCTTGAGCTGAGGTCGATTGGGGCAGCGCACAGAGCGACGAGATGAAAATTTTATGATTTCATATTTTATTTTCTAAGGCAATTAGTCCGCCACGCCCCCTATCCACTCCCCCGCTGCTACACACTTCAATATCGAGCTGGATTTTAATTTGAAACATTCTCGACTTTATGTCTACAGTTCACCGGGCAAATTCCTAGCCAATATCAAATAGATCATCAGCCAGACAGACTGATTCCAGATTCCTATGGTTTCCATTCCAAAATGCACAAATTTTAAACAATTTCGTAAACTTTAAATTGAATGCTGTCCCGTTGTGTATAAAGAGAACTCCATGCCGAGCTGAACTGAGCTTTTACTTTGATACCCTTGCGGGGAGTAAATTAATTGTGAAAGGGTTTTCTGTGACTATACATATTTGTGCATATATATTCTTGTTCAGCATGTGCAGCTGTATTAATGAAAACTTGAACAAGCAATAAATCAGTCGCAAGGAGCGCGATTGTATGGTTTTATTTTTAAGCACTTAGTTTAATTTATTTATTTATTTATTTTATTTATTTTATTTTATTTATTTATTTACAATCTATCTAACTAAAGATAATAAGTTAATGCTATGATGAAGGGAATGACAGAACAATTTTTTTAATGAAGGGGATATTTACAAGGATATGTATGGTTTTATTCTTAAGCACTCAAAAACTATAAAGATCAGAGAAAAGATGGAAAAATTTGAGTTTTCAAACGAGAGCTTGAAGTACTGTATCATTACTGAAATCAGTAGAAATTTAAAAACTATAATCGCTGTAAAGGTGTACAATTTTGTTAGTTTTTAAGATATTGCAAAGTAACTTGCAGAAACTTATTTTTTGCTTGCTTTACAGGTAGTTCTCAAATTTAAGCAATATCGGTTAAATACAATATAATAGTTTTCATTCGAAAAAGAGACTTACGTTTGATTTTTTGAAGAAAACTGCAATAATAATTAATATATTTAAATTTAATTAAATAAAAACAAAAACTGATTAAAATTTAATTTAGTTTAACATATAGTTAGAGTAGGAAACATCTGAATATTTCGTTATTTTAATCTTTAGTTAGAGCAGGAACAATCTTAATTTTCTCTTATTTTAATCTTTTAAGTTACAATAGGAAAAATCTGAATTTTGCCTTATTTGAATGTTTTTAGTTAGAGTAGAAAAAATCTTAATTTTTTCTTAATTTAATCTTTATAGTTACAGTAGGAAAAATCTTAATTTTTCCTAAATTTAATGTTTTTATTTAGAGTAGGAACAATACTAATTTTTTCTTATTTTTATCTTTTTAGTTACAGTAGGAATAATCTTAATTTTGTCTTAATTTAATCTTTTTTAATTATGTATACTTTTTATATGTACAAAACTTATAGCAGTAAGCCTCAGCAATGAGCTCTAGCTGCTGCATAAATTTCAATAAAATCGAATAAATATATATAAAAAACGGAAAAGCATTAGCTAGGGTATTCGCCGCGTCGCGCTTAAAGTTATGCTGCACTTTTAATTTAAGTTTGAGTCGCCTTTGAGTTCGTTTGCGATTTCTGCACTTCATTATTTTTTATTTGGCCCTGGAAATCTGCACGCTTTCTCCACATTTTCCATGCTGCTTTCCGGCTCGACTGCGTGCGAAGTGCACTTTGTGAATTCATAAGGCTCTGCTCGATATTTATGCATTTAAAGGTTTTAACTGGCAGCGAAATGTAATTAAAATAACGAGTGGAAGAGCCAGCAAGAGGGAGAGAGAGAGAGAGAGTGTGAGAGTGAGAACGCAATAATTTCTCGATTGGCAATCGAATTGGCAACACGGTCTACAAATTAACACGTCCATTTCGTTATCAAGTTTCAATATTTAATATCGCAGCTCGCAAATGCAATTAGAGGCGCTTGACCAGGGCTCGACAGCGGGGCGTACTCAGTCAAGCTGTGGGCGTGGGCGTGGGCGTGGCCGTAACAGCTTTAATTGAATTTATAACAATGCGCTGCAGATACAAAGATAGACGTAGCATAATTGTGACAACACACACTCACACACACACACACACACACACTCGCACAAAAATAAATTGCATTTTTCGCATACTTTTTGTCAGGCTGTCGCGCTGCTCATAATGCAGCGCCACTGCGAGGGGCGCTCGAACACAAAGGCGATGTCGCGCGCATTTGCATTCCGTAATAATAACAACATTAAAAAAATAAAAAATAAAATAAACTAGTTAAAACTTGACAACAATGGAACGTCAGCAGCAAAAGCTTTCGACGTCGCCGTGACTCGCTGCAGTGCACACACCCACACACACACACACACACAGGCAGGCAGGCAGGCAGGTAGGGAAAGCACACATACAGACGCAGATACAATCACATATACAGACATACTTACTTTCTGGACAGACATTGACACACACATACACAGACAAGACTCACACATACACTCACGCACACACACACTCACGCAAACACACATACACTCACACACACAGACACACTGCTCTGTAAGACACACATACACCTACACTCACATACATACACTCATAAATACATACACTCACACATACATACACTCATACATACATGCACTCATACATACATACATATACATTCACACACACAGATACACTACTCTTTGATATACACATACATCTAGACTGACTCACTCACACAAACACCTACAACCACTTACACAGACACACGTACACCTTTACCCTTACACCTTTACACATACAGCTATAACCAAATAAGCATACACACACACACACATATATTGTATCTGTATTGTCTACCCCCTCCCTCAGGTGTAAACTTTAAAACCCTTTTTTAATGCGCTCCCGTCCACGCCCCCTTTTTTGGGCCGCCCTTCCTTTTTTTGTTTTGGCCAACAATAACAGCAAATTTTTCTAAAATTTCATGCTGCCGCCAGGCACGCCCCCCGCCCTCGCGCTGGGCAGCAACCCAAGCTATTTGCAATTTAACTTTTTACACACAGACACAGGCGCAGCCTCACACACACACAGCAGACACACACACAGACAGGCACGTAGCTGGAGCAGAGCTTTAGTTTTTAGTTGGCTTTTATTAACTTTGCTAGCTGCGAGTGTGTGTGTGTATGTGTGTGTGTTGGGTGCCAGCTGTCTGTGTGTGTGTGTGTGTGTGTGTGTGTCAAACAGTTCCACTTATTTTTGGGCATAAAAGTTGCGCTATTACCGAGATTTGAGACTAAGTCGACAATAGTTTTTTTTTTTTTTTTGTTGCTTTTGTTTTCCTTTTTCTCCCTTTTGCGCCTCTGCTTCTTTCTTCCCTTTGGCCAATTTACAGTTTACTCAAATTTCGACAGCAACAATACTGACAATAACAATAAAGCGCACACACACACACAGACACGCACACACGCGCACAACCCTTGCCGTTGTGTGGCTTCGCCCCCCCCCACACCCACACCCCCGCCCATGCCTGCTTATATGCTGCGCCGTCGCTTGCGGCTGGGCGAGGGCAGACACTGCTGTTGTTGTTGCTGTTGCTGCTGTTGTTGCTGTTGTTGTTGCTGCTGCTGCTGCTGCTGCTGTGGGAGGAACTGCAGCGTCAGTCGCTGCTGCAGCTGCGCTGCCTGCGCCATTGCCTGCTGCTGCTGCAGCGTATAGCAGGCAGCAGCGTAGGAGGGGGTCGGCGGTGGCGGTGGAGGTGGTGGTGGCGGCGGTGGGGGCGGCGGCGGCACCGCGTAGAGCGTGAGTGGAACGTAATCGATCAGGAAGTACTTCCGGATGAAATCCCTGCTGATCACGTTCAGCTGCAGGCACTTGGACAGCATGGTGAAGAGGCCCTTGCCGAGCAGGTGCTGCTCGCGCAGCTCCACAGTGCTGACTATGTAGACGCCTTGGTCCTCCACGTCGGACATGACGATCAGCTCGCAGAAGTTGCGGAACATCTGATGGCCGAGCGTCTGTTGGGAGAAAGAGAGAGGGAGAGATACAGAAGGAAGGAAGGAGGGAGGCAGGGATACAAGAGGGAAGAGAGAGAGTGAGAGAGAGAGAGAGAGAGAGAGAGGAGAGAGAGAGAGAGAGAGAGAGGAAGAGAGAGAGAGAGAGAGAGGAAGAGAGAGAGAGAGAGAGGAAGAGAGAGAGAGAGAGAGAGAGAAGAGAGAGAGAGAGAGAGAGGAAGAGAGAGAGAGGAAGAGAGAGACAGAGAGAGAGGAAGAGAGAGAGAGAGAGAGAGAGAGGAAGAGAGAGAGAGAGAGAGAGAGAGGAGAGAGAGAGAGAGAGAGAGAGAGAGAAAAAGAAGAGAGTTAGTGTAAAATAGTGAGCGCAATATAAAAAGCGAAAGAGAGAGAGAGAGAGAGAGAGAGAGATCTACACTAGTACATATAACGACAAAGAGCGAAATATTAAGAGAGGAAAAAGAAAGAGAGAGCGAGATCAAGTGCAATTTCTTGCAGGCAAAGAGAGTGGGCAAAGCAACTTATTGTAAGGCAAGAGAGTTTGAAACGCTGTGGAACTCATTGGAGGCACAGTAAACGCAGGAGCGCAGAGAGAGAGAGAGAGAGGGAGAGAGAAAGACAGACTACGCTAAGTTGGAATCTATTGCAAAAAGCGCAAGTGAAATTTTTGACACTGGGCCCAAGTGGAACTTATTGTGACACAGAGCGACAGAGAGATCAGGTGGAACTTATTGCAGGACGCGAGAGTGTGCATGGCGTGGGAGTGCACGTATGAGGAATCTGTGAGTGGGAACTTATATCACAGAAAGAGAGCAGATGTGGAGTCTATTGCAAGGAGAGTAAACAAGAGAGTGCGATCTTGTGGAAACCATTGCACTTAAGCAATGGAGTGGAAGCTATTGCATTAAAATGGAGTGTGAGTGTGGAAACCCATTAGGCGGAATTTATTGCAAGATGAAGAAGAAGAGAGAAAGAGAGCAGAAGTGGAGCCTATTGCAAGGAGAGCGAGAGAGCGCGATCAGGTGGAAACCATTACATGGGCGGAAACTATTGTAGACAAAGAGAATATGAGAGTGCGAGTTGGTAATCTATTGTGGAAAGAGAATAGCAGTGGAGCCTATTGCAGGGAGAGCGATCAGTTGGAAACTATAACACTTATACATTGGGTGGAGCGAACGAGCCGCGTACCTGCTCTCGCGATTGAAAGAAGAAGAACAACTAAGAAACTGAGCTTGCGCTCACGATTGAAAGACTGAAGCCGAACGAGCAGCTCGGGCTTTTACTCTCTCGATTGATAGACGAAGATCGATTCTCGCGATTGAAAGAAGCAGAAAAATTCTGTTTTCGCTGCACTCGCGATTGAAAGAAGAAGAACAGCTCGCTGTGCTATGCTCCCGTACCGCTCCAGTGCCGCTTCGGCTGCTGTGCTCACGCAGTTTCGGAAGCTGCACTCGCGATTGAAAAACTGTAAAAAGAGCCGTCAGTCAAGCATTTTCCTCAGTTGACTTTCAAGTGTAGTGCAGTGCAGACGTGTTTCAAATAACTTCTACTCTAGCTCGGGATCAGATCGCCTATTGGATATGTTAGGACTCTGCTGGAAACTATGTTGAACCGCTCCTGACTTTCAAGTGTAGTGCAGTGCAGTACAGACGTGGAAGGTAGTAAGAAGAGAGTGAGCATAGTAGAAGACTCAGAACGTGTGGAACTTGCTGCAGGGAGCGGCAGATCTTGTGGAAAGAAAGAGAACAATATTGAAGTGGAACTCCTTATGGAAAGGGAGTGAGAGCGAGAGAGCGGGACTAAGCGTGTGGAGCTTTTTGCAAAGAGAGAGAGAGAGCCAGATCATGTGGAATCTATTGCAGGTAGTGAAGTGCGAGTGGCGAAAGAGAACAATAATTAAGTAAAACTTCTAACAGAAATTATTAAGTGGATCCTCTTATAGCAAGGGCGCGAGATAGCGGGAGTGAGCGAGTGGAGCTCTACGCAAACATAGAGCTAGATCAAGTGGAATCTATTGCAGGTAGTGAGGGTGCGAGTGGAGAAAGAGAACAATAATTTAGTGGAACTTCTTATAGAAAGGGAGCCAGAGCGAGAGAGCGGGAGTAAGTGAGTGGAACTCTTTGAAAAGAGAGAGGCTGATCATGTGGAACCTATTGCAGGGAGTGAAAGTTAGAGTGGAGAAAGAGAAGAATATTCAGTGGAACTTAAGTAGAAAGGGCGCGAGAGAGCAGCAGTAAGCGAGATCGTGTGGAACCTATTGCAGCGAGTGAAGATTATCACATAGACCTACAGCAGCTGGAGAGAGAGAGAGAGGGGAGCGCTGCGTCACGTTCCACTCACCGTTAACATGAGGCTGGCAACGCTGAAGCGCTTGTAGTTCTCCCCACAATCCACAGTCGTCATGAAAAAGCCGAACTTAATGAGGAACGGCACGGCGAACCAGTAGCAGCCCTGCGAGTAGAGCAGGCGTCGCAGCAGCAGCAGCATGTTGTGGCTGCGCAGTCGCACGGTTAGGTCGGCGCTCTGCCAGCGCGGCACGAGGACGCCCCAGTCGGCGGCATTGTGATGATCGTCTAGCGGGAGCAGGCCGTAGGCCAGCCACTTGTAGCCGATGGGCACGTCGTAGTACGCCGGCAGTGGCATCTCGGCACCGTCGAACTCCAGCGCCAGGATGAAGTCGAAGCGTATGCAGCGCTGCGCCGTAGTGCGATCCTGGGCTATGAGCTGGTGGGCGAAAGGGACGCGATTGTAGCTGAGCGCCGCGTACTTCATGTCGTAGACGGCGCCCCAGTAGCCCGCCAGGGTGCTCATCTGGGCGATGGCGCGCTGCAGGTCCCACTGCAGGCGCATGTTCATGCACTTGGCATTCAGCGTGTTGCCAAAGAAGAAGGGATGCGCGAAGCTGGGCCGGCTCAGCTGCACGCTGCGCTGCTCCTCGTCGAAGGTGGCGTTCAGCGCGAGGGGCAGCCGGATGGGCAGAAAGATGTCGAAGCTCAGCGGCATGTCCATGTTGATGCGGCAGACAACGGAGGCTGCGTAGGATTGGCGATCGTTATAGCATGATTGAAACTACTGCTCCCTCTGGCCGCACTCACAGGTCTTGCGCAACTGGCCCAGATGATCTTTGAAGAGGGAGTTGCTCGCCTGGAGGTGCCCCGCCAGCGTGTCTATCATCAGCATCGAGTCGTAGACGAAGCGATGATGCTCCTGCACGTCGCCGTTGAAGTTGCAGGCCATCATCTCCAGCGCGTCCACGAAGCTGAGCAGCGACATTTTCAATTGCTCGCAAATTCAATGGAATTCAATCAATTGTCCTTCAATCGTCTGACAACTTGTTGACAGCTGCGCGCAGCGTTGCCACACTGCTGCCGTGCTGGCAACAACAGTGTGTTGTTGAGTATAAAAAAAGCTATATCGCGTTACAAAAAATAGCCAAAAAGAGCTGAAAATGTACAAAAAAAAAAATAGAAATAAATTCAGTAAAAAAAGCTGTCAATTTTCTTAGCTCTAGCCCTACTTAAATGATATGCCTTGAAACGTGTTAAATGCAGGTACTTGATTTTTCTTTCAGTTTGATAGAAAATACGTATTCTATACAGTTTTTCTACTAAAAATAATTTTTCTGGTAAAAATACATATTTCTCTATCATTTTAACCAATCTGGCAGTTAATTTATGCCACACATTTATTTTTGCTCTAATTTCTTTTAGAAAGTAAAAAACTCTAATAGCTGCTATTGAGTTGCAATTATTAAAAGCTCCTAGAAAATGTATTATACACTTCTATATTAGTTTTCTATATGGTGTATACATACATAAATACATAATTTCAACCAAAATGCTAGTTTATTTATTCTGCACTTTTGTTTTTCCCTCGAATTTCTAATATAAATTGGAGACTCTAATAATTTACATTAAAAACTCCCACAAAATATGTAGTAAAATAAAAAAAAGCTAAAATGGTGAGTGGACATTTGTACACAAGAAGGCAATGCTATGAATTAATTGACTGCAATCTTGTAAAAATATTGCAAAATAGCAGAGCACTAAAAAATATTAAAATTTCCTCTACCCACGCTTAACAATTTACATTTATAGCCAACTGTGTCGCTATAAAGCTGACATGCCAGCACTGGATCGCGCGCAAGATCCTAGCGCACACAACACAAATGCAAGCAAGCACAGCCACTCGCACACACACACGCAACGTTGACGTTGTCCTAGTGCGACAGAGATGAATGAATTTGTGTGGGTGAATGGCATCCAAATACTACGTGCAATTTACTACAATCCAAATGTGTGGATTGTGCGCAGTTGAGCACAGCATCCACACGACAGCAGCAGCAGCAGCGTCGAGGGCATCTCGGCTCTGCCTAGCGCAATGTGAATTCAGTTGCTGTTCGACGTTCCTCGCGTGCGGTTGTGCCTGGCCCCAGCACTCTACACAGTGAGCAAAGCGGCAAGCGGGAGTTACAGTTACTTTAAGTCGACGTTTACGCTCTCCCTCTCTTTTTCTGTCTCTCTCGCAGTCTGCAGTCAGTGCATGTGTGAGTGAAGAGAGACTTGAAAGAGAGTGCGCCGGCGCTCTTGGCATTGCATTGGAGTTTGTGTACGAAAGCGAACAGAATGCAATAGCAGAAACAGAAACAACAGCAACAACAACAACAGTTAAAGGCAGTGACAACGTGCGCGCTGTGTAAATAACAGAGTTGTATGCGAACTGCTATATACAGCGAGTGCAGTGTGTGTGTGTATGTGAGAGCGTGTGCGTCTGTGTGTTTGTGTTTGCGTTGGTGTAGATACTACGAGGAACTGCAGTGTAAAACAACGTGCGCCCGGCAACGGCACTACAGCAACAACAATAACAATAACAATAACAACATACGTCAAGTTGCGCCTGATAAAGTTGTGTCTAATGACGCCCCCACCCCCCTCCACCTCAACTTACCTGCGCCTCTTGCTCTTGCTCTTTGGCCTGCGCTTCGCCTGCGTTGCATGCGCGCAAATTGAAAATAAATTGAATTGCAACAACGTGCAAAAATCAAGCGAAGCAGGAACAAGTGAAGCGAAAGAGGAAGAGGAACAACAACAAAAGCAACAACAACAGTGTTGCCTGCTCGCAGTTGATGTGCAAAGTGTTTTTGGCTAAATTGCATGCAAATTTGTTTAGTTGTTGGTACTAAAGTACCTAAAAAAAAAAAGAAGAACTTAAATGCGCGCGCTTTACGCTGCTGCGAGTGACTTTTGGGCACGTGAGTAAATGACGCTGCAGTTCGTATCTAACCTCACTATTTGCCTTCCACTAGTTGAATGTGGTTAGGTTGAATTAAAATGCCTTTCTCCTTTTCTGACTGTCAACTAAAACTCAAAACAAAAATATCATTAATTCATTTTTAAAATTTAATTAATTTATTCATTTTTGCATATTTAATTTCTAAATTTTAAATTAAATCAATTTATTTTGCATACTTCATTTAAAATTATTAATTAATTAATTTGTATTTATTATTTTTATCATTTATTGTTTTAGTTATTTATTATTTTGATTGTTTATTTTTTATTGTTTATTGTTTATTGTTTTTTTTACTTTTTCTTATATTTTATTTGTATAATTTATTATCTGTTTTATTTATTATTTTTATTATTTATTATTTTGATTATATCTTATTCTGTTAATTTATTATTTTGATTTTTTATTATTTTGATTATTTATTATTTTTACTATTTATTAATTTGATTATTTATTATTTTGATTATATCTTATTCTGATTATTTATTACGATATTTTGATTATTTATTATTTTGATTTTTTATTATTCTGATTGTATTATTTATTATTTGTGTTATATATTATTTTTTTTATTTGCATTATTTATTATTTGTATTATATATTATTTTTATTGTATATTATTTTTATTATTTATATTAATTATTATTAAAATTAAATTAAATTAAATGAATTTATTTTTAAATTAAGTCCATTAGTACTTGTTCTTCATTTCTGTAATGCTCTGCCTCCACTCATCAATAAAACATTTCTGCTTGTCTGTGTGTGTGCGGCACTTCTAGCATATGTGTAATCCAGCAGCTTCCTTATTGTGTCTGAACCGCCCCTGAGCGGCGCGTGTGTTTGGCCTCCATTAAGTGCCTGCTGCTTGTCTCATACTCCTGCCTCTGTTCCTGCTCCTGCTCCTGCTGCTCTTCCTCCTGCTCCTTCTTCTTCTGCAGGCAGTTTCACATTCGAGTTGCCTTCGAGCTGCTTGGCAAATTGGAAGACACGTTTAGCGACGCTTTCACGGCTCGTGTCGCTACTTCCCGCCACTCTCTTTCCCTTTTCCCTCTGTCGCTCTCTCACACTCACACACTTCTTATCTTGCCTCTCACTTGCGCTCAACCTTTGCTTAATTGCCGCTTAATTGTTTGACATTTTTGCTGTACGTTTTCTACGTTTACTTTTATTTCTTTACACACACACAACAGCACACACACTCTCACACACACACTGGCAGTGTATTTCGGCTGCTGCATAGAATTTCAAATTTTCTTTCATTAGCTGCCTTCATTTTTCCGAGCAATTAGACAGCCACCGAGCAGCGAGCTGCCAAGTGACTTATTTACTGCAATTAGAACGACTTCTGCAGCTCTAAGAGAGTGAGAGAGAAGGAGAGAGAGAGAGGGAGAGAGAGAGGGGGGCTGTATCAGAAGCTTATGCTTATCGCAGCAGCAGGCGAGTCCAGCAGCAGCCTGCACATAAATAATGCTTACACCGGCCGGCTAAAGCGCTATAGAGAGTGCAGCAGCGAGAGAGGGAGCAACACAGAGAAAGAGAGAGAGAGGGAGAGAGGGAGAGAGAGAGAGGTAAAGCCTGCACAAGCCTGCCTATTGATTTTATGAACGAGCTGCAGCAGCTTCGAGTATATGCAACTATTTTGGACGTTGCCGCCATGACAAACTATAAATCTGTCTGCCGGCACGCACACACACACACAAGGCTATATGTAGTTGTTGCACACACACACACACAAAATTTATCGATTGGCGCATACACACACTGGACACAGTTGAGGAGACATCAGCAGGCTGCTGCGACTGCTGCTGCTGCTGCTGCTGATGTGTAGTAAAAATCGCTCGTATTTCATGCGGAAGTGACCATGCACATACGCACACACACACACACACACAGGCACTCGTGCAGGCCAAAATGGCTGCCCATGTGCGTAGTAGTTGCAGCTGCAGTTGTAGTTGTAGTTGTCGTAGTAATAGTAGCAGCAGCCGGCAACGCACGATAAATGGATTGGTTTATTTAAATTTTTGCTCGTGCTGTGCCGGCCGGCATGTATGTATTGCATGCGTGTGTGTGTGTGTGTGTGCATGTGTGTGTGTGAGGCATTTACTGGCCAGCTATAGCTTTTTTCGGCCAACAACAGCGGGCAACAGCTGCAGCGGCTCGCATTGCGTATACGCATTGTGTGTATGCGACGTGTATACGCTGCGTATGCGCAATTGTTCTTGCCGGCTCTGTTGTTGCTTCCGTTGTGCTTGTTGTTGCTGTTACTGCTGCTGCTGCTGCTGCTGCTGTTGTCATTAATTAGCTCTGCACAACTCGACAGCAAGTTTCACTTTTTTCCTCTCCCTCTCTCTGACCCTCTCTCTCTCTCTCACACTCGCTCCCTTCGCTTCGCCTGGCGCGGCGACCCTAATCCATCATTTGCCACAAAAGTCACGTACGGCATGCGGCATGCGGCCTGCGCTTGAAAAGGAAACTGCCACTCGGAAGGAAAGTTCATACAACTTTAAGCAGACAGCGTGTGGGTGTGTAAGGGGGGGGGCGGGGCGGGGGTAAGCGCTGCTCTGACTGCCAAGTTTGCTGTAACAAATTAAGAAATCACTTTCACCCCGCAGGCAGCGGCAGCGGTAGCGGCAGTGGCGCCAGCAAGTATGCTGCAACCTGCTGCAGTGCGACCCAAAAGTGTTTAGCAAAATAAATGCTAAACGGGCAGGTTGCTCAACTTGAAGTTGATGTATGAGGCGGCAAATATACGCCACATATATAGCTATATATTTATATATATGTATGTATATAAATCGTACATTTGTTTGGTCGTCTGGTAACGACAAACATTCCGTGTGATTGGCGTGTGACACTTTCGCGACTCGCTGGCATTTCAAATTTACTGCAGTCTTTCGCGTTTATGTTTATGTCTGTCTAAGGACATGATTGATGTGCGTTGCTCTGCCAAAAGGTCTAGAGGTGTTTGCCCGCAGACAGCAGCGCAGCGCTAAAATTGAACAATCGCTAAAGTTTGCCCGCAAAGGGGTTAAGAGATAAAGTTAAATTTGAGCCAAGTCGGAAGGATCAACTTGTCTGTATGCAAGGAAAATGTCTGATTGAAATATGATGGCTGGCTGGCAGGGAATTCGGGAGTTTGTAGTATAATTGGAAATTTTCTTACTGGAATAGAATATATTTTATTTTTTTTTATAATATATTATTTATATTTATTTTGTGCATAGTTTGAGAAAATTTAGATGTTTATCTTGTTATATTTTTGCTAAATTTTATTTTTGATTTATTTATCTTGTTTTCATATTTTTGCTATATTTTATGATATTTGGCATATTTAAATATTATATTATTTATATTTATTTTTTGCATAGTTTGAGGAAATTTCGGTATTTGTCTTGTTGTCATATTTTTGCTATATTTTATGATATTTTGCATATATAAATAATATATTATTTATATTTATTTAGTCTGAGAAATTTTGGATATTCATCCTGTTATATTTTTGCTATGTTTTATGGTATTTTGCATAACATTTTATTTTAATGGATAAACTTGAAGTTTTGACTTTGGATACCTATGCAATTTTTCAACTTGAACATAACTCGGCTGCAATTCAATTACAATCTTTTTTTGGGAAATACTTTAGGGACTTTACCATATATAAAACTTTAATTTGTAATTATATTTTGCTTTATTTTTTTTAAAATTTTGCATATTGTTTTCAATTAAAAGTTATTAATATTACGAGCTGGAACTAAAAAATATTTGATTTTGCCTGTTCTGCCTAGTTCTGCTTATAGAGAAAGTTCGATTGAAGAGTATGCGAAAGCATCAATTTATCACTGGTGAAACAAAGGGAAATACTATAGAATTTTTTCAGTCATAATAAAGGCTCTATAGTATTGCTGAAGCCTGATGCTGGCTATGAAAGCTTTTACGATTTTTCAGCTTGAATTTGATTTTACTAAGATCAAGTTTCAATTTACTTTATGGAATCAGGGATTTTATTTTGTAGTCATATTATCGCTATATATTTTATGATATTTTATGCGCTCGTCTCCACATTTTTGTCAGCCTTTCCTTATTGTTAGATTTACTCTAAGCCTGCGCTCCTCTTACTTATTACTGCGTCAGCTCAGAGCACGTCGAGCAACTATTGTTTCGGCACTTCTGCAATTCCTTGCCCGCTCTGGCTCCCATATTTGGCAATAGCTGCTCGCTCTCTCTCTCCTCTCTTTAGCAGCCTTCCCTTTGACTTAACCCAATATTTTGCTCGTTAGTCATAAAAAACAGGAAAACAAAAGCCCAGCAGAGTGTGGCGTAGTAAAAGCCAAAGGCAAGGAAAAATCACTGAGCAGCAGCAGCCAGTACCAGTAACAGTACCAGCAACAACACAGTGTCAGTAACAACAACAACAACAACAGCAACAACAACCGGGCTGAAGCGAGCAACTACTCAACGTTGGCATCAGCTGCGATGTGCAAAAAGTTTATGACTTTAGACCCATTTTGTGTGTTGTGCGGCGGCGACGCTGAACTCAATTTTTTGCACATACTATATACATATATATATATATATATATACATATATATCTGTGTATATATATTTTTCTATATATGCATATTTTGCTTTTTGCCCGACGTCGCTTACCTTAGGGCAGCGCTGCAGCCGGCTGCAGTTTCCTGCGCTATCTCTGCCTGCCGTTTTAAATGATTTTTATGTGCAGTTCAAGCAACAACAACAACAACATAAACAACTACAACGAGAGCAGTCAAGTCTCGTCGAGTCTCTCGCTGGCAGTCTATGTAGATTTTTCTTTTATGATGCCCTGTAATTAAAGAGCTGCCACTAAAGGGTATTTTCCCAAAGTCAAGTCTACTGTGTAGCATAGCAGTTTTTTATTTAAATTTTTTAGTTCATACTAAAATTTAAAGCTAAAGCGTTTGTTAGTTTGCTTAGTAGCACTTTAATAGATCTTACAACTATGCTGGGCATTTTATTAGAAACGTTTCAATTGAGTAAATTCGGCTTTGCCCAATGTGCTTATTATAGTCTATACAGTTTCTGTTATTTTTAGCTTAAAAAAATTAAGACTTAAGCGCTTGCCTAGCTATACTTTAATAATAATATTTAATATATATACTAACTATGCTGGCAGTTTCAATAGCTACACTTCCGCTGTGCAAAAGACCAGCTCTAAATTTAGTCTTTAAGCTTTTTAAATAATTTTTTTGCTGCTGCAACTTAAAGCTAAAGCCTTGCCATAGACATAGACTAACTATGCTGGGCACTTTATTAGAAACACATTGGCTGGGCAGACGCTCTATGTGCTATATGCATATAATTTTGCTGGCATTGTTGCAGTTCTCCATCGTTGTTGTGGTTGTTGTTTTTGGTTTCTCTCAGTTTCACAGTTGCAGTGTATTTTTCGCTACTTCTGTTGTTGTGGTTTTTTTTTTTTTTAGGGTGTATTGATTTTCTTTTTTAGTGTTTTGTCTCGTCGCTTTGCACATTTGTTTGTGGCCGGCCGGCCTGTTGGTCGGTCGGTCTCGGTCGGCCAGTGTTACAATGCAACAGACAGGCCCACTAGGCAGGCAGCTTCCCCCCACGCTGCTACACTGCCCCGCTCATCCCTTCAGCTATGCC
The DNA here is from genome assembly GCA_035046045.1 of Zaprionus bogoriensis. NCBI lineage: Eukaryota > Metazoa > Arthropoda > Insecta > Diptera > Drosophilidae > Zaprionus > Zaprionus bogoriensis. Next base: position 182,751 of record JAWNOI010000095.1, on the reverse strand, counting down.
GCGCTGTCCTTTGTTTTAGCCCGGTTACACGGGCCTGTCCAGGCTCACTGGGCACATGCATTGTATTGATTTTCTGCGGGCAACCCTTTCGTAGCAGCAGCAGCAGCCTCACGAGAGCAGGAGCGGGGCCAGGGAGCGGGGGCACAGGAGGCTGGAATGCCATAAAAAGTCATTAGTGTGAGAGGCTGGCTGTGCGTCCTCTTGGAGTGCATAATGGCACAATTTAAATACGAGTGCGCCATGTGAATGAACCGTGCAACGTGCAGCGTGCAACATGGGGCAGGCAGCATTCAGCAGGCGTTCTTTTTTTTTTTTTCTTCTTTTATTTTTTCTGCTTCGCCCTGGCTCTTTTCAGTTAAAGGCTGCGGCGAACGTGGCGTATGCGCGATTTGCTCGCTCGATTTTGACCTCGCTAAACAATAAAGCCGAAGCCATTTCGCTTTTGATTTATTGACACACGTTCCGAGTCGAGTTCGTAAGTCTTACAAGTAGCATGCAACAAGCTGAAGCTCAGGCTGCAGACATGATCCGAATCGATGGCGTAATGATTATCTATTAAAATAAATCACGTATTTGGCAGCAGTCGATGGCAGGCAGCAGCTCGCCAAGTCTGTCGAAGTCTATAAATTGCACTCTTTTTCCCTCTCTTTTTTTTGTGTTCTTTCCTCTCTCTCTCTCTCTGCTGTCTAGTCGAGCGTAAGCGGCAGCCGGCAGCAATTCGCCTTTTTTGGCACTGGGCACAAATTGCCGCTGACAGGCAGTCGGAGCTGGGACAACGTTGAGTGTAATATAAATATATCGAAGCTGACTTGAAGTGTTTAAGCCCTTTCTAAGCCCAAGACAAACGAGCTGAAGAGAGAAAGAGAGCAAGAGCGAGCGACAGTACTAAGTGAAATAGACATAAGCAGCGCTTACAATGCCGAAGAGGCGGCAGCAGCAGACGCGCTGGCAAAGCCTTCAAAAGGCTTAAATCAATCACTTCAGACACTAGACTGGTCTCAAGTTGCACGCGTATCACATGTCGCTGCATTTCGAGCTGGCGAAAGTGAGGAGATTTTGTCAACGGTTTGTAGTAGTTCCTGTTTTCGGCCAAGTCGTGTCTTTTTTGGGTATATTTATTTATATTTTTCTGGATAGTTAATATTTTTGATAGTTTAATAGAAGTTATTTTTTTCTTCTCTATTTCTTGCATGCAGGGCGGTTTCTTGGAACATCCCAGTCAGCTTTTTCATAAATATTACGTCTTATTGGCTGCACATTGTATTGGCATTGAAATAGGCCTAGGAAAAGATGTAGAAAATAAGCAAAAACAAAGACGGAGCCTTCTAAAGGCTTAACGCAATCATGCGTAACGCACTGCAGGTTGGCGAAATTAGGGCGAAAATAAAAGTTTTCCTAAGAATGCATTTTTCAGACACTTGAAGTGAATTACTTGAATTTGCCGCAACTCGTATGCAGTTGCGTTCATTTTTTGCATACATAGCGGTTTCTGGGAACATCAATTATTTCCATAAATATTTCGCCTTATTGGCTGCACATTGTATTGACATTGAAAAAGGCCTAGGAAAAGATGTAGAAAATAAGCAAAAACAAAGGCGGAGCCTTCTAAAGGCCGAACGCAATCATGCGTAACGCGCTGCAAGTTGGCGAAATAAAGGCCAAAATGAAAGGTTTCCTCGGAATGAATATTTCAGACACTTGAAGTCAATTACTCGAATTTCCCCCAACTTGTATGCAAATTTGTTAACTTTTTGCACACTTGACGGTTTCTCGGAACAACCCTGTCGACAGTTTTTCATAAATTTTACGCCTTGTCGGCTTCAAATTGCATTGGCAAAGCTGCTTAGGCTTGCAATTTTTCTCCTACTGTTGCTGCTGCTGCTGCTGCTTTTTGTCTCTTTCTTTTTTGCCACACTGCGCTGTTGCTGGCTGTTGTCGCACTTTAAACTAATTGCCAGCAATTTAGCAAACGTTGCCAGTGCAATGCGGCGTATGCGTAATATTTATGCTTGACTCTCGTACCCGCTCTCTCTCACTCTGCTTTTCTCTCTCTCCTGCTGCTGCTTTGTTTGCCGCTGTGCCCAGCGCGCACATTTGCCGCATAATTGCCAAGTCATGATTTTTTATACACCAAAAAGCAGAACAAAGAGCAAAAAAAAAAGGAAGCAAAAGCGAGAAGACACACGCACACACACACAGACACAGACACAGACACAGTTTGGCTGCTGATATTCGCACTGGGCATAATTTCCATGTTGCTTAAACGGCATTTTGTTGTTGTTTGATTCGCTGCTCGGGGTCCCAGTTGTCAGCTTCCGTTGCCCATTTTCCAGCAGTAGTAGCATCCCCCCTCCCCTCCTTTCTCCCACCCTCTTTTCACCATTTCCACTCACTGGCTTCACTTTATCGTTATTGACAGTTTTACTGCTCGGTCTTCTTCGTGAGTTTTCTCTCTGTGTGTGTGTGTGTGTATATTTTTTTTTTTGCAGAAATTTTCCTTTATTTTTGTCTTTTGCTTTCAGCTCATCGAGCGAGTGTCCCTTTTGCATAGTTTCGCTTCGTGCCGCAATTTTGCTTTAGTTTTTACAGCATGCTGCAAAGACACTACCTTAGGGAGAGATTTTCGCCAGCTAAGAAAGTGGGCGGGGCCCGGGGGCTTGGTCACGGGGCAAGTTAATGTCATGTCAGGCGATTTGCCGACAGGAGAGTCTCACGTGTTTTGTCACATTTTCGTCAGCGGCTTAGGCGGTCTTAGCCAGGGGCGTGGAGCGTGTAGGGAGCGTGTAGGGGGCATGGCAGAAGTATGATATCACTTCAGTTGAGCCCAACTTATGGCGCTCCAATTTCGCGCTGATGCATAATTTTTGCCGGCGCGCATAAAAATGCGCTCAAAGGGGCGCAAAAGCTCGGCCCAGGAAAACGGAAAGAAAACGCAGGGAAAAAGCGAGGGAAATATATTGCAGCGCTGTGGGGGCAGCGCTCGCTCGCTGCCTGCCTTTGCCTCGTTTATCTTCCGAGTGTGTGTGAATGTGTGTGTGTGTGAGTGTGTGAGTGTGTGTGTGCGTGTGAGTGTGTGTGTGCGCGCAAGTGGTTGTGCGTTGGCTTGACATGATTAATATCCCCGCTGACATGCGAATCGCAGTTGACTGACTGTCGTCAAGTGAAATCAAAAGCGTTGCGGGAAAAGCGGAAAACTTTCAGCTAGCTACGCGCTGCGATGCGCTGCGACACGGCTTTAAATATGCAAGCGCGGGGTCAAAGTTCATTTCGAGCAGGCAGTATATACTGCCTGCGTATATATATTTGCCAAATCACATAAATACAACGACGGCAGCTTCTCATTTAGATTCCTCCGGCGGCATTTAAAATGTTAATGATTTTCCAAGCGCGTAATACGTAAAATCAACAAACAACAACAACGCGAGGAAGCAGAACAACAACAACAACAACTGCGCCATTAACAGCTACAATCACAGCCCCAAATCTGTGTGTGTGTGTGTCTATATTTGTGTGCGTTCGCGGAGTGCCAAAAAAGAAATTAAATAAGCGAACGCATCGGAAAGCGCAAAACAAACAAATAAATAAACAAAAACCGAAAAAACAACAACAAAAATAAAAACAAAAAGTGAAGAGCAACAACAACAACAACAACGAGCGAACCGAGCAAATCTCAGCGAAATTCGGCGTTTAAAATACACACATAAAAAATGTAATGGAAAGCATTAGTGCTCATAAAAAATGGATTTACACAGCCTTTTTAAGGCCCTGCTGATCCTGTACATCATACGAGGTGAGTCCCAATCGTTTGCACACACACACACACATACATACACACTCTCCCAATGACAAACCAATTTTTGCCATTAGCAACAAAAAATGAAACAAAATCCCATGCATATTTTAACAACTATTTTTTATGGCTGACGTGGGCGAAATCACACTGAGAATCAGTGGGAAAAATCCGTATTTTTCAGAAGTATGAATAAGCATTAAATGCGAGACTTTTATGCATGTTGCGTAAAGTGCGCATAAGCAGATAAGCTGCAGATTTACCCCCACTTCCCCCGGCAAACGGCAAACTTTATGAATTGCAACTGGAAAGGGTTCTGCAGTTCAATGTAAACTAAATAGCAATCATACAGCTGCTTTATAGATATATGCGCTAAAAAAATTATTTGTTTGATAAGCTTTAATTTTTGTAGTTTCGACTTATTCGTGATTTTTCAATTTCAAATCATTATGATATATCGCCTGTTTTGATTAAGCTTTACTACAATACATGTTCAAGCTTTGTCTTCTCTCAATTCGAACTCTCTCAAAGCTTTAATGAGCTTACATTATAATTAGCTTAATTTAGTAAAAATATTAAACAGCGCTCATTTAACTTTTTTTTTTAAGAAAATGTATAGCTTTTCGTTTTAGTTTTATGTTTTCTTTTTCCAAAAACTTAAAAACTAGATGCTCTTCAATTTAAAATTGTCTGTAAAATTTAATAACTTGTTTTAGCTTAAGCTCAATTTTTAATTTTCAGCTAAATTATTATGATATATCGTCTGTTTTGATTAAGCTTTACGGCAATACATGTGAAAAGCTTTGCCTTCTTTCACTTCGAGCTGTCTCAAATGAGCTTTAATGAGCTTACATTTTAATAATTTTGATGAGGATAAAATTAAATAGCGCTCATCTAAATTTTTTTTAGAAAATGTATAACTTTTCGTTTTAGTTTTATGTTTTTTTCCAACAACTGTAAAGCTAGATGCTCTTAAATTTAAATTTTTCTATAAACTTTAATGAGTTTTTTTTTTTAGCTTTAGCTGGTAAAAGCTTTTAATTCTTCAACAGTTACTGCAACATTTATTAACAAGCTCATCAAAGCACCATTACTAAGAATTTTAGCTGCATGAAAAATTTAATAAGCTGTAAGTTATGAACTGCTAGTTTTGGTAAAATAAAACATAGTTGATTTATAAAGAATATAGACACATAAAATTCTAAAAATTAATATCTCCTCATCGAGTAACTTTAGCACTTTGTTTTTATCAACTTTTAACTGTCTGCAAGTTTGCATGAGCTTACGTGTTGTTGAAAGTTTTCCCGGGCTTACATTTTGATGAGTTTCAACGAAGTTCTATCTTTCCGCAGCATGAAAACTAAGTAGAGCTCACATATAAAACTGCTATCTACATATTGTTCGACTTTTATATAGACTTATATTTAGCTCGTTCATGCTCATGCACTTTAAACGGTCTGAAAGCTTTAATGAGTTTACACTTTATTTTGAGCTGCATAAACGCTTAATAGAGCTCATATATTTTCTTCTCTACAGTCTTCTATCTTCGTCTAATAATTTTATAACTTTCTGTTCTTGCATTTTCAATTGACAAAAAGTTTGAATGAGCTGCAGCTACAACTTGTCGCTGGCGTCATTTACTAATTGCACTTGCATATGCTGCGCAAAAAGCTCATACATTCAACTCCCTCATGTAGACTGATCCGCCCCTGTTTCACTGGCGCCTTGGCGTATGCAACACATTTTTTTCTGCTGCTGGGCAAAAAATAATTAAGCATCATTGCAAGTTGCTTGTGCTGTGTGTTTTTACAGCTTTGCTGCAGGTTTTTTTGTTGTTGTTGCTGCTGCTGTTGTCGCCTGCCACATTCAGTGGCACTTCCCCGTTACTTTGTCCACGCTGGCTAACAAGCCAAAGCGTGACTCAAAAAGCCAAAGTTATCAGTAAAAGATCAACGACAGCGTGTACTGCCTGTGCCCTGCCCCAGCTGCTTGTGGCTGCCACAGGCGCTTTGTTGTTGTTGTTGTTGTTGCTGTTGCCAACAGTCAAAGCCAAAGGCTGACGCTGACAGCGCGCAGGCCTTTCTTCTGCTGCTGCTGCCGTTGCTGCTGCTGCTGCCGTTGCTGCTGCTGCTGCTGATGAGGCTGATTATGCGCCGCATGCTGTCGCTGCCTTGGACAATACACAAAAGGGCAGGCAGCCAGCAGCAGCAGCAATGTTACTTGCAACGTGCAACAGCAACTGCTGCTGCTGCTGCCTGCCTGCCTGCCTGCCTGCCTGTTTGCCTGCCTGCTGCCTGTTTACTTGCCTTTTGCTTTGCCTTTGCCTCTTTTTGTTTCACTCAGTCAGTCAGTCAGCCGTCTGCATAATCTTGGCTGGGCTGCTGCCTTTGCTGCTGCTGCTGCTGTGACGAACTGCCACGCCCACCCAACGCGACAGCCCTGCAGCGCACAACGTGACGTTCGAGGTCATTCACATTTCGAGGGCGTGTTGTTGAACTTGGGTGGCGCGGTGCTGCCACACTGCTGCTGCATGCAGTGCAGCAAGTTGTTGTTGTAGTTGAAATCATTGGTGTTGCTGTTGTTGTTGATGTTGTTGCAACTGATGCTGATTTTGTGTGATTGGTTGCAATTAGTTTTGCTATTGGAGTTGCTGCCGTTGCTTTTTTGTAGTTGTTGTTGATGTTTCTGATTATGTTGCTGTTGTTGGCAATGTTGCTGTTGCTATTAATATTTTTAATGATGTTGTTGTTATGGCTAGTTGCTGTTGCAGTTGCTCCTGTTGTTGCTGCTGCTGTTGTAGTTGCTGTTGTTGAAATTTATGCCTATGTTGCTGCTGTTGTTGAAGTTAATGCCTATGTTGCTGCTGTTGCAATCGCTATTGTCGTTGTGGCTGCTGTTGCTGTTGCGATTTTTCATGTTGTTGTTGTTGTTAATATTTACTGTTGCAGTTCTTGTTGCCGTTGCAGTTGTTGTTGCTGCTGTTGTAGTTGCTGTTGTTGAAGTTTAGGCCAATGTTGCTGCTGTTGCACTTGCTACTGTTGCTGCTAATTGCTGTAGCAGTTGTTGTTGTTGGAATAGTTGCTATTGTTGTTGCTATTATTATTGCAACTAGCGCTGTTGCTGCTGCAAATTTTGTTGTTGCTGTTGTTGTAGCTATCGCAACAACTATTGTTGCTGTTGCTGTTGCAGCTATTGTTGTTGCTGCTGTTGCTGTTGCAGTTGTTGTAGTTATTATTGTTGTAGTTGTTGTTGCTTTTGTACCTGTTGTTACTGTACTTGTTGTTGGCTTTTGAAGTTGTTGCTGCTGTTGCTCATGCTATTGCTTTTACTGTTGCTGTTGTTGCTGCTATTGCAGCTGCTGCAGTTGCTGTTGTTGTGGCCTATCCACTTGCTAAATGCCCAGATACATTAGACAATGAGCAGCAGCTCTAATTATGTCTTGCGTCTGCGTCGCACAACTGCAATTAACATTTGATCCCACTCGCAGTTGCTTTCGCTCTTCTTGTTGAGTTGCTGCTGTTGCTGCTGCTGCTGCCGTTGTCTGTTGTTGCTGCTGTTGCTGTTGCGTGTGCTTTGTGCCCTGAAGTGTTGGTGCACGCTGGCGGCAGAAAGTTTTACGAGTTTCCTTGTAACTGACGCCCCTTCGCCTCGGGCTGCATGCAAAGTTTTGCCATTGTGCTGCAGTTGCTGCTGTTGACTTGGTTTCTTTGAGCTGCTGCTGCTGCAGCAACGTGCGGCAACAACGTGCTGCAACAACATAAACAAAAGTGAAACGTGTGCTTTTCAATAATTCAGTTTTATGGCACAAACTCGTCGCAACTCAACGTGACGCAGCGCCTTTGTCAGGCCCCTGCCACATACACTGCCCCCTCCCCCCTCTTCCTATGACTTAAAGTTGGCGCTCATTAACGAGGCACAGCAACAGCAACAACAACAACAACAACAGTTGCTGCAACGTCTGCAACATTAATTGAAATGCTTTTCACTTTTTGCCAGCCTCTCGCTGCCGTTCGCGATTTAATTGCATACTTCTGTGCGCAAAGCAAATAAAGGCGGCCACAAAGCAGCTCCAACTCAAATTGCAGCAGCAACAGGGACAACAGCAACAACAACGACGACAGCAACAACTAGCCGGAACTACAATAGCAACAGCTTTCAGCAGTCAATACCAAATTGAAATGTTGCATAAAAATGTTTTAGTTCAGCGGCCGCAAAAGGCAAAAGCAAAAAAAAAGAGTATGCTGCGTGTATACCCTGTAACCTAATATAGTGAGGTATATATGCAGTCTAAGCAAACATTATACCCTAACACATACAAGTAGATTTTTATATAGAGAATCTTACAATGAATTCGATTTTTATTTAATAGAAAGTCTAGGGTATCCCACAGTCGTGCAAAGACAAGAGAATTGTATGCATTTGAAAAATATTTAATTAAACGTAACTACATTACTACTATTTACTTACTATTTAATTAATGTTAACTACAATATATAATTTTGCTTCTGGGTAAAAGCTAGGGTATCTCACATCTCACGCATACCCAGTAAAGTAATATAGCATAGGTTTTACTCAAGCAAGACACCAACGCAGCTTATTACACTTGCACTTGCAGTGCAGAAAAATTAATAATAATAATAATAATTAATCGGAAGTAAGCTTAGGATATTTCATAGTCGTGTATACCCTATGGGATAATGCAAAGTAAGCTATATAAAGCCTGTTTCCTGAATACTCTTAAATTTAAACTTTAACTTCTCAAATCGAGTTCAATTTTTAGGTGAAGGGTATCTCAGAGTCGTACTTGAACACTTTATTTTTTTTTAGCCCTATGGGATAATGCTAAGTAAGCTACATATAGCCTGTTTTCTGAATAGTCTATAATTTTTAGCTGCTCAAATCAAGTTTAATTTTAAGGTGAAGGGTATCTCAGAGGCGTACTTGACCACTTTGTTTTTCTAGCTGTTTTTACTGCTTGTTGCTTGAAGTCAACGGTCCGCGCAGTGCTGTGCGTGATATAACCTAAGCAAATACACTTTTCGCATGCCAACACACACCCTCACACACACACACACACCGACACACAACCGTACATATACTCACATAGAAATGCCGTTATGTTTTGTTGCGCACAGACAGATGTCAGGTGGGCGGGGCAGGTCGAGCGGCAGAGCAGACGCCTCGCATTAGTCGAGGCTTTTAAGCAGAAAAATGCGTGCACTTGAACCGAGAGTCTACGGGGCGTAATGGCAAGGGGCAGCGGGGGCAGGCGCTTCAGGGGTAGGGCATTGAGTGGATAGGCAGATGGGTGGTAAGGGGAGGAGGCTGTGCTGTGGAATTGCTTTAAAGCGTTGCCTACTTTTCGGCAGGCGCTGTCATTGCCTCAATCAAATAGGGATGCCAGCTGCCAGGCAGCTTCTCCCCCCCCCCCCCCTCCTACACAACGTCCTGCTCGCCCGACTTGTTGTTTATATTTGTCAAGCTCTTACGTGCCTGCTGCTTGCCTTTCCCCTCCCCGTGCCTTTGAAACTGGCCTTGCACTTCCCCCCATAAGCACTCGGTCGGGTCGCCTCTCGAAAAACATCTTTCGCTCACGTAGCGTATGCAAATCAGCTTTAACGTGTTCCTCTTCTTCTTCTGCAACTTCTACTACTTCTACTTGTATCTTGTCTGGTTTCGCTGCTTTTCTCTTCTTCGTTTTTTTTTTTTTTTTTTTTTTTTTGTAAATTGCGTTTTCATTTAAATGCCGCACGGAAAAAGTTTGTCAGCTTTTGGCCGTCAAACTTGCTGATGCCTTTTATTAGACTTTCATAAGGTTCTGTTTCTGTTTTGGTTTCTGTCCTTGTTTCGGTTTCAGTTGCTTTTTCGCGCGTGATTCCCAAAGCGTTTTTGATTTAGTGCGCTTTGAAGTTGAGTTTCGATCTTTGACGCTTTGTTAGCGAGACTTTCCTGCGGGTATTAGGGAGCAGCGACAGCTAGACAACTTCAGTTGTATGCATAGATCTCTGCGTTTCAACTCGTTCAGCAGTTTTTTGTATTTAATGAATTGTGTTTGTTCTTAAATTTAGGAAGAGTATTTTTCTAGGCTTTTTATATTGCTATATTTCGGATATGTGCTTAAGTCTCTTGTCTTCAGTCTTCTGTGTTTTATGAGCTAAAATTCAGTGTATTGACTACTTTGAGCTGTTTTTAGATTTTAGAAAGGTTTTTGGAGAGTTTTTAGTGGTTCTTCATGGAAAAGATATATTATATACGAACTATGGTCAGATCTCTAAGTTCTAAGGCTTCAATCATCAGTTTTTTTTTTTTTTTTTTTTATCAAAGTTAGGTTGTTAGCAATGTTGACAAGTTGTTCTCACTTGAAAATATCACTAGATACCTTAGTGCCAAGGTGTTTTATGAGCTAAAATTCAGTGTATAAACTTCTTTAAGCTTTTTCTAGGTTTTGGAAATGTTTTTGAGAGTTTTTAGTGGAGAGAGTTTTAATGAAAGAGGTACATACGGTCTATGGTTAGACCTTTCAGTTTTAATGCTTCTTTTAGCAGCTTCAATATTTAATTAATTAATGTCAGGTTGTTCTTGCTTGAAAATATAGCCAGATCTATAAGTTTCAACTCTTACTTCAGCTGTCTTAGTATTTTTTGAGTTAAAGATAGAATCAGCAGATTTATCGGGATATTTTCTTTTTAACCAGCTTTAAAAGTTTTTTTTTTTAAAAATAGTTTTTCTACGGGCTTTATAAAGAAAACTATCTTAGACTGATATTTCTCCTAGTTCAAACTCTTCAGTCAACAGTTTCAGTTCATTTCTATGAATTAAAGTCAGAGTACACTGCCTTTCGCGAGTTCTTTTCTGTCTTCAGCGAAATTGAAGATATGAAGAGTGGAGACGGGGGAAGAGAGGAGGGGCTGCTGCTGTCGGCGCTATTTTCTTTCACGGATTTTCTTCTTAATTACGCGACGACTTGCTTTCAGCTCGACTGCCATTTATTACAGCTGCAGTTGCTGAAAAGGAAAACCAGCTGAAAATGGAACTAAGCGAAGGCAGGCACTGGAAATTGGAGTTCCAGTTGAAGTTGTAGACAGAGGGGGTGGGGGAAAGGGGGTGAAAGGGAGGAGCTCTGGTGGGGACTTTTCGCTGCTCGCTTATTTGCATTTTGTCTATGCCAAGCGACTGATTCGCGGACGACTGATGGCTGTCGTAACCGCATGAGCTGCTGTAGCAGCCATTGCTGCTGCTGCTGCTCTTCTTCTTCTTCTTGCCAGTCATTTCCGCCCAGCGCCATTTAAATGCACGGCAAATTTTAATGATCCGTGATAATGACGCGAACTGCCGTTGGCAATGCTAAGAGCGCTTCCTCGACTCAAGCTCTTTCTGCTGCCCCTCTCTCTCTCTCTTTTTCTCTCTCTCTCTCTCTCTTATTTCTATGCTTTCGCCGGGGCGTAATTGATTTTAACTGCCAAGAAGAGACGCGTGGGCGTGGCTTGACCTGGTCCGACCATTTTGATTGACAACGCTGACAAATGGAGCGGCGTGTATTCAATTATGTGAGAAGTGGCAGCTACAAAGGCTAACAACAACGTGCAACAACGGGCAACAGGACAGTAGGCAACCTTATCGAGTTTATCAGACGCTCATTGTGTTTCGTTTAGGCGGCATTGTCAGTGCCACACACACACAGAGGGCAGCCACACAGACAGACAGACAGGCAGCTGCCAGACTACACCTACTATATTACCTTCATCATCATCATCAGCCACGCACACACACACACACACACACACAAATGTGGGGCATGTTGTCATGTCGCATTTTGATAGCATCCAAGGCTTCCATTGTTGCGCTCGCGCCTTTGTTTGCTCTGATAACTGTCTGTGTGTGTCTGTCTGTGTGTGTGTATCTGTGTGACTTCAGCAGATTTTGCTTGCTGCGTCTCCAATTAGCTGGCAGCTTTGCGGCCTACGCCTTGCCACTTCACCCAACTGCTGCCAACTTTTCCGCTGGCCAGTTGACAAATTTAATTTTCATTAGACTCTCACAAATCTCTCTCTCTCTCTCTCTCTCTGTTGCCCTATCACTCTCCATCTTTTTCTCTGTTTCAAGCACATTTCTACAAACTTTTATGGTTACGCTTCGGTTAGGAGAGCTTGGCAAGGGGCAGCGGGAAATAAACTTTATCTTAAGTGACTTAAAACTAAAAACTGCAAATTTAATGTGCTGCCCCGCTGTGGCATCAACTTGTGGCAAACACTTTTTACTTTTCACAAACATTTTTGCCTTTTTCGGCGCATTTCCTTTGGGCATTGCAGTTGACAGCGTGTTTGCCCGACACACACACACACACACACACACACATAGACACACATGCAGTCACTCTCTCACACTCAGTGGCAGGACCGCAACGAAAGTGGCACAAAGTTTGCAACACTTTTTGCCCAAATCGGGAGCAACTGAGCTGTCCAGTCTCGGGGGCAGTTCCATCCTCTCAGCGTTATCTCGGCCAATGGTTTTTTTTTTATCCAGATGGGGCTTACAAATTTTATGCTGCATGCTTTAAAATTGCACTGCGAATAGGTATGACAGCAAATGAATTAATCGATTTTTGATATCGTATGCTTAATTTGAAGAGCGATAATTATTTTCACTTAAAAGATTTCCACAGAAATTAATTTACATGTACTAAAAAATAGTAAGGAAATTGAAAGGATTTTTCAGCACAATGTTTTTAAAGAAATATGTGAAGTATGTGTGTCCGGGCACTAAAAATTCAATGTAATTAATTTAAAATTTTCTAAAAATTATAATCTTTATGCTATGACTTATATCTTAAATAATAACTAATGACTCTACAATAAAATATGAATTTTATAGTAAGTCTTGCCTTGAGATCGTTAAATTTATTTAAATTATATAAATTGCTAAAATCTTCAAATAATTATTATCACACTTTCGATACAATTAAACCGAAAATTCAAAATATTTATCAATTACGCTTATCACTTATTTTAATCGTGTGAAATTTCAGCTCAGTATTCAAGTAAATATCTCTCTTGAAACTCAACTGAAATACTCTACACACACGTGTTGCAAGCGGCAATAAAATTGTCTGTGGCTGGGGCTGCCTTGACTACCAAGTGAATAATAAATAAGGCATAAAAGCGCCTTTAAAACACGCTCAAAATTATGCAATACTCGCCCGACGGCAGCGTCGCAGCAATTAGAAGTAGGGGCGGTGGCGGTGACGTTGGCGGCGGGAGCAGGGGTTGTGGCAGCAGGTGATGCGCTGTGGGTTGCGGGTGTGGCACCACAAAAGCCACAGCGATGGCCACAGGTAAAAAGCAATTGTCTTTTCTCTTTGTGCGTGCCTTTGTTGTGGTCCACACAATGCTCATTAAAATTTAGGCCAAGCCGCTGGCAGCAGCACCAGCAACAACAATAACCACAAGGAGAGCAACAAGAACAAGCACATTCACGTCTCTGCCACTTAATTTTTGGGGCAAAAAGTTGTGAGCTTTTTGTGGCTTAACAGAAATTGAAATTAACTTTTCGTCGCTCGTGGCAAGCAGCTTACTAATGCGCTCTTCCTCTATCTCTCTATCTCACTTTCTTTTTTCTCTCTCTTTCTCTCTCTTGCAGCTGAAAGCAACTATATTGTTAATGGATTGGATCTGCAGGGTCCGATATTTCTACACGAACCGCCGCATCGCGTTGAGTTCTCCAATAATTCCGGAGGGCTGATTGAATGTTCCGGACATGGCAGTCCGCCGCCCGAGGTAAATATGTATATGTATACCCTATAAAAAGTAGAAATGGTATATTAGCTTTGTGTAAATGTTTAGAAAATTAGTATTGTATCAATGTATTTATATTGCCATTCAGCAGTCGAGACAATTTTTTTGTCGGACTGTCTGAATACATAAAACTCAGTTATTAAAATAGCTAGAGACCTCAAAGTTGGTATGAAGATTGCTAAATACCATACGCAGATCAATCTTATTTCAAAATTTGAGTGTTATGCTCTTAGTCACTTAAAATCTAAGTTGAACTTGATTTTTAGGAGAGCTTACAATGTTCAAATTTAAAAACTTTATGTTGGTTTCTGAATTTGAACTGCTGCATATTTAAAATGTATTTATATTTACTTAATGTATGTGAATGGTATATTATAGTCGAGTGCGCTCGACTGTAGTCTAGTTTACTATTTTTTTTTTTTTTTGTTAAGTGGGAGTAGCCGGAAGCTTTCAGTACCATATTTCACTAGTTTTGCTGTGTGCGCTTTATTTTTACGCTGTTTAATTATGCATGCCATTTTAGTTTGCGCTGCCTTCGCTCATTTCCAAGTTAATTGACTTCCCTCCACCTACCAAAAAAAAAAAAAAAAAAACAAAAAGAGAACGAAAGCAGGAATCAAGGGAGAGAGGCGAAAAACAACATTAATACCCTCGACTTTACTCGCTGCTATTTTCTAGGTGGAATGGACACCCATACCGCCGCAGCAGGACATGGTCTTTCAGCTGTCCAACGGCAGCATGATGTTCTATCCGTTTACGGCCGAGAAATATCGCCACGAGGTGCACGCCACAGTTTACAGGTGAGCGAGAGAGAGAGAGAGGCAGAGAGGGAGAGAGAGCGGAAAGTACATTTAATAACTGCTTAAATTTTCGTTTAAACATTCTCTTTGTGCAGATGCAAATTACGCAATCTGGTCGGCACCGTGCTCAGTCGCGAGGTGCACGTGCGCGGCGGTAAGTATAACAAATTTTTAATTAATTTACAACAATTTTATGACGGCATGCAATGTTGATTTACGCTAACTCAGCTAGCTCAGAGCTAGGGCAGCTCAGCGAGTACAAGCTTTACTTCCAGCGCTGGCTTTGGCTCTGGCACTGGCAGCCAAAAACTTTGGCTTAATTGGAAAGTTTTGGGGGGAGGTGGAGCAGCGCCTAAAAGCAGGCAACGCAAGTTTTAATTACTACTGCCAAATGTTGTTGGCGGGGCGCCGCGACGAGCCGCCAGCAGCAACTCGGCGCTAATTTGGCGCCCAAGCGCGAGAATTGACTCTGACTTTTCGGTTAGATGCCCTAAGCCAACAGCGAAAGTCCATTAGCTATGCGAGTGGGCCAGCGGGACTACTTTTAGCCAGTTGAGTTGTTGAAAATATGCCGGTAGTATGAGCGAATGATAGGCGTATAGCTGAGCTGAGTGCTATTTTACTACAGGCTACAGATTTATACTTCCCGCCGTTTACTGCAAGTCCTAATCAATTTCGCTATCGTTTTGCGGACGCTTTAAGTCGTTGTTATTCACTGCTTTGCATGCGCCTAACATTCTTAATGACTTTTTGGCTGCAAACTTGTGCGATGTTTCCACAGTTTTTCACAGTTTTACGTAGTTCTCCATAGTTGTTTTTTTTCTTCAACGAGTCTTCGAGAGCGCAGCGAAACTTCGCCTTGTTGCCGGAAACTTTCGCATTCATTAGGCCCTCAGGGAGAGGGGGAGACGCTTTATTAAAGTGCATTAATGAAGAGCCGACGGCGCTCTGCGCGTCCCTTTCAATCCAATCACTTTGATTGGCATCGCATGTCGCATAGATTTTGCGGCTCATTGAGCAGCGGGTGCCCCTGACCTGCTACTCCCACTGCCACACTGCCAGCCAGCTAAATCTGCGAACAAAAACAACAATTAGCACAGGCCATAAAAGATATGAATGCCATATAAAATGGTCAGCGGCAAGTGAGCACAAAGGGGACCACTTGACTTTCGGTCTGCTGCGTGCGTTTAATTAACAGCTCTACACACACACAAACACACACGCAAAGCGTACGTGTAGAAAGAAACAGTTGAAAAGCAAACAGGGAAAAAGGCTAGAAGGAAATGTTACCTGCAGTATGCCGAAGGTAGCATACCCTGGCAGACAATCGAATGAGTTTGTTTCGCACGAAGTTTTACGATTTTGTAGAAATTTATATACATATGTATGATTGTTATATTTGTAATATATAATTTTTATATTATATATATATAATTTATTTTATAAATTTTTTTTTTGTTACATTAAAAATATTATTTTAAATACAGGTGCAGAAATATAAAAAATCTTACCTTGATTCAAGCATATAGACAGACTAGATCAATGCGACAGCCTAAGTGCAATAATATATATATAATATAATATATAAAATATAATATATGTAGTATATATATTATATAAAAAATATAATTTATAATAATATAATTTATATTAATATTTTTTATTAAATATATACTATATATATTATATTGTATATATTGTATTATATATATTATTGCAGTTAAGAATATATTAAAATCCCTTTGCGTTTAAAGAATTTACTCGAAACTAATATACCCTCTGCAAACGTATAAATCAACGCAGAAGATCTAAGATAGCGTGTAGGGAAAGAAAGAGAGAGCGAAAGAGAAGGGAGACGACTACATGCAAAGTTCCAGCGTCTGGCGGTCATTTTTCAGTAGCTCAACGCGACGTTGTGTATACGCCATGTCGCTGGCTTATTTTATTTGCGGTCGCGCTGTGTTTGCTTGCGCGCTGCCTGTGTGCGTGAGCGGCAGAGTGTATATGCGTGTGTGTGTGTCTGTGTGTGCGTGTGTTGTTTTTTCTAGCGTTACGCTTTACGCTTGAACAATTTGACAGCGCGTAGATTTGGCGCAAAACGTTTTGCCTAATTTGCAAAAGTTGCCAAGGGACGCTTTTACTCTGCTCTCCCGCTCTCACTCTCTCTCTTGCAATCTCACGCTGTCCCCCTCGCTGAGCTAACTGTAATTTCTCAGCTAATGTGTGCACTTCTGACTCGGGGATTCGCTGGCGCCTTGGCGACTTAGCGATTGCGTTATTTAATTGCCAGCGCTTAGTTCTACGCCGGATGCCCGGCAGAGCAGCATGGCACTGGCATGGCGCATGCCTGGGGGCTAAGTGCGCGTAATTAGCAAAAACTCTTGACAAATTCAGTGCCCGCTTCACTCCCGCCTCCGCCCCCGCCCTGCTGCCTGTGCGCTAACAATACTCTGGAAAGATTTGTTTTGGTTTTGTCAGGCCAGAGGGCACGGGTCACGGGCCAAGGCTGATGAATGATGATGCCACAGAAATGCACACACACACACACACACACACGAAAGTTGTGTGACTTTGCGTTGCACTTGTAACTTGCATGCACACACACTCACTCACACACACACACACACACACACACACACACACACAGCACACACATTGCGGTGCAGCGAGCGAGTCTTTGGCAAAGTTTTCTGATTGAGCCACAAAGTTTCTTTGGGCTTCACCTGCTACGCGTGTGTGTGTGTGTGTGTTTGCATGGCTGTGTGAGTGTGTATGTGTGTGTGTGTTTGAAACCAGTGTAATTTGTTCGTAATTAGTTGGGTGCACATTGTCAGCCCTTGGGCTGACACCGCAGCCTCTCTTTACCCCCTGCTGCTCGGATCAGCTATGCAAATTGCAATTTGACTGTGCAACTTGCGCTGCTTGAGTCATAATTTAATAGTCTCTCACTCGCACACTAGCTTCCCCTCTCTCTCTCGCTCTCGCTGCCCTCCTCCTCCTCCCCCACGCTGTCAGCACAATAACTGCAAATCAGGCAAAGACTGCGGCATCATAAACATAAATTTGTGCAACAAAAAGTTTGCCACACACACACAAAACCAAACGGAAATGAATTTCCGCATACAATCCAAGTGCTGTCAAGCCCCTCTTCCCCTCTGGCACGCCCACTTCCTATCCCTGCTCACTTACTTTGTGTGCCCGACTATAAACTTGCCTCTCGTACTTACTACTTTCCCGGCCAGCTGTCCTGTCCTTCTATGCAACACAATGTTGCCACGCCTTTCGTCTGCGCCTTCGCTCGGAATTCGCCATGCAAAGTGCAACATGAAAGCGAAAAAAACTTTGCCTTTGCTCAAAACACAAAACTATGCGCCCAACAAAACTTCCGAAAAAAAGCGAACGAACTAAACTTCTGGCTGTCCCTGCCACGCCCACGTCTCCACTCTCCGCTCTTCCGACAGCAATACAAATAATGAAGATACAAAAACAAAATTGCACTAAACTCGACTCGAAAACAGCAGCCGCTCCCCGCTCCCCGCTGCCCGCTGCCCGCTGCCCGCTCGCCGCGCCTGCACGGCCAGAGGAATTATAATAAAATGTTGTCACAAAGTTTTTCCAGTTTTTCATTTGTTATTGCAGCATAGAAAAACGAAAAACGAGAAGCGACAAAACGAAAAGCGAGAAGCGAAAATGATGGAAAATAAAATAAGCCCCCAAACAATAACAACAACTTTTCAAATTAAACTTTATCCAATTTTGCATATTAAAGTTTCGTTCGCCCACTCGCTCGCTCGCTTGTTGGCTCGATTCGTGATCCGCACGGCCAGAAATATGTTACACACGAACATACGGACTCGTATAGTATCTGGCACAGAATGGAGTGCGACTTGCGGATCGGGCGGACAAATCGCGAAACGCATTGCCAAGTGCTTTTGCTTTTCAAGTCGCACGCGTGCGGCGCAAATTGCCTTTGTCCATCTTAATTAATTTGCCAGTTGACAAGGGAGGCGAAACCGAAAAGGGAACTGGAATCCAGTTAGGTGTTCCAAGAGCATTAGCAGCACAGTGTGACAGAAGCAATGAAAAACTGCTGTGCAGGGGCTGCTAGAAATTATTTTACCAGCTTTACATTTTTTTTTTTTTTTTATATTTTGTCTATAATTTTTTTTATTCATGGTTCGATCGGTAAGTTAAGCGTGTGCAATTTGCAGCTGGCTAAAGAAATTTAAAATTTTAAAATTATTTTTTTATTGAAGAATATAAATTGAAAATCTTACCTAAGATTGGGATAAGGGAATTCTTTTCAAAAGTATTATATCTTAAGCTCTTATTATTCTTGTTATCAAATATAGAAGAACAAGAGCTGATCATTAAAATATATATTTTCTATGATCTGTCAGCCTTTTTTGTTTATTTTAATTTTAAATTTAACTTATTGTTTTTAATTTTGTAATTTATTAAATGTATAGTTTAATTAATAATATTAAACCATAAATTTGAAAAATTAAAATACGAGTTTTTGAAAAAGAAAACTATTATTTTAAACTTTTTGTTATTCCCAAATTTCTGCTCACATTTCAAGCACACACGCACCACTGTGCACGGTGCAGACTCCGTTTTAGAATTCTTGTCAGTCTTCATTTTGCGCCATGAGCTCGGCTGACAGCGAGTAGGAGCAGGGTACGCGGGGGGAGGGGGGTAGTGAGCTGGACTGACAGCGCGGGCGGGCCAAATCTTTAACTCAAATTGCCACGTCCAATTTTGAACGTCGGCCTGTCGTCGGCCCTGACAAACGGCCACACTTTTGCCAAGTGTCACAATGTGCCGGACACGGATGTGGATGCGGATGCGGCACGCTTAATGTGCAACATATTTTGGCTGTCAGTCGGAAGGGTAAAAAAAAGGGTTCTCTTCAAAGAAGAGAAAAACAAAGCAAAGAATTATTGTTGGCGCTAGCCTTGAACTCGTTTGTTTGTTGTGCCCCACTGCGTATGCGTAATATTGAAATTTCGATGCTTTAACTGCCATTTCAGTTGTCAACCAGAAGTACACGGTGCAGGTGCACGACGAGTACGTGATGACGGGCAACACGGCCGTGCTGAAATGCCAGGTAAGCTGAGCGGCGACACATGAGCGACAGCAGCTGAGAGCGAGAGTGAAAGTCAGTCGAGCTGATATCTCGCTCTCTTTCTCCTTTGCTGTGGTGGCCACAAAATGCACTTAACAAGCAAATTAAATTTTACTCCTGCTGCCAGCAAAATGCTGATCAAATTTGCTTATCTTGGTTAACCCCCCCACTTCTCGTCTTTCCCCTCTATCTCGTACAGGTGCCCAGCTACATGTCGGAATTCGTAATGGTCACCGCTTGGGTGCAGGATACCGGCATGCATCTGTATCCGAACACGGACATCGGCGGCAAGTACACGGTGCTATCGAACGGCGAATTGTACATAAATAATGCGGGGCCCAATGATGCGTACAAAAGCTACACATGCCGCACTGTAAATAGACTGACAGGTACGTGATAATCACATTTTCAGCTTAATCGTCCAGTCAGCAATGCCTCACTGGATAGCTGCCGGCCAGCCAGACGTACAGCCCGTACAGTCACCTCCCTGACTCCTGCTACCCACTCCCGCTCCCGCTCATCACATGCATCCTTCTTCGTGCACATCAGCTGTGGACACACAACTGTTGGCATATAATTAAGTTGAATAATTAATTCATAGCCGGAGGGGATTGCAATGTGAAACTCGTCCTCGGGTCCAGAGAGACTGAGAGAGAGGGAGAGAGAGAGAGGCAGAGAGAGCGTACTAATGCACGAAAAATGTGACCAAGTTTTGATTATGGCATCGAGCTGAAAATTATAAATTGGCTTACTTAGCTCAGTTTTTGGTAGATTAAATGGAGTGTAAATTAAGAGGATTTTATTTTTTTAAAGTAGCCCTATGGCACATTAAATTTTGTAGGAAAATTATGGGTCAATAAAATAAAAAAGAGCATAGTTTTTATTTGTTTTAAGCTGCAACAGTTGCAGGGGTTGATAAAGAATTTTATTGGCTTTAAGTTTAATAGAAAATATAATTATATTACACAAATATCATGATATTAAGATATTGGGCTCAATTATTTTCAGTTCAGTTCGTTTATTGAAATTTCTAGTAGCATTTAATGTACTTTAAAGCTCTTTCAATATTTAGAAAATTACCGGGAATATTAAATTAAAGTTAATTAAAAAAAATAGCTTGTAAATTAAGAGGCTTTTATTTTTTTTAAGCAGCCTTATGGCATATTATATTTTGTAGGAAAGTAACAGCTCAATAATATATAAAAAAATATAGTTTTGAATTAATTTAAGCTCCAACAGCGGCAAGGGTTGATAGAGGTTTTCATTGGTATATTTAATATGCTTTAAGTTTAACAAAAATTTAAATATATTGCACAAATATCATGACATTAAGTTATTAGGCTCTATTATTTCCAAAACAGTGTTGTAGTTTGCTTAATGAAATTTCTATTAGCATTTAACGTGCTTTAAAGCTTCTCTATTATTTATAAAATTCAAATAAAAAGTATTTACTGGAAATATTAAATGTAGGTTAATTAAAAAATTGTATACTAATTGCAGGCAACATTAATCGGTTAATATGTTTCAGGGCTTTGTATTTGTAGTACGATTTGTGTGCTGAAAATCGATGAAATCGTTCGCACAATCTCACATCATGTTCAGTACCTTTAAGCTTTAGCATGTTGGTTTCTCCGCTTCTCTGCTTCTCAATATGTCCGTCCATGCTATTCAAAGCAATCTTATCTCAAATATATGAACATGTTCAGGCTTCCCTTCGCTGCATTGTTTCGAGTTCGCTTGAAATTGCCCTTTGGTCTCTCTTTTGTTGTTTTTGCTATTTTATTCGGTTTAATTGGCTGCAAAACTGAAAGAACATCAAATTATTTGCTCAACATGCGAGTCGAATATATATACATATATACATATATAAAATCATGTAGTTTATGCTAGTTTCCCCTCTTCTCTCTGTGGAAGTCAATGTTGTGCGTTGTGCATAATTTATGATGCGTGACATTCAATCGCCGAGCAAAAGGGCAAGTTACAAGCTAGACGAAAGAAGAAGGTAGGGTCTGTGTGTGTGTGTGTGTGTCTGTGCGGTTGGGGGCGTGTCCAGTCAATACGTGAGATCTTTTGTAGATATTTTGTGCTTATTTGAAGTTTATTGTGTGTGAAAATGCGCTTAAGCTGAATTTTCTATTAGCTTTTGTGCGCAAATTTGCCATCATCAATCAATACGATAAAAGTTTGTGTGCGCGCTCTCTCTTTCTCTCTCTCATTTTCTGTCTCTCTCTTCAGTTCATTGGTTCTGCCGTTGCCTTCTTGTGTTTATTTAATGCTCAGTTTTATTTGAGTTTTTGCGTTTCAAGTGAAAATCGAATTGCTTCACGTTTGCGTTATTTATTATTAATTAATCAAAATGTTGGCCAACAAGTTTTGAGCAGCAACCGCAAGAGCGTAAACCAAACTGCCCATTATGAGTGTGCGAGTGTGTGTGTGTGTGTGTGTGTGAAAGCCGCATATTAATTACCAGTGCACTTTATGCACATAACCAGCTAAACAATGCCAGTGACCAGTAAACAGTGACCAACACAAGCACACACACACACTCACAGATACTCTCACACATACAGACACTCTCACACGGACTGCCATTAAAAAGTGCTTAGAGTGCACTCATTAAAAGTGTAACATGAAGCTGCTTTGTTGGCCAGGTAAAGCGAGCGATAGAGCGGGAAAGAGAAGGGCATAGCTGGTCATAACTAATTCATTTAGCAAACACACACACACACACACACATAAACATACTCACTCGCACACAGACACTCTCGCATGACACGCTTAATTTAAGCTATGCCTTAACCTGCAGCGCACAAAAGCAGGCAACAGTTTTCGCTCACTGTGTGTGGGCGTGTCTGTCTGGCCGGCCAACATGGGGCGTGGCCGGGGCCAGGGCAGCGCATAATTACAATTTAAACCAAAAATCCATTTATTTTGCACAATAACGGGCACAACAATGGCGGCTAACAATAATACGACTGCTAATGCACAATAGAGCAAGGACACGCAGCGGTAAGAGGCAGGAGGCAGGAGGCAGGAGGGAGCAGCGGGGGTAGAGAACGTACATGGCAAGCAAAGAGTTTTAGCTGCCGATGATGATGATGCTGCTGCCGCTACTGCTGCTGCTGTTGATTATGATGTTCTGGCTAAATTATAAATAAAATTGCCTGGTCAGCACATGGACAAAACAAGAGACTATGTGGGAGTGAGCTGGCGGGGGAAGCGGGGGAGTCAGAGGTCGGCCGCCATTTGAAACAGATTTCGTTGGCCGAGTGGCCCACTTAACACACGTCCGGATTAGTTGTACCGTTGTATTAACAGAGCGCTAATAGAAATCTATGCATGGACATGATTCAAACAGGCTTCAGCTGCCATTAAAGCCAAATTGACAAGATGAAAAGCAAATATATGAGCACAATGAAGTTGCAGCTGAACGCATATTTAATGCACTCACTGTGCAGGGGCACAGTGAGTATGGCTTAGGTCTAGTATAATATAGAATAGTAGTTACAGTGAAGCTTCTCCTAAGCGGACAGAGACCGGCGCCGGAGCTATTGTCTTTTTTAAGTGACTTGTTTTTCTTATTATTATGTTTTTCATATTTTATTCTCTTTCTTATTTTAATATATTTAGATTTTTTCCTTAAAGTTCAGTATTTTTCTTGTTTTTTATTTTGAAATATTTAATAAAAGTTTTAAAATTATTAATTTTTGTAATTATTTTATTTTAGAAAATATTTAATTTCACTTCTTAATAATTTGCATTAAATTTGTAATCTATATTTTTTTAAATTAAATCTATATTATTTTTATGTTTTTCACATTTCATTCTTTTTATTTTTTTTTAAATTTTCAAATTTTTTCTTTCAAGTTCAGTACTTTTCTAGTTTTTTTTTACGAAATATTTAAAAAATGTTTTAAAATTGCATGTAGAATTATTAAAATTCGTAATTACTTTATTTTAGAAAATATTTAATTTTATTTCTACATATTTTGCATTAAATTTGGAATCTATTTTAGTGCTTGGGCTTAGTTTTTAAAGTTTTGTGTCCGGTTAAATGAGGCATTTGCTCTCAATTTGTTTAAAAATTGTTGGCCGCATACGGTATAAAGAGTTGAAGCTTAGTTCAACCTCTTTCAGAGAATATCCGCTTATAAGACAAAACCTTAAAGTGTGTTTTCACTGTAGTAAAGTATGGCACAAGTCTGACACGAACCTAGAGAGAGCGTGAGCGAAAGCTGGACAAAGCCTGGGCACAGCCTTGAGTAGCTGCAGACAGACCTGCACACACTATATGTATATACTACATATATTTGTATCTGGCTTGATTATATATGCTTCACAGCATTATAATTCCTTCATGCATAATGAAGCAGGCCAGGCGAGTCAGCTGGTCCGGCCTGGTGCGGACTTTAGATTGCTGCTCCTTCTCCTGCCGTGCTCCGGCGCATATTGTGGCATATGCAATCAACTTGATTGCTTTCATTTACTTTTAATTAATTAAAAATACACACACACACAAGCGCACACCTGCTGCGCTCTGGGTTAAGCTTCTGCCATAAATTTGTTCGAAGGGTTCGCGCACTTAAATCTAACCGAAAAGCAAACGCTACTCGACGCGGCGCGACGCCCAGCTGTCAGCTGTAAATGGCTGCTGCCCCACATGTATATATGTATGTGTATATGTGTGTATGTATATACTTACCTTTTCTTCTCTTCTTTTTTTTTGCAGGTGAAATACAAATTTCGACATATCCCGGGCGCATTATTGTAACCGAGCCCAAGGGCATGGTACAGCCGCGCATTAATGTCGAGAAGCATTCGATGCGGCATGTCGTCCTTAATGGCCAAACAACGTTGCCGTGCATTGCTCAAGGACATCCGGTGCCAACATATCGGTGAGTAGCAAAAAACCAACAACAACAACGACAACAGTAAACGCGAACAAATACCAAAAAATACAAAAGCTAGAGAAGTATGGCAAGCCGAAATCTGCATACCCTCACAGATACAACCAATTATACCTATGACAGCAATAGGACTTGGCAATATAATTTGAATAGCATATAGAAATTGTAAGACACTTAACGGTGGCCAATTTAGTATTTATACTAAAAGAAACTATTAAAATTTAATTAATCTTGACCAATAATTCTTATAATATAGTAGCTATAGGAACTAGTAATCAGATTTTAATAAAATTCCAGCAGCATAAAGGTATCATAAAAAAAATACTATGAGTTGCATTTTTTTTAAATTCCTAGAAAACAAAGTTCATTTAATTTATTTATGATAATATGATAATACCAATTTATGTACCAAATTTCATGAAGGTAGCTTGAGAACTAAGAGAAACAAAAAAGCTGACGGACAAGCAGGCGGACAAGCAGACGGACAAGTAGACGGACTAGCAGACGGACTAGCAGACGGACAAGCAAACGGACAATAATAAATCGACTCAGCGGTTATGCTGAACAAGAATATATATACTTTATGTGCGTTGCAAATCACCAACGAAAATAAATATACTCTCTGCAAGTGTATGAAAATAACCGACAAAAAACAGCTGCAAAATGTACAAAAAGCCGTCGCAATTTTTTGGCAGCTTTTTTCACAATTTTCCTGGTCGGGGGAGTTGGCCTGGCACTGGGACTATGGCTGTGGCCTGTGATCCGCGCACACAGTTTGCCACACATTTTATGACAATGTGAAATATTTAGCACTTTTGCAGACAGAAAACGAATGCATGGAAAAAACCTAATAAAAATGTCGCGCGAAAGCGAACGCGACGGCGAATTGTCCTGCAGCCTGTTTACCTGGCAGCATGTCGAGCCTGTCAAAGCGCCATGAATAGTTTAACAAGTGCCGGAAACAACAGGTACTAATAGATATGGCTTTGCTATTGGACAGGTGACTGAGGAAGCGCGAGAGTGCTGTCAATAAAATACTATAGCAGTGGGGGCAGGCAATAATGTGACTTACGAGTGTTCAGCGCCGAGGAAAGTTCTCATGGATAGCGAGTGGGGAGAAAATACCTATCTTTGAGCTAATAGAAAACTATAGGAGCTCGGTTTTTTATGAGTGAATTTTTGTGTAAAGTTGATAGTGGATTATGCAGAACAGTATGGTTCACAAAAATACGACAAGCTTGGCTTTGTTAGTATCAATAGTTTAAGGTTCTTCACAAAAAAATTAATAAGCCCCGTACGTAAGATAATTCTATAAAAAACTATAGGAACTTAACTGATATGATATATAGCATATATATGATATTTGAGATTTTCTTTGAAGTCTTTGTGCCACTTATAAACATTTTTCTGGGACATGGTAGAATCAGCAAAGGCTTTCCGCAACATCCTCAACGTTTCCGCAGCCGAAATTTCATTCCGCAAACAAAATTTGATGGCACTTCTCTGCTAAATTAAATCAGACATTGTAAAAATCGCCAAATGCACTCTTGTTCGTTTGGTAAACAAAAGCGTAAATATAGTACTCATACTGACATTCCTGCCAAATGTCATCAAAAGTCCTGCCAACTCGAGAAAAAAAGAACTAGTTCGCCATCTCAAGCCCGCGAATTTTAAATTGAAAATTCACCTTACTTTTTGCTCACAGTAGTATATACGTAAAGTTTAGGATATAGTAAAAAAACAACTCAAAAGGCTTAAATTGTAGAAAATAGTAAGTACTTTAGGATAAAATAATATCACAACAGCACAGCTCATATAAATAATATCATCTAGAGCAGTGACTGCTTTAAGATAAATTAAAAAAATGGGAAAGAAAAAAGTTAAAAAATATTTCTACATTAGCTTATCTTTTGATACATTTTATAAAGCAAAGTTTCAAAATCTTAGACTTACAGCGCCGCCCACACAAATAGTACCAGCTTAGCTCGAGTCGGAAGACTCTCTTACTTTCCGGCTTGTTGCCTTCAGCTCGGTTTCAACTTTTTACACAAAATTTCCGATATTGTTTATTGCAGCACTTGTGTGCGTGTGTGTGTGCGAGTGAGTGTGCGTTTTTGTTTGTGCATGTGTTTGCTGTCATTTAATATGTGTCAATCGTGGCAAGTGGCGGCATTTATCTTGTTGCCTGACAGGCAGCACTGCTAAGTCTGCAGGCTTCGGTACTAGCAAGATTTCCCTCGAGTAGCAGGTCGCAGGTCACAACCTTTTTGGATGCGTGTGTGCGCGTGTGTGCGCGTGTGTGTGCGTCTGTGTGCGTAGCGCCAAATCAATCAAATGCGCAACGTTTATGGCCAAAATGGCAAATTGCTTTTTGAATGCCTCGCATGGGTGTGTGAGCCAAGGTAATCACTGTGAGCACTCGCTACGCTAGAGACGGAGACGGAGATGGTTCGCGCTCGAGCTCTGGAGATGGTGCTGATGCTGGGCTCATCATCAAGTGCTAAAACATGCATTGCTTTTTATGGGGCGAGCCGGTGCGCCGTGTGTCCTTGTGTCCTTGTGCTTGGTGCATGCATAAAAAATTGCGCCAGGATATGCAGCAGAGCACTTGTTTTTTATGCGATGTTGCTGCTGCTGCTGCTGCTGCTGATGTCGCCCGCTGTGCGAGCAGCAGAACGAAGCAGCGGAATGGGCAGCAGAGGAGCAGCAGGGGGCAGTTGGAGGAGGAGTAGCAGCAGCAGCAGAGCGAGCAGCAGCAGCAGCAAGATGAAGGCACAAACACAATCGAGGCGCAGCGAGGCGACAACAACGGCGACTTTTGTTTTCTATGTGTGTGTGTGTGCGAGAGAGTGTTTGTGTGTGTGTGTGGAGTGCTGCATTGTTTTGCAGCAGCGTCCGCATCCTGGTGTCCCCGGGTGCCCGTTGCTGCTTGCTGCCTGCTTGGCCGCCTGCTCGTAAATGTTTAAATAGTTGGCATGTTGCATGACGATGTCGCGGTTCGTTTGCATTTTCCGCTGCTCTCGCTGCTGCGCTCATAGAAATATTTCTCCAAAATAATTTTTCACTCTCATTTCCATTTCTACTTCTTTTCCGGCTTCTTCACGCCCGACAGCCACGCCCCAGTCGTTGTTTCAATTACAATTGCGGCGCCATATGCTGCGTCCTGCTTTCCATGATTTCCCTGACTTTAATTAAGCAAATGCCGAACGTTGCACGCTGCATGCCGCATGCCGCAAGACGGAGAAATGCACTCAAGTGCAATTACAGCCAAATTAAAATCAATAACTTGATTAAATATGCAACAGTCGAGCGGGAGGGGGGTGTGTGGCAGCGATGAAGGTGCAAGTTCGACGAAGGCGTGGCAAACATCAAACAGATTATGGCACGCACGGGCAGAGTGCAACAGCATGTTGGCGTTGTTGTTCTTGTTGTTGTTGTTGCAGCTGCGCTCTGTTGATTTTCCTCAATGTATATAATATTTTCGCTGAATTAATTTGAAAAGAAAGAAAAAAAAAACAATTTTCTTGTATGCAAAACTTAATTGAATTTTCCGCAGTGGAACGCAACGAAGCCGGCATGCGCTTTTCTTGACGGTATACAGTCAAGGAAAAAATAATAGAGACAGCAAATATTTTCATATTTTTTAACGTTTTCTATATGAAATTTTATTTCATTTTAATAGTTTTATATTTGTAAAAGCAAAATTATATAGGATAAATTAGATTATGTAAAATATCTCTGAAAAAATCAGCCATAAAAATAAGTAAATAAGCCAAAGTAAAGCTAAAATATTCAGAAATTAACTTGTATATTTTATTTTGCGAATTTGGCGAAATATATGTAAAGAAATGATTTGTAGTCTAAGACCGTACATAATTTCTCATTATTATTATGCATTGTTATAGTATAAATTCCTTATTCATTATATATAATTATAATTAATTATATTAATTTTTAATTTTTAATTTTTAATTTTAATTAATTACTATTATAATTATTTATTATATAAACACTGATAACACACTCTAATATATATAAAAAATATTTATAAAATTTAAATACCTTATGTCGCTCTATAACTCTCAGTTCGATACTTCGGCATTTGTCAACTGTCAATCAACTCGTATACACGATATTTATGAAGTATATATCTTCACATTTCGATTCCCCTGAGACACAATCGACAGCTGACAATCAGCACTGTGCACAGTGGGACAACAAAAGGCAATTGTGCACGCACTTTCTTCATACAATTGAATTAAGTGCCTTTACGCTGTAGCTTTTCTCCATATCTGTAGCTGTATCTGTATCTGTATCTTTTATGCTGAACTTCCTTCCGTTTCTGCATCTTTCAGTTGGTTCAAGGAGGAGAACGAGCAGCTGCTGCCGCTGCAGCTGAGCGAACGCATTACCATTGTGTCCGCGGGTCTGCTCAAAATCACCAAGGTATGTAGCATGACCTGTCCGCACTCCCCGCTCTCTCCTGTCTCTCTGTTGTCAGCATGGAAATGAAAGCCAAATATTGTGATTGCCATTGATTTATGCCATTGCAGGCGCGTCTCGAGGACAGCGGCAAATATCTGTGCTGGGTAAACAACACAGCTGGCGAGGAGACCATTCAAGTGTCGCTCACGGTGACAGGTAAGTGGGCTGCCTCGATAGAGTCGCTGCCAGCCAACCAACCACTCAACCACTCCCGCTCTCTGTCTCTCTCTCTCTATCTCTCTGTCTGCCTGCCTGCAGCTCCGCTGACAGCGCATCTGCAGCCGCAGGTGCAGACCGTTGATGTGGATAAGGATGCACAATTCCAATGCATTGTCTCTGGCCATCCGGTGCACGATGTCAACTGGCTGCATGATGGCAAACCCATACTGCGCGACAATCGCGTCGAGGTAGGTTTCGCTGCAGCCTCATCCACCTCGCACGCACTCAAACTGCTACTTCTTCTTCTTAGATACTCACAGATCCCGCGCGCTTGATTATCAAGAAGGTGCAGAAGGATGACCCCGGCATGTATCAGTGTTTCGTCTCGAATGAATGGGAGCAAATTCAATCGACAGCTGAACTGCAATTGGGCGGTAAGTGTGCGCGCAGGCGGCCCAAGGGGCGTATGCGTAATATTGCGACACATCATCAGCGTGAACAACAACAGAGGCAGCACCTCACACTCCATTTGCTTGTCATAAATTAATGTGCTGATGACCATATTAATGGCCACTTATGGCAGCCCAATCACACACACACACACAGACCAGTGGCATGCCCCCCTCCGCCCCACAACAACAACTTGCAGAGGCAAATCGAAATCAAAGAGAAATTTCACAGCGCGTTGACGACCGCAAAACCGCACAAATAAATGTTTGTCATAATTGCATTTCATTAATTTCTAATTTAGCAAATTGCTGGCAGAATGCCAGCAGCAGCAACAACAGCAACAACAGCAACAACAACAACAATGGCAACAAATCATGGCAGCAACAATAACAACATCGCGAAGCAGCCATAAAACGCAGGCTGACAACTTAATTTTATTACCAGCACTAAAAATCTAGCCGCAGCCACTAAACACCCCCTGCACACACACACATATAAAAGAAGCACATTGTAACATTTAGCAGCCTTGGGGTCACAAGCACACACACACACACAGCGAGGGGCACAGACAGACAGCGAGGGGCGACAGGCAAACGACAGCGCACATTCGCGCTTTTGATTTGCTTTTAGGCACAAACGGAAATTGATTTCGATATATTATTGCCATGCTTAACACACACACACACACACAGTCATATACAATACAGCACACACGCACACACACTGTCGCACACACGCCTTGGTGTTAAAAGCTTCTGACGCGCGCGCTCAAATCAAAATTTCTTGTCGCCATTAAGCGGCCGGATATGGCAGCAATTGTGTCAACGTAGTGTGTGTGTGTGTGAGGGAGTGTAACTGCTTCTGTGTGTGTGAGTTGGTATAAGCATTGCTGTTTGCCTGTGTATGCGTGTCTGCTACTGTCAGCAGCCAACGCTGCAAATAAATATGGCAGCTTATAACCGAGACGAAGCGAAGCGAAGCGCTGCGAGATTCGCCCGCAAAAGACATTTTCCACGCCAGATTCCAGCGCAGTTTTCCATCGCAGCGGAAATTGATACAATTTCCATCAGCTGCAGATAACATTTGCTCGCTTGTCAAATGCATTTTCCGCTCAGCTGGAAAAGCCAAAGCCAAAGCAGCGTAGAAAAGTCAAAAGAAATGCGGCTAAAGTATTGTAAGCAAATGCAGACGCGCTTCGAGGGCGAAGAGAAATACTTAAAAACTTGGCATAACTTAAGCTTGAGGAAAACTATTTAAGGGAAACTCTTTTGTAAAAATAGTTTAAAGACTAAAGACCAGCTTAAGCCGGGCTTTAGCGGGTTATCTTTTGTCTCAAGAAAATATCCTGCAGCTTTTGATTGAATAGTAAGGAGGAGTGAAGAAAATATATGGGGGAATAGAATGCTTTAAGTAAGAACTATATATTTAGCTGATTTGCTCTGACTTTACAGCAGGTAATTAAGGGCATTAAGATATTAATTTAAGGAATAAAGTTTAGTTTAGCATAAGCTTTAGCAGCTAAGGTTAGACATGCTTCTTGCTATGCTTCAGCGACTCGCTTTAATTGAATTGTAGGTAATGTGATTGAAAGTATTAGAGAAAATAAAAAAGGCCAAAATTATTAATACTATTTAAAAAACTTTAGGCTAAGCTTTTTTATTTAAATTTTATTTAAGTTTACTTAGTCAAAAACGCCTAGAGAAAAGTCTAAAGGGTAAACTGTAAGCAGAGTCTTAGGGCTTTAATACGTGTTCAAGCAAATGTCTTGCTACTCAAACGCTTATCATCTTCTGCTCTGTTTGAGAAGATTCAATATTGATTATAAAGCAGTATATCCCAAGCTCTACGATGCCCTGATTTAAGTCTCTGTCTCTGTATTAAGAACTTAGTTTGGCTCAAACTGTGGGACTAGTGTTAAGCTGTAACAATCTCCGAGCTTTCATTTTATTTGCCTTTGATTGAATTGTAGAAAAGATTCAAAAACTGGCATAGCTATTGGATATCTTCAGCTGATTTGCCCTAACTTTACGGCATACCATTTACAGGAAGTTTTTATTGAGGCTCAAGCCAAGCTCTTGGGATTATCAACATGCTGTTGTTACGCCAAAGTTCCCTCAACATCTATCATCAGCCTCGTTTGATTGAATTGCCTGCGAGTATAACTTGACTTTATACTTGGGCACTCAACTCACACCCACACACACACACACACCTTGCTCATTAATGAAACACACTGATAACAAGGGCAGGTAATCCCATCCTGCCTTCTACGCACGCACACACATACCTTGAGGCCATTTGGAGTGAAGCGGCGAGCTTTAAGCACACTCTTATCTATCATTTTAGATGCTTCGCCGGAACTGCTTTATTGGTTTTCGGAGCAGACGCTGCAGCCGGGTCCGACGGTATCATTGAAATGCGTTGCCACCGGAAATCCACTGCCGCAATTTACATGGTCTTTGGACGGATTTCCGGTAAGTTTGGCTGCCAGCAGCCCCCCCCTACAATCTTGATAGTTCCAGTTCGAGGGGACCAGGGGTGTGAGTTCACACACGTGCTGAGCGCTTACTTAGTCGAGAAGAGGAAATGCAGGCAGCGTTTCCGTTTCCGCATTTCCAACATATCGTATTGAGTTGGAGCATAGCTGATGACGTTGGAGCTGGAGCTGAGCACCGAGAGAGGGATTCCTTGCCACCCGCAACGCCCGCAGCACATGCATAAATGTTTACGAAACGCGTTGCTGCAGTTCCTCTGTTGCTGCCTCTCTCCCTCCTCTATCCGCCTGCTCTATCTACTCAATCCCAAGCTAACCCCTGCTCTGGCATGCCTAACACGCCCCCGTGGCGTTTGCTTTGGTTTTCTTTTTTTTTTTTGTATTTCTCCCCGTCTGCTTTTCGCTCTTCTCGCATTTTTCAAGGATTTGTTTCTTGTTGATTTGCATAAATTTCCATTTTCCTTTGACTCTTTGCCGTGCACCATGCCAACACGCCCACACCGTTCTCGATCGACTAAGCCTAGTGTAAACTTTATGCAATTTCAATCAATTCGATTTGCATGAATTTTTCAAAAGTTTCCGCACACTTTTTCCGCTTTGCTCTGGCAAATGCCACACTAATTGACACATTTTCTTAAACTCTACACCGGCCTCTACTCTGCTTTTTTCTCTATTTTGCCCTGTCTCTATCTAGATTCCGGACAGCTCACGGTTTTTAGTGGGTCAATATGTTACCATACACGACGATGTCATCAGCCATGTGAATATTTCAAACGTCAAGGAGGAGGATGGAGGCGAATACACCTGCACGGCTCAGAATGCGATTGGCAAGTGAGTGTGGCCACAGCTTCATAAATAAAACACACTCCTCTTCACACACACACACAGAGGCACACATACGGCTTAGCTCACACAGATACCTTTTTTGCACACACTTGCAGCACATTGCAACGCTCTGATAGGGGCATAAAAAGCATTTCCATGCTAAATCATAAATTTAATTGTAGCTTGACAGAGTAAAAACTAGAACTGAAGTAATCGAACGTAATCGAAGCAACGACTGGCTGATGCCCTGTAAAACTGAGAGTTGCAGTTCTAGAAATTAAAATGTTTAGGAAATTTGTAGATACATTTTCTGAATTTGTTGAGAACTATTGAGAAGCTTAAATGAGCTTGTTCCAAAGACTTGTTCACTTGTGAATCCATTTTTAATTCAATATTTATTCAAATCTAATTTGCTTTAATTAAAAAATGTATAAAAAAATGTCAGATTTTTGGGAAAGTCGTTAGTTTTTAGAAATTATTAATAATAGTACTGAAGTTGATCATAATACTTAGAATACTTAATATTAAGCCATGATAATGATAAAATTGAATATTTACAGTTCAGGTTCAAGTTTCATAAGATTATTATTAATAGTATTATTATTAATCATAATAGTATTATTATCAATCATAATCCATAGAAATATTTAATATTAAGCCATGATAATGACTTCATTTAGTAATACCAGTACAGGCTCAAGTTACAATTCAGTCTATATATTCAATACCAAACTGCCCCCACTAACGTCTAGCATACCCCAGAACACACACTCGTTTTACCACAGGGTATTCACACAATGGGCAGCATTGTTTGCTGGCAAAAGCGACATAAAATCCAAACAATTTGCCGAGTCAGGCTTTTTAGCAGCGGCAACTGTATACAAATGGCCCCAGTCCCTAGAAACAACCACACACCCCTACCTCCCTCCCCCCTTTGCTAGCCGCCTGTCTCCACGTCTCTGCAGTTTTTGCTGTGCTGCATGCCCCACTAAACGTTAGTTATGAGCTGTATATGTTTTTTATTCGCATTCGCATTTCGTTCTCGCCGCATTTGCCGCAGGGTCTCACATAGCGCCAAAGTGAACATCTATGGATTGCCTTACATACGCGAAATGCCGAAAATAACGGGAATCTCTGGCTCTGATTTGATTGTTAAATGTCCTGTGGCTGGTTATCCCATCGATAAAATCCACTGGGAGCGGGGTAAGAGCAGCGTCTGTTTTTACTCACCATCTGATACTATATGCGATATATTACTTTGTCTGTATGTGTATATGTGTGCACTGTTTGTTCGATACTCGTATTACTACCATATGTATCGGACTTACATACACACATACATATACCATATCTCCACTCGCATGTTCATTTTTTTTTGTTTTTTTTTTTTTTTTTGATTTTCTTGTTGCTGCCTTTTTCCTTTGCTTTGATAGTTGTGTTTGCTTTGGCCGTCGGCCTGTGTTTGTTATTAAAAATCTCGTGTTTGTTTTTGCGCATATCAATGAATATTATTACGCCAACTACGAAATGAACGCAGCTCGTGTTTTTTGCTCCGCCCCCGAGGCGCCGGGCAGGCAGGCGTAGTGGTCAGCGGGCGAATCAATTTAAATTTCTGCTAAAATGAATATTTAACTCGTTAAAGCCGACTTGATGGCAGAGTTTCATTCAGAAACTGCTGAGGCTGCCGCAGCTAAGTTAATTAAATGTAAATTGAATGGGTTTTCTTTTTTTCAAAAAAAATATACACATATAAATCTTCATGCTGAGGTGGCAAATTTATAAATACAATTTTTGAATTTAATTAATTTATTTTTAATTCAATTACGAATATTTTGAGTGTCTTGTTTTGATTTGTCAGCTTGATTTGAGTTGATACACTATTTTTGAGTAGATAAAAAATATTTTAATCAATCTTCGCGTAAAAATAGACCTAACTCTCATAGCTCTGTCGAAAATTAAAATACTTTTATTTGAAATATAATTTTGTGCTGAGCCTTTAAATTAAATGTGTTTCAGATTTTTTAAATTCAAAATTTTGCATGCCACCCCCTTGCAAAAATTTTTAAGCTTATAAAAATAAAATTTTTTTATTTTTTAACGATTAAACAATGCAAAAATTGCATAAAAATCGCTTCAAAAACAGTTTCCGAAAGAAATTGTCAAAAATAATGAATATTTACGTGGTTTTCAAGGCTGCAGGTGTTGTTTTTTTTTTTAGCCGCTTTTCACAGCGCTTAAATCAAATCAGACTTTATTGCCCCCCTTTGGCACTTCCTGTGTATAAACAGTTTTTAAATTTATTTATCGCAAAACGTGTATAAAAATCGAGCTTGCATGGAGCGCGCGCGCGATGCTCCACGGTCATAAATCGCACAAGTTTGTTTTATGCGATTGCTGTCAAATTAATTGCTGAAACTTTTTTTCATGCTTCTCCCTGCTCTCTTCTCTCTCTCACACCTCTCTTGCTGCGGTCACCACGCTTCTTGTGCTCCACTTTATGGCCGCCGGCCATGGCGAAGATGGCCAAACGCTGCCCATAAATCGGCGGCAACGGGCCTACAATAATGGCACCTTAATCATCGAGCAGCTGCAGCGCCTAGAGGATGCGGGCACGTACACGTGCATGGCCCAGAACAAGCAGAAGCAGACGTCGCGTCGCAACGTCGAGATACAAGTGCTGGGTAAGTTGCGTATACGCCGCGTAAGCTTCTCTCTCTCTAGCTCTGCGTCTATCGCGGTTTGAATCGTTCACTGCTTGAAAGTGCCTAAAAATGGTATTGGCAGCAGGCGTGACAGACCGTAAAACCTTTATACATATTCTAGAACAGCATCAATAGCCAAGTCGATTTATTTAAGTCCGTCTCTCTGTCCGTCTGTCTGAATTAACTCACAGATCTCAGCTATTACAAGAGCTGCAGTTCCCAAATTTGGCATGAAGATCTTTACAAAGCATTCGCAGATATAGTTTATTTTAAATTTTAATTACTGCGCATATCAACTGCCAAAAATCAAAATCCATATTTTTTTATTTTATACTAAAATATTAAGCGAGGCTTCTAAGCTAAAATATTTTCTTTTAACACTTCATGGCATTCACTGCAAATTATTCAATTAATAATTATAGTTATTTGTAATACTTCATACAAAACTTTAAAATGAATTTAATAAATAATAATAATAATAATAAGCGCCTAAAGTGGCTAGATGGTATCTAACAGTCGAGTATAGCTCGCTGTTTGCTCTCGCTCGCTCTTCCAATATTCAAATTAGAAAGTTGCCGCTGCACACACAATGAAACTATTCCAATTAGAATGGCAACAGAACTATGCAGCAGCAACTATTTCCAGCTGCCAGCGCTTTTAATGCACATGCACAGGCGTGCAGGCAGGCAGGCAGGCAGGCGGGCGGTAGGGCGGTTGCTCGGGACGGTGGCGGAGGCGTGCCACAATGAAGTCATTGACTTTTGTGTGCTGTCTGCGCCTTCTATCTGCATCTCTCGCTCGCTTTTGTAATAATTTGCCGTGCAGCTGTTATCAGGACTGTGCGCCAGCTGTTGCTAGGCCGCATCGATGTGGCTGACTGCCTGCCTGCCTGCCACGCCCAGTGCCTGTCGGGGCTGAAAGCTGGCAGCACATTGATGATAATCGCGCTGGCTCAAGCCAACTTGGCAATTGTAATGAGTTTCGTTCGCATTCGCAATGCATGGAATGTTAATCAAGCCTTCGTCTCCTTTGTCTCCTTCTCTCCTACACGCTCAACTCTGTCCACAGTGCCGCCAAAAATTATGCCCATTCAGGCGATGACAAACATGCTGCGCGAGGGCATGCGTGCGGCCATCTCCTGCCAGATCCTCGAGGGCGATTTACCGGTCAGCTTTCGCTGGGAGCGCAATGGCAAACCACTGATAGGCACCGGGTGAGTACCGGCTGCAACTGCAGCTGTAGATCCCTTGGCATCGCCAGGCATTAACATGTCATCCGTGCATCCGTGCAACACCCTCTCATCACAGCAACGAGGTCATACGCCGGCTGGATGAGTACTCGGCCAGTCTGGTCATCGAGCACATCGCCTCGGATCATTCGGGCAACTATACGTGCATAGCCAGCAATGTGGCGGGTCTGGAGCGCTTCACAGTGCCGCTGACAGTGAATGTGCCGCCCAAATGGATACTCGAGCCGAAGGACTCGAGTGCTCAGTCCGGCACTGATGTGCTACTGCATTGCCAATCGGCTGGCTATCCCAAGCCGACAATTACCTGGAAAAAGGCCATCGGTCCGACGCCGGGCGAGTACAAGGACTTCCTCTATGAGCCGAGTGTGCAGCTCTTTGCCAATGGCACCATTTACTTCAAGAAGATCAGCAAAGAGTCGCAGGGTCACTTTCTGTGCGAGGCCAAGAACAACATTGGCTCCGGTGTCAGCAAAGTGATTTTCCTCAAAGTCAATGGTGCGTAGTCCTCTCTCTCTCTCGCTTGGTTATTAATGCCACTACTCACTCTCATTCTCTGTCTTTCTCTGTTTGCAGTGCCTGCCCATTTCCCGACGAAAACGAAACAAATCTCCGTGGCGAAGGGCAAACAGGTGCACGTGCAGTGCAACGTGCAGGGCGACAATCCAATTGACTTCAAATGGAAAATTCAGGCAACGCAACAGTATCTTGACGAGTCGCTGGATTCACGGTAAGTCGAGCTGTCTACCCGTCAAGCCCCTTTGCCCCTACTGTACGTCTGAGCGCCATTGCAACTGTCAAACTTCGCTCTGTGTTTGCACAGCGCGCGGCGTTTGATTAGAAGCACTTTGAATGGGAAGAACTATATATTAATTGATATGTAAATTTGTATTATTTATTATTATTATTATTTATTTTTATTATTTATTATTATTATATTATTATTATTATATATTATTACTGTATTTATTTAATTGATTGTTAATTGTTTTTTTTTTATTTATACTTACGTTTTCTCAAATTTTTTACTTGTTTCGTCTTGAATATTATAGTCTTCAATTTTTTTTTTGTTTTTAGTGGGAATTAACTAAGAATTAAGAAGTTATCTTATATATATTATTATATTTCTTTTTTGTTTTTACTGAGAATTGAATAGTTATCTTATATATATTATATATTTTAATGTTACATTTTTTATTAAAAATACAAATTAATTTTTTGTTTATTTCTTTATCTTTTTAGCAAATCTCTGCAGCTCTTGCTTTTCTTTTTTTAAAGTGTATGTGCCTGTTTCTATTTAACTGCCCCGCACTGTGCTCCAGTTGAAATCAATTCCAAGTCGATTTCGTCTGCCTCGCAAATTGCTTTTAATTAAAAGAGTTGTGCAAATAGCCGTGTGGGCGTGGCCAAGCCAGGCTAAATTCTTAGCACGCCCCCCCGCCCACATTCTCACTCAATGCTGCTGCGACTGCCAACTCAATTGAATTTGCAGTCTGGCAGGCAGCAGGCAGCACAGTGCTGTCGAAAAGTGTGTGTACTCACACAGCTGTGATTGCGTACGCAGAGTTATTCAGGTTTTTTTTTTTTTACTTTTGCTGCTGCCATTTGCTGTGCCAGTTTCTGCGCTGCCTTGCCTTGGCTGAAGTGGCAGTTTAGTATTTTAGTATTTAAGTATTTTCCACTTGAGTGTATCGTAAGTATTTTAATGTATGTGTATTTCCGGCTCTCTCTCTCTCTCTCTCTTTCTCTCTTTCTACATCTCTTCCCCTCACGCTTACTCGCTTTGCTGCTGCTGTCCAAAAACCAAACCGAATGCAACACGCGTTTTATTTATTTATGCCATTTACTCGCACACACACACACGTGTGTGTGTATGCCTATGTGTGCGTGAGTGCTGGCCTCGTTCGTCTTCGTCTTTGTCAACAAACGACAACAACAACAACAACGACTGCAACGTGAAAAACATTGTTATAAAATTGCATTGCGTCGCTCACGTTGCGCAAACACGTATCTGTATCTGCCTCTGCATCTGTATCTGTATCTGCATTCGTGTATCCTGCATCTGCATCTGCATCTGCGTCGGTATTCGAATACTCAATTCGTACGCTGTCTACGTATTCGCAAACGTAACGGTAAACGTCAACGTATCTCGTCGTTTGCATGTCGCCGCGCCTGTGTATCTTGTATCTCTTAAATGCATTTACTTGCATATAAATCACACACACACACACACACACATGCGCGCACACACAGCTACACAATGCGAGATCAAGTGCTCGACGACGGCATGGTCTCCGAATTGGGCATTTCGCACACATATCGCCAGGATACTGGCATTTATATCTGTCAGGCCAGCAATGCATTCGGACAGGTAAGTGCCGCCCGACACTTGGCTGCCCTACACACGCACGCACACACACTCCACACACACACACAACGCACACACACACTCAGTCAGCACTGCATTTGAGCCGAAAAAAGGCTAAAGAAGTCGCTGGAAATTGAAGCAAAGAGTGAGAAATTGACTCGAAATTGTAGAACTCTTCAGGGAGCTTGAAAGCAAGTGAAGTTGAAACGAAATGGAGACTGCGAATGAAGTAATAGAATTACTATGGGGAAAACTTGAACTGAACAGCGAAATGGTAGAAGCTTTTAGAAAGCAAGGAAATGGAAGTGCTAAGTAAATGGAGTTTTAGAAAGCAGTAAGAGATTGAATGATATAAAAATTGAAGTAAATGGGAAAAACAAATTGAAGTATATTTTTTAAGATATCTTGAGATTGGCAATTAACTTAAAGAATGAAAAAATACTCTGTAGAAACTGAAGAGCACTTAAACAGACAAAAGAAATAGAAAATGTTATAGACTAAAACTACGGCATACTTCTAGGAATTCAGTTCTCTTACTGAAAACTCATTATAGGAAAGAACTCTTATTTTCTAGCAGAATCTCTCGGAAAGAAGTTAAAAAAAGAGGCTAAAGAGACCTAAAAAATTAGATTAAATTAAAAAATTATTGTAGGCTTAAACTAGAGAACTTCGATATATTTTTATTATTTAAATCAAACAAATCAGTCGAAAATATAGACCATAATAATAAAAGCAACATGAATACAAAAAAAAAAAAAATGAAATAGTTTGAAAATATAAGATAAGATACTACTGAATGAGAACTACTACTACTACTAAATACTAATACGAACTTTCATATATTATGATTATGAAAATCAAAAAAATCAGTCAAAAATATAGACCCAAATAATAAATTAAATTTGAAGACAGAAATTTAATAATATAAGATAAGAAACTACTGGAAACTGATTTCAAAATACAAGAAAAACCAACAGCCAAATTCAAGGCTACTACTGAAAAAATAGCAGCTCAATCAGTAAGTTCTTAGCACGCCAATTATACGCTTATATAAGCGATTATATAGTCTCACATTGCAGCTGAGCTAACTTGGTCATATGTATGTGTGTGTTTGTGTGTGAATGAAAACTTTGCCAAGTATATTTTCGCACATGAGTTCTTAAGCGATTGCAGTCATAACATTGATCGATCAGCAGTTAACACACTTCAACTAACACACGCAGACAGGCACACAAACACAGACATGCACACAGACTTGTGTGCAAACTTTTGCCCAGTCATCTGTTTGCCAACTTGGGTGCAGCCCCACCTCCCCCCTCCCCCCTATACGCAGCTGGCAACAGTTGTTAACCCTAATTTATGGCAATTTGACTGAGCCAAAGGCAAGTGGCGCCTGCTGTTCAGGCTTCGGTTGCAGCTCGAGCTTCGGCTAGTCATCCTGCCACTCTGCTGACAAACACTCTTCCATTCTCTGTGGCAGGACGAGATGTCCATACAGCTAATCGTGCAGGAGGTGCCGGAGCAGCCGAAGAATCTGCGCATCAATTCGCAGCAATCGCGCAGCCTGCAGCTGACGTGGAGTCAACCCTTTGCGGGCAACAGTCCCATCGAGCACTATCACATCTACTACAAGCAGATCTCGGGTGAGTGTTGGATATATTAATAATGTTGAATAAAAATTGTCTATATTTAAAAAGGAATATTATTTTTGCCTTGATAAAGAAAATTATTAAATTTTTTGTGTGATTTTTAATGATATTTTTATATATAATTAAATATATATAATATATTAATATTTTTTTTACCTAGCATAATTTTAATTATTTATTAATTTTGTATTTATTTAATTATTTTATCGGGCAGACTATGTATTTTTTGTAATACTTATCAATTGAGATAGTTTAAAAATCATTATCTCATTATTTTTAATTAAATATCAGAATCAATAGAATATTTTAAAATTTGTCTAATATCCTACTAGCTATATATACTATATATAGCAATTATTTCTAACAAGCAGTTTAAAAACCATTTTATTTTTATTTTTAAATAAATATTAGAATCGATAAAATTTTTGAAACTTATTCTAATACCCTACTAGCTAAATATGGTATATATGGCAATTATTTCTAACAAGCCAATGCCTTCTCCTTCCTGTCCAGATATCTGGCAGAATGCGGAGCACATCGATATCAGTGGCTCGCTGACCGTGGTGAATATACAGCAATTGCGTCCCGCCAAGGCCTATCACATACGCATGTCGGCGGAGAATAAGCTCGGCGCCTCCGAGTACTCCGAGGTGGTGCAGGTAACCACGCTGGAGGAGGTGCCATCGGGTCCACCGTTGACGGTGCGTGCCGAGCCCAAGAGCTCAACAGAGATTTCGGTGATGTGGGACGCACCGGAACGTGACCATTGGAATGGCATACTGCTGGGCTACTATGTGGGCTATCAGATGTCGCTGACGCCCGAGGACAAGGAGGTTAATCCCACGCAGGGCTTCAGCTTCAAGACCGTCGAGGTGCGCTCGCATTTCGGTGGCGAGACCGTGCTGGGCAATCTCAACAAGTTCACGCAGTACCATGTCATTGTGCAGGCCTATACCAGTCAGGGCAGCGGGCCGCCCAGCAAGGAAATTGCTGTGCAAACAATGGAGGATGGTAAGTGGGCGTGGCACACAGCAGTCAGCCGACAGGCAGCCAACAGCCAGCCTCTTCCTGTTGGTGTGTGGCGCAGGGCGCGCATTGATTGGATTTGTTAATTGCCCGTGCAGGGGAAAAAGTGAAGCAGGAGCGGGAGCAGCAGGAGGCTGGAGGCTGGAGGCAGGCTGCGGCGGCAGCTGGCGCCGTCTGGCAAAACGTTTAATAAACTTGACTGCTTTTTCCTCTCATCCTCATCCTCACTCTCTCCCTTTTCCTCTTTGCCATCTCTTTGCAGTGCCCTCTTCGCCGCCAGAGTCGCCGCAATGCGATGTGCTTGGCTCCACATCGATTTATATCACCTGGTCACCGCCGGATATTGACGGACAAAATGGCAAAATCAAGGGCTACAAAGTGTTTTACATATCGGTCGACGAGCTTTACGGTAAGTCCCTGCCACGCTCGTTCTCTCTTCACCACTCTCTCTCTCTGTCCGTCTGAGTGCCGAATTGTTTGGCTCGCAAATTACTTTAGCGGCATTGGGCATTGCCTGTTTGTATGCGTATCTGTATCAGTGCCTGTGTCTGTATGCGTATTGGTTTTGCGATTTCAGCGCAATTATGCAATGCCATTAACCCATTAACCTGCTGCAGGTTTTCCAATTGAAATTCCCAGGCGAACAAAGGGCCAAAAGCCCGAAACGATTTCCGTCTTCCATTCTTCAGAAATGCGAGTTCTTTGAAAGGAATTGAGAGTGCTACATATTGAATATACCTATATATATATTTAGCAATTTTTCATTGAAACCATCATCCATCAGGCTTGAAGCAAGAATTTTTCGAATTTGAATTAATTTTCCATTAATATTTTTATTAAGACCCTGAACTTTTGGGTTTTTATTTAAATAAATAAAATAGTTCAAAATCCGTATAATCGGTTTTTAAAATGTAAACCGAAATAAAATCATTGCAAACTATGCGTGAAACCTGCACTGTACTTATTCTCATATTGAGCTACCAGACCAGACTTTCAACTCTCATAACTTTCTCAAAAATCGCTCGATTTTCGTTTAAAAATACATTTTGTTCATGAAATTGCCTTTTAATTGCTTTTACATTCACATTTTGTTAATTTTTTCGATATTTAAAAATTTCATTTTTTTCCAATATTTTCCATGCTACCCCCTTTCTAAATTTTCAAAATTTTTTAAAAAATTTAAAAGTATATTTTTTGTTTCTAATCGTTAAAGCTAGTCAAAAATAGTATAGAAATCAAGTTGAAAAGTTTCTCCGCGTCAAATTGCCGAAAATAACGTGATTATACTATACGTAACTCTGTCCATATAGGCTTTAAGCATGTCTTTCAACTCTCATAACTTTCTCAAAAATCGCTCGATTTTCGTTTAAAAACTCATTTTGTTCATAAAATAGGCTCTTCATTGGTTTGACATTCAAACTATATGAAGTTTTTCAATTTTTAAAAATTGCATTTTTTTCAATATTTTCCATGCTACCCCCTTTCAAAATTTTGAAATTTTTTCAAAAAATTTAAACGTTTATTTTTCGTTTCTAATCGATAAATAAAAACAAAAGTAGTATAAAAATCAAGTTGAAAAATTTCTCCGCGTCAAATTGTTAAAAATAACGAGATTATACTATACGTAACTCTGCCCATATAGGCTTTAAGCATATCTTTCAACTCTCACAACTTTCTCAAAAATTCCTCAATTTTGCATACAAATTGAATGCTTAAATATTTAATTTTTTTTTTAATTGATAGGGTAGTAAGAATTATTTTTAAAATTACTATAAAAACTTTATTGTCCTCTGAATTAGCATAATAATCGTTATTCAAATAATTTTGAAAATATCGTTTCGATATTTTTCCATTTATTTTTGCATTTTCCTCTATCAAGAGCTCTGGCCATCTAATTTAATCAATTTAACTCTCGCTCTGCCACAATTCCATAATGTACTTATATAACACATTATGCTGAACTTGATACCGGACTCAGCTCAGCTTAGCTCAGCTCAGTAGCTCAGCTGCTCGCCAGCTTTTAATTAGCCCATTTGTCTGCGACGTCTGCAACGGCGTCTTCTCGTCTTACCAATCAGTGCTAATTGTTGTTGTTGCTCTTGTCTCTCTTGTTGTTGTTCTTGCTGCTGTTGCCTTCTGATGGCACAGAAACCGATCCGGAGGTTGTCAAGTCAACAAATCAATACGTCACCATCGAGAATCTGCGCAAATATACCAACTACACGGTGTGGGTGTTGGCCTACACCAAAGTGGGCGACGGCATGAAGACCAAGCCGTTCTACTGCCGCACCCACGAGGATGGTAAGTGGCGCCACTGGCAGCGACTGAAGCGGTTCAATGAACGCAAACGAGGCACGGCAATGCCTGCCCCTATCCGATGCCCAACCCTACCTCTTCCCATGGCCACGCCCAGCGTACACACCCCGGAGTCGTCGTCGCCTCGTTTGCAATTTCATGCAGCGCTTCGTTTTTCATTGCAATTGCTTTTATTTATATATTTCCGCGTTGTTGTTGTTGCTGCTGTTGTAGTGCCCTCGGCGCCGCAGGCAATCAAGGCGATACCCGCATCGAGCACGAAAATCATCATATCGTGGCTGCCGCCCGACCTGCCCAACGGTGACATCGTAAGTAGCAACAGCTTCACGGCGTCAATTAACCTGCGCTTTGTTTACCTTTCTGCCCCGCTCTCTCTCTCTCTCTCTATCTCCACCTCCAGACGGGCTACACCTTCTACATGTCCATGCTGGAGGGTGGACGCGAGGAGGGCACACACAAGCGTCTGCTGGGTCCCTATGTGGAGATGCACGAGACGGTGCGCACACAGGAGTCGGCCACGTATCAGTTCTGGCTGACGGCCTCCACCAAGATGGGCGAGGGCGAGAAGACGCAGGTGGTCACAGTGCCGCCCAACAATAAGGTGCCGGCGCGCATTGTTTCGTTCAGCCAGCGCATTATCACACCCTGGAAGGAGCATCTGGAGCTGCCGTGTCGCAAGGTGGGTGCACCTGCTCCGGTTACCATTTGGCGCCAGGATGGCCATAACATGGAGACGAGTGCGCGCAAGACCATCGCCAAGAACGGCACGCTGTACATGCGCGAGTGTCAGGCCAGCGATGCGGGCAACTATACGTGCAGCGTGGA
The DNA here is from genome assembly GCA_035046045.1 of Zaprionus bogoriensis. Taxonomy (NCBI): domain Eukaryota; kingdom Metazoa; phylum Arthropoda; class Insecta; order Diptera; family Drosophilidae; genus Zaprionus; species Zaprionus bogoriensis. The sequence goes on along the minus strand of JAWNOI010000095.1, from coordinate 137,790 downwards.
GAACACCTGGGGCAAGGACGAGATTGTCTACAATATTGTGGTGAAGGTGCCGCCCGAGGCACCCAATCTGACTGTGGTCAACACCTACACGGACAGTCTGCATCTGGAGTGGCTGGATAATAGCCATGGGGGTAGTCCCATACTCGGTTACGTCATCAACTACAAGCGCGACAATGGCGACTGGGAGGAGCTGCAGGTGGACGCCAAGACCAATTCGCATCTGCTCAGCAATCTGTGGTGCGGCACACGCTATCAGCTGTACATCACGGCATACAACAAGATCGGCACGGGGCTGCCCTGCGACATTGTCAACTCGTACACCAAGGGCAATCCGCCGGTGCAGCCCAAGCACTCGCAGATGATCACGCACAACTCGACGAGCGTCACCTGCTGGCTCGACTCCTGGGGCGACGGTGGCTGTGGCATACTCTACTTTATGATCGAGTCGAGAGTGTATGGTCGATCCAATTGGAATGTCGTCTCCAATCATATACCGCCCACGGAGCGCATCTACACGGTCAGTGATCTGGTGCCGGGCACCAAGTACCAGTTGAAGGTGATGGCGCACAACAATGCGGGCTCCACGACGGCGGTCTACAATTTCACCACACTCTCCACGCAGGGAGGTAAGTCGCGGGGGGAGTGCAGCAAATATTTGCTATGGTAGAAAAACTTTTTTTCAATTTTAATTGCAGATTTTTAAATTTTTTGCTTTTAAAACAGTTCTTTGCTGCAAATATAATAGCTAAAACTAATTGAAAATCGCAGATTAATCATAGAGACTATAAAATAGTGAGATATTTTCTCTTAAATATTTTTTTTATTATTAAAACCATATAAACATATTATAAAAAATAATTAAAAAAGAAATATCAAATTTTGAGCTTCACTTCTGTTAAAACCTCTGCATCTCTATAAATTGAGCTTGAAAACTCTTTCCAGAAAGCTTTAGGTATGTTACTTTCGTTCAGGAATAAAAAATTATAAGCTACATTATAACGTAGAATTCTTTCCAAAGAAGTCTGAAAACTTCAGCACAGAATAGACAATACTTTTGCAGAGAACTCTAAAAAATGGAGTACAGATTAGGCAATAATTTTTGTAGAAAACTCTGAAATGTTCAGTACAGAATGGAGAATACTTTTGCAGAGAATTTTAAAAAATTCACTGCAGAATATCTGAATACTTCAATACGAAATAGATAATTCTTTTGCAGATCACTAAATATTTCAGGTTTCCCAGAGGAAGAACTATGAAAACTTTAATTAGAACTTAGCACTTTAAATAATGCTTCAAATATGGGTAAAAAGATTAAGAATTGTAGATTCAACACTATTTTCTGCTCTCTCTTCTCAGTGCTCTACAACAGCGATCACTCCAATCCCGTCTCGCATATGAGCGATCTGCCCTTCTATGCGAATTTCAAGCTGCTGCTGCCCATTTGCCTGTCCCTATTGATGCTGCTCGCGCTCGTTGCCGCCGCGCTGTTTCTGCGCAAGCGCAGTAAGTTGTCTGAACTATGTATCTGCTGATTGAATATATAAAATATATCTATATAAATTTCTGGTACAGAACTCAACAACCAGGCGCGTCTGGCCAGCTCATCCATGTCGGAGTCGCCCTCGCTGGCGAATCTGCAGAACAAACAGAATCGCGATCAGCAGTATTTGGCCGTGCGCTGTAATCCCTCGGGCTCGGCGCCGCGCGGCTCCAACTCCAACGATTCGGGCAGCTTCGGCAAGGCCGAGGGCAATGAGTACATAGAAGACATTTGTCCCTATGCCACCTTCCAGCTGAACAAGCAGACCTACAGCGAGAGCTCCTACAGTGGCAATGTGTACAGCGGGCCTTATCATTCCGTGCGCGGTTCCTTTGTCTATCACGATGTCAAGCCGGAGAGTTATCATGTAAGCAGCATTACATAGAGGCTGCTCAATGCTCTATTCAACTTGCGCTCTTTCTCTTCGCAGTCCAAGGAGCCGGAGTACACCAAGGTGCGCCGAAAAGTGGGCCGTCTACGTGATCCTCACTCGGAGAGTCAAGGTGATTGTGCATAGTTAATCTCTCTCGCCCCCTCTCTCTCTCTCTCTCTGTCTCTCTCCCATCCAGCTGTAGCTTTAAGCAAAATTTGCTCATTGTTTGCTCACCACACATCTCGCATCTCTCTTGCCAACCCTATCCCTATCCCCCGAACGTATCTCCCACTTTATAAAGCGCATTATCAATCAATCTAACAAGACTAACATTCACATTCCAAACTTCATCCAATCGAACGATATCAACAACAACATCGAATCGTATTAAACTTTTTAGAATCGGACAATCCAGGTTCAACAGATTCCGAAGTTAGGAAAATCCTAACGCTTCACATACCAATTACAGAATATGACACACTCGGCTCCGAGTCCGACAATGATGTGTCTGCACGCGCTCTAAACTCGGCCAAGTATCGCGCCCAACGCGGTAAGTGAACGAGAATATATATAGATAGAATATATATAGATATATATATCATTATTTTTTTATAATTCTTTATATTTTATATTATTATTTCCATTATTATTATTATTATTATTTTATTTCCATTATTATTATTATTATTTTATTTCCATTATTATTATTATTATTATTTTATTTCCATTATTATTATTATTATTATTGTTGTTGTTTTATTTCCATTATTATTACTATTATTATTATTATTATTATTTTTAATATTATTATTATCTTTTTTTGTATATACTCTTATTCTCATTTTGCCACTCTCTCCGTCTTGCAGATACCCAAGATGAGACCTCGTCCTCATCGGAGACCACGCCCACTAGCATGACACGCAAATCGAAGCCGCCCTTCGCCGCCCGCAAGTCGGGCAAGCCGGGCACCAGCGGCAAGCGCCACGTACGCAGTTCCAGCGGCTACTCGAGCCACAATGAAGAGACTACTTTTAGGTAAGGGGGGCCCCCAGGCACATGGTTTAGCATTAGCTGCGCTAACTGTCAGTCGCTATAAACATAATTAGAACCCTGTACGTTTAGCATATCCAACTATCCACCAAACTATCAGGACCACATAAATCCACCGGCGCGTTTCTCGGATGCCAACGACAAGACGAAGACCCAGACGTCGCCACGAATGCGTGCCAATCAGAAACTACAGCGGGAAGCTTTCCAGATCAATGTCTAGAGAACATATATACTATAACTAAACACACACAGACACACACACACACACACACAACTAACTAAATAACTTTTAAAAATTAATCACAATATTGAAAAGAATCGAAGCGAAGCGAAGAAGGCGTTTAACGAAATTGTAAAATCTGTTGTAAAATCCACCCAAAAAAAAAATATATCCGATATATCGGTAAAGAAATATATACAATATGCATATATAGCAGGACACACTCACACACACAGTTACAACTACAAATACCGAACTTCTAACTAGAGCTGCATTTCTTAACAATATTGTTAATAGCTGCGACGAGCTGCAACTAATTGAATATTAAACAAAAGAGAACGAAAATTAAGCTGCATGCCGTTTAAACAAAGAAATTAACTATTTACAACAATAACGAAATGAAAGTGAAAACTTTTCGAGTGCATTTTGATTTTTGAAAGGAAAAAGTAAAAACCAAACAATAAGACTTATTTACACACTGATTATGCTTAGTTGGACTTGAGAAGGAGGAGCTGAAACGAAAAATGATAATCCAATATACGAAATAATATGCATTAATTAATTATTAATTAATTGAATGTAAAGAACGGAAACTGAAGAGCAAGAAATCGCGGCAGGCCGCGCTTAAAATGTTTTGCATAGCTAAGAGAACCACTAGAACGAGAAAGAGAGAGGGTATACCTTCTCTCATCACTCTCCCGCAACAAATGCTGCCAGTCGTAATGCAGAGCATACACATCAGTCATATAAACACGATAATACTCGAGAATGAAATGGAAACTATATAGAGACACACAGATACACACACACACACACACACACTCTCACACATTTGTAGTGCAACAAGTATTTCGTTGAATTGTTTGTTTGTTTTCCACCCCGAGCAAAGGAAGGAGGAGCAACTTTACAAAGTGTTAGCTAGTTATTTAAATAAATAAATTATAAATTAATTAATGAATTAATTTAAAGAGCGAAACCCGAATACAATAATCGAATGGAAATAACAAGCGACAACTTAATAGTTTATGAAACTGTTGTATATAGCTAAGAATATACATATATATAAAAACATATATATATATATACATAACATGTAACGTCTAATTATACAAATCATGAATAATACGTAGTGGGAAATACGATATAGCAAGCCAAAGTCGTAAGCCAGCATGCATTTTCATAGAACCAGAACCTAGCATAGAAATCCAGCAGCAGCTAGAGCTCAAGCTATATCACATATATAGCTCCGATTCTTGTTTGCCAAAGTACACACACACAAGCACACATATATATATATATAGTTTGCAATAGCCAAATCGAGAAGGAAGCAGCCAGATTACAAGACAATATGATAGAAGGAAATACAAGTACATACACATTACATTACATACACACATACCCCTACACATACATACATACGATTTAAAGGCAACATACGTACTAATTGCAGTTTAAGCAACTAACTAACTTAACGTATATCGAGACATTCTTTTTCGACTGCACGCAAGAAAAACGTTTTAGGGCATTTCAAATTCGAAAATCGAAAGAAAACAAAAAAAAAAAAAAAATCCAATACGCGGTTGTAAAAACAAAAAAACTAAGCGAAAAAATAAAGTTGTAAAATTCCACACACATACACACACACACAGACACATACACATACTTATAAAGCATAGCACAGTTGATGTACATTTGTTTGTGTACCATTCGTGGGCTAAATACATGACAAGATACAAGAATATATGGATAAAATGCGAAAACTAAAAAAAAAAAACACTTGGTCTTTTATTCAGTTGGGTGTGTGTGTGTGTGTGTGTGTGCACCATTTTTTTGTTAACAATAGATCGCTTTTATTTACACTCGACTCGACACTCGAAAAGTTGTGGGCTGATAATAAAAAAATGTTATAAATTGTATATAGATAGATTCAGGCGTTTCTCGAACTTAATTTACACAGTACATCGTAGTATTTGTTAGAGTTTCACATCTAAAAACAAACGTTCTTTGCAATTGTTGCACTTAAAGCATTTCAGAGAGATTTGTTTGTTTCCTGTTTTGCTGCTGCTGCTTACCAATAACTTAGGGCTAGACAAATTTTACAGCGATTACTTGGGATTATTAAAATGAACAAACTAACATTTGACTTAAAGCACATTTACATAGGAGTAGAAGGAGTTCTTTCTGCAGTTGTTGTTGTAGTTATAAATCTTGTTGTTGTTCTAGTTAGTTCGCAACGCTCAACTCTCAACGATAAACGTGTGCGCGCGTGTGTGTATAAAAACTGGATTTAAGTGTAGTGCCAGCGACTTGAGAGCCTAAAAACTACAATTACAATTAGTAGACGACAGTTTTAACATTTTGATTGGTTTTGATTGCTTTGTTGCTTATGGCAAAATATCAGAACATAATCGGTTTATCCTTGCACTGGTCTATCACATAGCCGGTGAAGCGTTTCAGAAACTTGGGATACTCGCGCTTGTAAACAGCACGTAAGGCGCTCGCTGGTGCCCAGCCACCGGGATTCACTGCAATCGTAATAGAAAATCCAATTAGTTGCATTCTATAGAGTAGTTTCTAAGAGACCTACCCACAGAGCAGTAGGTTACTTTACAGGTTAGATCATCACGATTCAGTGGCTGACCCTTGACATAGTCTTCGGGCAAGTATGTTTGGCAGGCGAGTATGACTGTCAGAAAGATGCGCACGCATTTGCCGTTCTTCGACTGCGGTGAGAGCAGAGTTTGTAATTTAAAGAGTTCTCAGATAAGAGTTAAAGCCAGTTGGACCCACCTCCTGTTTGGCATATTCCGTGGAGTTGTTGCACACCACCCACATGTCGCGCGTGTCGGGCTCGAGGCCATCGGTGATTTTGCGCATATGCGACCAGAACTGTGCATCGCGCTGGCTGGCGGGCCAAATGCGCTTGTGTGTTTGCAGAAAGAGCAGTGTGTCTGCTGAGATTTTCTCCAATATGGTGCAGTCCTCCAGCGTGGCTAAAAGCGAGAGAGAGAGAGAGAGAGAGGAGCTTAGTTACATGTCGCATATGCTTTGAGGAAAGGGCGCCTTACTCTCCCAATCGTTGCGGAACTCGGGCATAAAGAAGTAATGACACATCTCGCGCGCCGTCACACCCTTGACCGAGTGATAGGCCTTCAGCGGGTCCATGACCATGCCGTTGACCTCCTCCTCGCGCTTGTACATCTTGATTTCGCCCTCGTCCGCGAATATTTGCCAGCCATTGCCGTCCTGGCCGACGCCCTCGCGTGCATAGTGCAGCTGCTCCTTGCACACGCGATCGATCTGCGCGAAATAATTGAGTTAGTGATGGACTTGTTTGCAATTGAAATTGCATGCAATTTCCGGCTTACCTCCGGCCAAAGGGCATGGTGCTTGGCCTCCGCACCGGTGCCGAACTCCTCGCGCGCCTCCTCGCCCTCGGCGACGGCCTCGTGCGGCACATTGACCAGCGACTGCGAGATTTGCGATTGCAGCTTCAGCTTGAAGCGCAGCTGCATGTCCTCCTCGATTTTCTCCAGGCCCGTTTCGACAGCATCAAAGAACTCATCCTCGGGCAATGTGGAATGTGGACCCTCCTGAAAAAAAAAGTATTGTATTATTGTAGTATCATGGCACTATAACTGAGTCAAGTTTATCGCGCCTCAAGGTTGCGCCTAATTAATTTTAATGACGAAACCGCGCAGAAAAGAAATGCGAAACGTGCCGCGTATGTATTAATTGATATCCCAGGAAAAATCCCAGCACTGCGTAAGCATAATGGAGATAGTCTCATACATATCATCATATCGGACTGTAGACAAAGGCGCGCGCGCCTCTGCGCCATGCATATTAAAACGGCTGTCTGCCACGTTCCCCGCGTGGCCCCCAGCTCCAACCGAGTGTAGCTCATAAATTCTATGGCAGGCGCGTGTGCAGGCGCAGGCAAACGCAGGCCTCTGAGGAAAAAAAAAAAAAAAACTATGGCATATATTTCAGTTTTCGGGCGAAAAGCTGGAAAAGCGCAAATCAAGTGGAAACACACTTGTCCAAAGCAAAAAAGTTGCTTTCGATGAAGTCACGCTGCCAATTACTGGAACTGCGGCTTACCACGCTCGTTGCACGCCTAAAAGAGCGAGAGAGAGAGAGGCGAGCGCGTATGAGGTCAAGAGGTCAGCAGCGAAAGCAACGGCAGCAACAACAGTTACAGCTCTGGCAGCACGCAGCGCGAATTCTTCCGTCAGAGGCGAGGGCGCAAAACAAACTGTTGCTCTGGCCCGAAAGGCAGCCAGGCGACAGCATCCTCTCCAGCTGGAGCACTCCCCGAGAGAGCGAAAGAGAGAAAGAGAGAGAGAGCGCACGAAAGCACGCAACAACAAAAAGCTCAAAGCTCTAAAAGCAAAGGATTACACGCACTTAAATAATAAATCAATGGGAGGCGGGGGCGTGGCAGGGGCTGCAACTGGAGCGGATTAAGCACGCTTGCGGGTGCGCCACACAAATTATGCCAATTGTGGGGCATAACACAAACACTGTGGCACACACACACACTGACACACACACACACACTGTCACACACATACCACAATCTTCTTGCTGCGCTGCAGCTTGTAGCCGCAACGCCATTGAAAACGCGCCGAGGGCATATTTACGCGGTATTAACTTTGCTTTGATTTTGGTAACTTTGGGGGCGGGCCGAACTGGGCGTGCACGTGCCGCGTCAACAAATACTCCACGCTAAACTATGGCCAAGTATTTCGCAAGCTACAAAAATACTCAATTTCAATTTCTGTTGTAGCTTCTTCGCCTCGCCTCGCCTCAATTTGTTTATGATTCGAGTACGTGTGCGCAACCCGATCGCAGAGCGCCGACTGGCCAGTTGGAGCGCTCAGCAGCGAGTCATAAACGGGCCCAAACAGCAGCAGCAGCTGTCACAGCAGCGCATAATTTTTTTTTTATTTTTAAGTCGGGCTGTAACAAGTGTGGCGATTGTTGTCGACCAACTCTGCGAATGCGCAATGCTCTAACTCTGGGGAGGGGTCTATTATTTAACTCTAATTGTGCGATAGTATACGATATTTTCTAGGCGATATTATTAAAAAGATTTGAGTTGGTATTTTATATATATGCAGTCTTAAGTTGGAGTAGTTTTCATTACTAAATCAAGTAATGCGACTACATGGAGAGGAAGAGAGATAATATAAATCTTAATATACGATAGTTTACGATATTTTTAATACCATGCTATTTAAAATATTTGATTTAATTGTGGTATGAATATATTATTATAGTAATTCGGAATTTTGGAATTTTGGGATGTCAAAATGCTAGAAGTAAATGCTATACGCAATACTAAATATAAGCTTTACGATAGTTTACGATATTTTCTATACGAGGCTTTTTAAAATATTTGAGTTAATTATAGTATGATTGTATTATAATAGTAACTTTGAATAGTTTAATAAGTTGAAATGGTAGAACTAAATGCTATACGCAATACTATAAGCTGTACGATAGTTTACGATATTTGCAATACGATGCTATTTAAAACATTTGAGTTAGTTATAGTATGATTATATTATTATAGCAACTTGGAATAGTTTGGGAAGTAAAAACGCTAAAAGTAATTACACAATACTTTAAGCTTTGCGATGGTTTTCAATATTTTCAAGACGTTGTTATTCAAAAGATTTGAACTATTATATAGTTCATATAGTTATAGTATGATTATGTAAATTTAGCTTTGAATAGTTTGCGAAGTAGAAATGCTGGAACCAAATGCCATACGCTATACTGAAAACTATACGATAGTTTACGATACGATTGTCAAAATATTGAGTAAGTTGATTATATTAATTTTAAATCGTTTCAACTGCATCTACTAATATCTATATATAACTGACATAGCTACTGGAAATCAGAGTTATTTTTTTATACAATATTTTAAAAAATTTAACGATATTTTTTAAAAAATTCAAAGTTATGTATAGATAGCTATACGAATTTTGGAATAATATAAGCTCATAATGCCCAAGAAATTTTGTAGGTAGGGCTTATTATACAATTATATTTAAATGTATGTATAGCACGCTAAATTCTCGAAAGAAAATCAACTAACGGTCTAAATTAAAGGCTGTACTGTATGTCTAATTATAGTTAACAGTATTAAAAAAAAAAGTGTTACGTGGCTAGTATGATAATACCAACAGATTCCTACAAAATTTCCGCTACAACTTCAAGCGCAAGCAAATATGCAGCAGCGGCCCTACCGCGTAAGGGTATGGCTATTAGCCAAGCTCACAGCGGCCTGCCAAAGTTGGTCAAACATGACCTACTGCAATATTGGCTCCGCACAAAACTTCTGCAACCTCAAACTGTCAAATGCGTTGGCTTTAATGCGTCTCCATGGGTTCATTACGCGCTTTTTATGCGCTTCACTTCGTCAAGTGAATGAACTCGCGCTAAGCGACTAAGCAGCAGCAGAAGCCCAGCAAGTGGAGCTGTGAAGGGGGAGGGGGTCTACAGACCAAAAACTTTGCTTATGGAAATAGAAATGCCATATAGAAGTTATCAGTAATATATGGCAGCGCCGTCCAATTAAAGACCTGCGGATGTCGGGGGGCAATTAAATGCGATAAGTATCTGGGGAGTAGCACGGAATATAGTAGAACATGTCTGCGGGCCGTAGAATCGTGTATGCTAGTAGTTCGAGTGAGTATCTCGAATCGACAAATGTACAAATTGTTTAAATAAAAGCACGGCATGTGGCACACGCGCTGCGTACGCTGGAATTGTAATACAATCGATGGGGCGATCAACAAACATGCCGAGTTTATTTTCGGACCCAAACTGGTTGCGCTCGTGGGGGAGCAAGGGCAAGGGGCAGGCGGAGCATTCGCTCTGGGCTCTGTGCTGCAAGTGCCCGACATCCAGTGGTTTTTGGACGCCTCTTTGAATTTTTTTTTGTTTGTGTTTACAATTTGCTCGACTGCCCAATATCAAATCGACCCTGAGGCATACAGCAACAGTGTGAGAAATTTTTGGAATACTTTCGTAGCTCACCTCGAAATCGGGGCCGGGATATGATAGACGTTTCAGCTTTTCGATTTCCTCCTTGAACTTTCTGAGAGAGAGAGAGAGAGAGAGAGGGCAAAGGTTATTTCAGCTGGCAATTTGTTTGGGCAGGTCAACCTACTTGCTCTGCTCCTCGGCGCGACGACGCTTATCAATTTCACGCTCCAGTTTGCGCTTCCATGACTCATCGTTCTCGGCTATGATTTCCAGGCAGTGCTGCAGTGTGCTCAGCACGCCGGCGGTGGTGGCACGAAACGTTATAGATTCACCCTGCAAGAGAGCAAGGCGCAGGTTAGGCGGGCACAGACATAAACAATTAGGCGGACCTTAAAATCGATGGGCTTCAGGCCATCGCCCAGATCCAGCGGCTGTGCATTCGCCTTGTTCACATCGGAGCAGGCATCGAAGTAGCGCTGCAGCGTCTCGATCTGCACGCAGAGTATGTCCTTGAAGGTCTCCAGCTCGCCGAGTTTCTCGCGCAGATTGCGCTGCGTCTTCTTCAGGCTGCCGCCGCTGGCCAGCGAGATGGTGTTCGATTGCAGGGACATGGTGCTGCCATGGCGTCGCAGCGATGTGCCGTCCGTGCTGCCCTCCTTGTACAGCTGCAGCACCTCCACCCAGTGCATGCGATCCTCGCTCGTCTCGGCGCGCAGGCACCAGTTGTTCAGGTTGTTCACGACCACATCGAAGCGCAGCTCGTCCGACTCGTGTGCCTGCCAAACACAACACGATGAATCATCATTGTTTACCAAGCGGAAATGGTGACCCACACACAACCCCCATACAACGCCTTCAATTCGTTCTATTTTCGTGCATACGAACGTTAATTGATTGTGCATTGATTGGTTCAATTGGAGGGAGCACGGCACAGTGTACGCACCTTGATGGTCGCCTTGGTCAGACTGATGGCGCCGCGACAGCCGAAGTCGGACTCCGACTCGGACTTGTAGTAGGAGAGTGTGCCGTCCTTGAGCACAATGTAGCGCGGCTGCCAGCCGTAGATGTAGTTGGTCCACTTGCTCAGGTAGCCGCGCAGCTCGATGCTGTTGTCCAGATACTCCTCCTCCTCGGAGGCATCGCTCTGCGAGCTGCCTGCGGCGGCCAGCGGATCGGCGGGCGCGGGCGCTGCCAGCGGATTGTCCAGGTCGTCCATGCCAATACTGCGTTCGAAATACCTGCGAACGCGTGTGAAATCGTAAACGACGGGGCGCCAGTGAGATTAAACCATGATACTGCGCCACGTCCACGTAATATAAACAACAACAACAACAGCCATGCCAGTAGGCACAACAACAACAACAACAACAACAACGAGGAGAGTAACTGTAGCAGAGCTGCGGCAGCAACGCCGGCTGCGACTGCGAGCGCCAATCATCCGGCGCGATAATATTCAATTCAATCATTATCACACAATGGTGCGACGCTGACTCAGTGGAATGCTTGTTGTTTTTATTATTATTTTATTGTTTGTGCGTTGTTGTTGTTGCTGTTGTTGTTGTTGCTGCTGTCGTTCTAATTGGCGCCGCAGTTGTTGCTGTTTGTCGCTGTTATTTTGTTTTTTTGTTTGCACTTAGCTCACCTGCAACAAGCCTATTACTGTGCAATTTCGCTTTCTTCACACATTTGTGCGATACGAATTTCTCCGGGGGCTTTTGATGTTTGTGCAAACTTTGTAAATAACGAAATAAAAAGGCAGCTACGGTTCGTACGCGTGATAAACCAAGCGATCAGCTGTGCGCTCTGTTATCGATGATGCCGCGCAATCGATACTATCGCAACGCCGTGCAGTGTTGGCTAACAGCGCGCAAGTGCAGCGCCAAACTGAAAGCTGTGACAAGTGAACTTGAACGTCGAAGTCGAAGTGGAAGTCGTCGTCTAACTCAGCCATAAATAAATAAAAATATTTATGCGCTTTATTGCGCATGTACAAACAATCGAAGCATTTTATTCGTCTCGGCTGTTGTGTACTCTTCAGTGCTCGCTCGTTCAGTGCGCAGCGGAACGTCTGCTCGGGCAGCGACAGCTCGATGAATTCCAACATGGCGGACCTGAAGTTAGCGAAGTGTGAGGCGGCAGCCTCCAGTGGGAGCGAGGCGAGCACGCCGGCGTTTCTGCCCGAGGGCTACTCCTACTTTCAGGAGGGCATCAAGTGGGTGTCCGACCTGATGGAGATCGAGGAGTGCGACGCCGACTGGCTCGTCGACGCGGAGTTCATCTGCCGGCGCATCAGCGATGCGATGTGCAAGAAGGATTGGATCTACAAGTTCGTGCTGGAGCATCTGCTGGCCACGGCCACGTTCTACAGGGGCTCCAAGATCGATGTGCCGCTGGATTTCGAGCAATATCTGCGCTTTCACATGCCCTTCCCGGTCACGCCCATCTTCAATGCCGCCCAGCCGGGCTACATCAATCTCTACGCGCCGAGCACACACCCGATGATCACCAAGGGCTATGTGAATCCCGAGAACGTGCAGCTGCTGCTGCGCGGCAATCTGCGCGATGCCATCGGCCAGCTGAAGTGCATCTACTGCGACAGCGGCGTGCACTACAAGCTGAGCTATCGCACGCACGAGATTGGGGATCAGGGATTCGTGCACGAGATCTTGGCCTGCGAGCAGCGGGACTCCGGCATGCCGAGCATCATCTCGTTCGTCTTCCTGCCGGCGCTGCAGTTCAAGTTCGCCGAGTTCCCGCTGCCCACGTTCGTGCCCGCCGGCCCCGCCTGGGCGCACTGCAGCAACGTCTACTATTGGCTCGCGCTGCTGCAGGTCTATCCGCAGTACGATCATCGCAGCTTCTGCCCCTATGTGCCGCGCATGCAGTTCATCCAGGACGAGCGCATGCTCAAGTATCGCAACGTATTGCGGCTGCTCGTCAAGATCGGCATCGGCAACAATATACCCGACGTCTCGGACATCTTCGTGCTGAAGGGCCTGCACTTCTTTCGCCTGCGCTACAGCATGAGCTGCGACTGCAATCTCTCGCTGGCCACGCTCTTCATGGAGGTGAGTACTGCTGCCAGTATTGACCTTGGTCCTTAATCCTCACCAGCTTCTGCCTTGCAGCTGCTCAACATCCACACGAACATCATGTGCAACGATGCCATGCACAAGCTTGTCGTCTTTGGGGGCTGCCAGGAGCACTGCATGCAGGAGGCACTCAAGCTGGATGCCATCGCGCGCAGCGTGTCCATGTTCTACTACATGAACTACATACGGCTGGACCATCTGAAGCATCTGTTCGGGCTCATATAAAAAAGCGCTCGGCTCGGATTGCGACCGCGGGCTCACGTTACGTATACGCAACGAAAACAATAAACAAAGCAAGGCAAAAGCGCTGCGACAACACATTTGCCAGCTGGAATTTGCCGTCTACACATGTATGTGTGTGTATATATATATACTCCGATTCCATTTCGCTTAGCACACAGAGAGCGAGCGACGCTCGGTTTGTTTATTTACAGGGTATACATACATATAACAAGTAATTCGCTAAAAGTTAACAACAATGCCTACGGCTAGCAATAAATACGCAATAAATAATTAAATAAAATAACAATAATAATTAAATAAAATCATAATAATAAATAAAATCAAAATACGTAATAATTAATTATGCTGCAAAATAATAATGGACTAATAAAAACAATAAAATCAAAATAATACAAATAATTATCAAATGTAAAAATAAATAATAATTATTACATAAAAAACAATAAAATCAAAATAATTATCAGTTTTGCAGCAAATAAATAATAATTATTGCATTAAATAATAATTAAATTAAATCAAATTAAAAACAAAAATTTATCAAACAAAAAAATAAATAATTATTATAACATAAAAATAATCAAATAAAATCAAAATAATTATCAGTTTAGCAGCAAATAAATAAAAGTTATTACCTAAAAAAAACGATAAAATGAAATATAAATAATTATCAGTTTAGCAGCAAATAAATAATAATTAAATTAAATCGAATTAAAAACAAATAATTATCAAATATAAAAATAAATAATAATTATTACATAAAAAAACAATAAAATGAAATAAAAATAATTATCAGTTTAGCAGCAAATAAATAATAATTAAATTAAATCGAATTAAAAACAAATAATTATCAAACATAAAAATAAATAATAATTATTACATAAAAAAACAATAAAATAAAATCAAAATAATTATCAGTTTAGCAGCAAATAAATAATAATTACATTACATCAAATTAAAAAATAATAATTATCAAATATAAAAATAAATAATAATTATAACATAAAAAAAACAATAAAATAAAATCAAAATAATTATCAGTTTAGCAGCAAATAAATAATAATTAATTTAAATGCAACTAAAAACAAATAATAATCAGTTAATCAATTGTTAATATTAGTAAGCTATTAGTTATTAATGACTTTCAATGTGCACTCGAATTAAACTAACAGATGGAGGAGCCGTAGCAGCAGCTGCAGCCGCAGGAGGTCACATGTACACCGCATTGCGATTGAGCAGCTCGAGCTGATCCTGCTCCGCGCTCTCCGGCAGCAGCAGCGCCTGCTGCTCCTGGTACTCGCCCGCAGGCCTGGCCGTAGTCGTCGTCGTGGCGGAGCTGGAACTGGCGCTGGCACCGCTCGCCTGCGCGCTGTACTTGTTGGCCAGCGCCTTGAAGATGCTCTTGGGGCAGGCCTTGTAGTAGGGGAAGCACTCGCCCGGCGCCTGCTTGCCCTCGCCCACGCGCTGTGCGCGCACATACTCCGGTATGAGGTCCGCAAATGGTGACTTGGTCACGCTGCAAAGGATTCGTTATTAACCTCTATATACATATGCATATGCCGAGCTTTGCCTACGTTAGAAAGAGCTTCGTCATCTCGCCGAAGACGCCGAACTTGTCCAGGCTGCGCGCGTGCATCTCGCAGATGGTGCGCAGCAGGCAGGCCTTGCCGTCCATGCCGAACGTGGAGAGAAAGTCCTCGACGACGCCGTAGAGCAGCACACGCTCGCCGCCATGGAAGATGTGCTGCAGGCCGGCGGGCAGTGCGGGATAATCGAGCAGCTCCTCGTGTATCTTATAGGGTTTTCCCTGCTGCGCGCTGAGATCGCGCTTGCGCCGCTGCACGTGCAGATAACGCGACACATAGTCGCCCACCATGCGGCCGGCGCTGTGGCCAAAGGAGCGCGAGAGGAATGGTATGTCGCCCAATGGATTCTGATTGTCCGTCAGCCCGAGCTTGTCAAAGTCAACTGAGAGCGGAGCGGATAATTGTATAAGAGAGAGCGGGAGAGAGCGAAGCTACTCACTTGTCACGGGGAAACTGATGGTCAGATTGGAGAAGAAGCCCTCGGGCGGATGGCGCACCAATGGCATGGCGATGGTTGGCGTGAACGTCAGCGATGTGCCCGGCGGCAGTGCCAGGCGTCCGTCGTCCGTAATCCAAATCAAACGCTTTTTGCGTATGTGCGGCGCATGCGCCTCGGCCGACGATTCGGCCTGCACCTGAGCCTCGGCATCGGCGAGCTGTGTGGCCAGTGCATCGTTCAGCTCCAGCGTGGCGGTTGCACTGCGCAGCGCTGCTAGCAGCAGCAGGCGCAGACAGCAGGCAGCAATAGCGCGCATGCTGCAAAGACCGAAAAACGAATGACTTAGGCAACAAACTTGGCGCAGACCCCAATCGCAGCTATGAGCTGCACATTATTCAACTGTGTTGTATAACCGCACAACAATCTCTTTTCTCAGCTGGCGTGCCAGACAATGCTGCGGCAGGAGGCAGCAGCAGGCAGCATGCAACATGCCGCAGGCTGCAGGCAGTATGCCATGTGCAACAGGTTTCTGCCGCCGCCTGTCGAACGGACTGCATCTAGTTCTGGGAGAGCTACGCTAATGCGCCATGCGAGCACCGTTAAAAGGCTCTGAGCTTTTGCTGATTAAGCGTGCAATTTGTAGGCAAACAAATTCGAGTTCGAATTCGAATTCGAGTGCGGAACGCAGTGAAAGCACGCGCTCGAGGATTTCGCCCAAAATGGAGCATTCTCGCTTGGAGGCATCTATCAGCGGCAAGTCAAGTTTCTCGACGCACTTTTACCACACGAGGCATTGGCACAGTTAATTTGTGTGTGCGTGTATGTGTGTTTTTCTTTTTTTTTTTTTTTTTTTGTATGTGTATGTGTGTGTGCGGATGATGCAACCGGCGTGCAGGTAGGCGGGCGGCCGGGCAGGCTCTCAGGCCGGTTGCACCGCATTGCAGCCGTTAGATGCGCATCCATTCTAGTTGCACTTTCGCAGCAACTGGTTGTGTGTGTGTGTGTGTTTTTTTTTTTTTTTTTTGTATTTGTATTTTCAACTGGTTCAACTTGGGGCGAAAAGCAATATTGATTAAACGCTGTGATGCGGCAAGGGTTGCCACAAGAGTTTCTCTCTCTCCCGAGCTACTGCTCAATCCAAATTCAAATGAGCAAACATGACAGAACGACGCGCCAGGGGGCGTGTCCTGCTGTTGCTGTTGCTGTCGCTGCAGCTGCTCCATGATTAGCTCTGATGGGTGTGTGCGGCTGTGTGTGGCTGTATGTGTATGACAGGTGTGTGTGCGAAAGAGAAATTGGGTCAGAATCAAATGTAAGTGCTGGGCGCATTTTGATATCACTGTCAAAGCGATTTTAATGCTGTTGTTGTTGTGCTTGTTATGTCTATGAAAGCAGCGGCAATTAGTGCAAGTTTGGCTGACAGACAGAGCGACAGACAGACTGTTGGACTGACTGTCTGTTAAGGATAGTTTTCATTGCAACAAGCAACACGCAAGCGTTGTCAGTGTGGTATGCGAGCGAGAAGAGTGAAAAGAGTCGCAGCTTATGGCGAATTAGTGCGAGCTCCGCTTTAATTGGAGCGCCTGACACACATACAAAGACACACATGTATGTACAGCCATATGGCATTTAATTTCCTGTTCGCCGACAGCGTCGATAAAAAGAGTTCTTTAATTCAATACGCAACGAAATCGAAATCGGGGTTAACAGCGCTGAGTGCAAGCGCACATTATGGCGATAAGCACACGCACACACACACACACACACACGAGTTCGTGCCCTAAGTCTTTTGAGCGCTGCGCGTAACAAGTTCGTGCTCTAAGTCTTTTGTTTGGACGCCGCAAAATTGCAACACCCGCACGCGTCTGGCGCTGCATAATTAATTAGAAACAATAGCAGCGACGGACGAAAGGAAAGTGCAAGTGGCCGCCGCATCGGACGCGTGATGTGCATCGGATATCAAATTCGCCGAATCGCACGGATTAAAATCAATCAAATTCGAAAGTCGTTGAATGTTGTTAGCATGACAATTCAAGTCGCATTTTTTTTTTTGGAATTGTGCACATTCTCAGAGTCTGCTTACATAAGCTCTTAGTGAACTCTGCGCTGCTCCTTGACCCACTTGCAGGAACCCCCCGCCACCCAATGGAAAACCTAAACTCACTTTTCAAGTCTGAGTCGCGGCTCGTTTTGTCTTAGGGCAAGCGCGTCGGTAAATTCTTGACACGTTTTTCACTTTTAGCCGTGGGCCACAGCTACACGCACGTTTTTATCCTGCTCGCAGAACCGTTATGTAGCTGCACGTTTCTGCTGGTTTCGGTTTCGGGTACGACTTCGGCTTCGCTGTGAGCAGCCAACAACAACCGCGCGCGCAAACGTTTGAAATTCAACTAAAGCGGCCAGCGGTCGAGCCAAGCGATAAAAGCGGCAAAGTCGCACAGCCACGACAATGCACAAGCCACAGCAGCAGCGCGGCAGCGGGGCGGGCAGGGAGTTGAGTTAGGCGGAGCTGTGAGAGGCGGAAGGCGAGACATTGGCAGAAGCTACTCATAGCCAAAACAACAAACCAGTATGAAAGACAAGCTATGCGCTCGCAGTGTGTGTGTGTGTGTGTGTTTGTATGTATGTGTACACAGTATGTTCTCAATAATTCTTACAACTTGATGCCAGGCTTTAAACAAATTATAGCAGTGCCGGAATTCTTCTGTTTGAACGTTTGATAATTTGTTTTATTTTTATTTTATTTATTTTTTTTTTTGAGTGCATTTATGTATAATATATAATTTTTACAATAATTTTTATTTACCATAATTTTAATATTTTTGCAGTGAATTTATATTTTTATATAATATTTATAATATTTTTTATTTATTAATTATTAATTTGTTTGTAGTATATTTAAATAAGTAGTGCAGTTTTACTTAAAAAATATTGAAAGACTATTTGCATAATAATACTAATTTTACACATTAAAAAAGTAAAAAATTATATATTTCAATGTGTTGCAGCACACAGCTTTTTAGTTGCTCAAAAACTTTGTATAATTTAAATCCATATTAATTAAAGTAACTCTTCAATATATATTTTTTTCTAATTAAAAATTAATTTCCAACGATAATGCTTAAAGTACATAGAAGTTTGCTAATTTTATGCCACATTGAAAATCAATATATTAGTTTTGTATACAATAATAACTGCTATAATAATTTTTGGTGAATAAGCGAAAAAAAATTATTTTTAGTCAAAAAAAAATAATATTAAAAACTATAATTCTACAAAAAAATTTCTTTAAAAAAAAAATATTAAATTTTGAGCCAAATCGTTAGCAGCTTTTCTGTAAATTTTAATTTTTAAAGTCATATAAAATAATTCCATGTAAATTTAAATTCCATATTAATAATTTTTTATGCATATAAAAGGTAAAGGATAAAACGCTATATCCAGATTGTAAGTAACACACTGAAAAATAAGTCTATTTTACAGTGTTCACGTTAACGAGAGTCTACTGTACATGTGTGTGCGTCTTTGATTTCCTCTTGACCATAAACAGACGACGACGGAGAAGGCGGCAGGCATTAGGCCAGTGGCAGGGCGTGCTAGGAAGTGCACTAACTCCTGGTCCTCCAAACAGTCGCAGATTTGGGTCACTCGACAGCATTAATTATAATCATCATCTTCAGCAGCAGCAGGAGGGGCGCAGCCAGAGATGAAGCCGCTGCAGCAGAACCTACTGCTGCTAAGTGAATTCCCGCCTAGTTGCAACTTTCCATGCGTAATGCACACGACGACAGAGCAGAGCAGCGCAGCGCGTGCAGCAGATGAATTCATTAGTGCGGTTTTCCAATCCACTTGGCAATCAGTTGGACTGCCGCTGAGCTGCATTCGTAGAACAGGAATAGAACATGTTTCTGCGGCTGCCACGGCCTCGGACTGTGCGTAAGCCGCAACAAGGCAGGCGAGGCAGCAGGGACAGCTGCAGCAGCATCGCTTGCATTTTTGAAAGTGAGTCTAGAAGTCGGAAGCCGATGGCAAACTGGGCCAAGGTTCTGTAAATGGAGATGCGATAAAAATTGCATTGGCGAAAATCGCAATTATTATTACTACTATTTGCAAAACTCAATAAATATTTACAGCACAATTATGCGTGGATTTTGGTTGAGCGAAGCGACCAAGCGCCATCATCATTAAGGTACGTGGTGAAAATTGATTGAGCCACAGAGCCACGCAGGTAAACGCAATGAATCGTTATCAGAGCCCGGGCGCGTACGTGCGGGCCGCTTTAATGAAGCGCCGTCGACTAATTGACATTATTTCGCACACTCAATCGCTTTCCTTTTGCCCATTGCCTCATTTAAATAAATCACAATCGGTGCGAGCGCGTCTTGCGCAATCTCACTTCGAATTTAAAACGTGCGCGCGTAGCGGCAACAGCAACAGCGCAACAGTGTTGTAAAGCGCTAGCAAGCGTTACAGTCGATAAGTTATCGATAGACGGCGAAACTTTATTAGAACAAAGATATATAATTAATTAAAATACATAATGTATATATATATATTAATTAATATATTATATATTACAGCTGCTTTGATCAAACGAAACATAGATTTATTCTCAGCTCGTCGACAATCTGCTTGGCGCCCGCTGCGTTGGCCTGCTCATAGTAGGGCAACTGACGCATTCTGTCCAGCCAAGCGCTGATCTTGGGGTAAGTCTTGGCGTCAATGTCCACAATGGATGCCATCGAGGAGACCGTGGCCACACAGCACAGATCAGCGATGGTCAAGCTGTTGCCAGTCACATAGAGACTCTCGCCCAGAAAGGTCTCCAGATGGCGGCAGCCATCGCGCACGTTATCGACCTTCTCCTGCGGCACCAGCGTCTCTCCCCTGAGGAAGAACGAAGCGCTGATGCTCTTCAGCGACATGAACAGCACACTGGCATCAAAGTACAGACGCTGCTGCACATGAGCGCGCTTCACCAGCTCCTTGGGGTAGAGCTCGTCCGTCTTGCCATATTTGTCCACCAGGTAGCTGCAGATGGCGTGCGAATCCGTAATAAGTACTTGTCCGTCCTCCAGCAGCGGCACCGTGCGCTGTGGATTCTTCTTTGTGTACTCCTTGGAGTTCTGCTCGCCGGCCAAGAGATTTATCTTCCTGTACTCGAAGGGCAACTCGAGGGCGTGCAGTGTCAGCAGACAGGCTCGCACAGGCGGACTGATGTCCATGCCATAGAGTATCAGCTTAGGCATACTACGTAAAGGGAGATGTGCACACTCGCGATGACCGACGGCGAATGAGCGCGAGGCGAGAACGCGAGCGCACACAATGCAGGGCAATCAGATAAGCCGACTGCGTGGGCGCTCCCAACTACAGACACACACACAGGCACTTGCTTGATTAAAGTCGATTTGCTTGTGTGTATGTGTGTGCATATCGTATGACATGCAGTTCTAGGCAGAACTTCATCTAAATACTATACAATTAACCCAATGGATATGGGAACAAAATAGTATTTTAGTTTTGTATAAATTTAGTAGCATGCATCAGGCAGTTTGAGGCATGGCTGAGCATACAAAGCATAAACATACATACATATATTCTTGATCTTGTCCATCTGCTTGTCCGTCTGCCTGTGTGAAAGCACAGAACTCCGCTATTGTAAGCGCTGGAAACATCAAATTTGGCATGGAGGTTTCTTTATACCTTGACTACTTAATTTTTATTTCTAACTTGAGGAACTAAGCGCAGCAACTACAAAAAAATACTTTAGATGCTTAAAATTGAATAATAGGCAAAGCATAATAGTAACAATATTGAAATTAGGCAGGCAGGTAGTTAATTATAATGTTGATTTTCGTTGCGAATTTTAGCAATGTGAAATGTGCAATATAATGCTTATTTTTTTTTAATTTGTTAACTAGAAGTACTTAATCTGAAGAACTAATGCTTAACGGGCATAGTGGGTAAAGGTATCTTACAGTCGACTACAACTATTTTTATAATTGCTTTTATTTTTAAAATAATTTTTCCACCTTTAGTATAACCTGCATGTACGTATAGTGTTTGCTGATAAGCACCCTAGTAATCTGAAATCACTGCAAAGGGTATTTAATGATACGCCTTATCTCACATTTAAATTTCAACGGTAACTGCTCACGTACAGTGCTGTAATATGCTGCAAAAGCAGTGCTGTACAACTGCACAAACGATTAATTATCGATAAAAGTATATATATTTCAAATTGGTTAGTTGCATTTACAATTTAAAAAATGTGTAATACAAGAAAATGCAAATGCAATTTTAACTTGGTTGTTGGCTCAGGCAATGGTCACAGCGTCCTTGAAGAAGCTGATGTACTTTTCGGCACCATCGGTGTTCGACTCCTGGAAGTAGGGCAACTCGCCGAGTCGAGCCAGCCAGGCGGTAATCTTCGGATAGGTATCGGCATCGATCTCCAGGAATGCGGGCAGTGAGGAGACCGTAGCCGCGCAGCAGAAATCGGCAATGGTCAGCGAGTCGCCGGTCACATAGGGATTATCGCCAAGGAATGTCTCCAGATGGACATAGCCATCGCGAATGTTATCGATCTTCTCCTGCGGCACTACAGTCTGGTTCTTCTGGATGAACGGCGTGCAGATGTTCTTCAGCGACATGAAGAGCACACTGGCATCGAAATACAGACGCTGCTCCACCTGAGCACGCTTCACCAGATCCTTGGGGTAGAGGTCATCCGTCTTGCCATACTTGTCCACCAGATAGCAGCAGATGGCATGGGAATCCCAGATAATGGAGCCATCGTCCTCGAGCAGCGGCACCGTGTGCTGCGGATTTTTCTGCAGAAACTCCTCCTTTTTCTGCTCGCCAGCAATGAGATTCACCTCGACGTACTCGAAGGGTATGTCCAGGGCGCGCAGAGTCAGCAGACAGGCGTGCACTGGGGGACTGATGTCCATGCCATAGAGTACCAGCTTCGACATGATCTTGGATGTGGATGTTGGTGTTGGGCTGATGATGATGTTTGAACGCCAAGGAGAGCAAACCTCAAATGAAGTAAAGGTGTCGCCGGCAGCGACTATTTATTATCAGCTCTTGCCGACAGAACAGAACTTTTGAGGCTTCGTGAAAGCGACGAGCTTTTCCCCCCTAGAGCCGGGGGGCTCCATCCATAATTTTCGCAGCTTTCCAGACCGCAGTCGGACTTTCAATTGAAATAAACTAACAATTGACTTGTTTATGTAGTGCGCGCTCACAGACGCCCGCTCGGCTTGCAAGTCATACGAAACTCAGCTGCAAAGTCGCCTTAATAGGAATTTTAATTTGTACACAAGTGCAGATTTACATTTCGCAGTAGCTGTAGATATATATCTTTATATGTATGTATAACTGTATACATATTGTTGCTCTATTTTAATTTAATATTCTGTATTCATTCAGTGAACTTGTCGTTGTCATGCAAAAAATCGTTAATCCAATCATCAAACTAGAAACGTGACTGAAATTGTCACTAAGAAAATTAAATTTGGTAATATTATTTTTTATTTATTATCATTTCTAATTGTATCTATATTTACAAAGTTTATAATTTATTTGTTTTCTTACATGTCAAATAATAATGTCATTAACAATTAGAATTTATTTGTTTTAGAATTTAGAATTTATTTACTTACATTTCAAATTCTATTTCCAAATATATTATTTAGAGTTTAATTTAGTATGTGTTAAGTCTATTATTCACGTAAATTTCTTTTTTTATTTACAAAATTTGTAATTTATTAAAAAATCAGAGTTTATTTTAATTTTTAGTTTAATAATTTTCTTACATTTTTATTTTTGTATGGCAAAGGGTTTCCATTAACAGAATTTCGAATTTACTTACATTTCAAATTATATATCCAAAGATTTAGAATTCAATTTAGAATATATTTAATCAATTATTCACGTATATTTCTTTTTTCATTTACCGAATTTCTAATTAATTCGTTTAATTATTAATTTCCAATTTGTTTTCTTATGTCAAGCAAACCAGCATTTAAAAATGGCGCGCTTCGAAATCAGTGCTGCAAAACAGCATTCAAGTCAGTGCTGCACAACGTAACTGCGGGCACACACCTGCCAGCAGTGGAATCGGACAAAAAACATGGCTGCTGGCGCAAGACTACCCTGTCATTGAAATATGACTAATAAAAATAGCGTTATAACTAAAATTATCAATGGAAAAACAACTAAAAGCTTCTGTAGTGTATAAGAAGTGCAGTAAACGTAAATTCATTACATTATGTGCCCATAGCTGTTAATTTTTGTTTAGCAGAATTATGCAAATATGTGGAAAACAATATACCCGCTAGCGCAGTCTGGCCAGGGCACATCAACACAGTCTTTGTGCAACGCATTTCCATTGCTATCAGCCAATTAAACACACAAAACTCAACATTTTCCATGCCAAACAATAACTAATTGCACAACGCAACGCTGCAGCAGGCGCAACGCTCCCCTGGCCGGACAGAATGACGGCGCGCAATCCACAGACGCTGATGGCGCTGCCCAGCGAGGAGAACTTCGACTTCCTGTTCAAGATTGTGCTCATCGGGGACTGCTGCACGGGCAAGACGTCGATACTGCAGCGCTTCAAGACGGGCAACTATGTGGAGCGCCACGGGAACACCATCGGCGTTGACTTCTCCATGAAGACCATCGAGGTCGAGGGCAAACAGGTCAAGGTGAGTCTCGCATCACATCTCTGCGGGGAACTCATACTAATGCAGTTAGTACTGTCCACATAGCTGCAAATCTGGGATACTGCCGGACAGGAGCGATTTCGCACCATTACTCAGAGTTACTATCGGGCCAACAACGGTGTCATCATCGGTGAGTAGCCAGCGCCAAGGCAGTCCACAGCAGACAGACACTTGCACGCACACGCACACCAGTAGCCTGCTTCAAATTTGTATACCCTTGCTGAGGGTATAATAACTATAGTAAGCTATTTGCAACTAACGAAGTATCTTCGTATATAGAGGGAATATATATATATACATGATTGACTAGCATCTACAGCCAAGTCGTGCTTGAGCTGTCCGTTTGTCTGTCCGTATACCAGTGGCCTGCTTTAAATTTGTTTACTCTTGCTGAGGGTATAATAACTATAGCCAATTTTTTTCAACGAACGAAGTATCTTCGTATATATATTATTGACTGGCATCAATAGCCAAGTCGAGCTTAAGCTGTCCGCTTGTCCGTCCGTATACCTGTGGCCTGCTTCAAATTTGTATACTCTTGCTGAGGGTATAATAACTCTGGCTAGCTGTTTGCAACGCATAGAACGAAGTATCTTCGCACATATAAAGAATATATATGTTAATGACTGGCATCAATAGCCAATCCGAGCTTGAGCTGTCCGTTTGTCCGCTTGTCTTTTGAAACTCCAGTTTTTTCTCATTTCTGAAGCTATTGTCAGGAAAAAAAGTACACTTGTTTCCTTAAATCAGTCGTAACGAGTAAGAACGCACTGATATGTCGTATAGCTGTCGATAGATTCTATCGGCCGATTTTTGTAGTTTTTCAAGATATCATAACCAAACTAGCCGCAACCTATTTTGAAGAAAATTTTCAAGATTACCTTTAAATTTCATTAAAATCGGTCTATTATAACATATAGCTCCCATAGTAATCATTGGTCCATTGTTTTATAATAAGATAAAATACATATAAGCTATAACTTAGTCAAAACATTTTTTTTTTATTTTTTTTGCCTTTTCTAACTTTTATAAAATTGGACTACTATACACTATAGTCCCTTTAAGAACTATGGCAAGAAATTTAATATTTTTTTTAAACATCGCAATATTTAATATTGCATTCGAAATCAAAAAATATTACTTTAAGAAACTTTTGCATGGAAATGTTTAATAATAACGAGTGAAATAATTTGTTGAAACATCTGCAAGGGCGTACAGCCTTCGGTACGACGAAGATAAGGTTGCTTTTTAGTTTTATTATCATGGCCCCAGGCTATTGTCATGCCCTGCTGCTGCTGCTGCTGTTGCTGATAAGCGTGTGTGAGGCTCTTCCACTTGCCTTATCGGCGCGCTGTGATTTTAATGGCCACTGGCATCATTTGCCACGCGGCCTTATCACACCTGGAAGTGCCTGCAATTGCCACTCAATTTGCACGATTTACAAGATATTTATATATATATATATATACTATGGTATATACCCCTGCCTGATTGCAGTCTATGACATCACAAAGCGTGCGACGTTCGCCAACCTGCAGAAGTGGATCGAGGAGGTGCGCAGATATACGGCTTCCAATGTGCTGATCATACTAATCGGCAACAAGTGCGATCTGGAGCAGGAGCGCGAGGTGGAGTTCGAGGAGGCGCGTCAGATGTGTCAATATATACCTGAGATACTGTTCGTTATGGAGACATCGGCCAAGGAGAACACCAACGTGGAGGATGCCTTTCGCTGTCTGGCCACGGAGTTGAAGGTGGGCTAAGAAAATAGCATACCATATAAAGCCAGTTCTCAGAACCTTATGTCTCTCTAGCGCCAGCATGATGCCAGCAGTGTGCAGGCCCTGGATGAGCATACCGTGCAGCTGGGCCAGGGCAAGCCCCTCAAGAGCTGCAGCAGCTCGTGCAATCTGACATAGACACGCCCAGCTCTCTCTCTCTCTCTATATCGTTTGTTTTATTTTTTGACCTTTTTATTACCATGATTTTGTGATCAAGTTTTCGTGTGGCTATAACCGTAGTATTTATAATTTTAGAACCTAAACTAAACTGTTAATTCGTTCGCGCTTAATTTATTATATACGCATTATATATATATATATATATATGCATATTTATTTTGGTGGCCAGAGTACAAAACAATCTCACACACACATCACATCGATCAACTTGGACTACAACTTGACAATGCAATGGATTCAACGACGTCAATTACAAGACATTGTAAACGGTAAAAAACAATAATACGTCCAAAACTTAACTTAAACACACTTTCGAAATAAACTTGTTTTATTTTATAAATTTATTGGAAGTAATTAATTGGCTGCTTTCGATCTTAACACTAGGCCTATGCTCCTGGTACACATGCTGCATTTTATTGAGGGAGGAGGATAGACATACATACACATATGGTTTAAACTTTAAACAAAAGGCAGCAGCAGCGTCTCTCAACTAAAGCACTGTAAAATTGGCTTGGCTTGGCTTGGAAAACCTGATCGCCTTCCGAACATGGTGTGTGAGTGTGTCTGTGTGTGTGTGTCTGTTTGTGTGTGTGTCTGTTTGTGTGTGTGTCTGTTTGTGTCTTCTTGTTGTTGTTGTCGCTGTGTCTTTACATTTATAAAAATTGATTTATTTAATCTAAATTAATTGATTAACTATAAACTAGCGCCGTCAGTCCGCCTGTCCGTCTGTCTGTCATTTGTTCTTGATGCGCTGCACAATCCACTCGAGTCCCTGATACAGGCCCTCGCCGGTGAGCGCACAGCAGGCCTGTATGTGCCACTGATGCTTCTTGATGGACGTCAGATCGAGCTGCCTGGAGATTTCCGCCGCCGACATGGAACCCTTAAGGTCCTGCTTGTTGGCATAGACAAGCAGGCTGGCCTTGCTGAGATCCTCGTGCTGCAGCATGCGGTACAGCTCCTCCCGCGTCACAGCCAGCCGCTCGCGATCCGTCGAATCAATGACCATGATCACGAGCTCTGTATTTGTATAGTAGGTGCTCCAGGCGGCACGCAGACTCTGCTGCCCGCCCAGGTCCCAGACCAGGAAGTGTATGTTCCGCCAGACGACCTCCTCGACGTTCGAGCCAATGGTGGGGCTCGTGTGGACCACCTCGTTCATCAGGAACTGGTACAGTATGGTCGTCTTGCCCGCATTGTCAAGTCCGACCATTACCAGTTTGTGCTCCTCGTTGCCAAACATTCGCCACAGTCGCGACAGCAGCAGGCCCATTTCGATGTCGTGTGTTGTGATGTGTGTTAGCGCGCGGGAGTGTGAAACTGAGCGTGTTGTTGTTGTTGTTGCTGTTTCGTTGTTGTTGTGTTGTCGTTTTTGTTAATTGGTCACAAAACGCACTCCCAGGTATCGCAATCTATGCGCACACACACATGCATACATATAACGCGCCTCTGTGGTACGTGTGCGTGCGTGAGCGTGAGCGTATGTGTGTGTTGTTTGTGTGCGTAAGCGTGTGGGTCGTCTACGGATGCCTTTGCCTTTGTTGTTGCCAGTGTGGAAGGCCAACTGTAAATTATGCACTCACACTCACACTCACGATACTGTGTCTCTCTCACACACACACACACACATGCAGGTACGCACAGGTTCGCACAGTTTAACACGGTTTCGCAGCACTGCGCCCTTATCCAACGAATATGGCAATTAATTAGTTAATCACTGGGCAGCCACTTGTTGTTGTTGCCGTTGCTGCTGTTGTTGTTGTTGTTGTTATTGTCGTGGAGATTGCACAAAGATTCGGGCAGGCTTTGCTTCAGTTTTTGTGTTGAAACAAAAAAAATTGCTCACGATTTCTGCTAGAGATGTGTGCATCATATCGATACATCGATATCGCAATACAGCTCAATATCGCGATATTTCAAAAAAGCACGAATAACGCTTGCGATACCCTTGTTAACGACTGTCTCTTTACCCTCTCTTCGAGTGGAACATTTTTGAAGCGACAAATTTGGTCTTTATAATTTCAAATCATATTAAATACATGTTTCACCCAGGCACCTAGGGTATTGCTTCACATTGCAGCACAGATGGCAGATTGTCTAAAATGTTTATTTTGTTGAGCGAAATTTCAGCACTTTTTCACTTCGTTCAAAATTTCTATTTATTTTTTTTCAATATTTTAAAAATGAACTGCCTGGCAACGTTTCTCAAGTGCTCTCAGATATTGACGGATCCAACAGCCGAACTGGAAATCGACGAGTTATCCGAGACGATTGCAGAGAAATGCGAGAAGTTTCTCAGGCGAAAAAACTCGACGGCGAAACGGCGTTTCGAGTGCATCGACAAGTACACCAGGAACGAGATCGTCATGATGGACGAGCTGATACCCTCGCCCAATGTCGACCACTTCCTGGAGGTGGCCATCGATGAAACGCTAGGCGATATACACTTTTAAGGCAACAAGTTATTCGAATTTATTTCGTAATGCGACAAAAATCACAGTTTCCGGAGGGGAAAGTAACAGTTTAGCATATTGGAATTGAAAATCAGATGGGAGCATAGAGAAAAAATTGAATGTTGGACACGAAATAGAAGAATTTTAGCAAACTGATGTACAAAACTTAATATAAAAAGATTCAATATACATATATATCCTGATCGCTGTTAGAATTTGTATCTTAATTCCTCGTAAAGCCAAAAAATCAGCGTGAAAGTAACAATTTTAATTTTTCAGTTGGTAAAATTAGATATTGAAAAAAGTAGAGAGCGTAGAGAATGTTAAAAAAAATATAAGTATTTTAGCTAAATTATATATAATACATGATTTTAAGCTCGCTTTTTTATTTTCAAAAAAGGATAGTAATATCTTCACTGGATAAATATAATTTGAGTTGGAAAAAATACGCAAACAGATGTACAAATCTTATTATATAAAATAAACTGGCGAAAAAAATCACGGCTTCCAAAAAGGAAAGTAACAATATGTGATCTTCAGGTATTATAATTAGAATTGGAAAATAGTAAAAAAAATGTTAGCAAAGTGATATACAATTCTTAATATATATTTAAACACTATACTATATAATACATGATCGCTGTTAGAATTTAGAGCTCGCTTTTTAGTACAGACAAAAATCACAATTTCCAAAAGGGAAAGTAACAATAAGTGATTTTCAGTTGAATTGAAAATAATTCGAAAAAATAGAGAAAAATTGAGTCTTAAGAAATATAGTAAATCTAAAAATATAGGGAATGAATTCAATAATAGGCACAAAATATAAGAAAACTTAAAATATTTAGATATAAGAATACTTTACTATATAATACAAAATCTAGACTTTAGAGCTCGCCTTTATCCTGGGCTTCTTGCGGACGTGACGCTGCGCCTGCTGTGCTGGAGTCGCCAGCGCATAACGGAATATAATGCAGCGCCTGTCGAAGAAACCTTTCAGATCCTTGGGATCGTAGCGCAGGCCCAGGACCTGCTTGAAGTACACATAGATCTGCTGCAGATCGATGGGCTCGAACATGAGGACGCTCTCGTGGAAGCTGGGATTGGCGCAGAGCAGATTGTGCCAGGCGATGTGCAGCGGCAGCAACGGTTGTGGCGTCTTCTTGGTCACGTTCGTCTGCAGCACGTAGCACTCGAAGTCGTCGCAGAGTGCCGGCGGCATGGCCTGCGAGAAGTACAGCAGATCCGCTCCAGGCGCATCCCTGAAATCGTAGCTTGTCGTGGTATCCTGCTCCACGGTGGGGGTCAGACACTCATTACTTGCGGCGTGCTGCAGTCGAGCTCGTGCTGCTTTGCTCTTACTGCTGCTGCTGGCCACAGGCGTGGACTTGGAACGTGCCAGCACGTGCTGCAGTGGCTCCGATGGCTGTGGTGGCTCCTCCAGTGGCAGCATAATCGGATGCGTCTGATTGTAGATAAACTCCAGCAGCTTGACTGCCTGCTTACGCTTTAGCGGCCTGATGCCGTACTTGTACAGCTGCTGCAGTAGCTCCGCCTCCGGCATGAGCACGAAGTCAGGCTTTGCCTCGTTGCAAATGCGCACAGTGTACACCTGACCATTGACCTCCAGTTGCTGCGGCGCATCTGCTGCCGGCTTGGAGCTGCTAGCAACGGAAGCCTCCGACAAGGTGTCCGTATTGATCTCACCCATCAGCAGACGATCTAGTCCACTGGGAACCCCACTACTATTCGCTGCAGGCACTGGAGACTTGTTCGGCTTTCCCAGCACCAAGCAATCGAACTCATCGAATTCATCGTCATCACTGGGATTCGCTGCTGGATTTGGCATATTGAGCAGCTCCTTGAACTTGTGGTTATGACTGCTGGACAGACGCTTCAGTGGCAGCTCCGGTGGCGTCTCCAAAAACGATGCCTCTGCCCAGTCAATGGCCACCTTGTCCTTGTCCTCAGTGGGCAGCTGGGAGAGCGTCATGGGTTGGGAGAGTGCCGCATCCAAAATGCCAAACTCGGCGCGTTCCCTGCTCAGTAGACTCTTGTTGGGCGAACGGGAATTGGAAGCTTCCACTTCAGCAGCAGCAGCAGCCGGCGAAGCATCCAAGTAAGCATCCAGATCGTCTAAGGTCTTAAAGTATGGCATGGTTTTCCTCTTGGTTAGGGGTGAAACGCAGTCAGTTTCACTCTCACTGCTGCTGTTGCTGTCGGGTGCTGCCTGCATTCCTCTAAAGGTTTTGTCCGCCTTCCAGATGGAGTAGTTGATCTCGTCATCTGAGAGCAGCACACCATCGCTCTCCTCCTCTTCGTCCTGTGTCAGATCTATGCTCGCATCCGAGTGACTAAAGGGAGAGGCGGCAACCACAGCGGGTCTGTCCGTAAAGGAGTTGCTCTTGCGGCTCAGCGGACTCTTGAAGCTTTGCTCCAGATTGGCGCTGGTGAAGCTGAAGCTGCGCTGGAACGCATGCTGCACGCTGTCCGACTGCGTGAAGCTAAGCGAGGCAGACGACGTTACATTGTGGCTTGAGCTGGAAGCCGTGGACTTGACAGAATCCGGCATGGAGCTGTTGAAGAAGTTCCCATCTGCAGCCTCCTCAACTGCTTTGAAAGCGTATTTCTTCAGCAATACATCGGAGATTGCACAATCTTCAGGCTGCGACGCGGGTTCCTCCATCACATCGAACTCCTCGCCAAACTCAATGGCACAAGCACTTGCTCTTGGGTTGGAAGTATCCACTGGCAACTCTAGTGAGTCCTGCTCCTGGGTAAGGTCTATGAGACATTCTTCCATTGCTGCTGAAAAGATTTATAGAATTGGATTAGAAAGCACAACTAAAGCACTCTAGGATTAGGGCTCACCCTCAGGCACAATCTGCTCCTCGGTAACAGTCTTCACTGAAACAAAACGAAACAGTTTCTTTAGGGGATTTGACAGGCTGAGAGTATCTCATGTGGTATGCCTACCTTCATCACTGGAGTAGATCTCATAGCAGTTGATCTCGCTGCTGGTTGTTTCGTTATAAATCCTCGGGGATAGATTCAGCTGCGCCAGCGCCTTGGGTGTTGCCGTCTCAGCTTCGAGCTCATCATCCGAATCGGCAAAGAGATCGGGAGAAACACAGCGCGTGCTCTGTGTGGGAATGCTGAGAAGGGAGGCGCTGCTCGGCTGCAGGTTCTCCTTTTCACTGCTGCTCATCCTGGCGCGCTTATCGGGTGGTTCCTTCAGCGGACTGCCTGCTTTCAGCTGTTCCCAAGGAGCTGGACTCTCTTCCGTAGATGGAGTATCTTCTAGCTGTGCCGACAGAGACGAAGTACACTCGAGCTCATCCCGAGAAGATGAGGTATTCTTCACATGCTCCGAGGCAGTTGCAGTGGATGAAGTAATCTCTACCAGTTTCAAAGTAGTTGGCGTATCTGCCACCTGTTGCAGTGGTGCTGACTCTGCCTCCGATGCCGGTGACGGAGTAACCTCCTCTATCATATTATCGGCCACAAGCTTCTCTAGCTCATCCAGCTCCGCCTGCTCCGACTGTTTACAGCCGAAATGCTGCTCCAGCTCCGCATAGACTTGTTCCAACTGCTGTTGACGGCGTAGCGATGCAGCACTAGGACGCTTGGGTGACAGATCGCGTCCCTGTATGGCCGACCAGTTCTTCAGCAGATGATGTGCTGGCGTTCGGCTCACTTCAAAGAGCTCCTCCACATAGTAGGCATTGAGATTCCTGATGGAACCTGCACTGGGTTCGTGAGTGATGCGTGCCGTCGCCTGCAGCAGCTGCAGACGCGAGCTGAGCAGCTGGAAGGGATGAGCCTGCTCCACGTTGCTTGGCAGCCTGGTGCGCACCTGTTGAGCCATCAGCGCGGCAACCTTGGCTTCCAGCTTCTTCTGTTGCTCCACAGGATTGCGCAGTGTGAGTGCTGTGAATTTATTGGCCCATTTGCAGCGTTTCCCCCGCTTGCCGCCCACGCCAGGAATGGCCGCAATGGAGGCCAGATTGTACTCTGCGAAAGGATAAATTCCAGCATGAGCTTGACATGGCAGTAGTCGCTGCTAGACTCACCCTCCTTGGCGGCTGTGCGAAAGCCATACTTCTGCAGCTTGCGGCGTACGATCTCCGTGGACTGATTGGCCTGATCCTCGAGCAGATTGACCACCTCCTCCTTAGCCTCGCCGCGCTCATCTTGGGTATCCTGCAGTCGCAATATGCCGTACTTCTCCGCCTCCGATTTGGACAGCGCCAATGCCATCTCCACATCGTCCGGACTGAAGTTGTCCGCCAGGCAGTGCTGCGCCGTGACCTCCGCGAAGAGCTGCTCGTTGCGCAGGAAGTCACTGATGCTGGGCTGCTTCTTGCCGCGTCCACGCTTGCCAGCTGCAGCGCCACGTCGCGTCGAAGTGGTGGCCTTCAGCTTCGGGGCCTTCTTGGGCTTGACGGCAGCAGGCGCCGGCTCCACGTCCTGGCACTCTCTTGTCTTCTTGGTCATGGGTTCGGCAAACAAATCCTCCCGCTCCGCAGGCTCCTGCTCAAGCTGAGACTGAGTCGCAGCACTAGCGAGATTCTCCTGTGAATTGAAATACTCGGACAGCGTCATGGTAGCTGCAGCTGCTCTGCTGCGTGTGCTGCTACAGATCAAAACAAAGTGGCGCACAATTAAATCATTTTATTTTAATAAACAATTAAGTAAACACAACTGGAACTACGCTGCTGCTACCTACCGCAGCTTGGTGCTGGACGCGGCAGGTTGTTGGAGTTTCTTGAAGTTCGCTTTGCGCGTCTGCCGGTCCATCTCGAGCTTCTTCTGCTTCTTCTTAACGTTCTACCCGCAAGGCCTCCGCCTCCTCGATCGCCTCGCGTATGAACTGCCCCGGGCGCGGCGCTGGAAAGTCGAACAGCGCGCGGCGATCCTTTTCCACTTCGGTTTTAGTTAGCAGCGCCTTGCAGAGCTTCTCGTTGGCAACACGCTGTATGGGAGTTAAGCTAAAACGAAGAATTGAGTGGTTTATTTAGCAGCCCAGCAGTCTCCTCCTCCTCTCCCTGCGCTCCTGCACCCACCTCCAGAGCCCAAAGAGCGCCGAGCCAGCAGCAATTACGGCCCAGGCGAAACGATTGCGGTATTTAAATGCCGGTGTGCCTTGAGTGCGTCGTGGTTTGCGCTTGCTTGTATCGATGGATGCCATTACCAGGCTGCCGAGCCGTCGATTATATAATTTAAATACGCATTTTAGGTGCGCAGCGAGAATTGTGGGAAAACAAACTGCAGTTGCGGAATGTGCTGCGGACCAGGGTTGCACAAATGTTTAGCTCCTGAATAGTAGCTAAAAAGTGATTCAAAATGCTGACAGCTAAATCAAACAGCTAAAAAAATATATTATTCAATGAAAATAATAAAGATATATAATTTAAATCATTAAACCGCGTAAAATAAAATAATAATGTGCGTTTTGAAACCAATTTGTTTGACAGCCCTGCGCCACTGCCTAAATGTACTCGATACTCGATTAACATAATTCAAAATAATTAAACGAACGTATTTTAAAGCAATTTGTTTGGTAGCCCTGCGCCGCTACCTCAAAGTACTCGTTACTGCTAAACAGTACTCGATAGCTGCGATAGTTGACTAACACTAAGCACAAAAAATGCCATCATACGCAATTAACGTTAATTAGCGCAAAGCGTAGGAGAGAGAAATCGAAATCGAATTTAGTTTTATTTGAACGCTAACAAAGTGCAGGTGCTCGACAGCCAGTGCTTCCGATGAAATTCATAATAATCAGCACAGCGAACAAGTGTAGATAGATGTAAGTAGACTGTGAATTGTGCGATAAGGCAGGCTGCTGCAGCGAAAACTAACGCACATAACTACTACGCATGCAGCAGCAGCAGTAGCAACAACAACAAAACACACACACACACATAGACAATACACAACGATAGACAAAGAGTGCAGAGTACAGTAAACAAAAGCGAATGAGATAACAATAGAGCGGACAAAGCAAAGCCAAAAGAGTTAAACGCACAGACACGCACACAGTGCTAGGATTTTGGTTGTGTGGGTGTATGTGTGTGTAACTTAAACCAGATACAACGGAATTTTAGCATTATTTTTTTTTTCTTGCAGAAAAATAAGCGCATAAAGTAAAAAACAAACGACAACAACAACAACAACTGCTCGATATCAACTATTACAATACGCCCTTTCTGCGGGTCACTCGACAGCTTCGAATTCAGTTGAACCGAGTGCAGCGAGCCGCACAGTCCAGTCATCATCATCATGGCTCGAGAGGATGAGCAACGGATCGTGGACAGCGATGAGCTCAACCAGTCGGAGGAGTCGACGGCGACGGCGTCGCAACGCAATGGACGGCAGGATAATGAGCTGGCGCTGCCGTCGGGCGGCTGCTGCATGCCGTCGAGCACATGCCACCGCTTCCTGGCACTGATCTTCATGTGCCTGCTGGGCTTCGGCTCGTACTTCTGCTACGACAATCCCGGCGCGCTGCAGACGCACTTCAGGCAGGATCTCAATCTGACCTCGACGGAGTTCACGCTCATCTACTCAATCTACTCGTGGCCCAATGTGGTGCTCTGCTTCCTCGGTGGATTCCTCATCGATCGCCTGTTTGGCATACGCCTGGGCACGATCATCTATATGCTGATACTGCTGGTCGGCCAGCTGATCTTCGCCAGCGGCGGCATACTGAACACCTTCTGGCTGATGATACTGGGTCGCTTCATCTTTGGCATTGGCGCCGAATCCCTGGCCGTGGCGCAGAACAGCTACGCCGTGCTGTGGTTCAAGGGCAAGGAGCTGAACATGGTCTTCGGCCTGCAGCTGTCGGTGGCGCGCTTCGGCAGCACCGTCAACTTCTGGGTGATGCAGCCGCTCTACGACTATGTGAGCAAGTTCTATGATAGCCATCGCGTACTCGGCGTCGTCCTGCTGCTGGCGACGCTCACCTGCGTTATGTCGCTGCTGTGTGCGCTGATTCTGGGCTGGATGGACAAGCGGGCGGAGCGCCTGTTGCAGCGCAACAATAATCCCTCCGGCCAGATACCCAAGCTGACCGACATCTTCACGTTCAAGGCGCCCTTCTGGATGGTCTCCATCATCTGCGTGGCCTACTACGTGGCCATCTTTCCGTTCATTGCGCTCGGCCAAAAGTTCTTCATGGATCGCTTCCATTTCACCGAGGCGCAGGCCAACACCGTCGACTCGCTGGTGTATCTCATTGCGGCCGTGTCGTCGCCCATCTTTGGCTTCATCATCGACAAGGCCGGACGCAATGTGACGTGGGTGCTGAGTGCGACCATCACGACAATTGGCGCCCATGCGCTGCTCACGTTCACCCAGCTGAATCCCTATGTGGGCATGATCATAATGGGTCTGTCCTATTCCATGCTGGCCGCCAGCCTGTGGCCACTCGTTGCGCTCATCATTCCCGAGTATCAACTGGGCACCGCCTACGGCTTCTGTCAGTCGGTGCAGAATCTCGGCCTGGCCGTCATCACCATACTGGCGGGCCTGATTGTGGATCACAGCCAGGGCGATCACACCTGGGTGCAGCTGTTCTTTATGGGCTGGCTGACGCTGGCGCTGATTGCCACCTGCGTGATCTGGGCCTACGACAAGAAGCATCGCGGCAATCTCAACATGTCGCCCGCGCAGCGCCTCAACTACGTGAACAGCGCAACCTACCAGAATTTTGAATGAATGTGAAGGCAGAAATGGGGGCAGCTCGGGGCGGCGGCAGCAGGCGCAGCAGCAGACCCTTATCGGGCTCTGGCTCTGGGTAAATAGATCTTTATACTATATATATATATATATTGTATTTGTCGAGTGCTTGCATACGGGCGCTCTATTGAAATTTGTGCGATTGGCTCGACAGGAAGTTATTATGATGATGATGATGCTGGTGGATGATTGATCATGATTGATAGATAATGTGATGTGCGCATACTGAGTCGCAAATTGGTATTGTTTCGTATACACTCGAACACATATACATATACACATCTATATATATATATATGAATATTTTAATTGTATTTTTAGAGCAATTTATAATTATTACAAAAGTTACTGCATGTTGAATTGTGTAAATGTTTTACAGATTTTAAATACGAAACGATTACGTGTAAAAAAAAAGCAAAAACAAAAACAAGGAAAACTCTCTAGGCAAAAAGTTAAAAGAAAATAATCAATAAACAAATCATTTATATTCCAATTAATCACAGAATTAATCGAAAATGGAGAACAAAAAAATTGCAGGAAAATGAACAAAAATTTGAAAGAAATGTTAGAGATAAAGGTTAAAGAATTTAGTAATTCGATTTTCTAGTAATTTGAATAGTATTTTAAAAACTAACATTTTTTACATGCAAAATTGCTTGTTTTCAGGCAAAAACTCAGAATTGCACGTATTGTTCCTAGGGCAGCTATATGTTATAGTGATCCGATTTGAAAGAAATGTGTGAGAACATGCATGGAGCAATATTGAATAATTTGTGGAAAGTTTGATCACAATCCTATGAAAAATAACA
Organism: Zaprionus bogoriensis; assembly: GCA_035046045.1. Classification (NCBI taxonomy): domain Eukaryota; kingdom Metazoa; phylum Arthropoda; class Insecta; order Diptera; family Drosophilidae; genus Zaprionus; species Zaprionus bogoriensis. The sequence goes on along the minus strand of JAWNOI010000095.1, from coordinate 100,544 downwards.
AAAATCGGCCGATAGCTTCTATGGCAGCTATACGATATATCGGTGCGATCCGGTTCGTTGTGAAGTATATATAGCCTGGTAAAGCAAGAAGTATTTGTACCAATTTTTAAAAGAATAGCTACAAAACTGGCAGCCTAGCGTGCGTTTTAATAGGCGTAACGGACAAAACGGACAGGCTTAGCTTCAATCGGCTTAATCGGTTAATGCTGATTAATCATTTATATCAGGCTCGTTGCGACGTATATATAGCCTGGTGAAGCAAGAAGTATTTGTACCAATTTTCAGACGAAAATTGGGAATTGGGAGCCTAGCGTGCGTTTTAATAGGCGTAACGGACAAAACGGACAAGTTTAGCTTTAATCGGCTGTTAATGCTGATTAATAATTTATGTATTTTTAATGGGGTCGACGGTGTTGCCTTCTATGCCTTGCAACATTATTTTACCCTCCGATATGGTATAATAACATAATAAAAAAAACAAATCATTTTTATTCCCACTCGATGCGAGATTAGTTAAGCTTTCCTACTTCCCCCATGGCTTTATCTCTGCTGCCGAATGCAGTCATTGTACGGCCTTCTAGCAATCACAACAACAACAACAACGACAGGTTATAGGAAGTCTGCTTTATTTAGAACATTTTGATGTCCGTCCTTCGCTCGAGCACCTCGACACACTGCCTGCTGTCCAGGCTGAGCACGCGCAGCTCATGCAGCGGTTTCATCTTCTCCTCCGCCGACTGCCCGCTGCGCAGTGTCTCGAGCAGCAGCAGCGCTGTGCCGCGTGCTGCTGTCAGCAATTTGCCGGCGTCGTGTATGCTGAAAGTGAGAGTATCAAATTTATTGCACTATGATGACGCACTGCATGGCTATGACTGCTGCACTGCTGATGACTCACCGCTTGAAGAGCAGCTCGGGGCGGCGTGTGTGCTGGCCGAAGAGCGCGAAGAGCAGCGACATGTCGTAGTTGAACTGCGCGGCGCCGGCGGGCGAGAACTTCGTGTTCATCACCATGCTCTCCAGCATGAAGTCATCGATTTGCTGCGCCATCAGACGCAGCGTCTGATTGAACAGATTCGCGGAGAGCTCGCGCTCCAGATTGTGCAGCAGCGTGACGAGCACTTGGAACATTTCGCCGCCGCTGGGCGAGAGTATGAAGGGCTCTCGACTATTCTGCTCCGGCATGCTGGGCCAGGCGTCGTGGCGATAGGGCATCGACTTGGCCTTCATCTCGTTGACAGCCTTATTGGCCAGATTCCGCATCAGCTGACGTGCCCAGTGCTCCAGCTCGGCGACGGCATGCTCGAACACCGAATTGATCTCGGTGGCATTGGGTCCCGCCTGCGCGGCATGCAGATGCAGATAGTGCACATTCTCGCCCCACTCGCGCAGCACCATGATCAGGTAGTTGATGGCATTCAGCACGGGCAGACTGGCCACAGCGCCGCTGCTGTGCAGCTGCACCAGACGCCGCCGGAAGCTGTCGATGAGCTCCAGTTGCAGCTGCAGGAACTGCAGCTGATGGCCCGGCTGAATGAGCCCACAGTAGCGATCCTTGATGGCGTCCAGCAGGCGCATGAACTGATCCGCGCACTTGGGTATTTTCAGATCGTCCTCGTAGGTGTTGGGATCGATCAGCTGGAAGGGCGTCTCCGCCTGCAGTATGTCGTCCATTTTCTCGGCGCAAACTGCAAGTGGGAAAGGCAAATGCTTGAGTAAAGTTCTCTTAAGATCTACAGACTGCACCCACATCGCTCCTCCAGCTTAATCCAGCGCAGCAGATACGTCGGCTGTGTCAGCACCGAGATGGCGCTGGGGAAGCTCGCCGGATAGCCGAATATCTCGCACAGCTCCGCCTCAAAGGCCAGCGTCTCGTCGACGAGGTGTGCGAAGAGTATGTCATCCTGCTCCACTTGCTCAATGTCCACGGCGAGCTTCTCAATGGTCAGCTGCACCAGGCCGCGCACGAACTCCAGCTGCAAGCAGGTAAAGCCTGATAAAGCATAATTGATTATTGAAAGGATTGGGATGCAAAGTTACCCGCAGATTGTAGTCCAGCTTGCCGGCCTTCATGGCCGAGGGCTGAAAGGTTTTGCCCACAAAGAAGTGCGTCTGCTTGCCCCAGTTGAGGATCTGTGTGAAGAACCACTCGGGCTTGTCCAGTCGATTCGTTTGCCGCGTGCCCGTGAAGTGGAACAGAAAGCGCTGGCGATAGGGCGCCAGGAGCAGCTGCACCACGGGACTAATGGGCGCACAGACGATGCTCGGAGTGATGCTTAGCAGTGGCACATGCTCCTCTGCCGGCGATTGTATGAGGAACATGTATTCCGCCAGTAGCTGCGCCTTGGCAGTGTCGCGCGACGGCGAGTAGTTGAGAGGCTGCTGCTCCTGGTGCGCCCAGCGCAGACTCTTGAGCACAGCCTCGAACTCGCTGGACAGACGCTGCATGAGCTGCTTGTGCCAGTAGATGGCAGTGGCCTCCGCGTAGGATTTGAGTGATTCGGCCTGTACGGCCTGCAGGCGGCCGACCACGCTGTGCTCGCTGTCGTTGCCCTCGTAGAGCGTTAGGTAAATGTTCACCAGCTTTTCCTCGTCCTTGCCATTGATGGCTGCGCTCAGCGCAGCGCTTATCTCCTGCACGTCCTGCACGAGGCGCAGATACTGCGTCACCTTCTGCAGCTGTCGCACTTGCTGCAGATCCTCGGCCACGCCCTCCAGCGCCGGCTGACACTCCTCGAGCTTCGCTTTGAGCTTCTGCTTGAACTGTGACATTTTCTCCAGCTCGAACTCGATGCTCTCGCAGACCTGCTGCTGGCAATGGAACGCGGTCCTGTAGCTGGACACATTCTGCGGATCCTCGTAGTTGAGCTGTAAGTTGATATGGTATCAGACTTGCTGTTTCCTTGATGATACTAGCAGCTACTCACGGTTTGGCTGAGACTCTGCAATCGCTCCTTGTAGTTGTCAACGAGCAAAGAGGCTCGATGCAGCCGGTTGGCATCTTTGCCAATTTCGTCGTTGAGGCGCGCTGCTATGCGCTTTTCCATATCGCTCAGCTCGCCGTGCATTTTGAGCTGTACATTCAATTAATTAAATATAAACAAATCCGACCACGTATAAAAAACGTTAATTTGTTGATGCAGTCATTCTCGAGGACCAGGGCTGCATAGTAGCGCTGGAGAAGTATCGATGTTTTCAACGATGCATTGATGTTTTGTGGCGAAAATTCCAAAACGATATTTTACTAACATTGAATACAACTTGGGCATTATTGATAACTATCGATGTTTATGCAGCCATTAGCGGTAAGTGATAAAATAATTAAATTTACATATTATTTACTATATATTTGCAATGTGGTGATTTATGACATATAGAAAATTATATGCCACGTGTTGCACTACAAATAAAGGTACAAGAAAGTTAGTTTTGGCAACGCTGTTTTTGAATTGCGATGCCCCGCCACGCCGATGTTGCGTTACAAACATCGATATGCCTCCACTGCAGAGCTGCTTCGATTGCTGTAAAGTATTGTACGCCACACTCCAATTGGTGACTTATCGATAGTTGCTCATCGCTGTGACTGGCAATTTTCAAACACAGCCGCCAGCAGGTGTCACCATTGGCGTCGGTCGCGTTCTATAGTTTTTCTCGAGGGGAAAGACTACAAAGAAAATGTTTACGCCGCGACAAAAGAGCTACGGTCAGGGCGTTGGCGCATCGCCGCATACGCCGCTGAGTTTCAGTCGCGAGCTGCGCCAGGTGCTGCAAGAGCGCAACTTGCTGACGGCCAAGTCGAGGAAGAAAGGTGAGCAAGGTCAAGCGAAGGCGTCGCAGCGTCGAGAAGGGGGGGGGGGATGGATATGAAATATATACAAATTATGTTTATATATTATTTTGCCTTGCAGTCTGCTCTATGCTGGACAGCAACTCGAGCAGCCCCATCGGCTCGCCCAATCCGGAGGCGGGCAAGCGCATTGGCTTCCGGCTGCAGGCCGTGCAGGAGATCATCACGTCGGAGAAGTCCTACTTGGAGCAGCTCGAGCTGCTAATGCAGTACTTTGTGCGTCCGCTCAAGGATCAGGCCATCATCAATGCCTCGAACCACACGGCGCTTTTCGGCCAAATCGAGATGATTTACAATCTGAACGGCGAATTCCTGCGCGAGCTGGAGGCCAACATGGAGAACGTGGCACAGGCCTTCCTCAAGATGGCACCCTTCTTCAAGCTGTACTCCGTCTACGCCTTCGACTATCGCGGCGCACTGTTCATACTGCAGGATCTGATCAGCAAGAATCCGGTGTTCCGCAAGTTCCTCGAGGACACCGAGAGCCGTCCGGAGGTGCAGCGCAAGCTCAACGCACTGATGATTGTGCCCATACAGCGTGTGCCGCGCTACAAGCTGCTGCTGGAGCAGGTGCTGCTCTACACGAGTCCAGCCGATGCCGACTACAAGCTGCTCAAAGGTGAGACTGCGTCTAGCGCGCTGTATAGCATCTAATCTTGGTGTCTGGTGTCTGCTCTTCCAGAGTCCGTTAAGGAGATCGAGGCCACCGCCTCGCACATCAACTCCTGCGTGGAGGAGCAGGAGATCACACAGTACTTGATCCACTTGCAGAACTCGCTGGTCAATCGCACGCCCAACATTGTGAAGCCCTCGCGGCGCGTCATCAAGGAGGGCATGCTCTTCAAGATCACGCACAAGGGCCAGCAGATCAGGCGCTACTGTGTGCTCATGTCCGACATCTTCATGTACTGCAAGCCGCTCAAGGAGCGTGCAGCCAATGCGCAAGTGGAGAACTCGCTCGAGTGCTGCTGCATCTTTCCGCTGAAGAAGTGCAAGGTCTACGAGATGCTGCCGGGCAACTTCAAACTGGCCTGCCAGAGCGACGGCATCATTTTTGGCTCCGATGATCTGCAGCTGTCGCGCACCTGGGTGGGATTCATACGCGATGCCATCGATCTGCACGTGCAGTGCCGCAAGACGCTGCGCAAGGACTCCAGCAAGCGCACGCCCATCCGCAAGAAGGACATGAAGAAGTTCGGCGCCGACTACGTGCTCAGTCCCAACAAGCGCAAATGCGTGAGTATCGAAGTGGCAAGCCATAGAGCTACTCTAACCGCCTGATCCTCTCCCTTAGGACTACGAGTCTGTCTTTCGCAACAAGAATCGCAGCACAGACTCGGACGAGGAGGCAGACGAGTCCAGCAAGTCGTCGGAGCTGCATTGCTTTCAGCGCAAGCGCAAGATGCCGCAATCCACATCGCAGCTGTCGGTGAGCGTCAAGCGTCCAGCGCCGCCTCCGCCCACAGTGCAGCTGCGTCGCCAGGAGAGCAGTGGGGAGCAGCAGCAGCAGCAGTCGGGCAAGGAGAATCGCATATCGAAGCTGTACAAGATGATATCCACCGGCGACAAGGTGACCACCAATGTGCGCAGCATACTCAAGCGTACGAAGCACACGAGCGCGGCCAGCGATCCGGATCCGAGCTATGGCTTTGCCAGTCGCTACTCCGACTCCAAGTCATATTTTCGAGCGCACAACGTGGACAACACCATACCCACGGCCATCAAGCGTGAGGATCTCTTCGATGCGGAGCTCGGCGATGGCAACTTTCGCGATGTGCTCTTTCCGCTGCGCTCCAGTGGCGGCAGCCAGAAGAGCGGCGGTTGGACCACGCCGGCACAGACACTGCTGAAGCCGGGCCATGAGGACATGCTGTGCTCGCCGCCGCAGAAGAAGCGTGTCAAGTTCGATGATGCACTCGACGAGTGCGAGCCGAAGCCGTTCCCGTTCCCAAGCAGCGGCAGCGATAGCGGTGAGACGGCCGTTGCCAAGCCCAGTTCGCTGCGTGAGCGCATCTATGACTTTTTTGCCAATCTTTTCTAGTATTATTGCCATTCATTTCATTATCATATTTTCACAGAACATTTATTTAACCATTTATTATTATGATTATTAAATTGGCAGCTTCAATTGAGATTTCAAACTGCGTCACTTTTAGCGCCAATCATTGGCAGTATCGATAACACGCTGACGACGGACTCGATATGTCAGAGTTGCGAAGTAGTTGCACAGCTGAGTTGATCGATAGCAGCAGCGATAGCTCTTCAGCTGCAGAGTTAATTTTGCAGTTATTATATAGTATCAGTATCATTATAGTATCAAAGGCACAAAGTATAGTGTGGTGCATTACAAAATTATTTATTTAAAATTAGCGCATTACATGTAAGTGCACATTTATTTAACTATTATTATTACCCACCTGTTGCCACTCCAATAGAGATTTCAAGCTGCGTGACTACCATCGCCAATCGATGGCAGTATCGATAAATCTCAATAAGCCCTATCATCTCAGAGTTGATTTTCGGGCGCGAAAAACACTCAGCATTTTGTAAAGTGCATTACAACTGTCGCAATTGGCACACGCGAGTCATAAATTTGCTAACAGCATCATCACAGATATTCTCCCGCCAGTCGCCTTTACTCTTAAAGTGCGAGCCGACGATGAGTGCGTCTGCCTCCTTGAAGTATTTCTCCACGTTCTTGATGGTCACCCCGGAGCCAATGAGTATCGGAACCTGCAGCTTGCCGGCGAGTTCCTTCAGATCGCTTGTGCTCGCCTCCTGGCCCGTGGCTGTGCCCGTCAGGATGATGCCATCTGTGTAAAAGAACTCCGCTGCGTGCGCCGTCTCCAGCAGGCTAACATCCGCGGTGATGGCATGCGAGCTGTGCTTCTTCTTGATGTCCGTGAAGACGAGGACGTCCTCGGCATCGATGTGCTTGCGATAGCGCAGCAGCTCGCCGGCGCAGGCGTCCATGTAGCCCTCGTCGCCAAGGTGGCCGAAGGCGAAGCCCTCGGCGCGTATGAACTGCAGCTGGCTGGCCTTGGCTATGGCCAGCGCCTGCTTGTTGCCGCCGGCGAGCACCTGCACGCCACACGGCGTCTGCTTGGGCATGATGTCGCGCACGATTTGCGCCACGCGCGTCATGCACGCCACGGTCTCGGGCCCGAGCAGGCGCTCCTGCACGTAGGGCACGTCGTGCATGTTCTCGATGATCACGCCATCCTGCAAACAGTTCAATGTGTGAGTGCACCTTCACTTTCGTTGTCTCTTATTACATACTAAGCGTAAGTTATTATATAGTTTCGCCTCCTGCTCGGCCTTCTTGAAGATCTGCTGCCAGTTGCCGGCATAGCGCGGCGTGCCTGCAATTTTGTATGGATTACACCAAATTGATCAGATATTTGCACTTGCCACTCACCTGGCAGCGCCTCCACGTGTATCATGCCAATAACTTTGCATTTCTCTTTGCCGAAAACTTTTAGGAAACGGTTCATATTTAAAGCATAATATTTATTTATATTTGGCTTGCTACATATGCCAAGTGCGAGAGAGCGCAACAGGTGTGCGAGTGGTATGGCTATAGAGGAGTGCTGCGCAATGCCGTAAGATATTTGTTGCTCGTTCGTTGTGACTGGCAACTTCAAATAACTAGCGGGCCTAGAGCTGACACTTGCCAAGTGTTGGAGAGCGCAACAAGTGTGCGTGAGTGGAATTTCTTTAGGTCAGTGCTGCGAAGCATTGCAGCGCTTGCTAGAGCGATATTTGACATTATAGTATTATAGTATATTATAGGTTTTTGTGTTTTTTCGCTGTGACTGGCAACTCACAGTAACTATTTGAGCTAGCACTGACATTTGGTATATTTTTTAGTTTTAATCAATTTAATTATTGTACAATTTCAAACTCAATTTGCGAATCTTCTAGGGCTTTAGCAAGCTCCTCGCGTAACTGTCGCCATGGCAAGTTAAAGTTTGAATTGCTTCTAATGGTTGCGGGGTAAAACAATGGCCAAGCCTTATCAGTGTTGTGGAAGGGAGCAGGAGGGGGAAGTGTTAGAAAATTGCAAAAAGTAGGGCTTCACTTAAATTTGTTGTTGTTGCTGCTGTTCCCGTTGTTTTTTTTTTGTTGTTGTTACAGTGCTGGAAAATAGGGCGCGCGCGTGGCCTTGAGTTTGATTCGCTTTGGGTGTTTGCCAGGGCCGGTTCAGCGCCTCGGAGGGGAGCCGGCGTTTGCAATGGGGTTGGCTGTTTTCCCGCTGGCCGTGCCTATGTCTGATTGCCTGTGCTTAGCGGAAACGGCATCGACACTCGCCGAGTGCGCGCAATGGCATTCCAATTATCACAGCTAGCGCTCCGCCCCCTTTGCACCGCCCGCACCTCCATGCCGCACGCGACGGATGCGAAACGTTTCCATTTGTTTGTTTGTTTTTGTTGCGCATTGTTTCGATCTGTTTCGCTCTGTTTTGTTTGGTTCCGCCTCGCTCTGTGCTCTGTGTTTCGTTTTGTGCCAGTTACACGTATGTTTTGTGCATGTTACAATTGCGCTTTGTTTTATTTACAATATGTAAAAGCGCTTATGGCGTGCCAGTGTCCTTGGAGTGCACTCCTGCGGGTCCATTTAATGGTATTGTTTGCTGCGCAAAAGCACATGCAACTACACAAAATCTAATTGAATTTCGCTTTGAAGTGGAGCCGATGCGTCGGGGACTCCCCAATGGGAGCTAATATGGCCGGAATAGGGAATATGGGGATACGCGAATTGGAGCTGATATTTTTTGCTTGAAATTAGCACAGTGAAAGCTCTCATAAGCGGACAACACGCTGACTATGGTATGGTGGTTTTTTTTTTTTTTAACATTTTTCGAACGTTTAAAACCTTTTTTTCAACAAATAACTTTCTTAACCGAACAGAAATGCGGCAAAAAACAAAATTTAAAGCTTAACTTATAAAATTTGAGATTTTCTCTCATAAGCAGACAGCAATCTGATTATTCTCTACTACTATTGTGGTTCCTCAAACATTTTTTGAACGATTAAACCTTTTTTTTAAGCACGCATTAAAATTTCAGGCAATTCTAAACAAATTACTCTCTTAACCGGACAGAATTGCGGCAAAAATCATAATTCAAAATTTAACTAAAACAATTTGAGATTTTCTTCAACAAATATTAAGCAAGCACTCTACAGAATGCCGATATCTCTCATAAGCGGACAAGATTTGAACGACAATTGCTGTCCGCTTATTAGATTTTCCACTGTAGCTCTCTTTTTGCTGCTCGAGGACGCGCATACACTGTACACACAGCCACACACAAGTGTTTGCCGTCAGGGTTAACACCTCTCCAGAACGGACCGAATCGGAATGAATTTTTTACACTTACCGTGCAAACAATATAAATTATTTATAACGTGTGTGTGTCGTGTGCTTCTCTCATCATCTCGCTGAAGGTTGCACACACAGAAACACACACACATACACACCTACACTGTAGTTGCAACAAGTTGTTTCCGTGTTTGCGCTTGCGATTATGCGAGGTAAACAGAGCAGGAAAGAAAGATACATAGACAGAGGGGGGCGGCAAGAGCAGAGAAAGAAAGAGCCGTAATTATGTGTGTGCAAGTGTGAGTGTATGCGAGTGTGTGTGTGCAGCGCACAGGAAGTATGTGTGTCAGGCGTGCAACAGTTACTCAAGCTTCGAGTAGTTCCGCCAGCTCTGTCTAATTAGTTGGCCATAACTTTTGGCCAATCATAAATTAATAAAAGCGCTTACACTGCAAAAAAAAAGGGAAGAGTGCTATGAGTGCGATGGCTCGTAAAGCATGCAGTAATTAAGCAAATTGTTTTTATCGAGAAAACAGCGTTAAGTGAAAACTTGTTCGCGTCTCGTTCGCATCCTGCGCGGACTTTAATGCGACAGCGGCTACAGTGTGATGAGCTGCAAGCAAGCTGACTTGACTGTTAAATACCTTTCAAGCACTTAGCACTAATATATATTAATTATATATATATTTTATGAATTTTGAATATTTTTATTATCACTACTCATTACTATGGAACATAATTTCTCGAATAATTTATTTATCTAGCTGATTGCACTATTCGAATGTATTAAAATTTGCTAGAAGGATTAACATATTGATCAGATATACAAAATTAAAATTAATAATTTGATTTGTTATAAATTTTGCCTAATATTTTTTTTCAAAACTAATAGAAAAATATATTCAAAGCTTATATTAAACTGGATACGTCGCTATTTTACGCAGAAAAATCAGAATTTTAATTATATGTTCTTATTAGTTAAGTTTCATCGTCATTCGGACAGACAAATATGCTCAAAACAACTAAGTTATTGATGCTGATCAGGAATAGTAGTTAAGCTTCTATGTCTTTAATTTGCAGAAATTTAATATACCGCTTTTTAAAAGCCATACAAACTTTTGCCTTAAAGTCTGTCCGTGTGCGAATGCTGACCCGCTATGACAGCGCTCCTTCCAATTAGCCCCTCGAAAATAATTCTAGCACGTCGCGACGTTGATTTTGGCATTATTTCGCGGCGGGCGACGCGTGAGAGAATTTGATAAATTTGCCATTTTATTTGGCAGTCAACTGCGCTCTCATTAGTTGCCGCTGCCAATGCAATTAGTCAATAAATTTAATGAAAACTACCAACTCCCATGCAACGGCAGAAAGGACAGACATGCGCCATGCTTCCAACTGGTTGACAACGCGTCGGCGTCGGCAGCGCCGTCTGTTAGACCGTTGGATTCGCGTGTGCCGGCTATCGCTGGTCATAATTTCTGGCTGGCAGCGAGCGTCGAGCATCGATCATTATTGGACGCGGACGAGGGGTTGGGTAATAGACGCCGCAGCAGTTCGTTAACGGGGCACGCAATCCCGCAAAAGGCCAGACAACGCGTTGCAAATTGGAAAACAGCAATTGGAACAGGCAGAGAAATGCTGCCAGGAGTATACACGACTGTGTGATACCGGGCATTGAGTACTGGGAAAATTCCATCACTAATGCAGACTGAAAGGATCGCAAAATGTGTGTAGTAAATTAGGAGAGTGTTTGTGGGGAATTTAAACTATTGTATACGACTTTGGGATACCCTGTATCCAATACAGGTATCTGTCATCAATAGTGCACAAGCAAAAAAAAAAGATATTCAGAAAATTGAAAATGTAGCTCCAGTGGAATGCTACAGAAAGCTCACACGACTTTGAGATACCCGTTATCGTGCTTTAGCAAGCCTTTTTTCATTGACTCGCACCTGAAATACCCTTCAGTCTCTGCTGCTGGGTAGCAGTTCATATAGCGATAGCATGGGCTTAGCCAGTCCGCTGTCTAAGCTAGATAAAGGCCAAATACAATTTTATTAGTTGCGACCTTGACACGCGTGTGTGTGTCTGTAGTGTGAGGGTAGGGTGTGTGGCTGGGCGCAGTACAAGCGCACTTGAAAATCGCTCAAAAATGTGAGAAATTCGCTCTCGTTTCAACACATTTTTATCATCTATTTCTTGCTACTCTCCTGCTCCCCCTCTTTGTTGTTTTTCTGATTAATTTTCATGATACTTTTCGTCTGGGACGGCGGCAGCTGGCAACCTGTACGAGACTTTTCTGGGCCGTCCAATAAGTTAGCTGGAACCGTACCCGTTGCCTAATTGATTTACGTGACAAAAGTTGGCAGACAAGCACCAGAGAAAGAGGGAGAATACAGAGAAAGGCAGAGAACAAGGCAAATAACGAATGAATGGGTGGAGTGTATGGCACATCGTTTTTTCCGGCGAACTGATGAAAAATAAATAAATGCAGGCGAAAACTGCAACTGCAGTACATGTGCGTATCACACATACGCCATGTGAACGCAGCTCCATGTGTTGATTAGGGCTGTAAGCTGTGTGGGTGTCTACACAGACAAGTATGTATAGAGCATTCTCTACACTCTAGCGATCTCTTGTCTCTGCATACTGTAGATTATTTTGCTGTCTACACAAAGTATGTTTGGCTGCAGCTATACACTTTCTTCTAGACTATACTAGCTGCAAGTCCACAGTCTCCAATGGTCCACAGAGCTGCTCTTTATTTGGCTTGCCTCCTCTGCTCTTTACTGTGCTTTCTACATTTATCAACTTTATTCTCACCCAAACTCTACACTCTTTACTAGTCTATCCTTTCGACAGTCTACAGTTTCCCATATTAGAGACAGAAAGTGAGATTTGCATTTGCACTTCCGTGTGCTATCTTTACTGTACCAACTCTCCACTTTGCTCACAACACTGTGCATAGGTATGTTAGTCTACACTCTCTCCGCTCAAAAAGTACAGTCTCCTTTCATATAGTTTGTTTAGTCGTTTCATCGACTCTCTACACTGCTTTCTACAACCTCCAATACTGAACTCTCTGCTGGTCTTTTCTCAACTCTTTTCGTAACTCTCCACTCTGTTGTTTACATACTACAACTCTCCATTTTTTTCTATGACAAACTAATTGCTAATTATTCTCTTTGCACTACATAAACTCGCCTTTCTGCACTCTTTGCAACTCTCCACATTGCTATCTATACTCTTCAACGCTGCAGCTCTCCACTCTTCCAACCATGCTCTACGCTCTCTGAGCGTTTCCATAGACTGTGTGCGCTGGGTCTGCACACCGTTGCGAACCATTAGCGTAGCGAGGGCAAGGACAACGATTCGCTTGAGAAAATAAAGCAATAATAAAATCAACGAAATTTGTAGAAAACTTTAATTAAACTGCGCCACAGACAACAGACAACAAAAGTAACTCGAGGCGACGTTTTCGTGACCGCGCTCAGGTGCAAATGCGGTCACACCCTTGAAAAAGCCGAACCGAAAGTAACGCAAGACAAATAAACAGCAGCAGCAGCAGCAACAACAACAGCAACAACAACAACAACATCCAAAGCAGCAGCAACAACATTCGCCACAACAACAACACCTGCCATGACTGTCAGAGCAGCGTATTAAAGTTATTTGTACTGACCGCAAAATGGGGGCGTGGCACTGGCTAGGCTAACTGAACTGCTATCGAGTCGCTTTATCGCAAGCTGCTGAAACTGTCGCAACGTGTGGCGCGCACATTAAATGCTCGCGCAGTAAAGTATGCTACACTTTTTTTTACTCACTTGCAAACTTAGAGATGCGCACGTGAGCAGAGCAGGAGCGCTCTTAAAGCGCAGCCAGTGTTGGCAAAGCTGAGCTGAAAGTATACTGGAGTATAACAGCCGGCAAAGTAAAGTGTGCTACAGTCTTTATGGACGCATTAACTTAGAGTTGGGCACGTGAGCAGAGTGGGAGCAGTCTTTAAGCGTGATCAGTGCTGGTTAAGCTAGCCAGTATTTTACTCCCAGTATTATTAAGATTTTTGCATAGTATTTATTTAGTATAGTTAGTAGTTAGTATAGAGTTTCTTCAAGGCTGTTATTTTAGGTGCAGCTTTGGTTGCATTTCTCGCACATTTCACGCGCTCATCTGCAGGCAAGGGCAAAGCTCTTTAAAGTTTGACCTGATTTATTTATGTGCGCTGCTCTGCGCTCCACTGTGATAATGCCAAATAGCCACAACCAACAGCAACAACAACAACAACAACAACAGTTGCTGCGCTGCTTTGCGTGTCTAAGCCACATCGCCATTTTGTTTTTACCTGAGGTGCACCCCCACTAGCGCCACGTGATTAGATTGGCCAAAGCAGCGGGATCCAAAACGAAAGCATAATTAGTTACAGTGATTTGTATCGTTGTGCGTCGAGTGTTGTTGAAGTTGTTGCTGTCTTCGTTGTTGTCGCTCTGAAGTTGTTGTGGTTGTTGTTTTTATACCATTTCCAATTAAAGATGACATAAAAATGGTATATTAGCTTTGTGAAAATGTATGCAGCAGGCAGTGGAAAGCAGACTGTACAAAACATATGTAACTTTGATCAGCATCAATAGCGGAATCGATTTGGATTGACATCTGACTGTCCGTTTGTCCGTTTATGTTTTTAAACATGCAGATCTCAGCTATTACAAGAGCTAGAAAGACCAAATTTGGCATGGAGATTTGTGTGTAGCATACGCAAATCAAGTTTATTTCAAACTTGAAGTGCCACGCCTACCGCCTCCAATAATCGTTTTTTGGGAATCTCAGCTTTAATATTAAGCAAAGTATAAAAGCTACAATATTGTTATTTGGTATAGTCGAAGCTAACTATAATATTGCTGCAAATTGCAGCACGATCGAACAATAAACCCAGATGAATTCCATACAAAGTTGCATGTGTATGCGTGCAACGGCATGTGCTTGTAGCTTTAATATATACGCGTTTGCCTGTTGTTAACAATTCATTAAATAGAAGTATTGCATATTAATTCATTTTAATAAATAATTAATTCATTCACTATTAATTTTTAACAATTTTAAAAAACGTCTGAAAGGTATTTTACAGTCGAGTATACTGCAATGCAGCTTTCTTTATTTGTTGTTGGTTCGCTTGGCTTATAAATAGCTGACATTTCCAACTCTGGCCATTCCATTTGCATTGGCCTAATCCGTCGCAGCACACGCTCTGCCCGGGCTTAAGCCGAGGCTTAGGCGCCGCCTGCACTGGCTACAGCTGCTCCTGCTGCTGCCTGCGGGGCATACCCCTGCTGTCGCGTTTATTTTTGCAGCGCAATTAAACCGAAGGCAGCACGTAAAATGCACTTAAAGTCGCGCCAAAGGTGTCTGCAGTCGAGGCAGTCGCCCGACCGGCATAAAGTGGCTTTAGTTGTGGCATTATGTTTTTAATGAAGCCGCTGGGCTCCAGCTTCTCTTGCTGCTCTGCATTCTTCTGCTACTCTTTACTCACCTTCCCGCAGCTTTGTCCAGTCTCAGCTCGCATCGATGCAGAACACGTCGCAGGGCTTTGCCTAAATATAGAAAAAGCATAAAGCAACATGTATGTGTGTAAGAGTGTCTGTGTGTGTGTGTGTGTGTGATGGCCAATCAAAGTTCTAAAGTTGGCAGCATTGACACAGGGCAACTGGTTGAAGTCAAATTAGCAAAAGATAGCGACAAGCTGTGAAACTTTTATCATTTGCCAACTGGGCTGAGCAGGGGCGTGGCCAGCCAGTGTTAGTTAGCTGTTATGCATGCTTGCACAGAGCGGAGGGAGGGAGGGAGGTAGGTGAGAGGTGGCACAGGCTCAGATCCGTTGCCTGGCAGCCACAGCAGTAGCAGTAGCAGCTGCAGTTTCAGCTCAGGTGTAACAAAAGCAAGCAAACAAATACACACACACATAAACACACACACATGTATACACTCGCACTCGCACACATGTGCTCAAAATCCCACGTACACGCACAATCAATCAGAGTTATTTGGCCGAGCTGCTGGAGCGCGACATGTTGACAAGTAATTGGCAGGCGGGCGAGCAGCGGCCCACGGCACAAGGCACACGCACACGCACTCATGCACTATGCAAATATGTGAAATCACCATTGTACCTCCGAATCCAGCAAGCTCTGCTGCTGCCTTGCCCTTCCTCTCTCTCTCCCTCCGAGTCTCTGTCCACGTAGCGCAGAGCACAGAAAAGAACAAAGCCAATCAAGCGTAAGGAATGACTGCAAAATCTGTGGGCACAGCAAATGCCTTTAATGCCAGGCATGCTGTGCTTGATGCCAACTGCTTGAACGGCTACCCCCCCGCCCTCTACTGCTGTCGTTACAGCAACAGCTACAGCCTTAGTTTCAGCTGCTGCTGCTGCTGCTGCTGCTGTGCGCCGTGTACGTGCAGGCCCGGAATTGGGTCAACGGGCGGGCGGAGATACAGCCAAATGGCTTAAGGAATGCGTAGACCAAGTACCAAGGAAATAGCTTGAAGCAGCAGTGGTAGTGGGAGTGAGTGTTGGGGGCCAACAGGGAGCAGGCAGGTGGGCAACGGGGCGACTGGAGTCTGCTCCGGCACAAAAAGTGTAGCATACTTTTTAGCGCAGACAACAAAACAAATCGACGCGAATGTCGCTGGCTTGACAGCAACATGTTAGCGCCAAGCGATGTTTTGGGAGCCAGAAAGAGAGACAGAGAGCGAGAGAGAGAGTACAAAAAAAACATCGCCAGAGAGCTTTCGCGCTCTCTCGGCATTAAACTTTACTTCGAGTTTGGCTGCTGTTGCTGCATAACCTTCATCTTGAACTTCATGGCCAGCCGATTTTCGGTAGCCTGGAGTGAGAGTAGGAGCGAGAGAGACGAAGAGAGAGAGTGATGGAGCGAGAGAGGTGGCAGAGAGCGGAGTTGGTCGTGAGTGTCAGTCGGCCGAGCCGAGCGTGGCTCACCTACTTTTCGCGTGCAATAAAAACAAATGCAACAGGAGGGTGTTCATTCATGAAAGCTCACACCCAGCAGCACTACCAACTACTGCGTAGCGTGATAAATAGAGCAGGACGGCGAGCGGGTGAGTGAGACAGCGTGTGGGAGGGCAGGAGCGGAGTGGCGTCCGAGAGAGACAGATGAAACGCTGCTCGCTGCTGTGCAAATAAATTAAATTTGAACTTGAAGATTAATTGCGAATATTAAATCAAATTGTTGAATTTATTTTTTTTGGCTGCGCTTAGTGGGGAATTTAAACTAATATGGGATTAGGGAATGTGTTTTGAATTTATTTTGAAAATGTGCTTTTATATACTTTATTTATTATTTTAAATAAAATATGTATAGGTTTATATTGTATAATTAGAGATTTGATCGTATTGCAATTCTATATATTTAAAAATGTTGTTTTTTATTTAATTTTTGCATTTTTCTGTATTGTATATTTTTATAATTTTCGACAATCATTAAGAGATTTAGCAACATATCTAAAATTTATTTTTAAAATTATTTTTCGAGTATATTTTCAAAATTTCCATTTAAACGTGTTTTTGCGTTTATTCATTTTTTTCCTTTATCTGTTTTGGCTATTTTTATATATTTCTACAATTATTTAGAGATTTTTCTATATTGGCTACTTTTATATATTTCTTCAATAACTTAGAGATTTAGAAACATGTCTTAAATTTATTTTTTAAAGCATTTTTAAATACATTTGTATATTTTGAGTATATGTTCCAAATTTTCATTGAAGCGTATTTGTGATGATATAAACTATTTTTATTTGTTGCCAAAAATATGAAATTAAAAGCAATATTTAAGTAAAATTCAAATAATGAAAAGGCTAATTTTTTTAAATTATTGAGAACAATTTAATTATTTATAAATAAATAATATATATTTTTAATATTTTTCAGCTGCATTCAAAAATTGAAACTAACGGCGCTGACAAAGCTTCAAACCGAACGAAAAACATCGCCTTGCGCTCTCTTTGGCCTTCCAGTAGCTACGCACGCTCTCTCGCACGCGTGCTCTCTCACACACTCGCGCTCTCTATGTGTGTCTTACGCTCTCCACGATGCTCTCTGGCACGACGCACGCACACAGCGACAATTTCTTATCAGAGCAACAGCCAGCAGCTGGAAGCAGACAGGCAGACCAGCAGGCAGGCAGGCAGGCAGCGGTCGGCCAGTCGGGACTCGCCTACAAGGAAACACGGGAGCGAACGGGAGAGAGAGCGAGAAGGCGGGAGTGGGAGAGCAGCACACACTTTATAAGGTGTAACACGAAACTGGAGCAGTTCAGTTCGCAGTTGGCAGGCGTCGCAGAAGGTTGCAGGCAACAAAGCAGCAGTAGCAGCAGCAGCATCAGCGACAGCGGGTATAACAGTTGTAGTAGTGGTAGTAGCAGCAGCAGCAGCAGTAACTGGACAGTTGTGAGTTGTGAATAAGTGACTAAATGAATGGCCATTGAGTACGCGCTCATGAGTGCGAAGTGCGCGCCGTGAATGAAGTGAAGAATCACGAAACGCATTGAAACCAAGTCGAATTGAAAGAAACTAAGCAAACTAAACTAAATTGAATTGAATAGAGTTGAACCAATGAATTGAATTGAATGAAATATAAATTGAATCCAGTTGACAGCAGGACAATTAGAGCCAAATTGCAACTGTGTGTCTGTGTGCGTGTGTGTCTGTGTGTGTGTCCTTGCACATAATTGCAAACTGTTGCGCGGTCTGCAATTTAATTTTTTTTTTTATTGCGTTGCGCATAAAACAAAAAGCCATTTGCCAGCAAAGACGTCGACGGCAACTGTTGCACATGCCACACACACACATGCACACAAAAACACACCTACAGGCTGACACTATAACCCATTGGTTTTACGATCGCCTGCGGTCGGACATGCCACATTAAATTTGCGCTTTAATGTTCCTGCTGTAGTTGCGCGAACCCCTTGGAGAGGCAGACAGAGCAAACAGTGTCCAAAAAGTGTGCGAATATATGTAACAAAAAAAAAACAAAAAAAATAGAAACCCAAAAAAAAAAAAATTAGAAAAGCAGCAGAGCAACTCGCAATTTACGACTCGCATTTGCATTCGCATTGAAATTCCGAAAACGAAATTATTCCATGTGTAAATTCCTGCAGCTGCATTAAGCAGACAACAGCATTGCGTCGAGAGCTTAGCGCCAGGCAGAGGAAGAGGTGGAGGCAGTGGCAGCGACAGCGACAGCGCTGCATTGTCAGGTAAGTCCTAGTTGAATCTCCTTAGTCCTTGTTCACTTAAATCCACAACCCGCTCTCCCCCCACCGGACAATGTCCGGCATTGGCAGCTGCTGCCGCCCCATTAACTACGCACAATGCAAACAATTGTTTTATTGTTTTTTAATTATGCTTCGCATTCATCGTGCCTGCATATCGAAGGGCGACTGCATAAATATTTGCAAATTAAATAATTTGCATATATCATTGCTCTATTTGATTCTGATTGTGTTAAATGAAGCTGTAATTGCATTTTTTTTTCTAAACAAATGACAAACTGGTATATGGAGAGGGGTTTAGTGTGCTTCACAACTATCGATTGTAGTTTGTATAAACTAAACTGTCAATCAATCGATAGTTATTGGTAAAGAGAGTTGGAGTAAAATGAGTAATATTTAGTTACTGATTAAGAGGGAAGTAAAACAATTGCAGCTTCAACCGATTTTGTCTAATAAGCGTGAATTTAATCATCGATAAAAAATACTATTTAGTTAATGAGCTTGCTATGTCTGCAGTTATCGATAGAGAGGTTGGGTGAAACGATTGTAGTTTTTATATATTATGCTTACTACGCGTGAAATATGATTTTGATGTATTTGCAGTTTATTTATCAATGAGTTACAGATATACAGATATAGAGAAGGATTATGAGGCAATGCAGTGTAATAATAAAATATGCGGCTTAACTATCGATAACTGCGATTTGTGTAGTGAGTGAGAGTGAGGGAGAATGAATAAGTTGCAGTCTTAACGTATTACAAATAAGAAAGAGAGAAAAAAATTGCATGTATTATGCGTAAATGAAATCAACGCGGAGCATTCAGCTTAGCTATCGGCTCAGTTAGTTTTGTAGTTATCGATAGAGAGAGTGAGAGTGATGCGATTGCTGTTATGATACTTGTAGCTTACTTATTGATCTTGAGTTATGTCTAATAAACGCTAGAGAGAGTGAGTCAATGTAATTTCTATATGATATATTATTAGTATATTGCGAAACTATAATCATCGATCATAATGCAGTTTATCTATCGATGCTGCGATATGTTTAGCTATGGGAAAGGATTGAGAAGAGCTACCGTTTAAGTATATTACGAGAACTAGATAGGAAATACAACTAGGGATCTATTTATAGTATATTTTATAATTATTAGCCGTGAGTTCAACTGTGCTACACTTTTTGCCTACCTATCGATCTTATGATATCAGTGGTTATCGCTAGTGATGGGAGTGCAACAAAAGCAGAAAGTTTTTCTATGTCTCAATTCGCTTGCTAAGTAACTTAAACAAGTGAGTTTTATGTGTTTGCTTGCATTCATTTGGCGCACACACACACACACACACACACACGCATTTGTTATGCTCGTAATTGTGTCAATATTATTTGGCACAACATCATAAAAAGTAAGCCAAAATCTCCCAGGCATATTTGCGCAAGTGATGAAAAGCAAATAACGGCGTTGTTTATGAAAGGGACGCGCTTTTATTATGCGCAGACACACACACCAAAACACACACACACACACACTCAGAGAGACATTTACACACACAATAATGTTGCTGATGACCAGGGAGCATATAGAGGGCGGACTCCGATAACGGTAACTACGCATATGCCGTGCAATTTGTTGCCTTTTATCATTCACACTTTTTGCTGAGAAATGCGCAGCTGTTGCCCGAGCGGCAAAGCAGCAGCAACAGGAGGCAGGCAAAAGAAGATACAGAAAAAGAGAGAGAGATTTAGAGAGAGACAGAGGTAGTTGAGGAGCAGCAGCTGTGCCGTGGCTTGTGCCTGTCCGGCAATTAATTAAACCACGCGCGTGTGTCCCTCGTGTCGCGTTCTCTAATTAAATTCAACTGCAGGCAGGCATAACTAATAAGCGCAGCGCTTCCACTTCGAGACAAACTTTTTTGTTTGCGTTTTGCAAATCGAAAGTCACAACTTTCGAAAATTCTAATCAAATTACTGCGAGTGAAGCGCTTGATTATGACACACCTGGCGTATGAGTAATGTGTCTGCGCCACGTGCTGTCGACTGAGACAGAAATACACACACACACACACACACACAACAAACAATTAAAGGCAAAGAAAAGCAGCGCCAGCAACTGCGGCAAAAACAAGCTCAGGTGTGCGTTGACCTGCTGATGAGCTAGCAAATACCCTGTAATGGGATGAAAAGTATGGGAATTTTGGAATTTATTTGAGAAAAAAATTGATGAACTGCGTGCGAAATACTTTACAGAGTTTTGCAGTTTGATGAACTAGAAATACCCACCAAAGAGCTGAAATGCAGTTGAACTGGCAGATAAAAAAGTCTACTGTCACAGGCTGCTGAACTATTATATACCCTGCAAAGATATAAAATTAAATACAGTAAGGTTGAAATTAAATTAAATTGTATTGAATGCAGAAGCTACGCAAAATTCTCTGCTTTAGCTTTGACTGCAGCTTAGACAGCTCTACGGGCTTTGCAGGGTATGCAGCGGGTAGCACAGGGTGCGGGTTTTCCCAATGGAGGGCCACGCTTTCATGTCAACTTTGTTAATTAAATGAAGCACTTAACTTCGGCGACATATTTTGCCTGGCGCTAGCGCTAGAGTAGCTGCTCGTCTCCTTCCCATCATACTACTGCCAGCCTAACCCCGCTCAACCCTATACCCTTGCTGCTGTCAGTGCTTAAGTTGTACTCGCTCGCTGTTCTATTCTCTTTTCAGTTTTTTTTTTTTTTTTTTTTTTTCGGACTGCATAATTTGCGCGAGTTCCATTTTAATGACTGTTCAGACTGCTCTCAGTGGTCCTCGCTGCTGTTCCTGCTTTCTTTTTTCCCTGTCTCTCTCTCCATCGTTCTCTTTCTCTTCTCCCTCGAGCTTATCATAATTCTCGTTTCGCTTCCGTTTCGGCCACTTGTGTGCGCTTCCCTGACCGCGTCCTTCTCTAAATGGACAACTTCAAAGAGCCTCGTGAACATTTCATTAAAACCACACCGAGTCGAGTGTCCTCGTTGACTTCTGTCCCGTTGTTCAGGTTGTTGTTGTTGTTGTTGTCGCACAAAGGTTACAGTTTGTATTCTAATTTGAGTTAAGAACTCGACGCCAAACAGCTGGAAAAAAAAAATTGAGGCCCAACTAGAAATATTATGATGAATGCCCGTAAATGTTCTTGTTTTTCCTGCTAACTTTTCCACTCATAATTATTTCTATATTTATTTTTATTGCATTTGTTTGTTGTGGTTCCTGCGGTCAGCTTGCAGGCGTGTCAAAAGCATACACAAACTCGCACACACACACACACACACACGCACACAGCTGTCACAGCAGTAGAAATAATAAAAGCATACGGAAATAGTTGAGAACATGAAGGAAAGTTTTGCCCTTTGGCGACGCTCGGAAATCTGAGTACCCTAGGGAAAGTATTTTTCCAGAGAAAACAGTAGAGTGAGAAAGCAAACAGAGAGTGTGAGAATAAGTAGAAAAAGTAGAAGTAAAAACTCGAAGGTGTTACAAGGTAATTAGAGCTCTGAATTGGGCGACAAAGTAAGCGTAATTCCCAGAAATTTTAAGCAAAAATAATTATAGAAATAAGAGTCAGCAGGCAGCTGCAGGCATACCCTGTAAAAGTTGCTGCATATTCAGTTGCTACTTGGGAATTCAATTATGCGAATCCCTGACTAATCTGCTGGGCTATTTGTGCCCGCATTCATTTCATAGCACGCATTATCTATTTATAGTTGAAGAGAGAGAGAGAGAGAGTGGGGGATTTCGGAGCATAATGAAATGAAATGGTATACCTCGCATTGATGGGTATTTCGTTGCTGGCTTGCCATGGCGACGGGCAACAACATCGCCCGCTGCGCTGACCTGTGTGTCGTGTGACACGATGCGGATGTGTGTCTCCTGCTGCGACGGGGAGCGGGTCTCCGATTCGGATACATTTCGGTTATGGCGCCCATTGATGGCGCATCAAATCAGAATTCGATATTATGTGACGAGCAGCAGCTGGAAAAAGGCTGCATAACAAGCAGAAATTTAAGAACAACCAGAGAAATGGGCAATTAACCTTATCAACGCAACGTGACGCGAATGAAGCAGAGGATGGAGAGACAGAGAGAAAGAGAGAGAGGCAGAAGCGAAGCAGAAAGTGCAGAGAGTATAAATAAATAAATGAGGGAAAAAATGTCAAGAGCGACGCGTCGTCGAGGGAGCTACGGGCATGGTTGCCTAAAATTTATGCCATTAGAGCAGACGGAATGCCGAAGCAAAGGCGAAGGCAAAGGTAAAGGCAAAGGCAAAGCGGAGAAGGGCAAGGCAGGGAAAGGTTATGGCAAAGCGAAAAGCAATTTCAAATATTTTTCGTTACCTGCTTGTAGAAATTTTTACGTCTTTCTGATTACGGCCAATGCTCTTCGTGTCATTCGCTGTTTATGCGCTGTAAAAGCAGCAAGTGGGGTGGCCTCGACTGCAAAGTAAGCTGGGCTAAGGAAATTAAATGTCTTGGATTGCCTTGAGTTTTGTGTTAACTTACAGCGTATAACCTAGTCGTGCATGCCGCACTCAGACCAGTTATATGGCTGTTTTCTTTTATTGCTCTGCTTGTTGTTGCGTAATTGTGCGCAAAAAACAGGCGACGAAATGGGTTATGTTAAGTGCAAAGTGAAGGGGCAGACGCACAGAGTGCGAGGCAGAGTGTGGGGGAGAAAGCGTGAAGAGCTTAGAGGCCGAGCAATCGGAATGCTCAAGGCATTCCATACTTCGTTGCGTTAAGTGTCTCCTTTTGAGCAATAAAAGCGAAAGACTGTCAAAGGCAGCGGGGGTGGGGCAAATGACAAACAATTAAAATTCAAAAAATCATAGCATACTTTTGCGCGTCAAGGCGACAAAGCAGTCGCCATGGACAGCTGGCCGAAAAGCACAGCGCGCGCAGCGAGCTGAAACAGCACAGCAGAGCTCAAACTCAAATTCAAAGTGCAATAAGAATAAGTGAGCAGAGAGAGAGAGAGAGAGAGAAGCGCCAAATTAGATAAAGCGAGATGCATGTAGAGAGAGAGAACAACTTTTTCACATTTGCTGGCGTCTAGTCAAGTCACATTCGATATACTCGCACTCGCACTGGCACACAACAAGCTGCAGACGTTTCCACTTTCAGATTGACAAGGAAGTCACGTTTCTCGCCGCTGCTCGACAGCAAATGCTTGTCACTTGCTCAACAAGCTCAACGCTCAAAATATATTAACGAAAATTGTGCTGTCTTTCGAGGAACTTAACAATTACTCTCGCCTGTTCGCAACGAAAGTGCATTTTGTGCATTTTTAATACACTCGAGTAGGGTATATAAAGAATTATATTTTTTTATAAAGCATCTATATAATAATATATATATATTAAATATTATAATAGTATTAAATGTATATTTTTGTTTGGTCTGTATGCTCATCTGTCCGTCTGTTGCAACAGAACTTTCTTTTTAGGCCTTTGTATAGACACTTATAAATTCACCCAAAATTATATCTATATCGTTTTATCTATATACTCTACAGCTACCATAGAAATTATCGATTAAAATTTGATTTGCTTATGAAAATGTAAGGAATTTCCCCCTTTTATTATATGACAACTTTGTACTGTTCAAACTTGAATAAAATCATATCATAATACTACTATACCATAAAAAAATATGCAGTATAATAATATGATTTTTTTTCAAATCTAAACAGCATAGAAATATAATTTTTATTTATATCCAAATTAAAGTCGCATGCAGCTGTAGCTACTGCAAGGGTATGCAAGTTGCGGCATGCTGCAGTCAAAATTTCCCACTAGTTTATGAAGCCTCAACGCTCAACACATTTATTTATCCATCAAGCTCAAGAATTGTGAGCGAATTTGTCGCTTGCGAGAGAAAAAAAATGAGAGAGAAGAGAAGAGCTGGGAGGAGCTGGAAAGTGCTGCTCGCCGGATGCAGCTGGCAGATGGCAACTTGCAGCTGGCTGAAGCTGCAGCTATTTATAGCTCGTGCGCTCGCCCTGCGCAGCTTTCATGCTCAGCTCATTGGCTATAAATAGAGCGAGTTATAACTGTTCCTGCTGCTGCCCTGCCTCCCACACACACGCACACACTCAGCGTCTGGAGTCTATAAATAGCAGGCAGCTTTAACTGTAGCCGCATAAAATCCAATAAATGCTCCCAAAGCAGTTGCCAAATTGCTCGGCGCTTATTGTGCTTAACGTGTATCGCGCACGGGATTGAATATAAGTATGAATATATATCTATATATATATATATGTGTGTGTGCGATATATATGCGAGTGCAGCAGCGTATTCAGATAGCACGCGTGATGTTTATCAGCTTGTCGCATGATTGATTTATGTGCCGACATTTATTATTAATGGGCAACAAGTCAATTGAAACGACCCGCTCACTGCTGCCCGTCGGCTCATTTAATATTGATAATGAGAGCCGCCGCACCACATTTAACCCACACCCCCCTTCGCAATGCCCCTGTTTGCCAGCTCCCGGGGGGGAAGCAACTGCAGCAGGCAGTCGAGCTAATTGTGACTCCCTTGGGTGCGCTGCCTGCGCCTCGCTCGACTTAACTTTGTGGCTTTGGCTCTGCCCATATGCAGAGGGAAGATATAGAGTGGCGCCAGGCGGTGGGCGGGGCTCATTAGTTGGCAGCAGCAGCTGTTAAAGTTCTGTTCTGAGTCAGCGGAAGCAAGGACAAAGTGCAAATTTCCTTTCATTGTGCGCGAGTGTGTGTGAGTATATTATCTGTCTGTGCTCGTGTGTGTGCGTGTGTGTGTGTTGTCTGTCTGTGTGTGTTATCCTAAGTTACTTAAAGTCGCCCTCCAGGCACATCCTGCACAGTTCTCTCAACTCAACTCGCATATCGCTTGCCAAAAACTTTTACCAGCACAAAGCCACACACAAACACCCCACACACACATACAGGCAGGCTCGGCCTCGAGCTGCGGTCCCAGGTGCGGCCAGGTGGGCGCAGCTGACTGTTTTATAGCTCAATCATAATTTTTCACACTGTTAATGTGCAAATGCGACGCTTGGACGCACTCACAGCGACAGCGACAGGCAGACATTCAGACAGACAGACAGTAAGAGGGACAAACAGTCAGACGGACAGTCAGACAGCACACACACACACACACACACACGCTTAAAACAACAAAAGCGACACAAGCTGAGCGCGCACAAGTGTGTGTAGAAAGTTCTTCAAGTGTTAAATGAGATAACGCAAACATTGTGCTGCTGAAAGCTGGGCGTTGGCATGCCACGCCCCCCTGCTCTGCAAGCACTTCAGTTGAAGAGCGCTGTGAACAAGGGCAGACTGACAGCGGTGCCTTTATATGCAGCATAATAATAATTATTAAATATATAAAGCGCTTGAAGAGCAGCAGAAAAATTATTATTGCATACTTTCGGGCTGGCAACTTTTTAGCAACTTCAGCCGCGACTCGCCGCACTCCGCACTCCGCACTCTCTGCTCTCGCTATCTAATTTATTGTTATGCTGACATTTTGATTGCGCTTTCCTCGACAAGAGTACGCGGAGCTCTTCACGTTTTGAGTATCTGCAAATATTTGTGCGCATCCATTCGAAAGTTTTCTGCAAATTTTCCAAGTTAATTGAGTTTCCAACAAGTGGCGGGTTTGACGATGGGAGGAGGGGTGTGTGTGCGTGAGAGGAAAAGCGGGAGGATTAAGCGCGCTCACCTACTTATGTGGAATTCCAGCAATGCAGCGCGTGAGCTGAAAAGACAAGCTAATGGAGCTGACAAATAGCTGAAATAAGCGGGGAAAATCTATAAAAATGAGAGGCAGCTGTACTGTAGCATAAAGGCGCTGTTAATTAGTTAAAGGTTTCGATTGCAATACTAACAGCTAATCTCAGGCTTGTCTGCACTGCAATTTAAGTCGGGAATGCAGTGAAAGTATCTCAGTATTTAGTATTCATTTTAGTATTTATTTTACAGATACATGTAGTTAAAGCATCTCAGTATTTAGTATTTATTTTACAGATATTTTTGATGCACTTTACACAAAGGGCTAGCAAAATCGGGGCTATATATTTTATAGCTGGCATAGCAGATATTTACATATTTTTATTGGGTTCGAAAATATCTCAACAAAACTCTTTACAACTGGCTCTTACCTCTTTGTAAAATTAAAATTTTATATAAATATAATTTTTATTATTAACTTTTTTCATTGTAAATTCCATAAAAAGCTTAAAATAAATTCGGGCAGCTATGAAAATGCACCATGCAAATTGTATTAAATTAAAATTACTATAACTAAAGTTGTTAAATTAATTCTAAAATGATTTCATAATCTATTGCTTTAGCTATCATAACACAATTATCAGCTTAAACCTATGCAAATAGTAACTGCAAGGGTATGCAAGCTGTCGGTACGCCTCGCTGTGCTCGCTGCTTTGCTGCTTTCAATCGTAGCTATTTAATAGCTCGATATTTAAACTTTGCCTTTGATAGTTTCCGTTGTGCCAACAAATGCGAGTACACGAACACGAACACGAACACAAACGCTGTACGCCTATTGTTGGTAAATATTTATGCCCTCAGCCTGTCAATATTTGCCCATAGTGTTCGATGGATAACGTGTAGTATGTATCTAGATACATATAAAAGCCTGTATTTATATCTGCTCTGCGTTTGCCGGGAGCCAAAGCGATGGCAGCGATTGAATTGAATATGCTGAAATGTAGATTGAAAACGATGCGAACGATGCCGCTTTGGCCTGCGTCCCGACTCCGGCCCAGGCTCTTATTAGTTTAAATCGTAAACAGGAAGTGCTGCGGCAACGGATATAACGCAGTCAGGGGGCAGTCAGAGGGCAACAACGAGAGCTGCCAGTGAGGGAGAGAGACAAAAAGAGAGAGAGAGAGAGGGAGAGCGAGAGCGAGATAGACAGGCAGACAGAGAGTAGGGCCGCCTGTCGACGGCAGAGCGTGGCGAAAGTTTTTGAGCAGCGGAAACGACGCGCATGTTGACTGTCGTCTTGTTTGAGGTTCTCGTCTTGCTGCCACTGCTGCTGCTGCTTGTTGCAACTGTCAAGCATTTAGTTAACTTCTGGCGCTGTCCTTGTCATTGTCAGCCAAAAAGCAAGTTGCGACTTGCGCGTGCTTTAAGGCGAAATCTTAAACTCAGCCGCTGGCATTGACTCCATTTCCCTTTGCTGCTGCTTTGCCATCTTTTTTGTTTTCTAACTTATTCAGCCTTTGCCTGCATTTTGCATGAGTTTCTTCAGCTGCTCTTGTTGCCGCCCCTAAGGGCATTAGCCAGACACACACATACTCATACACACACACACACACACAAGCAAACAGCGCAATCCGGCGCTTTTATCGGCTTAGGCGCATGGCACACACGACGTATGCGTAATGTGCGAACATTTCACTCGAGAAAATAAACAGAAATTAATTAAAAATCCTCAAGTCTGGAGTCTTGAGTGCGGGCTGTGTTAAATCGCTTGATTACATTAGCAAACATCACTCGGCACGGCTTACCTGTACCTCGACTCTCCATGCTGTTTGCTCTTGCTCTGCTTGCCACATGCCACACACACATACGCACACACAGTACTCACTGCTTCGTGTTGCATGCTGCGTAATTGATGTTGCAGCTGCTGCTGGGATCCATCGATCACGTTGCTTGCTTGCAGCTACACGTAACAGTCGGCTAAATGCCACGCCCTCTACGTGATTTATTTGAACAGTGGGAGTGAAAGAGAAAAGAGCAATGTGTGGGAGAGAGAGAGAGAGAGACAGAGAGAGAGGAGACTTCGCTCACCCAACATGATGTCTATTGCTTTTTCGCAAAGAAAACACAAAATTTTTTAGGCAACAAGCACATAAAAGTTGCTTTTGTCAGTTGTCAAACAATGCGCATAATGCATGAGCTGCGCCCCGCCTGCTCTCTCTGCCTGCCCCTGCCCATGGCCCAGTGCCACGCACGCCTCTGCACTCGGTGCGCATTTGAATGCCATGGCTTTTCATGTGGGCGATTGTAGAAAGTTTTCTGTATGTTTTTGTGCTGCTTCTACTGCTACTTGGTCTACTTCTCCTGCTGCTGTTCTTGCAACCTCCCACCCTTCCCCTACGCCTGCTGTTGCCTGCACTCGTACATGCTGCTGAATAATGGACAGCTTATTTCGGCATTAAGCTCCTTTCAATAACGACGAACAACGACAACTTTGATTGGAAAACTCAGCACGACAGGTGGATGGGGTAGCGCTGGAAAGAGAGTGAGGGGAGGGGGGGGGGGCTATCGAAGATTGGTCAGCATCTCATTTTCATGTCGTAATATTTTGTTGTTCTTTGCATTCTGCTTTCGGTGCGCAAATCAATTACCCAACAATGCCCAGACAAATAAAAAATTACGCGAAAAAAACATGCAATAAATAAGAAAAAAGCGTGGCATGCGCGACTGGCAGTTATCTAGTAAAAGAAATAAGCGAAAATCAATCAAATTTCCCTCGATTTGCTTGTAAATGCGCTGAATTACACATTGAGCCTGAAAGTAGGCAACGTTTTTTGCACAGTAGTTTTCGCAAGGAGGATATGCAGAAATTATAGCATGCTTTTCAGCGCTTGACTTAAAGGAATTTTCCTTGCGAAAATAAACTACGAGCATGTAAAATAAATTGCAACGTAAAACAAAAATATTTATATCCCTTTGCACACGTAAAATTTAAATAAAAAGCAAGCAGTAAATATGGCAAAATTATGGTATGCATAACAAGAAGATACCTTGTAAAAGTATTAGCCAAAAATCTATAAATTTTCGTTAAATTTACTTGTTAATACTTAAAATAATCTTCAGCTAATTCCTTACAACTTTGGAGGGTATTACGCAGTCGCTTAACGCACCCAATTGCGAATGTGCCAACTGTCCGTCACGTACACTAACTACAATGACAGCCAGGAATATGAATGAAAACAGCGGCACCAACAAAAACAAGAACAATGTCGCACTTTATAAAGGTTAAAAACTTTACATGAAACCGACAAAAGCGACAGGCAGAAAGGCCGCCAGACGGACATGCGGACAGGCGGACAAATGTTCAACTTTCTTTTGGCTGGGTACGCAGTAGGGAGGGGGGTAGGTGCGCTGAAGCAATCAGCCATAGGCAAACGACCCGAACCCAGGCAGAGTTTAATGTGCTCGAGTGATAACAACAATAAGACATAAAAGAATTTAACTGACAAAGCGAGCTGCGCGCCAAAGCAAAAGCAGTAAAAGCAGACGAACAGCGAAGGAGACAGCGACAGCGAAAGCGAAAGCTGCGAAAAAAGAAAAAACGGAAACGGAAATGGCAATGGAAACGGAAATATGCTCTATGCGATAGTCGCCAATGTAATGCGAAAACTATGAATGATGAATTGCTAGAAGAAACAAGAAATAAAGGCAAACGGACAGACGGACACACATACGGACAGCCAGAGTATATTGCAAAAATATTGATGGATTGCTGCGACTTGCTGAAACTTGTCAAAAAAGCGAGCTAAGATGCGAGAGGGAGAGACACTGAGTCGAAATTCCATTTGAGCCAATTGAGGAATTGGCTTTGCATAAACTAAATTGAGCTGTACGGGCGGCACACTTGACAGACAGACAGACAGGCAGGCAGTGGGACAGACAGGCAGCAAATAGAGACAGAGACAGCGGCACAGACAGCCCGCGGCTGCCTTTGGGCCTAACAGTCGCTTAATGTGCTTTTGTTTCATAGACTCTGCCGGCTGCTGGCGGCTCGTCTGCCTGTCTGCCTGCCTGTCTGTCTGTCCGTCTGTCTGTCGGTTCGTGCTCGCGCTGTTGCTGTTGTTGCGCCACAGCTCTAATTGAATTGTTCGCTATGTAAACGCCAGCAAGAAGAGCGTTGCCGGGGCTCAGTTCCTGCTGGCCTGCTACCTCCACCTCTCGCCTGCTGGCACGGCGCCCATAATCGAATTAGATAAGTTAATAACTTGATAAAAAGTTACAGCTGGCTGTTGCTGTTGTTGCTGAAATTTTTGCTGTTGCTGCTCGTGTTGTTGCCGTTGTTGCCTGCGTTGTTGCTCTTGTATCCACTGCCTGTTGTTGCCTCTGTTGTGTTGCCGTTAGCGCGCGCTCTGCATTGTTTGCCTGTTGTCGCTGTCAATAAACGCCAAATGAAGTTGCCAAACTTGACATGCGAAACAACAACACAAAAAAAAAAAAAAAAAAAATAAGGCAATTCGGAATGGGCCAGAAATCAGGAAAAATGCAAAATGACAGTTGAAAACAAACATGAAATTTGCAGTTGCTGTTGTTGCTGCTGCCACTGCAGATAAAGACAGGCAGGCAGTTGGGCCTACTAATGAGCCGTCTGCCGCCTGCCGTCTGTCCGCTGCGCCCATCAATATGAATATAAACATAAACATTTCCATTTAAAATTTATGAAAACCTTGACGCTCGTGCGCATAAAACGTGAGGGCCGCTGGGCAAGGACACACACACACACACACACTCAAACAGGCACAGCAGGAACACATAAGCAAGCAAACACAAAGAAAGAACGGGAAAGAGAAGGTAAGGGGAGCGAAACTGCCCGAGAAATCAGAGAGGAAAATGCGCGTATGATACGAATATTTGCGATAATAATTTCCCATATTATTGGCTGTGTTATGGCATGGGCGTGGCATGAATTACGAGCAGACGCAACCCAAAAATGGAGCGAAACAGGAAAAAATATACACACAAACTAACACAACGCAGAGCGATATTCACATATGAAAATATATGAATGTTTGCCGCATTACGTATACGCCGCGTTAGATTATCGATTCAACTGGACGGCACGGCGGGGCGGGCTTACAATTTATGCTCGGGCCATTTGTTGTTTGTCCATTGACAGGCGGGCAGGCAGGCAGGCAGGCAGCCAGGCAAGCAGGCAGACAGACGGGCCTAGTAGCTAGCTTTAAGTGGGTAGCAGTAGCTGAGCTCAGGTGGAACTTTCGTGCTGGCGTTGTTTCTTGCGTGCCGTTTAAAGCGTTTTTGTCATAGCCTCGCATAATTATGGCGGCCACCTTGGCCGACAGCCAGTTGCTAATCAGTTCAACGCACATTGACCCAGTTAAGCGGCAGCGCAGGGGGCGGGGGCCTGTAGCAAACACGCCCAGCGAGTGTAAACAGTGCGAACAGCTGGCAGAAAACCTTTTAGCCGCTTGATGGTTGCTAGTGGCCAAGGGTTGTTCGCTGCTACTTAGTAGGAAAAATGGTATATTGGCTTTGTGTAAACATGGTAGACTATAGCGAATATATACTCTTGCCAAGCACGTTAAGTTAACTTGTCCGTTTGCTAAGAAATCTGTCCGTTTGTCTGTGTAAACACATAGATCTTAGCTATTGTAGGAGCTAGCGACACTAAATTTACCACACAGATTCTTGTAAAGCATGCGCAGCTCATGTATATTTCAAATTTAGCGTGTCACAAATAATTGCCTAAGCAAATAGCTTTTTCCCATTTTGTAGTTGAATATTAAGTAAAGTTTGTAAGTTAAAATTTGCACTTTCAGCACATATGTAGCCAATTATACTGCTAACATTCACTGAAAATTTCAACTTGATCGGACTGTAAACACAGAAGTTATAGCCACATAGAGCGATAAGCTGCTTGTACGCCTGGCGTATACAATGAAGAGCGGCCTGGCTCATATGTTACTAACGCTGTTAGCTTAAACACGAGTTTTAAATATTTTGTAATAAATTTGAAAGGTATTTTATAGTCGAATATGTTGTTGTAGCTATTGTTGCTGCTGCTGTTGCGTATGCAAACCACAATAGCCGTCAACGCGGCAGACCCAAAGCGAAAATCCACTCGAGCAGACTCGAGTGCTGCTGGTCCTTCCCCCGCCAGTTGCAATTTAATGGCTTTATTATCGCCATAAGCAGCATGGCCTGAGCTATGTGTGCTTATGGGCGTGGCTGGGCTCTGCTCTTCCCCGTCAGCACAGCGCAAACAAATTTGCCAGCAGTGCGATAAATGAGACGCAAGTCGAGCGCGTTGCTTGCAGCTCGCAAAGCGCAGCTGATAATAATGATGTGTGCATAAGTCGATTGCAAGTGGGCATACCTGTTCGAGGGGGCGTGGCACAGCCCACAAACAGCTAACCGCAACAGAAGCGCTGCTTAAAGCTGAGCTGCTCATGCACAGACTTTTCTATAGTTTTCTCCAATTTCCTTTTCTCATTATTTCCTTTCACTTGGCACAGACTTTTCGCCAGTTTTCCGACAGTTTGACTTAAATTTATATTTATAGTTTTTATATACTGTGCTTCAAATGGTCTCTTAAGCTTGAGTGCAGGGTATTTAAGGGGAGTTTGCTTAAGCTCTGCCTTCAATAAGATAAAGCACATTTTTCAACTGGTTAAAATTGTGAGGAATAAAGAAAATTAATGCTGCTCCACAGGGTATGATGCTTTCCGTTTTCGGAATTTATAGAGTATTCCCAGGGTATACAGCAGTCACATATGCTCGCTTGTAGATTGCTTCTAGACTCTGTTAGATTCTACGACTGTAAACTATATGAATTTTATTTTATGGTGCCGACAAAAGACACACGCATATTGCGCATACGTCGCGTTGGCCCCGGCAGAAAGTGAATAAAATGCGGGCAAGTTTTTAATAAACACGCAGCACGCAAAAGTTTTCTTTTTTTTTTGGCTACGCACAGACGAGCACAATTGGACACACTAGCTGAGTGGCACACTCAAACACACAAACACACACACACACACGCACACGCACACACACTTGGAAAGTTGCCTAACGCAGTTACAAAGAAATATTTATATGATTACTTAGACGAAAAAGTTGCCGCTGGAAAATGGCCAAACAAAAGGCCAAGCAGCAATTTTCGGGCCAAGTGTGAGAGTTTGAGTTTGAGTGTGTCTGACTATGAAACTACATGTGTGTGTGTGTGTGTGTGTATGCGTGTGTGTAGAAGTGTATGCTGTAAAAAGTGGCCATGTCGCGTTGCCTTATTAAATTAGTTGGCGCACTCAGCGCGCGCAACGGAAGTCTGGCGTATACAAACTTTTTCAATTTCCTGCCAACGTGTGTGTGTTTTTGTGTATGCGTGTGTGTGTGTGTTACGTGCTACGGTGCGGCACTTTAGTGGCTGTCATTCATCCAAAGCTGGGCTCATAATGGCGACAACTAGCGTCGCTTTCCAGGTCAACTCGGAAGCCAGTCGCTTAACCCGGCTTGCCGACACGCCTCCCTCTCTCTCTTTCCTCCTCTGCCCTACCGCTAACAGCTCCCTAAGCTGCCCTCAGTTGTGCTCAGCTGTCTGCTGGCTTAGCGCAGGTAGCCTCTCACACACACACACACACACACTCACATATTTTATCTCATTTATTTCTGGTAATTTACTTTGATTCATCGATTTTGTAACAAATACGGTGTGAGCGTTGGGCGGCGGGGGCGTGGCGTGCAGAGAAAATAACATTTTATTGGATATATTGTTGGGCTGTGCATCAAAATGCTGCTCTCTCCCTGTGCTGAGTGTGTCGAGAACTGATTGAGTTATTGAGCTATTGTTGTTCCTCCTGTTCTGCGCGTTGTTCTCCACGTTGTTGTTGTTGTTGTTGCAGCACATAATAATAATAACAATCTCGTATCTTTATGTGCCGAGCAGATAAAGCCAGAGCTGTCTATAAAAGCGCTGTAAAAGCGTGTGGCGATGGAGAGCGGGCGCGGTAGCGGGGGAATTAGTCGGCTTAGAAGGCTTTAATATGATTTGTACATATTAATCATACGCCCGGTTGCACTTGAAAATCAAAGAAAATCGCTCGCTTCGTCTGGTCTCGTTTGTTCCGACTGACAGTTATGATAATCAGACGCTTGACGCTTATTTGACAGCGTTGAAATTTCAATGAACAAGCCTCAGGAGTTGAGAGTAAACAGGTAAATGGAAAGGGAAGGCGAGCAGGGGGACTGAGAAGCTGTGTTGAGGTCAGCCTAGGCGAGTAGAGCTGCCTCGAGCCTGGATCAATAACAAAGCAAGCAGGGGAAACGAAAAATAGAGAGGGAAAAGCAGCCTCTTCAGGCCAAAAACAATACATGAAAGCAGGCGGGAGTGAGAGCAGGGTAAAAGACAACAGAAAGAGGGAAGACGGCAGGCAGGGGAAGAGAGTAAAGAGCAGAGCGAACAAAGTCCAGGCGAGCGGCCACAAGAAATTTCATTGACAATTTTTGCCACCTGAAACTCCTCAGGCGGCTGTGCGTATGTGTGTGTGTGTGTGGGTGAGGTGTAAGTGTATGCGTGTGTGTGTTTATGGCATACATGTGTATTTCGGGCTAGGTTGGCAGCTCGCTTGATTGTTTGCAATTTGTTTTTAGCTGCACAAACAGAACTTTATTTTTATGTGCGTAGGCGTAGGCGTTGGCCAAGACGTGTCGAGCTATTTATAGCGACACCTTGTGTGTGTGTGCTTAGCATATGGCGGCCATAACACTAGCAACAACATCCGGTTGAGTAAGAGAAAACAGAAGAGTGAGCGAAAAAGCAGAGGAAGCAGCAGAGCGAACGACAACTCAAACTCGAGCGCTTGCAATAAGCCACAAAAAATGTCGTATTGACATTTAAGCTGCCACAAATTGCTTTCTGTCGCGCCCACCGACACGCCACGCCCCCTACCACACACAAACACTTGTGTGTGTGTGCGTGTTTACTATGCTTTCTATTTTGGTAGTCGACACACCGCCGCAGTCTGCGGTGCGGCTTATCGAGCGCATTTCCATAACGCCAAATGAAATTTTCAAATTATAACAAATTGAATTTTCACATATGCAGAAGGAAACGCGCCAGCGAAAGTGCCAGTTGGCATACGAAATGCCAGAGAAAACATGAAAAACAAGGAAAACAGTGTAACGGTTATTGGGGAAATTCCTTGCCGGAGAAACGGGCGAAAAGTCACGACCTTAAAGTTGCGATTTGCATGGAATAATTTCACATGTAGCATATATATCAGTTGTGTATTGTATTTATGATATATGTATGTGTGTTGAGAATTTGTATGGCCAAGCAATTGAAAGTCGTGGTAAATCTGCAGAAAAGTCAAATATGGACATTTTTATGCGTTACTCTTGAACATTGTGAAATTTTTCTTGATTTTTGCTTGAGAATCGAGCAAAAAGTAAAGTCAAGCTGATAATAAAATCGTTTTATATGTACAAGATATAGAATAAATATATATGTATTGATATGTATAGCCTTGAAAAGTCTCCCGAAATCAGTAAAATTATTTTTTTTGTTATTCTCCCGAACTGAGCTGAAAGCGAGCACCTTAAAGTTGCCAACAGCAGACCTACGATTTGTATGAAATAATTGCATATGTGGACTAAATATTATATAAAATATAAATTATAAATAGGTTTGCAACCAATTTCTATAGCTTGGCAAATGCAAGCTGTGGAAATTCGCCGGAAAAGTCAAATAATGGAACTTTTGTTTATTATGCTCGAACAATTGTAAAATATTTCGACCGAAAATTGCTTTTCATTGCGTTTCGGTGACTTTCGTTGCGGAATTTTTGATTTTTCCCAGAATTTTCAGGCTTTTGAATTGCGATTGGAAATCGCTTTTCACGTCAGAGCGCAATTAGGCGAGGGAAAGCTGCTTTTCCCATCATTAGAGGGAAAGCAGTCGTAGGGACATGAAACGTTTTAATTAAAGTGCATGGCCAATCGCTAGAGCTTAGTCAATCAGTTGGTCAGTCAGTCCGTCAGCGTGTTGTACAACTCAAGCATTCAGTCAATCAATCAATCAATCATTAGATCAATCGCTGTGTGGCAGCTTTAATGCGACTCGCAGTCTCTGCCGCTGCCGCTGAGCGCGTCTCGTTTTGCGCCTCGCACGTTGCATGTGCTCCGTATTTATGCGTTGATGTTCTACGTGCCTCAAATAACAACTAGAACTAGAAGGGAGCGTTGTTCTTCATGTATCGAAGATTGCATACTCTGCTGTAAGCATATATGCTGTATGCTGTAAGTATATACATTAGACTTGTTGAAATGCTTGTTTCAGCGAACTAGAAAGGCAGACAGACAAGCAGCCAGGCATACAGATAGGCAGACAGACAGACTGGCAGACAGATAGGCAGACAGACAGACTGGCAGACAGATAGGCAGACAGACAGACAGGCAGACAGACAGGCAGACAGACAGGCAGACAGACAGGCAGACAGACAGGCAGACAGACAGGCAGACAGACAGGCAGACAGATAGGCAGACAGACAGACAGACAGACAGACAGGCAGGCAGACAGGCAGACAGACAGACAGACAGATAGGCAGACAGGCAGACAGACAGACAGACAGGCAGACAGACAGACAGGCAGACATACAGGCCTTCAGACAGACAGACAGACAGAGAGACAGACAGAGAGCCTGACAGAGAGGCTGACAGAGAGACAAGCAGACACACAGACGGGCAGACAGACAGACAGACAGACAGACAGACAGACAGACAGACAGACAGACAGACAGACAGACAGAGAGACAGACAGAGAGCCTGACAGAGAGGCTGACAGAGAGACATGCAGACAGACAGACAGACGAGCAGACAGAGAGACATACAGACAGACAGACAGACAGACAGACAGACAGACAATCAGACGAGCAGACAGACAGACAGACATACAGACAGACAGGCAGACATACAGGCAGACAAAGAGACATGACTAAATACATATATCTTTTAGGTTTTCTTCTGAGCATAACAGACGACTGACAAAAACTAATATACCCACTGCAAGGCGTTTAGATTGCCTGCAGAAACACAAACTCACATACTACACACTCGTGTGTGTGCGTGTGCCTCTGTGTGTGTGTGTGCTATGGGTTTACGTGTAAAATTTATATTGTGTAAATGCGAGCAAAAGGCAACAGTCGACGGAGCACGCCACATAGAGACGCGGACAGCAGAAGGAGGGAGCCAGAGAAGACCGGAGAAGGGGAGAGCATGACAGCATGGAAGCAGGGTAAACAGGGACACACTCTGTCAGTTTGTGGCACAAAATTGTATGGCAGCCGAAAAAAGGGTTAGTATTTCATTTGTCTCTCGTCTAGCTGCCAGTAACCCACTCGGAGTTTAGGTGCGCTGTGTGCGTGTGTTTATGCGGGCTGTGTGTATATTTGATTTCATTCGTCAAACTGCACACATTGTTGTCGCATTCGTTTATTTATTTGCGGCAGCATTTTTCTCATTTCCCTTTCGCCTTTTGCCCATTTTCCTCTTTTTTGCAGCAGCGGCAGAGCAGCTTTTCCTCTTTTGATTAAAGCATGGAAAATATTGACGCTGCCATTAACAAAAGCTTTTAGCGTAAATACAGCTGAAAATGGCATTTAGTCGGGGCAAGGGCAAGCGAAAGGGAGAGACGAGGGGCCAAGCGAGCTAGACAAACCAAAGCAAACGCTGCCGGCGTCGGTCGACACTTTGACAGTTTTGTCATTCCAGGCTTCACTTTGTGCAGCGGCAGCGAAGTGCTGCCAGTAAACCCCTCCCCCTGCCTCTACTCTCTTTCTACTCTCTCCCTCTCAGCAGCACCCTCTTCCCTCCCCCCATGGAGAGTGTGCTGCACATTTCCATTTGCATTGTTGCTACTGACAGCGACGGGGCAGCAACTGGTCAGCATTGCCACTTGGCAGCTGCCTCTTGACCAGTGCCAGTGCTGCCCCTGCAACAACATAGAGCGCAATAACAACAATAGCAACAATAACAACAACAACAAGGACTACAACAACAACTGTTGACAGTCGTTTGTGTCTCCGCTTTGATTTGACTTTGTGCTGTCAATTCGCAGCTGGCACAGCGCGATGCACGGCACGCAGCAGGTATTTTTGCATAGGCTACACTAGCGACAGTCCTCCTCCCATCTGCCACGCCCCTGCCTTGCCTGCTCTTGCTGCTGTGTTTGTCACGCAGAATTGAGGCAGCGAAAAAGACAGCGCTCAGC
This sequence comes from Zaprionus bogoriensis, assembly GCA_035046045.1. Lineage (NCBI taxonomy): Eukaryota > Metazoa > Arthropoda > Insecta > Diptera > Drosophilidae > Zaprionus > Zaprionus bogoriensis. The sequence goes on along the minus strand of JAWNOI010000095.1, from coordinate 62,090 downwards.
ATGAAGCAAACTCAATATGATGGCGGCGCGTGCTGTGTTAGCTCTTTCTAGCTTTATTCTATTTTTATCTCTAGCTTTTTTCAAGCTGAAAATAATTTTAAAATGCACTCTGCATATTTCAAAAATGCTTTAAAAATTGTCATGCAATTGTACTCTTTTCGCTTTTTGTATATTCCCAATGGGAAGATTCCTATGCTGAGTTAGCACTTTCTAGCTTTAATTGCAAAATAATTCTAGCTTATTCAAAGCTTAAAATGAATAATTATTTTGTACTTAATATGTACGAAATATTTAAAAAATCTTAGAAAATTATATATCTGCATATTTCGGAATAGATTACATATAAAGCGTTTAGCAGGAATTCAGCTTTTTTCTAGCTAAGCTTACAATATATTTTCTGCTTATTTAAGGCTATACATAAATTTAAATTTAACATTTAAAAATTTTAAATATATTTGAATTGCTTAGTTTTTACTGTTTAAATAAATTGCATTGTTAAATAATGCAATTTTTAACATGATTTAACAGTAAAAACTCACTTGAACGGACAAAAATCATCCAATATTTTTATTCAAAAAGAGTTTTTACTTGTGGGGAACTGACATTTTTTTCTGCGTTAAAGTAGAGCAGGTCCGTCTAACAAAGTTGTCCGTATGTATTAAACAAAATTTCGATCTAGTAAATTTCTCTATAATTTCATACTGCTAAAGTTGTTATCAAATGCGCTTAGTCGTTCATCTTCCCCGTCGCGCTTAATCAAAACTGCTGCCAGTCCCCCAGCAATTGCGTCACTCAAATGACCAATTCACAAATGTATTGCGTAGTGTACCTACTGCCACGCCTCTTCGTTGCGCCCCTTGCCACTCTACAAACTGTGCAAATGCTTTACGGGCGAGCAATCAAGCGTGCAGCTGGCAACTCAAAGAGAGTGGAGAGAGAAAGAAAGCAGTCGAAAAAGCCAAGGCAATTAAAGGCATAAAAAAGCGAAGCCAGTTGCCATTTGCCATTTGGCAGTTGCCATCTAATTTAGTTGATATAGCCAGCTGGGGGCGTGGCATACAACTTAAGTGCGTAAAATCAACAAAACGGAAACGGATACTCATGCAACTTGAGCGGAAATGTTAAAGGCACGTTGAATGCGACTGCGACTAAAGTCAAGAGACCCAAAAGTGACCCAAAAATAGCACACACAGCTAGATATATACGCTCTCTAGCTAAGTATGTGTGTGTTTGCGCTGCGCGTCGAGCATTAAATTTATGTACATGCCACGGGGGCGTATACGTAACGCAGCGCAACGTGACTCGACGCCGGCATAAAGTGTTGCAAATTGTTGTCCCTGTCGTTGTTGTTGTACCTGCCTAGCTGAGACATTTTATGGCCAGGCCGAGTAAAAAAAGCAAGTCTACAGTAAACAAGCTTGTTGCTGCCTGCGCTCCTTGTTGCTGTTGTTGTTGCTGTTGCCGCCGCGTCTTAAATCCGCCCAAATTAAGCTCTAAATTAGAAAAGCATCACTCGAACGTAATTGCCGGGTGCTCGCGCGATTTTTATGCTTTATGTCTTGGTTTTTATCTCCTTCCACCACTCCCCGCACGTGCTGGGCATAGCAAGTGAGTGGCCATAGGCTCACAGTGCTGTCCACACTGCTAGACACACTTCCAGTTGCTTCACTGTGGCCCTCGTATGCAGAATGCAATTTTATACAGGCGACAATTTGCCTGAAACTTTAATTTTTTTGGCTGCCGAAAGTGTCGCAGTTCACAGCTCACACAAGCACAAACACACACACACATATGTGAGCAGTCTCTGTGTGTGTGTCTGTGTGTGTTTCGGCCGGAAATGTTTTGGACGTTGAGTCGACCAAAATGACGGACAGAGACAGACAGCAGCTGCTCTGGTGCGGTGCAGGGGTAGGGTAGGGGCTTTGGCTACTGCCTGCTGGCTGACAGTGACAGCAATTATGCATAATTCATATGACAGCCCTCGGCAGCAGAAGCAGCAACAACAACAACAACAGCGCCAGCAGCAACAGCGGCAACAACAACAAATTCTGCATTAATCATGCAGCAAGCGACGTGTCCAGTTGATAAAACGAAGCTGAACTCAGTTTTATTAATACTTTTAAACGCCTGTCGACAGCAGTAGGCCGGCCTGTATATGCAGAGATATGTATATATATATATACATATACATATACATATACATATGTATTTGTATAGACTTGGTATGGCCTTAAGCTGGCAGAGATTGCAGGAAATTTAAGCAGCCAAAGCTGAATAAGCTAATGTGAATTTTATTGAAGAAGCTGCTGAATTTAGTGCAAGTTATATATAGATAATTTATGGCAGATATATATAGGAGTATATATATATATAAATTTATATATTTTTTTAAATATATATATATATTTATATTTATTTGTTATATTAAAAGCATATAATGTAAGCTTAAAATCGTTTTAAAAAAAAATAGTGGCAGTAACTTTTAAACTGAAGAAATTAATGGTAGTCAAAGCACTTTAGTTGTGGAAGCTGTTGAATTATGAGTAGTAGATAAATGCGTGTTAAATATAAAAAATATATTAGCTATTAGCTATGCTTTATGGTCAATAGAAATAATGTTCTACAACCAAAAAAAAACCAAGCAGGCAACAAAAAGAAATCTAAAGAAATTGGCTGCATAAATGATAAATGAATTATTAATACTCTAAAGTAAATTTTATGGTATATTTTTCTGTTGCTATACACTATATTCGTCAGGTAAAACTCTACCTGCAAACTTTCCACTTTTATGATTCCATTCAAAAGCAAACCATAAATACATACCAGACTAGTAAGCCCAAGCCCCTTCGGCACAACAAAAACCAACTAATAATCTTGAGAAAACTCTTAAGTTTTTTTTTTTTTTCAAGTTTGCCAACTTCTCTCTGGCCAATTAGTGCTATTCAAACACATGTCGAGCGATATGGAGCTCTCTTTTTTCTCTCTCTCTCTCTATCTCGCACTCCCACTCTGCAATTTTTCGGTCAATCAAGTATGACAAATTTACTCATCTATTCGCATCAAAAAATCTATTTATTATTCAAGCTGAGGTTGTGGTTGGAATGGAGCAGAGCAGCTTCCCACTGCTGCTGGGACGCACACAAGGAAAACCGCAAGAGAACATAAGAGAAAACACGACAGCGACAAAGGAGGGGGAGGAGGAGTAGGGGTAGGAGTAGGAGAGAGACGGACAAGATAGAAAACACAAGAGTTCTTCAGAATGTGCTCCAGCTCGGGGACTGACCGCATTTTAATGCCTTTTTCATTGTGTGGGCTTTTGTGGGTTTTTGCCTGGTCACGCCCGGTTCCCAGCACTCCGCAGCCACGCCTCGCACCAACTCCCACTACGCATGCAGCATTTTGCTTTGCATACTTCAAGGCGCGCGCTGGGCTCAGGCTCGGGCTCAAGCTCAGGCTGAATTGACGCCTTGTCATCAATCAATTCGCATGTAAAGCTCGTTTTTTACGCATTTTGCGACGGGGCTGGGAAGGTTGTTTCGGAATTTTTTATTAATTCTGCACAGCATTTTTCGCATTTTTGGCATTTCTTGCAGCTTTCGGTTTTGTTATATTTTTTTGTAGCTTTTTCTTGCTTGATTTATGACATTTTAATGAGTTCTCTGCGCGCGGTTTGTCAATGCGCGCGTCTTACGGCAAGATCTTGAGCCGCGTACGATCGTGGTGTGAGAGAGGTCAGGGTTCAAGGCCAGCACTTTGACCTGCGCGCCGTTGTTAAATTTTAATTGCTTTGCCCTTTTTGACCAAAAGCCATTAACCAGCAGCGTCGCAGTCGTCTCGTGTGTACCGCGCGTCGTATGCGCAATTATCAGTGCTAATTTGCTGCGACCTACACGAGCGCCACACACACTGCTTTTCCCCGCTTGCAACATTTTGTTGCGCTGTTTTATTGCTCGGTTATTTTAATTAAAAACTTTTGTGCAGCTGACAATACCAAGTGCTGCCTGGCGGCTGCCCCACAGTCTCCCCCCACAGCCTTCATTCCTTCATCCGCTTCCACTCAAAGTTTGCCTTGTTTTTCTGCCTGGCGGCAGACTCCGCCGACAGAATGTGCGAAAACAACGCTGTCAAGACGAGAGCTACTTGTAACTGCTTACTCTCTACTACATGCTCATAAGCAGGCTGGCTGTGTGTGCGTGTGTGTGTGCTTGCGTGTGTGCCTGTCTGCCGTCTTCGACTTTTGCTATTTTTATGCTCTTAAGACCATATTAGAGGCATATGCAAAGCATGTAAGGAGCCAAAGCGGTCGAGCTGCTGCTGCTGTTGGCACCTTGTTGACGTGGCTGTAATGCCAGTTGTTGTTGTTGTTGTTGTTCTTATTTTTGGTGTTGTCTTCCAAACAAAAGCGCAACGCGAGGCGCGCTAATCCCGCTTAACGTTTTGTTGACAACGCGGTCGTGTTCATAAATAAAAGCTGATACATAGATATATGTAAATACATATATACGCCAACATATGTGCACACACACACACACACACACACACTCTAGACTTATCTGGCGCTCTGAAAGCCCTTAGGGCTTTGGCTTTATTGTTTTAACCGTTTTCAGACGCGAGTGGCTGCATTTTATGGCTGGGTTTATAATGCCAGTCGATGCTTCAGTCCTATATATATGCAAAATTTCTATTTATATTTAATTTCTTTTAAATTTAAAGTAAATTAAAATTTCAACAACTAATTTGCCTTGGCGCACTGCGCTCTAAGGGAGAAGTTTGCGAGAAACTGCATTGAAGCTCGTTCGGTTTTATAATGCACTATGGTACATATTCCTGAGTACTTTCTCTCTTCCCTTTTCCCCTTTGAGTAGTACTTAAAGGTCATAAACTTGCACTCTATAAGCGGGTCAAGCACGGAACGGTAACTAATTTTTGCCATTGAAGTTGAGTTCTTCTGCACGCGCCTCACTTGCAGTCATAATTCGCGCGACTTTAATACGTTTTACACCTGCACAGAGATGCAGTGCCAGTGCCAGTGGCTGCGGCCGCGGCAGGTGTAGCTAGATGGCGGTGGTTTTGTTGTGCAAACAGCACACGGGACTTTTTAATTACCGCACATTAAAAGCAAACAAAAGCGAGGTACAAAAACAGCAGGGAACAAGCCAAGAAAGCTGCAGCCGAGCGTACTTGACCGTAGTATACCTTGCACCCTGCGAGAGCGTTACATTTTCTGTTTTTTCTGTTTTTTAATTAATTTTTTTCATATAGGAAATGGCTATAATATGCCTTTCACACTGTAAGATTCCATGAATTAATTTTTTTTAATGCAATTATGATTTTTTAATCACTGGCTACCTTATGGCTGTCTCATGCTGCTCTTCAGTAAGCTTCATGCCAAATTTGGTGTCTCTAGCTTTTAATATAGCTGAGTTCTGTGTGTTTTTCTAAACAAACGGACACTTTAATACACAAACGGACATTAAATAAATAGACGTGACAATCGATACTAATAAGGAAGCAATAGATAGCATATATACTAATGTTGTACCACTCTTCTCGTACTGTCAGTTACATACAGTTACACAAACTTGGTATACCCCTTTGCCAATTTTAATGCGGTAAGGGTATTAAAGGAAACTGAAAATAAAAAACACATTTTAATTGCAGGACGTGGCGAAAGCGCGTCTAAAATGCATGCACGAGCTGAGGCTGCAGTCAGAGAGAGGGAGTACGTGAGGCTGTGTGTGTGCGTGTGTGTGTGCTGCTGAGGCTGTTGTTGTTGTGGCTGCAAATAAGCTTCAGCCGCTTTAATTGCCCGCGCACAGCTCGACAAACAATTAACTCGGCCAAAGGACGCGCCGCTGACAAAATGAGAACAAAAGTGCAGAAGGAGCAGGCGGCGGAGGAGGAGGTAAACAAAACCCAAGAGGAAATGGCAAGCGGAAAACAGAAAATGAAAAATGAATTTTTATTATAGCCCTACTAGCGCTGTGTGTGTGTGAGTGTGTGTGCAGCAAGGCAGCGCGAAATGAACTTTAAGCGAGGCAATCGCTTGGAAACTTTTGAGCGTCTGGCGAGCTTAACCCTGTCGCAGGCACACACATGCAGGCACACACACACGCACACACACATACGCACACACACTTGTGCATTGAAGCGCTTGGCTGCTCTGGTAATTTGCAACAATGTGGCGAGTGCAAGTTGCCAGCGACAAGGGACAGAGGACGGACAAACAAGTACGACATCTTGCCAACGCTCTGTTGTTTGACATGACAAAGCCAAACACACTGCACAGCAGACATGCTGCTTGTGCCACGCCCACTACATGCTTGCTGCCAGCCCTAGCTACCCCTACCCGCGCCTCGCCTCTGACAACCGCAGTGTGGCCTCCCGTCGCTTTGATTGGCGTCAAGAAACGCATCAAAACGCAAGGTGACTTTCAAGTTCAAGACGCGCGGAGAGAGGGAGAGGAGAGACGAGACGAGAATAAGAGTGAGTGATAGAGAGGGAGAGCATTCCAGATATTTTGTGGTTAACTCTGGCTTTTATTATGCAAAAATTGTTGTGGCGCATTAAAGCGTTTATTGTCGAGCAGCTGGCAAATGGCCCAATCGAAGTACGTCACGGTGCGGGGGAAGAGTGAGGAGCAGCATGAAAAGCACGTCAGGCATTTGTAATTAATGCCAAATAGCCAATAGCAAGAGCCACAGCAACAATCAGGCTGCCAAATTGTTGCAATGTCAAAGGCAACTATTAAAGCAGGCCACGCCTGCTGCCGCTGCTGCTGCTCGTGTATCTGCGGTTTCGCATACTTGACAATTAGTACGCACAGTACATTAATTATGCATGCGTGTGTGTGTGTGTGTCTGTATATGGGCGTTGTGTCTGTGCCTGCTCTGACGCCCAGCAAAATTCTCCAATTTCCTGTGACACGCGCAACGCAACCAGACGCGGCGCTCCATGCCAAAGCATTTTTTCGGCGAGAACCGCAAACACACGCACACACACATACATGCACACGCATACTAACTATCACACACACTTTGACACTGTCAGACATATAGACTGTCACACACATGCGCTGCCCCGTCTGGGCCTGGTTATCTGAGCCTTGGAGCAGTGCACATAATTAGCTTGCCTTCATGCCTCTAGCCTCACCCCCCCCCCCCCTGCCACATCCCTTCTGCCGCCCACGCTGAGCACTGCTGCGTAATGTGATAGTTTTAATTGCGATTTGCTTGGCCCGCAGAAATTTGATTAGAATATGCTGCGAATTTAATTAAACTGCGCCAAATAATTGGGCAATATGAAGCCAAGTATATGAAATAAGAGCACAGAGCGAAAATCAAGTGAAAGAGTAGAGCAAAAGCTGCAGAAAGCAGCCAGTGGAAATGAGCTGGAACTAAGCAAATAGAGCTGATTTTTGCTTTCTACTATCACTCCATTTTATCTTCAGTGTTTTAATATTTTTTCCCCCATTTCTCTAGCTCCATTTGCTTTCTCTCTACAATTTCGCTGTTTGTTTTTTTTCTTTTAGCTCTCTTTTTTTGCTTACCTCTTTTTTACTGAAAAATTACAAAAAAAAAAAAGCAGTCATGTTTATGTTATCTCTCTCTTTTTTTTCTCTCTCCCTCTTGCTTTCTCTCTTCATCCATTACCTTTTACCTCAAGTAACTTCTGTCTACCTTCTCCATTTTCCTTCTAAATAATCATAATTTTCAACGCTTTCGCTGTCTGCTTCTGCTCGCTCGTCTCAGTCCTAGACTCTTACCTTTTCTTCTACACACCTTTTAGCTCTTTCTTTACTTGTTTCTCTCTCTCTCTCTTTTATCTCTCTTGCACTCGCCCCCTGCGCTTTGCTTCTTTCGGAATCATTCAAGCGAAATTTCTGTTTTTCTTGTTAAGTTTTTGCTGCGTCACAAAATTTTTGAATGCAGCGGAAAATGCTTGGAGTTTTCTTGACAGTTTTCCTGCTACGGCGATGCATGCTGCCGGCGGCTAATTAAAAGTGTTTCCACACGAAGTTCTCTCAGTTTTTTGCGTTGCGTTTTCAAGTTTTTGCAGCAATTTATCAAAACGGATTTGAACAAAAAATTAGAGAAAGAGAGAGAGTGAGAGAGAGGGAGAGAGGGAGGAGTGCTGCATCAAGTGCAGCTTTTGACATTTGCTTTTGTAATTAATAGCAGCAGCTGCAGTCAAGTTAATTGAATTCCTGTTGCAGTTGCGCAAATTGCGCATACGCGCCGTGTGCCCGTGTTGTGAGTGGTAGTGTGCGATTGTGTGTGTTTGTGTGTGTGCGTGTCTGTTTGTGGCATGTGGCCTTAACAAATTAAGCAATTTGCTGGCCAACTGCAGCTGCTGCTGCTGCTGCTGCAGTCAGGTGACTCTTGAGCGCATTTATCAAAGGAGTCTTCAGGGTTCGGCACTTTGCATGCTCGTGCATCCTTGACTCCCTTCTTGTTGTTGTTGTTGTTTTTCTTGCCTTCAAAGCAAAGCATCTGCTTGCGGTGTGCTTCTATTGCATTTGACAGTGAGCAAATCCCGCCTCGCCTCCCCCCGCCTCGCCCCGCCCCGCTTGCACTCGCACACGCAATTGCCAGGCGCAAACAAAAGCATGAAAAGCCTGGCAGAGTGCGGAAAGTGTGGAAAATGGGGAAAATGCGGAAAGTGATGCATGTGCTGCACTTTGTGATTTATGATGATGATGATAATGGGTTGAAATTGCAGCTGCTGGCAACGGAGCGGCAGCGGGGGCAGCTCTCGCTTGTTGAAAGTTCAATTAACATGGCTGCAAACTAGAGAAGAGCGTGAGGCTGAGAGGGTGGGAGGGAGTGTCCTGCAGTGGCCACTGCTGCACTTTGAACTTTTGTTGTGGCTGCTGCAGCTTGTGTGACAGACTCGAAACTGCTGTTGTGGCTTGTATTGCCCTTGTTAATGTCTATTCGGCTACTCTTTTCACTGTAACTGCTATGGATACTGCTGTGACTGCTATTTCAGTTTCTGTTGTCTTTGAAAAGGTTACTGCTACTGTAGCTATATGGGTTGCAGTAACTGCTACTGTAACTGTTACTTCTACTAATATTTTAATTGTTATTTTAACTAATATGGTTACTGTTACTGTAATGAATGCAGTAACTGCTACTTCAATTGTTGCTTTAATTACTATGACTGTTTCTATAACTTCTCTTATAGCTGCTACTGTAACTGCTACTTTAACTGCTACTGTATCTGATACTTTGACTATTACTGTAACTGTTTCTTTCACTGTTACTTTAGTTCCACTACCTATGACTGTGACTGTAACTGCTACTGTAACTGTTACTTTATATGCGACTACTTATAACTGTTACTGTTAATGCTACTACAACTGTTACCTTATATGTCACACTCTATAACTGTGAATTGTTGTTAAGTAAGTGCTACTTTACTAATACTGCTACCAAAACTGTTATTCCAATTTAATTTGTAATTGCTACTGTAACTGCCACCTGAGAGTTATCTTATCTCCTACTCCCACTACTTTAACTTGGCTTTAACATTTCCAAACCTGCTGTAAGTGCTACAATAACATATTTGCTACATAAATATTCTCGGTAACTACTGTAACTGTACAGAAACTGCTACCACCCATCGCAGTGACTACCATAATTGCTTTTTCTTTAACTGTTACTGTAACTAATATTGTTGCTGTCACAGTCACTGTTATTTCATTAGCTACTGTCACTGCTACTGCTGTTCGCACTGCTACTGTTACTTTTACAACAAAACTGCTACCACCTTTGCTACTGCGACTGTCACTGCTACTGTGCCTCGTAAAGTATCTATTACCGTTGCTGTTACAAATTTGCTCATTGCTTTGGTTGCAAAAAATACTCTCAGTACCATGGCCATTGTTACTGTAACTGTTACAGCTGTGCTTAGTGCTGCTACTGCTGTTGCTTTTACTGTTATTCTCGCTGCTGCTGACTGCGACTGCCCTCGGCATTGTTACTGCTATTGTTACTGTAACTGCTACTGTGACTGCTACTGTAACTGTTACTGTTATTGTTACTGCTGCTGGCTTTGCGACCTGCTACCTGCTACCTGCTACCTGCTGGCTGTTAACTGCTGCCGCCCTCCCACTTTCTCTGCCACACTCCCTCACTTTGTCTCTCCCTCTCTCTTTCTCTTTCGCTCTCTAGCGTATTAACCGCAATTGCTGACGGTTATCTCGGCTCGTTTTTCTTGGCTCGGCTCGTGCGTAAGGTAATTTATATGTTGCCACGCCCACTTAAACTTACCGCCCACGCACGGCAGCTAAATAAGACATTTGCGGCATTTCATCTTCACATTTGTTTCGCTCGCTTTTGGGCCACGTTTATTTGTGTTTTTCGCTTCGTTCCGTTTTAGTTCGGGCCACGCTTTAAAGCCACATATTGAGTCGGGAATGAGGCAGCACGGTGGTTAGATTGGGGAGGGGCAGGGTCGCAGGCGGCGCTGAAAATAAATGCGAGGGCATCGCATGCGTTGCCGTCGAGCAGCTGCTTTGTCATTTTCACGTGCACGCCCCCAAATACGGGCTGCCAGGGACACGCCCACCCAGCGTTACACATTCATCTGCAAGTTTTCCGCACACAAAGAAACGAGAAAAGTGTATAAAAAACAACAACAACAACAACAACGGGCAAAAAATGACATAAAGCGACATAATAATTTTGCCTTTGAAATTGCCTTACAATTGCTTTTGCGTATGTGTGTGTGTGTGTGTGTGTCGACTGGAGGCGGGGCAGGTGGCTGGGATTCGATTCCCTGGCACGCAGATTGCAGAACGCGCTTATTTTTAACTTTTTTACGCTCTGCGGCTTGCGCGATACGCGCCGCTTGAGAAGGACTTTACACGCACTGCCTAAAAGCATGCTACACTTTTTTTCTCTGCTTCCCAGCAGTGTTAGCACATGCAGACTGCGTCTTGTTGGCAAACGACAAGCTTCTACTTTATGGCCTGCCATTCAGTTTTATCAACAGGCATTTCTCATATACCAGACAGCACCCTGTTTGTTTGTTTGTCAAGATATGCATACGAAATGCGGCCCAGAGAAATGTGTGAAAATTGACTAACGAGGGAAAATGGTGGCGCGCTCGGGGAGTAAGGAAACTCATCTGGCAGCTTATTTCATTGGCATAAAAAGTAAATTACATTGACTTCATATAAAGGTCGCCCGCCCTCCCCTGCCGCTGGCTGCCACATGTCGCATGCATAATCATTAATAAAAACTACTAAATAGATTGAAGCTGCCTGTTGTTGCTGCTGCTTAATGGCGTTCATTAGCACACTCACACACACACACACATGCACGCCCTAAACTCGCGAGCGAGTGTCTTAAAGTTTCCGTTTGCCCCTGCCCCTAGCCCCTTTCAGTCCCGCGCCCAATTAATCTTAATTAAAGTTCTACACGCTGCGTGTGTGTGCGTGCGTGTGAGTGGGCGTGCCAGCAGCTGTTGCTATTGTCAGTGCTTGTTTGTGTGTGTGTGTGTGTGTGTGTGTGTGTGGTCCGCTTCCGTTTCCATTTCATTTAATTGTAGTACATTTGTCTGCTGCTTAATGGCAAATTTACGTGCGTCGTATAAATCAACTTTTGCGCCGTCGGATTTATTTTTAGCAGCAAAGAAAACGCTGCAAATTGCTTTCGGTTCGTTTCGGTATTTTATTTTTATTTTTTTTTTTTTGTTGCGCTAATTATGCAACAATCAGCTGGAAAATGCGGCAAGCGCATTTGCTGACCTCGCATAAAATACGCTGATTAAACTCGTAAAACACACACACACGCACACGCACACATGCGTACAGCTTACAACTGGCAGGCATTGTTGACGCTGTCGCTCAATTGTTTTTGCCGGGAAATTCAACAAGCTGCGCGCTGCAACAGTTGCCATTGCTGCGCCATTTAAAGACAATCAACAGGATGTTAATGCCACAGCCCATTGTGCCTCATTTCACTGTGCAACAATGCAAGAGTTCTGCCTGTGCAGGAACGTCTTCAATATCCTGTTTCCCGTTGGCGGCAGCAAGCAGTAGCAGTAGCATATTTTATTTAAAGCTGCGCGCAAAAGCATGCTACAATAATTTCGCTTTAGCAGCAAACCCAAGGATGCAAGCATTAAAAGACAACGCGCGAAAGTATGCTACAATAATTGGTGCACTCACTGCAAAGGACACAGCAGTATTAATATGCAGCAGTCGAAAGTATGCTACAATAATTTTAGCATGTCTGCAGCACTCGCAAATAAGCTCAAAATATTTCAAAGCAGCACTCGGCAGCTTTTATGCTCCCTTCTTTTTTTTTTAAACAAATCCTAATCCCCTGCAGCAGAGTGTTTTCAGGGATTACACTCGCCATTCGCCAGAGTCTGAGCCAGTCACGTACGGGTTCTATCTTCTATCTATGGTATTTGTGTCTGCCATTCGGACTATGCCATTAATTAACTAATTTCTGCTGCTGCATTTATTATGCCATACAATGGCAGCGATTAGTGAATCGATGAGTTGAGCTCTGCTCGATGGCCGCAGCTGTGCACTGCTCAAATTTACGAGCACGTTTTGTGGCCCGTCAAGGTGTTCGCATTGCGGGCCAATTATTCATGCAGATCGATTAGGCGCATTAGCAGCGAACCGCAGAACGCTTCACTGCGCGCAGCTGATTAAACGTTAATTACGCCAGAGTGAGAAGGAGCATAGCTGTAAGTGGCTGTCTACCGCTCTCTCTGTCTCCCTCTCTGTCTCTGCTGGCACGCTGTCAATCAAAACGAAATTAATTAAGAGCAGTGACGAAAAAAGCAAAGCAGAGAAGGAAACGGGCAGAAAAACTGTAGTCGTTGCTAGGCAAAATCAATCGATGGCTGCACTCGTTTCATTATTTTTGTTTTTCACTGTGTTTGCGCAAATTGCTTGCACAAACAGCAGGCGTTGGGGCAACGCAAACAGGCAGTGACAACACAATCAAAGATAAATAAAGCAACAGCGGGGTCAAGTATGCTGCTTCAGCCTCCTTGCCTCCTTCTGCAGGCTCTTAAATACGCGCCCCCAGAAGTATGCTACAAATTTATGCCAAGCGCACAGTCCAGGCTTAACTTGTCTCTGTGTGTAGGTGTAAGCTTTGTGTGTGTGTGTGTGTGAGTGAGTGGTTTAATTGCCCTCGCTGAGGTAAAAGCATATTTTACATACAAATTTCATACTTATATATAGCCTTTATCCGGCAATCTGCTTGCCATCGATTTAAGCCCCAGCAGAATTTCAATTAAAACTAAAAATAACAAGAGCACAAATATCTCAACCTTTGCCCAAAATCGTCTTCTTCTTCTGCTTACAGAGAGCGTTGTCTGGTCTGGTCGCCAGCTCCTATTGGGGCAATTAAAGCAGCAGAGGCAGCAACAGCAGCAACAGCAACGAGGCCATTTTATAATTACAAAACATAACGAATCTGAGAGCAAATCCCGAGCTTTCCAAGTGATTAATTTCCAACAACAACAACGAGCGAGCAACTTAAGCCAATTAAGCGACAAGCGCTCGCAACAAGAACAATCAGCACTCGCCGTACTTACAGCAAATGCCGCCATGAGTTTCCTCAGCTCCATGCAACAGTATGTAACAAGTGGCATATCCAGTCTGGGCCTCGGCAATCGGCGCTTCTCGCTGTCGCGCCAGGAGTCAAGTGAGCAGCAGCAGCAGCAGGCGGTAGCTGGAGGCGTGCCCGGCGCTGTAACACAACAACAGCTGTCGCAGCAGCCGCAGCAACAGTTGCAGCAACAGCAGCAATTGTTGCTCTCGCAGCAGCAACAGCAGCAGCAGCAGCTGCAACAACAACAACAACAGCAGCAGCAACAGCTGCAGCAGCCACACGCACACGCACCGCTGCAGCAACAGCCGAGCATTGGCAGCGGCCTGGGCCTGAGCGGCGGCCCCAATGTCTATGGCGCGCCCACACAGCCCAATGCGGGCGTGGCAGCGGCAACGACAGGCGGCGGTAATTACCCTGCTGGCGGCGTGGTAATCGGCAATCCTAACGCCACTAATCCATTACTAGGTGAGTTTCTATTTACGCTCGACTTTTGTTTGCCAGCCACACACACACACACACAAATGCTGCTGCGTGGGTGTGATAAATGGCGGGCCCAAGGCCTTATTGGAGACTCGCCGTGGGCGTCAAAGTGTGTCAAGATTAATGAAAACGCATGACAAATCAGACCAGAGACACGTATACAGCTTGATGTATGTCCGGGGCAAACGCGTTTGTATACAAAAACAATAATATTAATAATAATAACTGTAATTAGTTATGCAAGACTATAATATTATTAGATTGGAGCAGAGATTCAACTGGTTGCGTTTGGCAGCTGTTTTCCGCTTTCCTCTCCACTTGCACATTTATTATTGACTTTGCTATTCGCAGTATTTGGTTTTGAAATCGCGCATACGCCACGTTGTATGCCATTTTCAGTTTGTAAACGCAGCTGTTGCCACTGCACAGTGCACAGACAGTCATGCATAAATATTGGATATTAATGGAATACATTATCGATAGTAATATCACTTTAGTATCGAACGATAGCTACATATGTATATCGATAGCTGGAATTAATACACTTAAGTCGAACATTTCTTCGACCACTTGACCACTTTAACTACTAATATAAAATTACTAATACCAATATAAAAATTTCACGCAAAATATCAAAGTATCTTTAGTTTAGCTTCACTTAAATTACTAAGAATAGAATTATCGATAGTTTGAACCAACATTCCAATTGTTCAAATTTAAACTAACTGGAATTTTAATTTCTAAATAAATAGTATATTAATAAATATTATATTATAAATATTATACCAGTATCGATTGATATCTATCTTTATTTTTATATATCTACGGTAATCGTGAATAGTATTAATATCGATAGGTTAAAATAGTATTAGCATTGATTTATTTAAATTTTATTGTTATACGAAAAACTGAAAGATAAAAAGGTTATATTGAAAGACCTGTCGATAGCTTTAACTGTTATTTTAAATATTACTTCAACTCATAGAGAAATTATAATATTTAATATTAACGACTTATCGGTTGCGCGAAGTATTATACCAATTTATCGTCTTCAATCGAATTCCAACAACTTTAGAGTTCCAAACTTATATCGAACGTCTTATCCATGGCTGAAATCGACTCTTCTATTAACTACTTTACCATAACTAATAAAGAAATTATATTATAAAATAATCTCAAATAACTTATCGATAGCTTGAAGCAGCACAATTGATCGTATTTAATCGAATTCTAACAACCAAAAGGTATAAGACCTCAAACTAAAGACTTGTCGTTCAGCTGTTATCCATTTTCTAATTGATTACTTTCACTACTAAAGAAATAGAAAAATATTGATCGATAGCTGGAAGCTTTCTAGCACAAATCTTATCGAACAAATTCTGCCTATCGATATCTGACATCAAAGTTTCAACTGCTGCCAGCTTGACATTGCATTTTTCCATTCCATTTACTCATTTATTATTAACTCTGTTGATTTGAAGTTGGCCGCAGTATTTGCCTTTGATATTGCGCATACGCCACGTTGCACCCGATGCTGCACAGTGAGAAAGTCATGAATAAACAGTACATTGCAGCAGTGCTGCAATGGAATGCGTAATCGATAGCTTTGTCTGCGGTCACCCGCAAAAATGCAAACGGAATGCGTTGAACAGCAAAACTTTATGGAGTTTTCCGCTGCGCAAAGTCGCTGCCATTTCGAGTGTAAAATGCCTGACTTCGAAGTTATGTAGACGCAGAGACGGCGCCACGCATGTGGTGCCCCAAGGCGGGAGCAGCTTCTGCAGCTGCGGCTCTAAGCACCGAAGTTGCAGCCACAATCAGGCGCTTGATGCGCAAACGTTTGCAGCATTTGAAACAAATTGAAATTGGCTTATCTTGTTGCACGCGCCGCGAACGAGTGGTTGTCGCCGAGGGGCGTGGCAGACAGCAGGGGAGGTGGTGGGGGAGCAACAGCCAAAAAAACCGCCAATGTGTAAGCGCATTTGTAGCTGGCATTGTGTGCGTGTGTCTCAGTGTGTGTGTGTGTGTAGAGCTCTTTCAATTTCATACTTGCTTTACTTCTGTTTTCGCTCTGCCCCGCCGCGTCTGCCTCGCCGTGTGGAAGTTTCCGCTTTGTGCACGCCGAGAAATGCTGCAAGTTTTTGATCTTTTTTATTATATGTATTTTTTTTTTTTTTTTTTTTTTGCTGCTGCTCTTTGTTTTTTGGCTTTGCATAAGCAGCAGCAAGGGCGGGGGAAGCCCCAAAAAAGCCTGCGTGGCGTAGGAAGCCCCGGCAATGCCCGAGACAAATGGAGTGGCAGTCGAGCAGGCAATCCATGCCAGCAGCACAGCATCACTTCAGAAACTCTGAAGCTGCCAGTTTGCCATTGTGTCCTTGTGCTGGTAGCAAGAGCAGGAGCAGGCGCAGCAGAGGGAGAAAGAGAAAGAGGAGCAGGAGCAGGCGGAGGAGCAGCAGTAGCTGTGAGCGGAGCTGCAGCAGGGGTAGGAACAGGACTAGCAGCAGTATGGGCAGGAGCTGGTAGCAGCCGGAGGAAGAGAAAGACGAGCAGGAGCGGCTGCAGCAGGACTAGCAGCAGCAGCAGTAGTAGGAAGAGCAGTGGGAGCAGGCAGCAGAAGCTGTGGGAGTAGCAGCAGCAGGAGAAGGAATAGAACTATGAGCAGGAGCTGGTGTCAGCAGGAGAAGGAGCAAGAGGAGCAGGAGCGGCTGGAGCAGGCAGCAGTAGTTGCAGGAGGAGCAGCAGCAGCAGCCGCACAGATGCATGTCAAGGTTGCGGTTGTGTTGCCCAGAGCAGCGCCATTGCGCCACATCCTGCCGCCCGCCGGGAGCACTGCTCACGCCACATTGACCGCATCACATTGACTTCACTTGGCTGGCAGACTTCCCGACTGGCTGCCTGTCTGACTGCCCGACTGACTTCCCCTTCCTTCCCTTCCCTTCCTGCCTGCCTGCCAGCCAAACTCTCTTCCCGCCGGCAAATTGCAGCTGCCCCTAATCCATTAACATGCGCGTATTTCGCTGCTAAGTAGTGTCCATTGTAGCTGAAGTTACGAGCTGGACGCCCTCCCCCGCAGTCAAGTTGTTTATCACAATTGCGCGAGTTTCCAAAGTCACGCTGCAGCAGCATAAAGAATGAAATGAATGCGCCGCGCGTAAATGATTCACAGGGCAACATGAAAACGTAATTTGACTTGTGCGCGCAGTTTCAGACTTGCGTTACTTAGCAGTTAAAAGCAGCTTAAAACTGTTTGCCTCAATCCGATTGCAAAGTTTTTCTTTTTTGCTTCTATTTTTGCTGTCTGTTCTATTTTTTCTATGCGCCGACATTCAGCACGAAGCCCATTATCGTGTTGAGTAGCTATCGATAAGCAGGCTTTGTGCGGTGATATTTTGGTATTTGGTATTTGCTGAGTGGTGCGACTGGAGCTGCTCAATTGGTATGCCATTGGAAGCTATCGATAATTTAGAGTGTTGTGTTTCGCCTAGAGGCGTTCAATTGAGCACTGCTTCCAGCTATCGATAAGCAATAAGTGTTGCATAATTGCTTAGTATTTCATAACTGGTGCCATTTAAATAATAATTAAATGAATTAATTAATAAATTAATAAGAGCAGTGAATTATTTTTTGGTATTTGTTTAGCAGTTTGCATGTAGTTTTTTAATATCGATAATAAAGTTGTTTGATTTAAATTTAGGTAGTTCTTTAGTAGTTCGAGTTGCAGTTCTTCTTAGAATGATCAATTTTGTTTTGAATTTCGATAAGCAATAAGGGTTGGATAATAGCTTAGTATTTCCTAACTTGCTTCGAGTGGAGCTGCTCGATTGGTATGACGCTGCAAGCTATCGATAATTTGGAGTGTTGTAGTTCGCTTAGAGGCGCTTAATTGAACACTGGTTTCAGCTATCGATAAGCAATAAGTGTTGCATAGCAGCTTAGTAGTTCCTAACTGCTGCGAGTTTAATGTATTAATACGAACACTGATTTATTTGTGGCATTTGTTTAGAAGTATTTTTGTATATCGATACTAAAGTCGTTCGATTTTAGTTTAGGTAGTTCTTTAGTGGTTCGCGTTGCAGTTCTCCTTAGAACGATCAAGTTTCTTTTGAATTTCGATAAGCAATGAGTGTTGGATAACAGCTTAGTATTTCTCAACTAGTTTCAGTTAAAAATGGATAAATACGAACAGCGAATCTTTTTTGAAATTTTTTTAGAAGCTCGCGTGTTATTTTTAATATCGATAAGAATGTCGTTCGATTTCAGTTTAGGTAGTTCTTTAGTAGTTCTAGTTACAGTTCGCCTTATAACGATCAATTTTGTTTTGAATCAAATTGAATTGATGTAGTCTTTGATTGAAGTTGTGCGATATACATTTGTGTTTTAATGCATCACAGCAATTTAAAGTATTTATTCCCGGAAATTTAAAAGCTACTTAATATATGAATTTTTCTCTCTCTCTTCCTGTAGGCTATCCGAAGCCATTGCCAGGCAGCAGCGGCGCCGCGGGCAACTCCACATCCGCTGGGAACACGCCCATCAATTCACGTCGTCAATCGCGCGCCCTGGAGTGCCTGGCGCCACCGCGCACTGGCTCGTTTCGCAGCCGCAACTCGCCACTGCATCAGCCAGATCCGCCGCCGCGACCACCGCTGGCGTTCTGCAAGCGTCGCCTCAGCTGGCCCGAGGTGGATCCACGCTCCAATTCTGGGTAAGTGCGAAGAGCGAGAGAGACATACAGAGAGAGAGAGAGAGAGAGAGAGAGGGAGAGCGCTTAATGCATAGTTGATGACGTGCGAAAAGCCGCAAATGAATTTCGAAATTAACTAACGGGGCAACTGACCAGGCCAGCAGTGAGACGACGCAGCGTTCTAGCCCGTAGCGGCATGTTTGCCCATTATAATTAACTGCACGCACACACGTGAATGTGCAATAATTCGTGTGTTTGTGTGTGTGTGTGTGGGGAGTGTAAGTGAAATGCATAAATTAAACGCAGCGCCCAGGCCTAATGAGCGTCTTTGGGGAGCATAAATAAGCGGGAGAACTTAAACTGTGCGAGCGAGAAAGAGACAGAGAGAGATAGAGAGAGAAAGAGATGGGAGTTCTGCGAGTGTGGGATAAAGATAAAATGAATTATTTATCAATTAATTAATGTACTTCAATTCGTTTGTTTTCAATGCTCGCTCCCTCTGCCCCATCACTTTTGAGGCGACCTTCATAATTATGTAATTACAAAAGTTTTTTTTTGCCTGTCGTCTCAGCGCGGTAATTTCCAAAAGAAACTTTGGGCACGACCCCATCTAAGTCTATGCAGCATTGGCAGTTTCAGTTGCGGGACTCTGCCCCCCAGCCCCTGCCACAAACCTTTTGAGCTGAGGGAAAACTTTTTGGCCAAGTTACAAGCACGCTCGCTCACGCTGCCAGTATCTCCTCTCACACAAACACACACACACGCATACACTCTCGCAGAGCTTGGACTTGCAACATGGTGCAGTTGCTGCTGCTGCTGCATGGTGTCGGGCTCGGGCTCGGTCTGCCTGGCGACCGCTTTGCATAATGCGGCTTCAGTTTAACCTGAAAATGTGCGCATAATGAGCGCTCAGTCTTGAGGTTGCATTTAATTAAGCATGAAATGAGATTTTACTAGGTGTTGCTAAAAAGAAATATGTGCACTACGCGAGAGCTTGATACACGTGCTTGTCCCCCACTTTCCCGGCTGAGAAGCGCCGAGCAAGGCGAGTCATAAGTCGACTAATTAAGCCTTGCATCTGCACACTTTATCAATTATAAAGGTATAAAAACTGCAGTCCAGCACACTCGACTGTTAGATACTATTCACCCAGTTTATTAAATGCTTCAGCTGAACAAAATTGAGGAAATCAATACTATACTTAACTTCAGAAATAGTATACCTTTTAAGTTATGCTTTATAATGAAAACAAAATATTTTCCAGCTTAAAGTAAAATAATTAAAAATAAATGTATAATATAATACTATATAAAATTCCTCATGCCAATTTTAATTCTATGCTACTGCATTAATTAATAACATCATTAATTTAATAACATCGAAGCTGCAGAAATAGTATAACTTTTAAGTTATGCTTTATAATCAAAACAAAATATTTTCCAGTTCAAAATTAAAGAGTTAAAAATAAATTCTAAACACTTATACTATATAAAATTCCTCATGCCAATTTTAATTCTATGCTACTGCATTGATTCCATTAATTTAATAACATCGAAGCTTCAGAAATAGAATAACTTTTAAGTTATGCTTTATAATCAATACAAAATATTTTCGTGCTCAAAGTAAAATAATTTAAAATAAATTTAAAATACTTATACCATATAAAATTCCTCATGCCGAATTTAATTCTATGCTACTTCAATGATTCCATTAATTTAATACACCTTTTAATCGATTTCATATGCAGTAATGGTATAGAAATTAATTAGTCACAAAGCTGCAATTAGGCAAACCGCAAAACGCGAATGCATTACGGCATTTTTATCTCTCTGCTTCTGTGTTTGTGTGTGTGTATGTGTGTGTTTATAAATTATAGACAAATGCAAATGCGACGATTAATTAAATATCGACAGAGACAGGCCACAGCGCAAATTTAAATGCCACGATTTGAGACAGGCCCGAGGATATCATGAGAATAATGAATAATTGCCGGACACAGGCAAAAGTTCCGGCGGGTAGGCGGTCTCTGTTTACCTACGCTTGCATTCTGCGACAAGATAAATACACCCAAGAAATAAATAAATAAATAATAACTGCGACAAAAAGTTGCCTCAGTTGCGGGCAAAGTTTGCGGACAGGCGAAACTGGCGAACAGCAAAGACCAAAAACAAAATAGGGAAAATGGGAAATGCCAACTACGAGCTGAGAACTGAAAACTGGGCACTGGGACTATCTCTATCCTCTATGTGTTTTGCAGGGACATTAAAGTTGCAACTTTAAAGTGAAAGCAAAGCGAAAACATCTGCGCAGTAAAAGTTTCAAATTAAATTTTAAACAACCAAATAAAACAAGTGAAGAGCACGACAGTCGAGTGCGTCCAACTGTTAGATACCTGTCATACATTTTCAAATTCTTCATTAATATTAAATACTAGTGTTTTATTAACTCATAGGTGCTCCGTTTTTGTGGATCTTTCATTTACAGACCGTTCTCACACATACAGTCAAGCATAATTGACTAACTTCTGTGTTTTTTATGCTATCAGCTTGAAATTTGCAGAAAAGGTTTACATTTTAGTAAGGTACACATATGCCAAAGAAGAGTATTGGAACTTAAAAACTTGGTTTGATATTCGTGTTTGAAATAAAAAGAAAACCTACTGAGAGTGAGACGTTTAAACATTCAGTCAGACGTATGCTGCTCCAGAACATATACTTTCTATAGTCTACCCTCATCAGTCTGCTGTACAAATTTGCAAAAAGCTTGAATTTTATTTTTAGCCATTTTCAATGGGAGACTGGTATAAAAATGTCAACTTTCTGGCCAAGTTGCAAACAATGCAATGTTTGCTTTGGCGGACAGGGCAGGCAGGGGGAGTTAAGTGTCGACAAAAGTGTTGGCTACACTTTTCGGGGCCCGCTGTGGCTGGCAATGTAAAGTTTATATTTGGTTTTTTTTTTTTGTGTGTCGCTTTGAGCCGCCGTCATAAACGTAAAAATCCCGCAACGCCGGCGACCAAGTTAAGCCGCTTAGCTGCTGCCCATTTTGTGCTGAGTGTGAAAAGTTTTGTAGATCAATTTTGCAGGCGTAGCCTGAGCGAGGGGGGGGGGCGGGGTGGCGAGGCAGCCAGCTTGAGCTTGAGCTTGAGCCGTTTGTTGCCATGCAAATCAAATGATTAGGCACATCATTTAAGCCGGCTCGCTTATCTTTGATAACGCGATGAACCCCTTATTGCAGAGACTGTGTGTGAAATCAGTTAGCGGGCGCACTGGGCGTATGATTAATATCGAGTTTTCAATAAAACTTTTGCACGGCCGGCAAACATATTTGTAGACAATTAGCGTGACAAGACAGGCAACAGCAGAGTAGACCGTAGAGCAGAGCATATGGCCAATGGGCCAAAGGTCGACCCTCATCAATGTTGAAATAGGTTTGACAATGCAAATGAAAGTGGCGAGAGGCGAGGATGGGGATTGGGGAGAAATGTAAATGGCATACGAATACGACAACGACTACGACGAATACTTAATACTTATGCAGAGCATATTGACAGCGCCAATTAGGCAACGGGCGGGGCGAGACGAGGCCGCCGGCGAGTCAATTTCCAAAATTGTTTGATAGAGTGTGTCGAGTCGTTCACTCTCATTCACTCTCACCCATCTGCTCTCTCACTCACTATATCTCTCTCTCTCTCTCTCTCTGTCTGTCGTTACAGTGTGCAGGAAACGGATGGCTCGTATTTTGAGAATTTTACATCGCTCGGCTGGAAACGTGAAAATCGTCGCATGTCGGCGACGCGTGCGGCCGAATCACGTGCCGAGGCTAATCCCGAAAATGAACGTGATCCGCCAGCGCCCGAGGAGTCCATTGACCGGCAGGACGAGAAGGAGTCGCTGTACGTTGAGGTCCTGCACACGATTGCCAACACGGTGGGCGCGCCAGCGCCCGGCGGACAGGTACGTTCCAGCTTCAGCAGCATATTTGCCTAGCCACAGCATATCTACTACTAGACATATATAAATACTATATACAGTACGTACTCGATAATTCATACAATGAACGGACAGGCTATGTTCGACTTACTGTAATGTATGGAAAATGAAAAACATAATAATTTTATTTAAAAAACTAAAATTTGTGAATATTTTGATTCCAAAAATATTGAATTTATTTTAAATACATACATTACAGTGTAATTATTATAAGTACAATTTCAAATTATCAATAAATCCGAAATATAGTGCTCTTGTCCGTTACAATCTAAAAATATCAAAATTAGTAATAAAAAATTAATATAATTTAATTTATATATTAATATAATTTTTTAAAATTAATTTTAATGAATTTTGAAAAAATTAAAGAAGTGTCCGGCTTAGAGAGGTCACGAGGAAGGAGTTTCTGCCTTTTGCATGGATTAAAAACACTAGAATGTAAAAAAAACGGATTGCCCAAATTATCGACTGCCCGAATTATCGAGAACGTACTGTACTTTCTCCTACTCATGTCTGTTTGTGGTGGAGGAAAATCAATAGCCGGGCTAAGAGTCATATGAATCTTTGATTAAGGTAACCGCCTGCCACGCTCACAACTTATGCAAATAGTTGGAAATTACACAAACTGTATTTTAGCTGGAAATTAACGAGCAGAGCAGGCCAGACCATGACCATATGCATTTTATGCTACCATACTATCTGTGCTCATGTTCAAGGGTTACTTCGGGCCCCAAGGCGCAAGTAGATGATTGAAGGGTCGCCCGTTAATCACGTGCGCTTGACCCCCAAAATGTTGTGCAATTTAAATGATTAATGCCGGGGCAAGCGGGCGGGTAGATTAAGGTCAGAAGACTTGCAGAGCAACAGAATTCAATTATAAAAGTGTTGTCCAACTCGGTTTGCCGTTTCGATTGCCGTTTGTAAGTAATTTTCCAATATTTTCTCAACTCGCCGGGCATAACAATGCCAGTTCCATCCTTCTCCTCCTTCGTCTTCCTGCTTCGACAGAGCTTCGCTTTTCAATTATCGTTTTTAATTTAACAGTAAGAAAATTGCACAACTAATGAAACTTGAGCTGACTGTACGTTGCGTTGAGAGGATTGTGTGCAAGATGGTTTGGGATAGGGGTCGAAGGGGGAGCTAGGGGAAGCTCGGTAGTTGGGGTGAAAACTAAGTAAGTCGGCGAAAGGGCGAAAGGTTATGGCTGCGTAATAAAAGTTTCAACAGCGGCAGGAAAATAACGTTAGTCCTGCTGTGATTGAGTTGAAGCTGCTTCGGTCTGGTCGCTCAAGTCTCGCGGGGCCCCTGTGTGCACGCTGTGTGCCCTAGTCAAGAAAGTCGAGTCGAGTCGAGTCACTGAAGTTATTTATTCCGGCCCCGCAACGGCTCAGCGGGCGGCTCAACAGCGGTTGCTGCTCAGCCTTTCATTTCACTCTCAGTGCGGATTTACGTCTCCATTTTTCCAGCCCCTACATTTAATGGAAAATAATTACAAATAAATGTGTAGCAGTGCAAGTGGGTTAATGTTTTTAATGAAAACTAATGGACAAATAAATGCGGAAAATTGCCGTAGAAAAAACATTATAGGGTATGACGAAGGTCGAGCTATACCGTAGAAGACGTTATTTGTGGCAGCGAACTTAGCGAACTTTTAATTTGCTCCGCATTGCATTGAGGCTGTGCTGCGTTGGGAACAAGTTCGAGTGAAAGGCTCAAAGGGATAAAGCAGAGATCCTGTCGTTCATTTATTTCCTTCGTTTGAGTCGATAGATATCGATAGATGGACTGTTTGTAGATGTGCCTGTATTGCATTGAGGCATCGAAAATGGCTTCAAATGAACAATTGCATTGATGCTATGGTGCATTAGGGACAAGTTCTAGTATGAACGATTCAACGAGCTTAAGCAGAGATCTAGTCTAGTCTAGTGATCTAGTGCTGGCACAACATCGGGGCACTATCGATACTATCGATTGTGGGAACCTAATACCTATACAAATAGATACGATACATTTAAAACAATATTACGATAATAAAACAAAACAATAAAATATAATTTTCGAATTAAAAATCGATAGTATAGATGTTTTTTTCGTAAAAACATCGAAAAATCGATAGTTGCAAACATCGAATTTTTGCCAGCTCTAATATGATTTGGTTGAACCAGTTCAAATGGTCAACCAGCCAAAACGTCGTTGCAATGAGGCTGTGGTGCATTAGGAACAAGTTCTCAGAACGGTTCAACGAGCTTAAGCAGAAATCTAGTCGCTCCTTTAGTTCGCTCGTTTGAGTCCACAAATATCGATACATCGTCTGTGTGTGTGTGATGGATCAATGCGCCTCCACAGCTTATACACTTTTAAGCCGATTCATCCCCAAAGCGTGTGTGCGTGTGTCTGTGTGAAAATGGTATGCGCTCGCTTTGAGAGAAAAATGAGTTTCAGTGCTTCTGGCTTTTTCTGGTTCTTAATAATTTAGATGGACGCTGCCTAGGCGACTGCAGTCAAAGCAATCAAATTAAAATAATACTCGAACACAGCAGCCAGGCGGGGGCGGGAGGTAAGTGATGAAAGCGCTCCACTCAAAGCGTGTGCAAATCATCAAGTCAGACGGCAGAGCGAGCAGGAGCTAATAAATTCGAAAAGATAAATCAATATGGAAAAAAAATATACGTAGACAGAGAGGAGAGTCAAAACAATTTTGATATTGGGACGCGCGGGCACAAAGCAAACAAAGAACAAATTTCTGTTGCGCTGGCGGAAGCCAATAAAAATGCGCAAAAAAATACATTCTTTGTCGTATTTTTGCTGTTTTTGTTTATGCTGCGATAATATGCTAATTTATGCCGCTCAGCCTGATGATATTACAATTTTGTTTGCCTGGCGTTGAAAATATTTACAAATAAATGACAAGATAATTAAATGAAATTAAATTAAATGCGTGTCGCTGTGTGTGTAATTTCAGGCGACAATCGTGTGTAACGCTCTCACTCACTCACGCTATGCCTTTCTCTCTCTCTCTCCCTCTGCCCACAGTTTGCGCATTACAAGGACGAAATGTATCTGCATGCACAGCGCGCCTTTGGTGTCAATCCGGATCGTCATTATCGCCTGCTGCACGCCTCCGCCGAGGATAAACCAAAGATAATCGTTCTCTCTGCGGTCGTCATCGAGGCGGATGGCCTCGAGGCGAAGGATGCCAATGGTAAGCAGCGTACTGCATCTCTTTCCCTCTCATTATCCCATCCTGCTTGAGATGTATCAATCTGTCAAGAGTTATGCGTAAATATTGGTTCCGCTTTATTCTTGTTTGTAAATTAAGTTTGCTTTAGAGATGGCGAGCTATCGATGACGATTATTATCGATGAGTTTGAGTTTGCTAATTACGGCGCTACGCCTCTATAGTAAACTAAGTTTATAACTTAAAAAAATTATATAACTAAAAAATAGTAGAGTAGTATCGATAACGATGACTATAATTTGAAGGGTTAGAAAACTATCGAAAGCGATTACTCTACAATCGATATGACTTCAAGTTAGTTAACAATGGCACTAAGCCTCTACAGTAAACTGAGTCTATAAATTAAAAAAAAAACTAACTAGAAAATAGTAGAGTAGTATCGATAACGATGACTCTCATTTGAAAGGTTAGAAAACTATCGAAAGCGATTACTCTACAATCGATATGAATTCGAGTTTGCTAACGATGGCGCTACGCCTTTACAGTAAACTAAGTCTATAAACTTAAAAAACTAAATAACTAAAAAATAGTAGAGTACTATCGATAACGATGACTATCATTTGAAAAGTTAGGAAACTATTGAAAGCGATTACTCCACAATAACAAACTCAACTTACAAACTTAGGAAATAAGGAATAATAAATAATAAAAAAAATCGATAGACCTATCGATAGTTTCCCAGCTCTATTTAGCGACTGTCGTCAATAGTTGCATTATGAGAGCGAGTGTGTGAAAGTCTTGCGTATGTGTGTGTGTGCAAATCTAGCAACCAAACGAGGCATCAATAAACGCAAATTTAACATTTTTGCCATTCGCCCGGGAGTCATCGACCCTCTCTCTGCCATACTCTCTCCTCCTTGCTGCCTTCGTTCAATAAATTTGCAATTTAATGCTTCCCATTTTGTTCATTATGCTCGAGAGCAGCGGCGCAGCAGCAGCAGCGACGTCAGCGTCGGAGGCAACGCAATTTCGCATTTTAATGTGCTCAAGGATGTGTAAGGAATACGTTGAGTGCTGTTGGGGGTCTGCCTCTGCCGCTGCCTCTGCTACTGCTGATGCTGCTGCTGCACTGCCAGCAGCCTCAAACTTCAGCCAACCATCTGCTAAATGTACTGCTGACGGCTGCTGTGCCCCCACGCCTCCCCCGACCTCGCTGCTGTCCCCTGCTGCGGGGCAACAACAGCAGCAGCAGCAGCAGCAGCAGCAACTCGTTGCCAATGAGACGTGGCTGATGAGTGGCGTCGCCTTTGTTTGGGGCATTCTCAATTGGCATGCGAGTGTGTAAACTGCGTGTGGGTGTGCGTGTGTGCGTGTGTGTACACGTGTTCCTAAGCTGTAGCCAGGGTTGCAGCTGGGGCCAGTTTCAATAGTTACGCAGCAGCAGCAGCAATTCATGTTCGAAACGCCCGGCGAATTAATCGAAGTGGGGTAAAGCGTTTAGCAACAAGCTCGAAGATCGAAAATGTGTGCAAAAATAGCGAACTCGCATGAGAACCATTGCGAAAATGTTTGCCAAATTGAAGTGGCAGTTAAAGGAGCAAGACAAAAAAAGTTGGACATAGTTTCATGGAATTTTACGCATATTTCTTTGTACAGTTTCGTCAAAAATGCATGTTTATCGATATTTAATATTATGTTTATTGACTCTATATTTCCATCATTGAGTGAGGCACTTCCATGGAGCCTGCTGAGGTTCAATAATGTGGGATTTATACTCTTCAGAAACAAAGAAATATTTTTTATTAAATTAAAAATTAAATTAAATTAAATTAAAATAAATTTTAAGTTGTCGCTGTTTCAGCTTTCAAAACAAACTCAATACATCGAACTAATACAAACAAAAACCCTCTTAAGATTTATGCTTCTCAAGCTCTACTTATTGCTAATTAGTGATGACTTTTTTTTATTTATAATAAGTAATGATACTTCATGAAAAAAATGGCATAATATCGATAGTAATTGTATAGTATTTAAATAATAAAGTTTTTAAAATAATAGAGATCATACCTAAAACAAAATTTTATTTTAGATAGACAATTGCACTAAGACTTCATCGTATAATTATAGTTTATCGTACTCTTCATTCTTACTTCTGCATTTCCAATTAGTGATGACATCTTTACGCAATTACCCAAATTGATAAGGTATCGATAACAATTGAGTTGTGATGAAATACACACAATAAAAGAAATTTTCCTCAACCTAGAATTATAGTGACATAAGGAGGAGTTATCTGTACTATAGGCATTACACCTGCGTATGGTAATAAGTGTGCTTAATGCGTGTGAATATGTACCTATGTGTGTGTGTGTGTGCGAGCGTAATAAATCAGCAGCAGAATCAGTTAATAATTGAGCGGCACTTTATGTAAATGAAATGTTAATCATACGCCGTGTGGGAGCAGCAGTGTCTGGCGCCAGCTGACAATGTGTGCTCGCAGCTCCGCAGGCAGCTGCCATTAATTGCCGTTTTATGTCGCTCGCTTCTCATTAACCCCGTCTGCCTGTGTTTTCTCCTCTCGCTTGTCGCTTTAACTTTAACTTTAACTGATTCTTTTCTTGGTTATTTGGCAGGCTTCTCGGATCCGTACTGCATGCTGGGCATCCAGCCGGACGGCGGTCCGCCCGTTTCGCCGCTGCCGCTGCCGCCGACTCCGCGCGCTCTCTCCGCGGACATGAGCGGTGGGTTTGATAACAGTGCCACTGACTCGCCGCCGCACCGCAAGCACAGCTTTCGCTTGAGCTTCAAGCGGCGCGAGGGGGGCCGGCGGGAGCAGCGCGACTCGCTGGGCGGCCCGGTGCCGGCCAAGCTCATCAAGGCGACCAGCATTAAGCCGCACACGCTCAGCCCCAAGTGGAACGAGAAATTTAAATTGTAAGTGAACCAAGGGGAACTACTTTTTCTGCACCTCTTTCTCTCTCTTTCTCTATCCGCTGTCTCTTCTATTGCTCCCTCTCTTAGCCGGACAATTGAACAATTGTGCGGGCATTTAAATTCAATCACGTGTCCATTATCGCTGGCAAATCGCCAGGCAGCTCCATGCCGGATTTACTTCAAATTATTCAATTACAGTAGCAGCTTTTCCTTCTCTGACACTTTGGAATTGCAATTCGATTTAAAAGGTGCCCGGGGGAGACTTCATTTACGCCTCGCCGCATGACAAATGTTGCGTATACGCCTCGTGCGCCGCGCGCATTTATCATGTACATATCTAGCAGCGTGTTGTATGAAGTCGATGTCCGAGGGGGCACGTGGGGTGCAGGAAACGTAAACAAGTCTCCTATTCATTTATTGTGCACTCGTTATTTACGAGCTGAGGAAAAACACATTTAATTGCGCCATAAAATCGACAATACATTTTCAAGCATAATAACAACAATTGCGTGCAATTGTGCAATCGCAAGCAAATTTATGTTTCTATTGCAATCAAGACAAGTTAAACACTCACACGAGAGACTTGCGCTTAGGGATGGCAAGACTGAGCGTGTGAATCATCGCTTGGTTTCTTGAAAATGCAATTATTTTTTATTTATTCATATATTATATATTTTTCCTGTTAAGCAAACAGTTTTACGTGAATTTATATGGCATTTATTCAATATTAATTATGTTTTCACTTTAAATATTTCAATATACTATAAAATATTTTTATTAATATATGCATAATTTTTTGCCAGCCCTAGTTGAGCTGTTTGAATTTTAATTGCATTTATTTTGCAATCAATGGTTAAACACACTCGAGAGAATTTTAACTCGTTTCTGATCTGCAAAATTTCTTTTTAATTTTCTTGTAAATGATATTGCGATATTTATTGTTTATTTTTTTTATTCATAATTTATTCAATTGATACCAATTGTTTTGCTTGCCATCCCTAGTTTTGCTGTGTTGTGCTTTTCTGTGTTTATTTTCCCTTGAGTTCAATTTGTGTTTCCATTGCAATTAAAACAAGTAAAGCACACTCGTAGGAGAAAGTTGTGATTAGGGCTGCAACGATGTATAGCACAGTTTTAAATGATTTATGTTTTAATTGATTTTTAATTTGATTGCAACAAAAATTCATTGCATTTTCAATATTTATATTTATTAGTTTTTTTTTTATTTACTAATTTAATTTTTTTTTATTTTTTTTTCATTATTATTTTTTTTACAAATTTTTTTTTATTATTATTTTTTCTTTTTTTTATTAACGCTTCATATTTCTTTTGCCATCCCTGATGCTAGTATTTGCTTGAATTCAATGTATTGAATGAGTTAAAAGTTATACAAAGAGAACTTTGTATTTGATTTCCGAGACACAGAAAAGCGACTATAACTGCCACAATTAAACTCTATTATGGTCAATAGTAAAAGTGGAGCCGGCTCACTCGATAGTTCGATTGCTCAGCTTGACAGAAAGTGTAGCATACTTTCATGCGCTGGGGGCTAATTAGACAAATTAATGACATGAGCGCATATGTGTGTGTGTGTGTGTGTGTGTGTGTGTGCTAATGACTTACTGTTTTCAGTGACATCGATGACATCAACACGGACACCTTCCACTTGGACATTTGGGACCACGATGACGAGAGCTGCGTCATGGACGCCGTCTCGCGTCTGAACGAGGTGCGTGGTGTGCGCGGCCTGGGACGCTTCTTCAAGCAGGTCTGCCAGTCGGCGCGTCAGGGATCACAGGATGATTTCCTCGGTTCGGTCAACATACCGCTGTCGGAGATACCCTCGACTGGGCTGGACGCATGGTTCAAGCTGGAGGCGCGCAGTCATCGCAGCACTGTGCAGGGTCGCATACGGCTCAAGCTGTGGCTCTCGACGCGCGAGGATCGCAGCAACGTGGCCGATGAGAACAACGAGCAGCAGCTGCACAAGATCGAGCAGCTGCAGATGGTGTTCATGCAGCACGAGGTCAACACGCACGAACCCTCGTGGACCTGGTGCGGTGATCTGCCCGGCCCGGCGCTTACCATACTCCATCAGCTGGCCGTGCAGGCGGAGCTTAGCGATCTGCAGTGCGCCATGGCCAGGTAGGCGGAGGGGTGGAGGGGCATGCACACTAACGTAATCGATAACAAACGATAAATGTGGCTGCCGATATTTATTTTTTTTTTTTTAGATATGTTGCTGCTGCCAAGCTGAACCGCTCGACGCCGCTGGATCCGAAGTTCCTGCATCGCCTGCTGAGCGACGTGGAGAAGCAGTGGAATCAGCCCAATCAGGAGGCGCTCTCGCGCGATCTGGAGCAGTGGCTGGCGGAGGCAATGAATGGCTTTGTGGAGCGCTCGCTCAATCAGATACGGCGACATCGCGACATCTTTCCGGCACTGAATCCGCCTTCGCTCATCCGCCTGGAGTTCCTGCTGCGCTGCCTCGGGCTGCTCGGCTCGATGCGCGCCTTTCGCGCCGTCTGCCCCTTCAACAAGGGTGTGCGCGGCGAGGTGGTCAACGCCCTGCGCAAGGGCTCCGTCATGTGGGGCCAGCAAGTGCTGCGCGAATCGCAGTGTTTGCCCAATCCATTATCGAATTTCGTCACAACATTAACCGCCGACATTCAGCTGGGCCAGACCTACTACCATGCGCTGTTCGACAAGTGAGTAAACGAGCCATGATTGCCGTCCCATCCCCCTCTCTCCCTGCCTCTCTCTCTCTCATTGCCTGAAATATGTGTGGCACGTGTCGCATATAAAGCAAGGTTGTGCCCGGCCAAATAGAATTCACAAACAATTTAGCAAAACAAACAGCGAACATCCCTCCGTTCGTCCGTCCGTCCGTCTGTCTCCCCCTTCAATGGGACACTCAAACGAAATGTTGTCGTCCATCGGTTTTCCATTTCAGTTTGAAACTGTTGCCCGGCAAATTGGTCAAGTTTATAGTTGCCACTAATCAGTTGGCCAGTTAGTTAGCTCTTTGCTGGCCATAAAACAAACTAAAGCGCGCCATTGCCGTTGCTATCTGATCTGTAAACGGAACTGTATTGGCAACTAATCGCAGCACTTGCGCTTAAATTGCATGGATTCCCTTGGATGTCGAGCGTGAAGTTTTTATGTAATCGATATATCGCTTGTTTAAGCTTGAACCAGTTCCAGCTCACGTTTTGCAACATGATGGCGCCGCTTGGTCAAAGCAAACACATACAAACAAGTTGGAATATGTGGATGTGGAACATGTAAATTGTGTGGATGCCGTTTGATGTTAAGTTGTTATACAATCGATAAATCGTTTGTACTTGTTGCTGCGAGTTCATGTTGCGCAACATGAGCAAGAAAAAAACCGAAATATGTGCATGCATAAATTATAAAATAAATGCTTCTTCTTTTATGTTTTGCGATACAAACAATGTGGATTGCGTTGCTTGTAGAACGTATTTTTAATATATTCATGTCATCGATATATCGTTGGTTACACGTTTGATGTAAATCGATAGATCGTTTGTGCTTTTTGCTGCGAGTTTATGTTGCGCAACATGAGCACGAAAAAAACCGCCGAGACACGTACACATAACATAATATAAAACATACTTTCCTTTAAAATAATCGATAAATCGTCGCGATACTTAAAAATAATGTGGATTGCGTTGCTTGTTGTTGATGTAAAGTTTTTATATAATCGAAAAATCGTTCGTACTTGTTGCTGCGAGTTTATGTTTCGCAACACGAGCACGAAAAAAAACGAAACATATGAAAAACATTAATTAAAATAATCATTTTAAATAATCGATAAACCGTCTGTCTAGTTAATGTAAGCTTAAACCATTAAACGCTCATATACGATACTTACAAATAATGTTGCTCGAGTGCCTGCGTTGCTGGTAGAACGTATGCGATTTTTAGTATTTTCATGTAATCGATATATCGCTAGTTGCACGAGTAAGCTACACCTGCGCTCGTGCCTGTTCGCGCTCACGTTTCGCAACACTGCCATGCCTGTCGATCACAGCGCAGCCACACAGCACCCACAAAAAAAACATGGCGTCGAAACATCAGTCTAATCAGTCGCATATTTGCTAGTTAGCGAGCCCATAAAAGCTTCCTAATGAGCACATCAAGTGGCTTACACACATAAGCCTCAAATTAATTGCGCTGTCATAAAAATGTGCTCACGTTCCGAGTGACTGGCATCTTGATGTTGGGTCATTTCAGCAGCTGATGCGTGTCCAGTGAGTGTGTAAAGCACCACAACCTCATGCAGTCTCGTGGTGGAAGTGTTGAAAAACGTTGCTAAATTTAGCTCAAGCAATCCTGCAGCTAATTGGAAGCATTTCAAATGAAACTTGAAGCTCTGCGCTTTGCTCCATCGATTTTCAGCTGCAGCTGCTCATTCTGTTTTTTTTTTTTTTATTGCAGCACAAATGGCATACAGTACTTCAGCATAATCTACAAGCAGTACGACGCAATGGTCGGCGACGAGGTGTACACGCGCATGGCTGCTGGGCAGGTGCCGGGGGTGCGCATGAATCTCTCGCAGTACGCCGTGCTCGAGGGCGACGTTGAGCCCGTGGACACGAAGCCCTTTGAGCTCTTTCTCGCACTGCAGGAATTCTGCCAGCTCAAGCGGCATTTGTCCGCCCAGCCGCAGCCGCCGGAGAAGCCGCTGGCGTTGAGCAACAGCCACGAGTGGTTCATACCCACCTTCGAGCGGTGGATGATGATCAGCAAGGCGAAGGCGCTGCAGCGCATACGCGCCGCCATACGCATGGACGCCATCTGCGAGGGCGAGCGCATTGTACGCTACAGCAGCTCGTCCGTGGACACGGCCAGCACACTGCTCAACGTCAAGGAGTTCTGGAAGGTGATCAACTGGCCGGACGAGGACACCGCCATCATGCTGGAGTCGCAGCTCATCGATGTGGTCTGCTCGGCAGCGATGCACTACTGCGACTTGATACACACGACGCTGGCGGACAGCGGCTACTATGAGCAGCAGGGACCGTTTCGCTGCTCCGACGACATGTGCGTCACGGTGAACAATGTGGAGTATGTGCGTCGCACGCTCGCCGAGTTTCGTTCGGATGAGCAGCCGCTGGAGGAGTCGGCCGACAATCTGCTCGAGTCGAGTCTGACGCACATGGAGAATCGCTGCGAGCGCATACTGTCCAAGCTGGCGCCGCTCATGCAGATGTCGCTGCAGAAGGCCGTGTTCCATCTGGCCTGGTCGCCGGACTCGCTGCCCGCCAATCAGGCGATTGTGCCGCTGCTCGAGTACCTCGACTGTCATCTGGCCGCGCTCAACAGCGCGCTGCTCACCAAGAATTTCAATCGCTCGCTGCGTTTCATCTGGAAGACGGTGCTGGGCGAGATGTCGCGCCAGATGGAGACGGGCGACGATACGGACAAGCCGACGCATTTCCACAAGCGTCTGTACGAGGCGCTGCAGCTGCTCGTCGACTTCTTCCATGCCGAGGGCCAGGGCCTGCTGCTCGAGTGCCTGCACACCGAGGACTTCTGGCGGATCGAGCAGCGGCTGCAGTTCCACAAGACCGACACAGATCGCCTGATCGACATGTTCTATATGAATCGCCTGCGCGAGCAGCTCGTCGCCGTTAGTCCCGGTCCGTATGGTTCGTTGGCCGTGCGCGCCTACTTCAATCACGACTCGCTGTGCGTGGAGGTGCTGCACGCGCGGGATGTGGTGCCGCTGGATCCGAATGGCTTCAGCGATCCGTTTGTGGTCATCGAGTTGCTGCCGCGACGCATCTTCGTGCACTGCATGGAGCAGCAGACAAATGTGCACAAGGTAAGGTTGAACCCGTAAAGTAGTCTGTAAGGAGGGTAGGTTCTTTATTTAAATAATTTATTGCGAGGAAGCTATACAATATTATGATACCCATTACCCATTACAAATGGGTAAAAATGGTATACTAACTTTGTGAAAATGTATGTTACAGGCAGAAGGAGGCGTGGCAGACCATGCAAAGTATTCTTGATCAGCATCAATAGCCGAGTCGATTTGGTCGTGTCCATCTGTATGGATACACAGATCTCAGCTGTCAAAAGAGCTACAGACACCAGACGTGGTGGCAGTGTTCGTATAGATAATACACATAAGTAGTTTATTTCAAACTTTATGTGCCACGCCCACCGCCTCCGCAAATCGGTAAAGGAGTTTTTCTTTTGATTTCA
This sequence comes from Zaprionus bogoriensis, assembly GCA_035046045.1. Classification (NCBI taxonomy): domain Eukaryota; kingdom Metazoa; phylum Arthropoda; class Insecta; order Diptera; family Drosophilidae; genus Zaprionus; species Zaprionus bogoriensis. The sequence goes on along the minus strand of JAWNOI010000095.1, from coordinate 26,996 downwards.
AATAACTCAATTACAATAAGAGATAAAAGCATCAAATTTGGTATGAGGGTTTCTTGCAACATTATATTGAAGTTGGATCTTAGACTTTTGGATGCCATGCACACCGGCCCTATAAAACGAATTTTTTGAATTACAAGAACACTAGAAAAGCTAGAAACACCAAATTTGCCAGTAAGGTTCCTGGTAACATTACACAGAATGTGGATTTTCAATTTTTGGATGCCACGCCCACCGCCTCCAGAAATCGATTTTGTAAATCGATAAATCGAATTATTGGGAAAGTAGAAAAGTTACAGCAAAGCTCTACGACAGCCATAAAAAGCATTTGGAAAAAAAAAATTATAACAGTTTTTCGTCGATTAGTTATATAGCCAACTTCATATGGATTTACTTGGTTTCAAAAAAAAAGGTGATGCAAGCGTTAAGTCGCCAAAGAAGCTTCAAAACTGCACAAAACATGCCTCTAAACTTGGCTTTTGTCTAGAATTCGGCTATATCCTTTTGGTGGCATACATTCCAGATATCTAAGTTTAAAAAAAGTACCTATTTATTGAAAATTTACTCAAGACACTCCCGCTTAATGAAATAAACTTGCTCTTCTCACTTTCTCTGCAGCGCACTTTGAATCCCATTTTCGACGAGTGCTTCGAGTTCTCCGTGACGCTGGAGCAGTGCCTCAGCGATGGCGCCATGATTTGCTTTACGGTCATGGATCACGATGTGCTCACAGCGAACGACTTTGGCGGCGAGGCGTATCTGGCGCTGGGCAACATACCCGGCGTGGCGGACTACAGCACCAGCGTGGACAACTTCCATGGGCTCAAGCAGATTGAGTTGCCGCTGATGCAGCAGAAGGACAAATGTGAGTGGCATTAGGGACTGCGACTGCGACGGCTCTGCCGCAACACATGCACACAATATTGACACGGCTTCTCTTTTCTCCCATCTCTCTCTCTCTCTGTCTCTGTCTCTGTCTCGGTAGGCAATCCAATTTTGCAAATCCTCGAGCTGCGCATCAATGACAAGCAGGCGCAGGACTTTGTGCGCAAACAGAAGGCGCGTTTCATCAATTGATTTTAAGCGCAGGTGAGCATCGTTTGAAAAACGTAGCCTCGCAGCGGCCGGATGCAATCAAATTGCATGTAACTCGTTAGTATTGGGTACGGACTCCACTACCACGAAGCGACTAGCTGTATAAAGTATTAAGGAACACACACACACACACACACACACACTGTATCTGTATCTATATTATGTATGTATGTAGTAGTTGCCCAACGGTAAACACAACTCCTCTGTTTGTAAATGTTAGCGAACTTGAAATTCAAATGGTGCATAAGTAACAAGTTATACGGACGCAGGCCCGTGCCCTCGTCCGGGGATGTTCTGCGTATTGGAAATCGGCGAGAAATCGACTTACAAATTATTGTACTTCAAACATATTAGGGACTATCTAACTGTAGTAGCAGCGTAGCATTGCTAGAGACATACTATGATCTATCAATATCGATAGCGATAGGCGAAAACATTTCTGCGTTTTGAAGACTTTTACTCAAAGAAGACACGAAAGGTTCTGAATCTACACAAATCTGCTGCAACTCGATGCAATTTAACTAAATAAAAAATATATAAAAAAAAAAAACAAAAAGAAAAACTGGCGTAATCGCCGCACAGAACTGAACTCGGATTGTTCAGCATTTGCTGCAAACAAAAACAACAACACACAATGCTCTGGCCAGTTCCAAGTGGTCTGAGGATGAACACACTTTTTGGGTCAATTTAAAGCTACGAAAATCGAAAATGCAAGCTAATTCAAAATTTATTCGAAGACAAGAGATCAGTGAAAATCTTTAGAAACAATCAAAATATGCGTAACTCCGAGCTTCTTTATAAAAACAAAAACCCTACCAGAAAACCCACACGCACACACACACACACACACACACAAGCTATTTAGAATGAAGATATATCACGCCCAAAGGACAGTGTAACTAAGTCTAAAGAATATTTGTAAACTATTTTCTGAGCACAGATTTTGTATAAATTTATTGGACACACGCTTGCACACACCCATACACACACTCTCCCCCCTTTTTCCTTCTTCCACACACTGTGCACAGTGGGTGCCTAAAGTAGCCTTCAGCTGTTTTGCTTTTTATACACTTTATACTCGACTCGAGGCTTCCTCCGCAAAAACTTCTGAAAGCCCCCCTGTAAAAGCTTATTCCTAAACCCTGAGAAGTTGTCGCTTCTATTGTAAATTTTGTACTATATACAAAGGTCTCTATATACACATAAAGGATAGTGGGGATTGTCTGGCATTGCAACTGTAATTCTTAACTGTAACCGTAACTGTAACTGTAACTGTAAACTGTAGCCGAACTTTTTATACCTTTCGCAAGGCAACCGAGAACAATTTTTAAATGTGGCGCAAACACTTATATAACTATATATATATATATATACATATACAAATATGATAAAACTGCACAAGAACAAACAAGAAAATCCAAGTCAAATTACAACAAAATATTTTTAATATTTACACAAGAATTTCATTAATATTAACAGCAAAACAAAACGAAAACGAAATTGAGTATTATATTATATACATATATACATATATATTGTATATATAAATATATGTATGTAAATGAAGCGTATCGATAAAGTATCTAGTACGTAAGCTAAACTCATGTTAGACAGCTATTCTCCTGGGTTATTCTTAGCTCTCCCGATCTCAGTTCAGCAGAAGGGTGCACACGCACACGCACACACACGGACACATCGATGCAACCCGTAAGCAACATCGAAGCGTAATCAAAAGCTGCCCGAAACGGAAACGGAAAGAATACTTCGATAGAGACGTAGAGATCGAAGTCGTTTGATATGTGATACCCTTAAAACTGTTTATTTTCCGACTATAAATTAACTCTAGGTCTGTTCGCTAGTTCCCCATAGCATACTTTAGGGAGCTATGTATTACGAACAGAACCGAAAATGTTTCAGCGCTCTTTGCTTTCCCGCCGCTCTCTTCCAGTCACAAGTAACGTGCCCCTAAGTAAATATTATAGACGTCGATACATGTATGTGTACCTACAACATATGATGATAAATTCCTATAACGATATACGATACGAATCAAATCAAATTATGCATATATTACGCACTACACACACACACACACTGAGACAAAATGCAAAATTGGCCAAACCAAGAGACCAAAGGCATTTACCCAAGCAGCAGACGTTAACTCAAATCCAAAGCCAAAGAAATGCAAACAAGCGGATTATGAATAAAATATACTAAATATAAATATAAATGTATTACTATATGTACTTGCAACCTACAAAGAGCCCTCCTACGATACTTATACACACGATACTATATATACAAGAGAAACATATGAATGCTATATACAAGCAGCAGCAACAACAACAGGAACAACTTGAAACTGAAGCAAAACAGAAACAAAAACAAACACGAATTAGACAAAACTCCATTTTGGATTATTTATGATTTAGATACGAGCCCGTTTAGACAAACTTTACACGCACACACACACATACATATACCACATAATATCCACATGCATATACTATATAGTAAGATATCAGAGTTCCGCTGCGTTTTAGGTTTTCCTGTTTTCACTGTTATTTACTCTCGTAAGCCAAGACAAAAAGCAAACGTTTACCGCCGAAACTTGCTAGCAAAAGTTTTCACAGACAGAGAGAGAGAGAGAGAGAGAAAGAGTGAGTGAGAGAGACAGAGACAGCGCGTTGGCAAGCGAAAGATCATAATTATTTGTGTGCTTTACGTGTATAAGCAGCAGCAGAACTCCGAAAGAGCCACGCGTCAGGTTCCTAAACTCCAGTAAAACAAAGCGAAATTTCACAACTTTTAGCTAAGTGTACAACAACAACAAGAAGAACAACAACAACAACATAATCAAATCGAACAAAAGGAAATTTAACTAACATACATATTTGATGTAAATGCAAACCAAAAATAAAAACAAAAAAATACAAAAAAAAAAAAAAACAAAAACAAAATTTGCTGCAAGAAGAAACGAAACGAAACCTTATCAAATTCAATCAATAAATGTCAATGAATATTTAAAGCGTTTTTCATTTCGTTCGGCTTGTCAATTCAATATTTTCATGCGCCTGCCTTCGGCTTAATCGACTTGTCCGAAAGTTGATTTATTAGCGTCGTTAAGCGCAGTGAGTATATTTTTAGACTGTCAAAATTGCGACTAGTGGAAGATGTCGGCCATTTGAGTACACTCAAAAAATAATTTTAAATAAATTAATAAGTTTTATGCAGTTTTTTTCACTTGATTTGTGCTAAAGTTAAAGCATACTTATTAGTGTATATTTTTTATGCTGTTTCTTATTAGTAAAAATATTTTTTATGCTTTCTCCAAAAGTTCAATAATTAAATAATTTTACTACAATCTCTTTAAAAATTTGAGTAGGAAATTTTGGTTACTTTATATATATATTTTTTTTTATTAAATAAATATTTATTGAACATAATATAGCCAGTATTGTATTGTATGAAGATCATGGGAGTTTTATATATTCTAAAATAATATTTTTCTGTCTTTATATTCGTACATTAAGTGTTTAAAAAATCAGCTTGGAAATTTTTTATATTTTTTTTATAACAAATAATGTAATTTTATTTTGTATGAGATAAATTTCCATATATAAAAACTACAAATTTCTTATATTTTATATTTTTGTTTTATTATATTCATATATTAATTAAAATCTTCGTAGCTGTCAAAAAAATCAGCTTGGGAATTTTATATTTTTTGTATATATAAAACAAATAACAAATAATATAATTTTATTTTTTATGATATAAAATTCCATATATAAAAACTAAAAATTTCTTATATATTATATATAAGAATATCGACTATACATCCTATTTTTTCAGTACTTTCAACCATTTTCCAAAGATTCATATTTTTCCGACTATAACTAAACATATATTTTCTATGCGCTCCCAGTGATTAAGCAAATCCAGCTACACTGCCGAGAGTGCATTAAAAGCTTCACGCTTGATAAGAAATTAGCTGAAAAGGCGTTAACCCCAAGGAGACTGCGTTGAGCTTAACCCACTTCTCTGCCAACGCTGAGCTCGTAGCGTCGCGTATCTCGCATCAATATCGATGGGTCGACGACGAGGGAGGTGGCAGGCCATCAAAACAAATTGTCGTCGCCGGCAAAGGTTGTGGCATGTGGCATGTGTGGCAAGTGTTTATGGAATTGATTTCAGTGCATTATCTGACGTCGTTGCGTCCTGCCCGCCGGCCCTGCGGCCCTTTGCCGGGCCTGGGCCAAAGCAAAGCTTTTATCTAAATTAAATCCAGACCAACACACACACACACACTCATACAGACAGGCATACTTGCTACATGTGGCACATGCCGCACGCCATGTGTGTCCGTGTCGAAGACGACGCTGCACACGACGTGCAAAATGATTTGCCATTTGGCGCGTCGTCAAAGCTCAAAGTTAATGCCCAAAGAGGGGCGCCAGCACCTTTTAAAGCCTGCTTAAAGGACCAACGAATCACTGCAGTGGCTGCCTGCCTGCATGCAGCTTTTATGGCAGCACCAAGTTTTTACGACTTGCAACAACTGCAGGAGCGAGAGTAACCGAAGGAGCGGCAGCAACCGAGCCAGAAACAAAAGACATGAGAAATGCGCTGTGGCGTTCTTGAAACAAAGAAATGCGCACTGCATTCTGAGCCAGCGAAAGCTATTTGCAAGTGCCGACAGAGAGGCGGGCAGCCAGCGAGGGCGTGGTCAGCAGGCCATGAATGTCGGAGAGCGTCGAGCGAGTTATGAGCAGCAGGCAACATGGTCAGGCCTCAGTGGCCAACACAACTGCTGTCATTATGACAATTGCACAGGCACACAGACAGACGCACACACCCACACACAGTCTCCCACACACACACACTGCAACATTGGAGTGGCAAGAACTTTTTCCGAGAAACCGCAATAAAAGCTGCAAGTTGAATTCTAGTTATGCATATTCTTTGCGCTGCTTTAAAAGTCGGCCAAGAGCAGCGAGCAGCCAAAAAAGGACTACACTGAGCGAAAAAGCAAGTAATAGACATTTAATTAATTTTTTTTTTTTTGTATTTTCTTTTTTATTTCGATTTGCAGCACTTAAGATTATTTGTATTACGATTTTCTCTCGGCGTATTTTTAGTATTTCAAATTTATTATTTTAAAATTAAATATTCTTAGCTTCTTAATTTTAAATATTTTTTATATACATATATTTTTTAAGTTTGTTAATATTATACTTTTTTTTGCACTTCCTTTTTTTATTAATTATTTTCAGTACTTTTGTTTTGTTTATTTAAACTTTTATATTATATTATATATTATTACTATTAATATTTGTGCTTACATTTTTTTTCCTTCAAAACCACATTTATTATATTTAACCAGCCTAATATATATAATATTTTCTTTATAAACCTACATACGTATTAAGTTTGTTAATAATAAGATAGTTAGTGTTTATTTTACAAACTATTTTCTTACGTTTTATTTTTAATTAATTTGTAATTTTTCTTAATATTTCATTTTTATTCGTTCAACTTTCATTTAATTAAATTCCCCCCTCCGCTTTCTCTCAGTGCAGCCGGAAATGTAAGCTACGCCATATTATTTCAGCACAGTTGTTCTGCAGCTTTTCGTTTCCCTCGCTCTCTCTCTCTCCCCACTCACCTCTCACTTTTAGCCACTGTTGCTCCGTTTTATTTTTTGCCCGCGAGCGCTGCGCATAAATTTGAATGCGAATTTTTATTTGGCTGCCTGCAGCGTGCCGCACTCGCCCCCTCCCCTCCCCCTCTCTCTCTCTCTCTGCAGCTGCAAGTGTAGTCAATATTTAAACGAGCTCACACACACACACACACACACACACACACGCACACACACACACGCACACTATCGCCAGCATCGGCAGCTTAGTTTCAAATTAGGAGTTAAGGCTGCCAACGCGCTGCAATTTGCAAGTCACGTGCGCCGAGGCTAATGAAGTGCTCCTGTTCCGGCACTAGTTCCAGTTCCAGTCGATACCACTCCCCTCCCCCTACACTGCTCATTACTTAACACCAGTGTGCACGTGCTGCAGAACTTTCGGTTAACGGTTATTAACTGCAGTTTGACAACAAAGTGCAAAGTGCACTCACTCCACACGCTGCGCTCTCCCTTTTACTGCTGCGCTCACTGCTGCGCTCACGAGCGTGAGAGAGCGCAAGAGAGAGCGCGCGCAAGCTCACTCACTCTCTGAGTGAAACCAGTTTTGAGCCCGTGTTTACTTTTCGACCAGTTTCGACCTATTGCAGGTGCGCACTTGTGTGCGCAGCGCGCTGCGATCAGTTCGAGTTGAAATCGCAACGCGTTCGCTACGCTGCCACTGCCGCTCCCGCTACTCCCGCGTGTGTGTGTGTGTCTAAATAACTCTCAAGCGCGCTCAAACCAATACCAGTGCAAGGCGACGAGAACGCGCAATAAAAATTCAACTATTTTTAGCGCATTACGTGAGTGTCATTTGAATTTTTTGGCTGAAGTGCGGATAAAAGTGTTAAAAACTCGTACACACTACAGCAAATGTTGCCCTTTAGCTAGGTGTCTGTGTGTGTGTGTCTGTGTATGTGTGTAGGCGCATAACTCAGCTTGAGCCAAGCCAAAAACCTGCTGCTATTATTAGCTTTAGCCAAGATTATGGCCGATTTGGCTGTGTCGAGTTGAGTTGGGTCGCTCTCTCTCTCTCCCTCTCACTGTCTCTCTCTTTCGCTCTGCCCATTGTTGGCTTTGCTGCGCGCCTGCCTGCCCCTACCCCTTCCCCTGTCTGGGCTCTTCTGCTGCCCGTAAATGTTGTGTGAAAAAATCTGCAACGCCTTTCCATTCATGCCAAGCGATTATATCACACGCACACACACACACATGCATACATGTGCGAGTGTGTTGGCTGGCGTTTTGGCGAGAACTAGTATGATCCACAGCTTACACACACGCACACGCACACACACACGCGCGCAGCAGCTTAGGCGACGACGTCATTGATGTATTATTAATACGCATTTATCGATACACATATCGATAGACGTGTGCATATCTGTTTCTCTCGTGACAGTGTAATGAAATGTGTGCAGCGACAACAACAACAACAACAACGATAACAAAATACTAACAACCTGTCGCTGTCGCTGGCAAAGCGTTAACAATAAATAAAAGCGAAACAATAGCAGCAGCAGGCAGACAGCAGCAGCAACAACAACAGTGAGAACAACAACAACAACAACAACACCAACAGTTGACTGTACAACAATGAGCAGAGAAGGTAAGCCAGTTTTTTAGCCCACAATCGTGCAAATACACGCACACATACACACACACACACACGCACACGCCTGCATATTTTTTTTTTTTTATTTTTTTTATTTGGCTTTAGCTTAAAGTGAACTGCAAGCGTCTGTGTATAACACTTCTATCTACAACACACACACACTTACACACACGCAGTCACATGCTAAGGTCATTCGGCTACCGCTTGAACTCTGAACTGTAGCAAAAAGCTGCGTGGCGCTGAGTGTGTGGGCGTGTTGAAGCCGCAACTGAAACCGAAACTGAATTCTCCGCAGCGGTTGACCGTGAAAAGACCAACTCCAAGTCGAAGTCAACGTTTCGGTCGCTCTTTTTTTTCGTATTGCCTTTTATGCGCATGTTTCGGGCTTTCTGCTTCCTCTGCTTTTGCTGCTGCTGCTGCTGCTGCTGCTTATGTCATTTCTCAACGCAGCTTTGTCGCCAGCGCAGCGCAGCGGTTATCCAACAGCTGTTCATGCAATCCGCAGCCAAAAGCCAGGCTAAGTGCAGGAAATGATCATTAGTTTGGCAACAAGCAGCAGCAGCAAATTTGGCCAATTGCACATGTCGCCCGTGCCCCGTTTTGGCCAGCTACTGCTGCTGCTGCTGCTACTATACGCCTAATTGTCGCCTGTCCGCAGTCGAATAGCCGTAAAAAGGCAGCCGAAAATGCTGACTTTTCCTGCATTAGCCAGAAAGCGCTTTTCTGGCCAATGGCCAAAAAGTCTGATTAATTGGTTTAACCAAAGTTGCACGCTGCTTATAGCGTTAATACTAGTACAACCAATTGGCAGTAATTCATTCTTATATAATTATAATAGATTGTATAAACCTGAGAGCGGTTGTCTCTCAGCTATTCGAATTCAGATTATGATCAGTATAATTCATTATTGCCTGAAACAATATTGCCTATATACAATATTTTATATTTTTAATAAAATATATTTCTGTATTTTAAAAATTATTACGAATAGGATGTCTTTGTTGCCTGAAACTTCTAATCTCTGAACTATACATTGCATGATCTCTAAAAAATTAACGACAGAATCTTAGAATTATGGCTTATCCAGCTAAATAGGTAGCCAGCAATTAACACTTTTATTGTATTAGCCAAGTAAATTAAGCGACTAAAATACAAGTAAAAAGGTAGACTTTTCATAGACTTAAGAATAGGATAAGTCCTAGTTGCCTAAAGCTTCTCATCCCTGAGCCATTTAATGTATGATCTCTTAAAAAATTAACGACAGAATCTTAGGATTATGGCTTATCCAGCTAAAGAGCTAACCAGAAATTTAGACTTTTAGCCAAATAAATGAAACGACTAAAGTCTGATTAATTGTTTCAGACAAAGCTGCATTCTTACCATAAAACAATCCCAAATAATTTGAGGAAACGGTTTTTTTTTATAATCATAGACTGTGGAAATTCGTGAAAATAATTAGTCTTATAATTAGTTTCTTCAGACTATCCAAACTTAATCTATTGAGTCGGATATCTCAAAGTTATCTAGCTAACAAACTGTCATGACCAAAAGTCTGATTAATTGGTTTAGCCAATAATTCTTATAAGGCAAATGCCACTAATTGCTAGCAAATAGTTTCAGTAAAAATTACAATGGACTATAGAAATTTGGGCATATGATCAGTCTTGCTCTTTGTTACTATTCTCTTTGATATATTCCGTTCGAAATCTCACAGTTTTTATCTAAATTCAAATTGTGTCAGTGAGTTTGTCTCCGAATTTTCTAAAATACCTCTTGACATAACGAAGCGTGATTACGTCTTGACTAATCTGTTTATAATAAAACCCTAGCGGAAAATGCAAAACTCCTCTTGCCTCAGATACTATCGCAGGCAGCGGACAGCAGACAATAGACGCATTAAAAGAGCGTCTTCAGCCGCGGTTCAGCTTTATTCATGACTCTCGAAACAGTTATGTTACCTCACACAGTCGCTTGGCACTTGGCACTTGGCACGCCAATGCAGCCCACTGTGCACAAGCACAACAGAACTGGCTTGGCTCACTGTGGTGCTTTTGGTGTCGCAGTCGTAGCAGTCGCAGTCGGAGTCGCGGCACCGCTGCCGGCGATGTTTCCGATGATAAGGGAAAAAGGCAGCGTTGCTTGGCGCACGCCATAGCATGTCATGGCATGTCATATCATGCCCGTGCCGGAGCGGCCAATAAAACTAGAAATTCAAAACCAACGCCGGCGGCAGCTAAAACAACAGTTTTTTTTTTGTTTCTAGCTTTTTCTGCGCTTTTGTTTTTGCTATTGTCGATGAAAATGTTGTGATAGCACAATTTCGGGTCAATTAATTGGGATAACTGTGCGAAACGCTTATCGATCTTAGCCTCAATCAGAGGTATTAGTGTTTGCTGGCATTCCCGGCTATGCATGTTCATTCATGTCCACCATCGATTGACAGCGAAAGTTGCGTACGGACGTGTTTGTGCAGCTGCATTATGGCTAAGTGAGCACGTAAAACGATCGTTAAATGCCAAAATACACAGAGACTATACCGATTCACGATATCTATACGGTATGTGCGGTATGCAAATCGTGGATGTTTGTGCACAAATCAATCAGCGCTAATCACCGCTTCCAGTTTCTGTCGGGTATATAAAACTAAAGCGAATACATAACACAACGTGTATTTCAGGTAGTTGCCTGGGCTTGTGCAATCGATACTCGATCGCTGTCGCTTCGTCTTCACCGTGAGTTGTGTTTTTTTTTTTTTTTTTTTTTTTTTTTGTAGACAAGCCATATAAATGGACGAGGGATAGTCCATAAATTAACGCACCGCACCGATATTAAGTCAACTTTCAACAGAGCTCTTGATTTTAAACAACTTCTCTATGGGAATTCATTCATAAATCGAAGTGGACATATCGATTATTGTGCGTAGTGACAACTCTATGAGCGACCCTCGCACACACAACTGCATAATTTGAGGCATTTAAAAGCGATGCGTCGTAACTTTCATTTGACATTTGGAAGCTGCTCTGACTTGGCCATAATTTGCACTGGCTGCAATTGAAATGCTCAGACGAGGACAGACAGGCGGACAGACCGATAGACTGACTGGCAAAGACGATGATTTCATCACGTAATTAGTGTCTCGTCTCATTGCATGGCAATTACACACGACTTACCTGTACATTCGAAATGCCAAAGGAATCTGTAAGTGAGACGACTTGTCAACCATTGATGGCACACCTTCGATATATCGAGAACATTAAGCGATAGTTGCTCATTACGTTAAGATTGAAGCGAAATTATTTCGCAAAAATTTCAAGAATAACTTTTTAAAAATAAAGCATAATTATTTATGTCAAGGAACAATCTGATACTATTGAAAGAGTCAAGGTTACAACGTCTCAACCAAGTCTAACTACTACTGTGGGCAAAAAGTAAGGTGAATATTTTTGTAAAGTCAAAATTCTTTATTTATTATCCTATAGTACAACTTCGATAAGTTGTACCTGTGGCTAGCGCGTCAGAGATTAGGCTAGTTGTTCAATGTAAGGCTCACATTGGAATGAATAATGCATTTATAAGAAAAAACTAAAGCAACTTCAGGCAAACAAGAAAGAAAAAAAATAATTTACTATTCAAAAAAAAAAAAATACACTACAAACTGTGTGAAAAAAATTCAAACGAGCTGCAGAAGCGCACAAATCAGAAAAACTATCGAGTAGTTCAACAAAATTGAACCAAGGTCGGCGAGGGAATCACAATGAACTAACTAGCTAGTTGCAAAACTATGCGGTAGATCAAGAAAATCAGCTAGAATGAACCACTCGTGGCCTACACAGAAATTTAAATGAGCTAAAATATTTCAGAAGTTACAAAACCAACGACAAGGTCGCTAAAATAAATCAAAATGAACTTGCTGAGGTTAGCAGGGAAACTTATAATACTAAATTAAGACAACAAAAACACAGTTTTAAGATAAATGAACGAAATAAAGCAGAACTAGTAAGTAATTAAAATGAGCTTGATAAGTACAACATGAACTAGTTCCTCCAGCATAGGTCTCTGCGTTCACAGCAAGTTGGCAGCATTAAGTAATGCTAAAGGATCCAGTAGTTCAACAAAGGAACTAGTATACTTAGCAGGGAAACTCTTAAAATACTGCATTAAGCAAAAAAAAACAAAGATTTAAGATAAATGAATAAAACAAAGCAAAACTAGTAAGTAACTCAAATGAGCTTAATAAGCACAACATGAACTAGTTCCCCCAGCATCAATTAATGCCAAGGGATTGAGTTGTTCCACAAAAGGAACTAGTATACTTAGCAGGTAAACTCTTAAAATGCTGCATTAAGTCAGCAATAGCAAAGATTTCAGATAAATAAACGAAATAAAGCAGAACTAGTAAGTAACTACAATGAGCTTAATAAGTGCAATATGAACTAGTTCCCCCAGCAACATTCCCTGCGTTTACACCAATCTGGCAGCATCAATTAATGCCAAAGGATCGAGTGGTTCAACAAAAGGAACTAGTCCTCTTAGGAAATAATTCACCGGCGTTGCCAGATCAATTCATTTTCAGCAGGTTGAGCATATTAATTAGAGGGAATTGCTGCCGGATTAGAATACGCGCAGCGTTTCATATCGCAGCGCATGGGTTGCGGCTTCCAACCGGACAACATTCTCGACGAGCAGCAGCAGCAGCTGCAGCGCCAAACGAGCGTGGGAAACTCTGGCAATTGGAATTGGCCAAGCCGGCAGCGGCTGCTGCTGCCTGCTGCTGTTCGACCAGGGCTGGGAAGAGCGAGAGGAAGTCGACGACGGGCAATTGCTGCATGAGTTTGCATATTCGTTTATTCTCGAATATTTGAGCTTGCTCTTGGTGCTTGTTTGCGTGTGTGTGTGTGTGTTTGTTACGTTGTTTTTTGCGGCGCGTCAAGTGGTCAGTGTTGGAAAACGTTGACCATTGCCAAAGTGCCGTTTTATTGTGCAATTAAAATGTTTGCAGTAAAATCAAATTCAAACAAAGCGCAGCAAACACATAGATACACACACACACACACACACACTCACACACGCACACTGTGACGCGCTGTTCAATGGCGACTTTGATATAACCGCAAATACCCAAAGGTAAACACAGGCACACACACACACACACATGCATATAGAATTGTGTGCATGTGTGCGTGCATTTGGCAGTCTCATAAATAGCGAATGCAGTTGTTGCTTTTGTTGTTGTTGTTGTTGCGGTTGCTGTTGTTGTCTGCACCACTTGCCCATTGCAGCGCCGAAAAAAAAAAACAAAAGTTGTAACGGTGCGCGAGTCTCCCTCTATCTAGCCTACCTTACCGCCTCCCCCCTCCTGCCACCTTCTGCCTTGTTGGAGCATAAATAAGCCGCCGCTTCGACTGCGAACAGGTTTACGTTCTCTCCAGCTTCGTCGCATATTTAAAATGCGCATTGTTTTGGCTGCTGCTGCCGGCTGCCATTTAGCAGACCGTGTACGCCCCCCTCCCCCCGACACCCCCTACTGTCCCCCTCTCTGTTGCCTTGTCGGCATTAGTACTTAGAACCGTTTGCCGCATGTTACAGTTAGTTGCCGCGGAAGATCTCTATCAGCGGCAGCGGCAGAGGCAGCGTCAGTTGTGCCCCGTGGAGCGCGAGCTAATGCGACGCGGACGCGAATTGTTATTCCATTCGAAATGCGAGCTATTATAATCGGTATGTGCGCCCAAATGGATAATCATCGGCCAGGAACTCCAGAGGTGTCCCGAGTGCAGAAGCATTATCAAGTCGTCGCTGGCTTGGGTCAGCGCTAGGTCTGCCCCTCTCTGTTTCTCTCTCTCTGTCTCTCTCCCTCTCTCAATAATTAATTATATATTATAATAATCTATAATATATATTTCCTGTCTTGCTCCCTCTATATTTGACTATCTTTTCTTCTACTTAATTTTTCGCTCCTTAAATTTTTTAATAATTCTTTTTCTCTATAATTATTCAAAATTCCTTATATTTCTGTTTCTATAATATATATTTATCGTCTTGCTCTCTCTCTCTTTTTAACTGCCTTTCCTTCTTCTTAATTTTTTTCTCCCTAATTCCTAATAATTCTCTCTCTCTCTTTCTATAATTTTTCAAAATTCCTTATATTTCTTCCCTATACTCTCTATATTTCTATATTATATTTAAAATTATTATATTTCCTTTTTTTCCTCTCTTTATAGTTTTCTCTCTCTTTCCGCACAATCTCTCTCCCTTTCTATAACTTGCCCTATCTCTCTCTCAATATGTTTCGCTCTCTATATTCTTATCTCTCTTTCTGTCTGTCTCTTTCCTCCTTTCTCTATATTTTCTTGTCTTTATATTTCTCTTTCCCTCTCACTCTCTCTCTCTCACTCTCTTTATATTTACATATCATTCATTTCCCCTTTATATTGTTCTATCTGTCTCTGTGCCGCACACTCACTCTCCCTTTCTACATCTTTCTCTCTCTCTCTCTCTCACCCTCAGCATTTTTCGTTGTCTATATTACTATCTCCCTCCCTCAACATGTTTTGTTCTCTATATCAACATCTCCCTCTCTCTCTCTTTATGAATTTTACGCTTCTTTTATATCTCTCTTTTTCACGCTCTCTGTCACCGTCTCAGTCTTTTTTTCGCTGTTGCAAACTCACTCCCCCTCTTTATTACACCTCTGCCTCTCCTCCAAACTCAATTTCATTGTCGAATCAAATTCCACGAGATGAAAAGCGTTATTTAGTGCAATTTGTTGGCCTCTTTGTTAATCATAGAAAAGCATGTGGAACTCTCATTGTGCATCTTGCCTTTATCTTCGAATCTTTGGCTTCATTGGCTTCGCTTCTGCGTCTGCTCACATGTTTTCGGCTATTGTTCCGTGCCTGGTCGAGAGGCTCTGGCCCGAAATAGCCACGCTTTGATGTCTCGCTGGCCTAAAGGCTTACATTTCGGGCAGACTTCGATTGAAATTAATGTAGCAAACGTGACGCGAGCCAGAGACAGAGACAGATAGAGAGAGAGAGAGGGAGGCAGAGAGAGGGAGCCAGAGGCTGGTCTGGTGGTCCCTTAAGCCCGACTCTATCATATATGTATCTGGCCGCCCGCCTGCCTGCCTGGCTGTCTGTCTGTCTGCCTGTGGCTCTGGCCGTATCTGCATCTGGCAACAGCTGTGGCAGCTGTCAACGGCTTCATTTGCGAGTTGCCAAGTAGAACCTGGCCGAATAGAAACAAAATCCGCCAAGTGAGTTGGCAAGAAAGCAAAAACAAAAAAAAGAAAATTGGGAGATCAAGGCAAAAGGGAATTGAAAGTGTTGGGCCAGAAGGGGGTCGAGCTAGCAGGGAGTAGAGCAGGGGTTTAAGCCAACTTTCTCTGCACGAGTGTTGAGATTTAATATTGTTTACCCAACAACAACTGAAACAACAACAAGCCAAGCGAGCGGCAATTGTAGCCAGATTTTTGTTTTGGCCAATTCTGGCTTTCTTTCGCGCTGCACATTGATTTTAATGCCTCGCAATCGTCGAAAAAAAAACGCCAAAATTAATAAAAAAAATCTGCCGTGTGTGTGTGTGTTTTTTTTTTTTTTTGGTTTTAATATCGCACTTTTATCGCCCTTTGCAGCTGCCGCGTTGCGCCGCACTTGGCGCTTATTAATTTCTGTTAACCATTTGCCATTTCGCTCCTCTTCTTCCGGCTTTTTCCACTCGCTGTAGTTGCCGTCGTTGTTGTTGTTGTTGTCTTTTAGCCCCAAAAAGATTAGCCGCCACAACGACGTGAGCGAGCGTTTATGGCTAGAAAGTGGCGTCTTGCAGTTGCCGTTGTTGTTGTTAGTCCCCTTCAACTCCCCCTCCCCCCCTGTTTGTCAAAATATTTTGCCAGCTTGACCGCCCATTTGAATGTTGCTTCGGAGGCTCGAAGCGAAAGATTGACATGGCTCTGGGACAGTTAGTCGTACAGCGTCGCACAGTGGTGCGAAGTGCAAATGACAAGCATGCAAATTAAAGTAAAGTAAAGATTTCATATCATACCGAAAATATATATAGAAAAGAAATTTAAACTAGTTTAAATTATGAGTGATAACTGAATTTGTATTTTGTTGATTAAACTGGGGATAATTTAAAAATTCTATTTTATTTTTCAATAATTTACAAAAAGTTGATTTATTTAGGAACGGATTTCATATAATGATGAATAAATTTGTATTATAAATTTCGAGAAAAGAAGTAGAAGCAAAACTTTCTAAAACATAATAAAACAGTTGTTAAAACAAGATTACTTAAGCATTAAGGCTTATACGGAGAGGTTTTAACTTTTTAATATGTTACTGAAGAAGTATTATTTTTTAATGAAGTAATCTCAAGTTTTTCCCTGGCCTAACCTCATATTTCTTATTTATTTCTGATTAATTATTATTTTCCAGCAACACGCTATTTTTAAATTAAGTGCTTTATTATTACAATATTATAATTTACATATATTTACACATTTTTCTCTATTCCGTTCCACTGTCCGACACTCAGAACAATTTTAAACGCAGCTCATTTTTCAAAGTTGCGGCCGCTTTGCCCCAATATGTTGGCAAGCCTTTGTGTGTGTGTGTGTGTGTGCGACTGTGTGTGTGTAATGGACTTGTGTGAGTGTTTTTAATAGCCTGCAGGGTTAAAAATTTAATGGAAAAACGTTTTAATAAATCAGTTAAGTGGTCTTGCCGCTTTTTTGCGGCTAATTACACGCATTAGTGTTGGCCAAGCCGATCCAGAGAGCCAGCCAGCCAGACGGACCAGAAGGGGCGGGGAAGGAGGCTAAAGAGCCTAAGAGAACCTTAACAGACCCGCCAAACCGACCACTCTGCGTGTTCACAGACGCGCGAGTTCGTGTCGCCAACAAAAGTCACAGAGAGAAAGAGAAAGAGAGGAAGAGAGTGGGAGAGCTAAAAGCCTCTGTGGCTATTCCTACTCGTCTTGCCCGCACTTTCCCCTTGCTGCCAACGTTTGGACAATGTAATGTGGCCCAAGCAGCGCGTAATTTAGCAATTAAAAGCGATTAACGCGCTCTCAACTCCGCAACTGGACGGCAGCGCGGACTCCGCTTCTCAGTTTCTCAGCTTCACCTCCATCTGCAGCTCGAGTTGGAGCGCGTCAAATCGGAGATCACGAATCGCACTCGGGTCTATGAGCCTATCAAATTTTATGCTGATTATTGGCAAGTGCTTCGAACGCTTTTCTAATGAAAATTTACAATCTCAACGATTATTCCGTTTGGAATTTGCGGAGATCGTTAAGATTTTTGCCCACTTTTCGCTGCTCTTCCTCTAAACTGATCTATAAAAAGCGAGCGAATTCATATCTTACAGTGGGACCCACACGAATGTGTTATACTCAGTATTGAGTCCAATTAATAATATCGGCTTAGAAGAATTTAAACTGATAAAAAGATTTTTTTTTATAAATATTTTTTTGTGTTTTTAGTTCGATTTATTTGAAACTTGTAGAATATGCAAATTTTATTTTAAGCTACATGCATGCCAAATAAGAATCCTGTAACTTATCAAATCTACTAGATAAAAAAAAAAAAAAAAATTAAAATTATAAATTTGCATTTTTTAAATTTGTAAATAAAAAGTATTATATGTCTTAATCCTATATCCCTTTAAAAAAAACCTTATAATACTGGTAGAGAAAGACAACGAAGTGGAATCGACTGCAGTTTCATTACCATTTCTTTCCTCGCACATTTCGTAGTTATGCAAAGATTAATTGTTGATTATTCCTCTTGTTTTTGGGTCAATATTGGCGAATGCATTTCGAGCAAGCTCTTGGCCGGCATGTGAAAGGCGCTGCAGGCTTGTAGCCGGAGAAACAGGGTAGCAGGGGGCGCGGCTGGTCGGCCAGTGAATGCCTTGCACCAGTTTATGTGGCTTAACTGGGCCGCCCATAAATTGCGCCAGACAGAGTGAGAGAGAGGGAGAGAGCGTAAGACTGGAGTCTTCGGATCGGGGTACTATATACATAACTTTCTAAACCGCGCCCCAACACTCGCCGTGGCAATGAAAACGCCAGTAACAATAAAAGCAACAAGAGCCGCAACAACTTTTGAACCTTTGCTTCAGTGTTGCCAAAAAAAAAAAAAAAAAAATGCTGAAACTGTCAAAAAAAAGCTAAACAGTTTTCATGGCTTTATTGTGAATACTATAATTATGGTTACTTTATTACTATAGGAATTTTGCAATTAAATACATTTAAAATTCTAAAATGCTAGTAAGAGATTTTCAAAATAAGTTTGAAAAAAAAAAAATTAGTTATAGTTAGGTAACATAAAAAAATAAATAAATTTAAATTAATTATATAAGATGTAAAATTGCAGAATGCTGAGCACTGACAAAGCATAGCCCAAACTTTGGTATTGTATTTGAAGCCACATTCCAGATTAATTCCCGCTATCCTCTAAGATCGTCAAGTTTTTGCCCAATGCCCAATTTTACATTCAAGCTTTTTATACTTTTTCTGAAATAAATTTATAAATAAATTTGATAAATTTTATTTATTTTATTTATTATTATGAAATTTGATAAATTTAATTTATTTCATTTCTTATTTATGTAGTTCAATTAAAACTAGACTTTTGCGAATTAAAGCAAGCCAGTTCTAGCGTGAAAAAAGCTGACTGCGCCATAGCGCTTTGCAAGGCACTTGACCACAAAGCCGGACTGCAGTTGCTGGTGTTGTTGGTGCTCCATTGTTAGCTTGGCCAGTTTGTTGTTGTTTCTGTTTGTTTGTAGTTGTTACTGGCCGCAATGCAAATTGCGGCGAATTGGCAGCTCAGCACTTCGCCTCGGTTTCGGGCCTCAGTTTGGACTTGCTGCGCGTAACGACTTCCGCTCCGCTCCATTCCGTTGGCCTGGCCCGGCCCCGGTTTGACTTGGCTCTAACCCATTGTCGGCCGGAAGCGCAGGTGCCGTTTCGAGAGCGAAAGTTGTGAAATCCGAAAACAACGAAAAAAAAAAAAACGAAAACAAAAACGGAATCTTAAAGCTGGGAAAATTCATAAACGAGGCGATGTGTGAAAATGGGAAACTCGTGTTGCGCCCGGCTTTACGAGGCTATAACTGCTCTACTATATAGTAGTACTGCTCTCTCTCTCTCTCTCTCTGTCCCGCTAGCACCTGGGCAGTCGATTGAGACTGCTTTACGGCTTATTCGGGCTGTTTATGCGGCGTTAAAGGTTATAACACACACATGCCAAGGCTTTGCGACCAGGTAAATATGAAAGCAAACACATTTTAATGGCATTCCATTTGTACACGTATTTACATTGGCCGCAAAGGGCAAGGGCTTGTGGGGGGTGTGGTAGCCTGCCCCGCTTGCAGGCAAATGCTGGAGCCTAACAAAACAAAAGCGAAACCTCAGACCGCATAAACAAATCGAAATGTGCACGGGGAGTTGCAGAAAGGCTTTTGATGCCCGCCAAGTGATAGAAGCCGGAGCTGGAGCTGAAGTCGAATCTCGGTCTCGGCCTGGCTCTGTCCGCAGAGAGGCGACCACACACGTCTGGGCAGAGCAGCAGGGGGAGCAGCAGGGGCAGGAGGGCAGGGCTGGGCGCGCTGTTCGATTTTTCATTTGACAATGATGGCAACGCCCACACCATAAATGTCCCGCTCGCCCATCAGTCTAGCTTCACAGTGAGTCTGGCTGTGTGTGTGCGCGCGTGTGTGTGTGTGTGTGTGTGTGTGTGTGTGTGTATAGCTTATGTGTGTGCTCTCCCTAGGCGCAAAAATCAACGCAGCGAACTTGAAACTGGCGCTCAGGTCCAGCGCTAGAGCCGCTGCTCGCTTGGGTCCAGCTGGACAGTGTTGCCAAGTTAGCTTTTTTCCTCTCAGAACTAGTTTCTTGACAGCGAACAGCGGGAAAATTATTTTTTCATATTTTTAATAGGCAGTATTATTTACTTTTCATATTTATAATAGGAAGTATTATTTATTTTTCATATTTTTAATAGGCAATATTATTTGGTCAGCTTTTTCACGTCTGAAGTAGGTATTTTCCTGTAGCCAATTTTTTCATATTTCTACTATTCTTTATTTAACGTTTAGCGGCTTTAAAAGACTATCTTACCAAATTAGATTTTTCCCGCCAGAGCTAGCTTTTTCCCAACGAGTAGCAGGAAGTGTATCTAAATTTTTCAGTTTTATAAGTTTAATTTAAATTTTACTAGAGTATTGTTTATTAAAAAAATAAACTGCTACTTCTTAAAATTGTACCTTATTTTGGCTTTTTTTCTTTAAGCCAAATTGTTGCCAGCACTGTGGCTGGCTGTCAATTCGAACTGACAATTGTATCGCGATTCACCGCCAGGCAGAAAAACAAGGCGACTTCAGTTCAAATAATAAGTGGGCGTGGCCTGCTGCAGCAGCATAGACAAACAGGCGGCACACATACATGTGTGCTGCATATAAGTCATACATACACATACATATAACATACACATGTACAAATAGGAATATACTATCGAGATATGCGCCGGCGAACAACGACACTCTTTAATAGACCTAATCGAGGCAATAACTCAATTCTTATCAACAACAGCAAAAACAGAGCGAAGAAAATCGTATTCAAAAACATGTAAAAATTTGCTGTAATATGTTATACGCACTGCAGATACCCTGCACGAACTAAACAGCTTTGGAGTTGGCTATAAAGTTCTGGAAATTGTTGCTGCTATATTTTAATAATTTCTTAAAAAATATGTGTGAAAAAAATTCTATAGAGTTATACATACTCGTAAGCTGTATACAAAGTTGGCATACCCTTCCATGCTGCATTTGCGCAACTTTAAGTTTAATTGCTTGGAAATAATATAATAAAATAAATTAAACTATATATTATATTATATTAAATAATAAATTAAATAATTAATATTATTTTGTAATAATATTTTATAACTATACCTAGTCAAAACTCAAGCTTTCGCGCTAAAGTCAGGGTATAAAGCTGCAATTAAGTTTGTGGCAAGAAGGGTCTGGAGAGGGAGTGACGACTGCGTTTGGGGTGGCCTCGCTGAAGTGCGTCTCTGGCAGCGCGGCTCAAGTGCCGGCCAGTCAGTTCACAGCAGAGCAGAGCAGAGGTAACGGTAAAGCTAAAGCTACAGTCTGAAGCCGTAGCTGAAGGTGAGGGCTGGGGCTGGGGCTGGGGCTACGTGACCAAGTGACAAATTGCAGTTGCCAACGGACGAAGGAGGCGCTGTCTTTCGGCAACTGTTGCAGTTGCCCAACGGTGGTCAGGGCCAGAGGCCAGGGGCAGGGGGCAACCTGAACTCAACCGAACTGAACTTGAAAGATATTCGAGAGGGTGCGGCCGGGCAAATGAGGGGCACGTCAGGATGTGCAGCGCGGCACGGTGCAACGAACTGTAAATCGAATTGGTCGCCAAGGCGCTCTACAGGGGCGACACGAGGCGCATAATAACGAAGTCCCCAAACGAATCGAATCGAATGGAATCGACAAAGAGGCAAGCCGAAAAGAACAATATAAATAAAATTTAAGCTGGCATTGGGACTGCTTCATCTTTGGGGCATTATCAAGTGGCAAAGCGTTGCTCGGGGTCCAGAGTCAGAGAAGCGATCGTGTCGTGCTTATTTGTTTACAGCTTACGCAGCAACTCAATAAATTCCAGAGAGCCTCGAGCTGAGTGGTATTTTTATTCCCATTGCCATAAACATAACACACATAAAAATATACACATATCTTTCAACTGGAAAAGCACTCGAGCAGTATTTAAAACCTCATCGCACAGCTGCACGCAAATTCCATCAAAACATTTGGCAACTATATATAATATTATATATAGTAGTTTAGTTGGAACACACACATGCACAGCAGCAGACAAAGCGCAGCCATAACTTTTGCACTCTAATTAAAAGTTGAGAACTGGCTTCTAATTTGCAACAGGCAACGAGTCGAGGCGAATTGCCAGTTAATTGCAACAAATCTCAGCATTTTCGTACGTTTTTATTGTCTCGCAGGCGGCCACAGCAGCAGCACCCGTGGGACTTTCTAGATACACAACAACGGTCCACAGCAGCCCGCAGCCGGCACGGAGACCCGAGAGCAGAACCGACGACGACGCCCAAGTGAACCCAAGAGCAGCGCCACTGACAGCAAGTGAAGAGACCAAGCGCAGGCTGAGACGCACAACATGCACGAGCGACGCGTCAAGAAGTAAGCACAAAGCAGGCAAAGTGGAGAGAAGTAGAAGTATAGTATAGTAAAATAGTATAGTAGTAATAATTCCCTCTAGCCGTTCAACTTCAGTTAGTAAGTTGTCATAGTAAGCCAAACTTAAATTCTAAATTCTTCTTAATTAGACTTCGCCGGATCACAGTAGCTATAAAGAAAGCAATGAAAATCTCTCTTTTAGAATATTGCTTTAGTGAAGATTATACGTAGTCTGTCGGATACTATTCGGACTGACCTCGTAGATATTAGCAGAGTAAAAAATAATAATAATAAATAAAAAGTCATGCCCAAAGTCGTTTAACTTAACATAAGTTTTTTTATATAGTCAACCGACCTCTAAGCCTAGCAAGTCCTGAAGCTTTTCGAGCACTACTTTCACATATAGTTTCAAGAAAGTATTCAAGAAGTATTCTATATAATTTTGAAATATTTCTATAGAGTAAAAACTACTATAATTAAACAATTCTATCTAGTTGCTTAACTGTTTTAATGTCTACGAAATTCTACCAAGTTTTGTGTAATTTCTGTCGATTATTTATATTTATCGAGCTCGGCTTGATTAATTAACTGATCTCATGGCTAAGAAACTTTGCCAAGTTTTGAAACTTCTCTCGATTATTTCTGATTATCGAACTCAGCTTAATCTAATCTAAAAGCTAAGAAAGGCTACTAAGTTTAATATGCCAAGTTTCTGTCCAATGTTTACCAAGTTTTGAAATTGTTCTCGATTATTTATAGTTATCGAACTCGGCTTATTTAATTCACTGATCTCATGGCTGAGAATCTCTGCCAAATTTCGATTATTTCTGGCTATCGAACTCAGCTTGATCTAATTTAATAGTAAAGAAAGTCTACGAAGTTCGAAGTTTTGAAACCGTTGTCCAACGTCTACGAAAGTCTATCATGTTTTGAAACTTCTCTCGATTATTTCTGGTTATCGAACTCAGCTTAATCTAATTTAATAGCTAAGAAAGGCTACGAAGTTTGAAACTCCAACTTCTGTGGATCATAGATAGATTGAAGAAGGCAAAGTGAGCAGAAAAAAAGGGAAGGAAAGAAAAATTACTTATAGCAACAGTATAGATACCCTACGATTCAGCCAGTCCTCCGATAAAGAAATGAGGCGAAACAGAATCGAAGAGAAATAAAGTTTTAGGCTCATAGAGTATAGACTAAACGCTACCCTATAGCTGTCAAACTTGAATTAATATAAACCGATCCGATGTCTTTAACTAAGACTAAGACTACACTAAGAGCTTTACCCGCCCACAGATTGAAGGGCGGTCACTATGTGGCCACTCACGGCCGCCTGACGCCCGATCCGCCGTACGTGCACTCGAACCGTGGCTACTCGACGGACGGCGAGGAGTCGCACTCGCAACGGGCGCACTCGGAGTACACGCTGGCGCACGAGCGCATCTCACCGCAGTCGCAGTCGGGCCACTACAACACGTCGCGCAAGACGCGCGCCGCCAACGGGCATCAACCGCAGTCGCAGTCGCAGTCGGCACAGCATCACCTGCAGCACAGCTATAGCCACAGTCAGATGGGTCTGTCCAGTTCGCCGGACAACGGTGGGCCGCGTTCGCTGAGCGGGCCGCCGCCAACGCGCCAGCCGCCGCGTGCACCCTCCGCGCTGAGCTACGATCAGGCGGGTGATGCGGGCAGCGACATCTATGTGACCAGTGCCGCCTACAAGGCGCCCTCCGAGATCAGGCAAGTGCAAGAGAACTTCGATTATAGTATAGTCTAATAGTCTAAGTCGAATCTTCCATCTCCTTGCAGTCGCTACAGCCATCGTCCGGTGTCGCGTGGTGCGCCGCGCAGCGTCTACTCGGTGGCAAGCACCGCGAAGACCGCGCGCAGCGGACGCTCGACGACCAAGCGGGGCGCCAAGATCGAGACCATGTCGGCACCGAATCCCTTCTGTCCGAACGTCAAGGGCGTCTGCTGCCTGATGCTGCTGCTCAATCTGGGCCTCATACTCGTCACCCTGGGCTTCGTCATTGTGGTGCAGTTCTACGAGCCCCTCTACGTCTGGTGAGTGTGCCCGCTGCAGCTGCAGCAGCTCAATCTCTGATCGATCTCTGCTCGCAGGATACTAGGCATCATCTTCCTGATCTTCGGCTTCCTAACGCTCATCGGCTGCATGATCTACTGCGTGTATGTGTGCCGGGACGTCAAGACGCCGTCGCAGGTGCGCAACGAGGATCTGTACTGGACGCGCCATTGGCAGAAGAACATTGGCTACACGCCGCAGGAGATCAACTACAAGGCGGACAAGTACGACGCCTACTCCGATCGCTATTCGGTCAGCAAGCTCAGCGGCAAGTACTCGGATCGCGAGAGCCAGCGCTACTGATGGATCGATCGCGCTTCGATCTGGTAGATTGATGTTTGATCTGTTGGATTGATCGTTGATCTGGCAGATTGGTCCACATATGAACCAATCTTTGATCTATTGGATCGATCTTTGATGGTTAATCTTTGATCTGTTTGGATTACTTGATCTTCGATCTGGCAGATCGAGCTGCGATCTGGCGCCTGTCTATGCATGCTTATCGCGCGATAACCATGTCCATTACAACTAGATAATAGTCTTAAACGGTTTATTAACAAGGCCTCAACGTACCTGCTGCAAGCTGCTTGCTAGTTAGTATGTTCCTTAATCATAGCGTGAGAGAAAGGGAGAAGTCGAGAGTGCGAGAGTAAGAGAGACGGGGGGAATACACGAAGTATTGGAATGCTGCCATATTCGAGGGAAGTTTTTGGCTAATCGAAGTTCTAACTGAAATGCTTTATAACCAGTGCGAAGCAATAATACAAGCTACTAAATAAACACACACAAACACACACATATGTATAAAACTTTATTCGAGTAATAAAACGTAATAGTTAAAACCTACTTTGAAGTTTCTTTTAAATTAAAACTTCGCCTGCAGTTCTAATTGTCGAATTATATTAATATATATAATATAATAATTTTATTATATTATATTTTATTAAAGTGCAGAATAATTTATTATATACTCATGTGGTACTCTGCAGCTGAAAATATCATTCCATTCAAATAAATATTGTTTTCTTTTGAAATTAATTCTCTATGATTAGAAAAAAATGCGAGCAAAAATTTAAAAACACAATATTTGAGGTAACTAAAGTTTGTTTCAAGTACTTTAGAGTTTTTAAAATTGTTTTTCTTCTGATCAAAAATATATAATATAATATTTAAGGTAACTAAAGCTTGCTTCAAGCACTTTTTTAGTTTTTGAAATTTAGTTTTTTTAGCTGTATATAAAAAATGTGTTTTAAATTTATTCTCTATAGCATAAAAAAAATGCGAGCAAAAATTTAAAATCATAATATTTTAGGTCACCAAAGCTTGATTCAGGCACTTTTTATTTTTTAAAATTTATATTATTTTCGCTGCATACAAGGAAAAATGCGAGCAAAAATTTAAAAACATTAAGGTAGCTGAAGTTTGACTCAAGCGCTTTTTTTGTTTTTATACCATTTACCCATTGAAAATGGGTAAAAAATGGTATATTAACTTTGTGCAAATGTATGTAACAGGCAGAAGGAGGCGTGGCAGACCATACAAAGTATATATATTCTTGATCAGCATCAATAGCCGAGTCGATTTGGTCATGTCCGTCTGTCTGTCCGTCTGTCCGTCTGTCCGTCTGTCCGTCTGTCCGTCTGTCCGTCTGTCCGTCTGTCCGTCTGTATGAACACACAGATCTCAGCTATTAAAAGAGCTAGAGGCACCAGACTTGGTGGGAGTGTGCGTGTATTCAATACACACAAGAAGTTTATTTCAAACTTGATGTGCCACGCCCACCGCCTCCGCAAATCGATAAATGCGTATTTCGATTTTTTCCAAATAATTCAATAACGAAAAGAGATAAACGCACCAAATTTGGTAGGAGGGTGTCTTGCAACATTATGCAGAAGTTGGATTTTAGAATTTTGGATGCCACGCCCACCGCCTCTAAAAAACACATTTTTATAGTTTAAAAGAACACTAGAAAAGCTAGAAGCGCCAAATTTGAAAGTAAGGTGCCTGTTAACATTACGAAGAATGTTTGATTTTCAACTTTTGGATGCCACGCCCACCGCCCCCAAACTATTGCATTTTAAGAAAAGTAGGGAAATAACAAAACATTTTTTTTACCACTCTTGTAGCTTACCATAGTACAGATCTACCCCATAAATTTCAATCCGATCGGACAATAAACAAAGAAGTTATAGGCGCGAGAAGTTTCCCTTACATCAGCAGAGGCCCGACGCCGACGCCGACGCCGACTGCGCAGGCACAGTCGTCGCGTAGTCAGCGTTCAGTCGGCATGTGCCATTTGCGTCCATGCATGTG